>CM031235.1:874649265-875849265 GCA_018340775.1 Taxus wallichiana var. yunnanensis | reverse complement strand
TATAATCCTCTAATCTTCATCCTCTAAATCCTCAAATCTTCTAATCTTCTAATCCTCTAATACTCAATATTATCATCCTCTAATCCCAAATCCAAAATCCTCACCCTTGTATACATCATCATTGGGGGCATCCAACATCCAAAATCCAATATCTCCTAATCATCTAATATTTTACTCTTATAATCCTCTCTCCTAATCCTCTAATATTAATCCTTTGAATCCTTGAATCTTCTAAACCCTCTAATCCTCATATTCTAATCCTCAAATCTTCCCATGCTTTAATAATCTCTCGTCTACTAACTTGGGCCTCTCCTCTTTTCGAGTGGTTACCCGCCTCGTTCCTCCCCGCCTAACCCCTCGAGGGGGAATCATATCACCATCATAACATATTCTCTTATTTTTATTTGAAATGTCATTACTCCGCAATAACACTTCAAAGAGGGGGAAAATGTTGACATCTAAAATGTCGACATGATTAATTACGATTAATTTTTCCCGCAACATCATTTAAATCCATATAATAATTAATCGCAAGATTAATTATTATTAATTTCATCATTAATCCCTTTATTCTAATATTTCATCATTTATCTAAATATTTCATATTATCATTTATCCCATCAAAAATCCCTTTTATCACATTTACCCTTTCATCATTTATCATCTATCTCATTTTATCATTAATCTCTTTAATTCCTTATTATATCATAATATCCTATTTTACTTTTTCATTAACATTTTATAGGAATTTAATATTCCTACACATCTACCTACCCATATACCCTACACATCCCTAGACCTAGCCTTTACATGTAACCTTACCCCTAATCATCATTTATTAACCTAATATATTCTAATATGATCGCATCCTCACACCTCTAAATCTAGAGGCTTCTATTTCTAGAAGCCTCTCTAAATTTCCCTCTTTCATATTTAAAAATTCAAATATCTTCCTCCCTCCATTGAATTTTTAATTTAATGGAAACCTCTCTCAAATTCTAGAAATCTCCATTATAGAATTTTCCATTCTTCTCATGCATCCTCCACCCTTGATCTAAATCCAACATGGCTTCTTCTTAGCCATTGAATCCTCTTCTCCTCAGCTATAAATTGAACTCTCATCCTCCATGAGAGCACAAGTTAGCAAGATCATAAAAAAAACTTTTCCATTTTTATCACTCAATCAATCCATCACTCATCTTCACTCCAATCATCCAATCAATTCATCCTTCACCAATCTAGCAATTAAGTTATCAAGGGGAAGTGTTGCCCAAATCATTCCACAAATTCTGAACCAACCAAACAATCATCTAAGAGAAAATCCACCACATCAAAGGATGAGTTGTGTAGTCTTGTACGTAAGTGTAGGTATAATATCTCTCCTCTTTTCAATACATTTATCTATCTAAGGTATTGTTGAATAGATTAGATTTAGGAATCAATTGTTTTTTTTGGTTTCTAACTTTCATCTAATCTTTTTAACATATACACACCCAGTTTTGGTCAGGTTACAGGGATCCCTATTTTTCAATCTTCACTCTTTTTTCTTCACTTGTCTCTGGACACTAGCGCCTAGGATTGGACACCGATGTTTAGTGCTCTTGTCCATCTTGGGCACCCGTGTCCTCTTTGTGTTTGATCAAATTTTTGACATTTGAGGTCGGTCTTTTTGATTGTCCCTCTCATATCCCGAGGTACTAGTCGGCATGTCGGGTCATTAGTGTTGAAATTCAAGCAAGAGATCCCTATATAAACACAACATACATACCATTATATGGGCAGAAAATTCTTATCAAGGGCTAGCTATCTACTTAGATCAAGGGACTGCATTTGGGAAAATTACTCTATATATACACTGCGTAGGAAGGGGAGTGTTCATTCTATTCCATCTATTTGCATTTTATCTAACTACTACCTGTTATCTTGGCATCATTGGCACAAGGGTGACTTAGGAGCATTATTGCACACAAAAACACACATAACTACAATGGGTTTGAGATGTATTGCAACTTTCGAATGTAAGTTCACCATTATGACAAGCGAATATAGTCCGACCCCTCATTTTGCATATTTCTTTTTAGGATTTGATGTCTTTTTTAGGGTTTTGTAGGAGGATATTTTTGTGCAGGTTTATAGGTACCTCGGTGATCCAAGTGCAACATACAGGTGACCAAAGGTGAATAAGTGTGAATCCCTAACAACCATATATGAACCAAGTTCCAACCTTTCTGGAGACCTAGACACCCATAAACAAGCCTAGGGCGCTCACGGTTGCCCTTGTCCCTCTCCGTGCCACCCAGTCCGGCCAGTTCCACCTCACCTCCTCTGTTACATTTTTTGCGGTTCGTTGCGGCGTTACGTATTCTGTTTCATCACATTTTCCACCCATACTTACCATGCAGGATAAGCGAGAATTAAGATAAGTATCTTACCCCTCTCATTTCCTTTCATATTGAAAATTTAATTAATTGTGTAACATTTCTATTTCATTGTATATCGTTTACAAGATCTTTACATTTAGATTTAAATAAAATAACCATATTTTATTGAATCGGAGTAAATGCAAATGATTTATAAAAATAGTCAAAATTTGTTTCTATAGCATTTTCTAGTGTCACTTTGAGTGTGTGCGTATGCAAGGATGGAATGTCGGCGTAGGAATATTTCTCATCCTTTCTTACATGGTAAGTACTCTTGTTATTTTCAATTTAATTTTTTTGTCGATTATGTTTTACGTCTACACTTGATTCCCGTCTTCTCTTGCAGGTTGCAGGAAGCTTGAATTGGCGTGATTTCAACACACGGGTGTGAGGTATAATTTCTAACTATCCCATTTGGGAGTGTCATACTCATTCTTCAAGTTTTACGCCAACTCATGGCTAAAATGATTCTTCAGAGGGGGCAATATGTACGCACCCAAAATTTCACGGTGCTACATTCACAAAACAGTAAAAAACCCCTATGATGATAAATTTTATTTCCAAAGTAAATGATGATGTCCATGTCCCATTTCTTTGTTTTTAGCATGCATATGTAGTTTATTCTTCTTTACTTCTCAATTTCCTAGCTTTACTTGCTTTCGTAAACCTTTTTGTTGTTTTTCCTTGGTATTTTCCTTTTAAGTTACATAAACTCCGCGGTGGTTGCATAATCGCCGGTTAGCCTAGAGCGGTGGTTATATAACCGCCGTGACGGTTGCATAACCAAATTTCTACGTAGATTGACTGTCCTGTGCGCATTTATCCGAGACTTCAAAATCCTAGTTTTGTACGCATGTTGCAAGTTTCCCAATGCTTTTCTCGCATGTTTCGCACCGCTTTCTCTTGATTATTATCTTGTTGGATGCGTATGAAATTCCTTTTCCTTACTATTCTTAGCTTGTTGAATGCCCCTTGTGTGGATGATTTGGCACTTCTTGATTGCCAAGTGTGTTGGACTTATTCCCTGTCAACTTTCTATAAGAACCAAGATTTTTTCATAAGCATTGTTGGAGATTCTTGAATTGTTTTGCACCATTATTATTCTGCTGAAATCCTACCAAAAAGTACACAAACAACTCAGCCTTTAGTTTGTTGCTCTTACTGCATTTTCATCAATCTACCCGCAACCGGTCTACTCCACACTCTTCTAACTATTTGATTTTCTTCCACAACCAACACAACTCCCTGGACCAATTGGACTCATCTCTGGAGAAGAAGTTGAGGGGATAAAGAAAATCATAACTACATTTGGATATTGTCACGCTTATACATTTCCAAGTCGGGGTGTAATTTAATTTCTTTAAATCTAGAGTTTACATTTCTCATCAAAGCAATAGTTGTTTTAAAATGAAGTAGAAATAGTAAGTGTTTATTCCACTGTAAGTAGATTATGTTGATATCTTCTTCTCAGCTTATCCCTATGGATTTTCCTGGAAAATTATTTGGAGGAAGTTCTTGTGCACGATGTTTCCTCATTTATTCATTTAAAAGCACATATAGCTTTCATTTTATTTATTAATTAGATTAAACATGCAAATGAACAAAGCTTACATTGAAAACATCTTCCTACTTATCCCTGTGGATTTGTAAGGGAAAGAATCTTGAGGAAGCTTACGTGTCTCGTGTTCCTTTTGTCATATTTCTTCATAATTAGTTTTATGTGCAATTCATTGTTTCAATGTGGAAGTCTCAAGGAAGAATAAATCACTTCGATAAGCTTCATTTCTTCCCGTGATTCTGAGGTGAGGCATTAGAAGAAATAGTAGAATCCATAATTATAAATTGGAAAAAATCTGTGTTTAATTAAATTAGGCTTCACATTCAACAACGAGAGGTATAGCCACATATGACTATTCCATGTTTATTTTAATTTAGTGTAGAAGTAGATTAGATTTAATTTAGAAGTAATTTCCTTTGTCTATAGGTTTATTTTATTTTATTTCCAGTAAACAAGAAAATCCAAAAACATAGTTTAAAAGTAGTTTAGATTTATTTCATTTATCTGCATTTAAAAGATTCTTCAAAAATACCAAAAATCAATAGTTAGTTTATTTTATGCTTCTTTGATTAAATAGATGCAATCAGATTTAATTAAATTAAAAGGGAATTAATAAACTTTATTTAATTTAGATTTTTTTGCTTTGTTTATTTAAAGGTAGGAATCTAGATTAATTAGATCTGCAATGAACAAAAACCCCCTCGTTTCGGCTACCCAATCTTAGCTTTAGCCCCCTTTGGTTTCTCGTGTGTTTATTTATTCCCTCAATTGCTTATTTTGTGCCCACATGACCATTCGGGTCCAAAACAACCAAGACATAGAGTTTGTGACCCAACTATGCCACAACCAAACATAGATACTTTTCTGACATACATTGACCAAGGTTTACATCGGCTCATCTTCTAGACTACCCCGGTCCCACCTAATATCATTCACTAGCTTACTTGCTTTGAAAGAGGAGATAGAGACTGCCGAGGAGTTCTGGGCAAACCATCTCGGTAGAGACTAAACTCATCCTTATCCCATCGCTTGTCATATATTCATGACCCTCTTTAGAGAGGAATTCGTAGACAACGAAGGACAATTTCCTCGTGTTCCACAACCAAGTAGAGTCTTATTCAGGTTTTACTAATATTGACCGTGACTTGTGTACGACGATCATTATTGATCGAAGCATCACCCTCAAGCAATTGAGAGAGGCATTTATTTCCCTCAACAAACAAATACCCATTTTTCCAGTTGAGAACATTAGGTTTCCTTGATTTCTTGTTGTCATTTCCATCTATTCCACCCACCTATTATTTATCCAACATATTACCATCCCATCCATTTCATTCCGGTTGTCCTGGGACAACCTTGGGAGGTCGTGTGCATCTAGGAGTCACATGTTGATTCTCAGGAGTACACTCTCACTAAAATCAACCCCTTCTTTTTGAGAAAATCCTTTGGCAACAAGACTTGATTTGAATTTTCAATTCATTAATCATATCTAAACTTGGTCTCATATATCCATTTAGTACCAACAAGATTTTTGCCTTTAGGAAGTTTTGTCGATTCCCATGTATTATTTTTCATTAAAGAGTCACACGCTTCTTGCATTGCATGTTTCCACTCTTTCTTTCCTTTTACTTCTTCATAAGATTTGGGATCATTTACTTTCTCTATTCTAGTCATTAAGGCACTGTTAACATGATGATCCTTTTCTTCAACTTGCGTATTTTTTTGATACATTTCTTGAAGGCATTTTACTTGTCATTGTGGGGCTTTGCTCATTGTCACTATTTTCTTCCTTTTCCACATCTTCAACGTCATAAACTATCTCAAAAGTAGATGTATATTCCTTATGAAGACCTTCATCAAACACAACATACCTACTGATAATTACCTTTTGAGTTTGAGGATCAAATAAATTGTATCCTTTATACTATTCACTATAACCAATGAAGATACATTACATACTTTTCTTATCAAGTTTCTTCCTTAATTCATCGGGCACATGAGCATAGGTATTACATCCAAACACTCTAAAATACTTGATTGATGGCTTACTACCATACCATGCCTTATGAGGTGTCATATTTCTTATAACTTTTGTGGGAGATATATTTAGTATGTAGGCAACAATAACTATTACTTCAGCCCAAAATGAATTAGGAAAATCCTTAGTCTTGAGCACGCACTCGACCATTTCTTCTAAGGTCATATTTTTTCTTTCCGCAACCTCATTTTGTTGAGGTGTGCATCTAATCATTAACTACATTTCAATACCTACATTGTCACAAAAAAATAACACTCTTTTGTGATATACTCTCGTCCATTACTGTTCTAATAATTTTAATTTTTCTCCCACTCTCATTTTCCACTAGAGATTTAAACATCTTAAACTTTTCCAACACCTTGCTTTTGTTCTTGAGACAATAAATCCAAATTTTTCTTGAGAAATCATCAATTAAAGTCAACACATATTTTGATCCTACAAAGGAAGGAGTAGGAAATGGACCAATAACATCACTATGCACTATCTCAAGTTTTTCTCTTGCTTTATATGCTTCATTCTTGTCAAATCTATCTCTATGGTGTTTCCGTACACACAACCTTCACACACTTTTGAATTTGGATAAATTTTGGGAATACCATACACCATATTAAATTCCTTCATTATACCCAAACTTTGATAATTAAGGTGCCCAAATCTTAAATTCCATAACACACTAATATTATCATGTGATGCAACAAGAGAATGTATGTTCTTCCCGCATCAAATTTGTATGTTCTCCCATCTAAAGTACCTAATGTGATCACTTTGTAAAAATGTTTCGTATACTTAATAAAACAAATCTCCTTGTAAAATTTAACTTTAAAACCTTGCTTTGTGATTTGACTAACTAAAAGAAGATTCTTCTTTAAACCAAGTACATACTTCACATGAGTAATACATTTTACTTCATAATTATTCATTTTAATAGGAACATTACCATGACCCTCTATATTATAAGAAAACTAGGTCATCAAATCATATTTTACATTCTAATATAGCCACCCAACATGTGCTAAAATTATGACAAAGGGAATGCTTCTAGCCAAATTGCTTTATTCACATTGATTTTTTGGTCTTATTTGCCTCAATACTTGGACTGTGTTGTGTTATATGTTTCTCATATGTCTCCAAAATTGTGACAAACCAAATACCGTACTTAATTTGAAATATTCTTCTCTATAATTATATATGAATTCATTGTTTATATATATGTTTAGATCAACAAATCAAATCTTAATAAAAATAATGTTCCTTTATACAATTATATTTGAAGTTAGTTTATACGTGAATTAAGATACATGATTAGTTGTAGTGTATTGTTAATGTAAACCTATTTGTAGAAACGAGTTAATCGAATAATAAATAGCCACAAACACTTAAATTAAAATAACTCTTACATTAAAAATTGAACATACAACTATCTCATTACAAATATAGTTATATGAATAATGATTAACTACTCTCTTGAGATGCACAAAATAATTACAATAAACAAGGCCATGATATGCCGATCTTGTCAAAGAAAACACACTTGGTATAAATGGTAAGAAGTAATATACATGAAAAGTAATAGTTAGAAAATATAGGTACGAAATAGGTAACTATTATAGCATTAGCGTTTTTGTGTGCTAATTAGTAATTGATATATGATTAATTGATTGTTATGGTATTAGTGTGTAATTATTTTATTGGTAGAGACTAGTTAATTGCTATATAATACTAGTATTTATGTTTTTGTTATTTGAATCATATTAGTTAAATGTTAAGGTATTAGTATGTTTGTGTTTTTATTTTATTTTTGGATAAGGTAAAAATTTGGTTTTGAGGGGACCAAAAACCCACAAGTATCAAAGGAGAAAGGATATTACAATAAAGATCAAAAGAAGCAGCTTCTCCCAACGGCTTAGAGAAACCAACAAAGAACCAACTCCTCATCTTTGAGAATCTTTCCCATGCGATCTTAAATTCATTTTAGTGGTATAGTTTACACTTGATTTTTCTTTTTCTTCCACACGGTAGTCTTCCATGTTCGAAGATCTAATGGTGAAGAACATGTGCTCTTGAAATAGAGGTCACAAGTTCAAATCCCGCAGGGGGTAGGGTATGTACGCCTCGTTTATAGCAAAGTTAGTTGCCTCCCGCATGTGAGTACGAGGTAGTCCCATATCTTTATAAGCCGCTTATAGACCCAAAAGCCGCCCCACGACATCGTGGGACTGTAAAACCTATTATTATTATGTACACCCGAGTTGGCCTAATGGTGAAGAACATGTGCTCTTGAAATAGAGGTCACAAGTTCAAATCTGCAGGGGTAGGGTATGTACGCCTTGTTTGTAGCAAAGTTAGTTGCCTCCCACACGTGAGTACAAGGTAGTCCCATATGCTATAAGCCGCTTGAGACCCAAAAACAGTGCTGCCCGCATCGTGGACCGTAAAACCATTATTATTATTATTATTATATGGTCGACATCCCAATGCAGACTTTGATAGATATGCAATATTAATGTGGCAAGAATCGAGATAAATCGGTGAGGAGTGTGGGGGTTTTAGTGTTCGGTTCCTGTAACCACCACGCATCCAATTCGCTATTGAAAAGAATAGATTTGAAGACTTGAGCATAGGACCCGTGTTTGGACTCGTATGTGCAAACTATTATCAAGACGTGGATCTTTATGAGATATTACCTAGTCAAAGAAGAATTTGTTATTGCCCGACATATACACGCTTAATTCAAAATTGGTTGATGAACAAACCATCGCATTTGCATGATCGCAGCTGTGTATTTGAGGAGGACTCTTTTAAGCGTAGTGGAAACAATACTTCTCTCTCGGAGACAGGCGTTGTCAAAGCTCGATTTGAAAAAGCTAAGTCTGAGAAAATTTTATTAGCTCCCTGAACCAAGCTTGATACTGATATCAAAGATCCAGTCTCTGCACATCTAAATCAGAAAGGCAACCTTAACATTAGAATCGACGAGTACCTAGTCGAAGTAGTCTCCTTCAGAAGTCACACGGTATAACATGTCTCCCAATATAGTCGAGTCGTTTATAGTCTTTTGTCTAAGTTTTGTTATGTTTTAAAATTTTCGAGTTATATATATATTTTTTGGTTTTGTAATGTGTCATATTAGTTAGTGATTAGTTTGTCTTTATTAGGTTGTTAAAGTAAAGTATTCCATGTTTGTAAATTGTCACAATAAGTATTTTAATTTAAATAGGTCATTTTTTCAATTGTGAGTAGTTGTCAAAAGTGTCAAAATAATTAAGTTCTTGTGGGTTTTTATTCTAAAAGTGTGTCACCAAAAGTTAAGTATCGTCTTGTCCTTGTTGCGTTAAATTGTCAAAGTCATTGTAAGTATCTTTTTATGTAGTCAAAATATTGTAAAAATAAAAATAAAAATTGCCTCACTTTTTAATAATTGGACGTATTTTTGCTCAGACGTGACTTCCATCTTGTGGGGGTATTTTTAAGCTTCATGATCACATCCGACTAAACTAGCAGCAATTGATAGGAGGATGGAGGCAAATGGAGGTTGGGTCAATGCAAAGGCTATTATATAACCACAAAAGTAGAGAACGAACATCCTATAAAATAGGATGTATTACAAACAATAAACCCGTTAATAATAATAATGCACGGGTGTAACCGACCTCTACAAATAATATATTGTTGAAACTTAGATTTTATAGGAAAAAGGAAGGGAAATGGTTTAAGCCATTTGGAAGCTAAGGAATGTCACCTCTCTTAAAGAAGGGGTAGTTAACTCTAATTAAACATTAGGGAAGGAAAGGGAAGTTGATACGTATGAAGTGAGTCCAAGAACAACCAACTTGACTAAGAAACATGCGCTAAAAACATGTTTGAAGAAGTTGACATGCATTTAGAACACACCAAAGAAGGCTCGGGAAACCCACCCGCAACCGCCACCTACGTAGAGAGGCGATTCGCCACCTTTGCCTAGGGCATATAGGTGGTTGCGTAATCACTGGCGGTTACCTAAGCATCACAGAAATTCCGCGACATAGAGTCAAAAGCTAAGGAAAAGACTACGAAAGAGATAAAAGAAAGCACGAAAAACATGGAAATGGTTAAGGGAAGCATTCTAGGCTACAAATATATACTGCAAACGGGAAATTGGACTTAAACACCATTGGAAAAGATATTAATCATCATTGGGGATTTTAAACCATTCTGACAATGTAGCACATGAAAATTTTGGTGCGTACGAGGTTCACTTGGACAAATACACCTACACTTATTCATGAGTATGATGGGAAGACTTCTGCTTTGGGTCACATCCATAAATGTGAGAGCGTATGCTTTGGTTCTCTGTGGGTGCATAAGTTTTATTCCACTCTGCGAGGCTACGCACATGCGTGGTATGTTTATGCTAAGCTCAAGCAGGAGACTGTAAGCTAAGGAGATATGACTGTAAGTATGATCCATACATTTGATTATTTTTCTAATAAACCTCCAGTCCATGAAACATTGCAAATCATGAAGCGCATCACATTGGGGAATAGTGAAAAAGTAGAAGAGTCTCGTGCTTAAATTTCTCGAGAGAACCAGCCTTCCAAGGTGCTTTGGATATAGAGGAGAAAAACAAGATACATATGAGTCGCGCTTAAGAGGAGAAAGAAAAGTGAAATATGGTATGTATGATTGATGATGAAGAGGTGGAAAACTTGAAGATTAACTTTACAAAGGGTGCGCGCGAGGTAATGAACACAATAGATAAGAAGTCTTGCATGTACTATGTGTCTACAAAGACGAAGAAGGTAAACATTGGTACTTGAAGATGAGCCCAAAGAAGCCATTATTGGTGATTATCGGTCGGAGCAGAAGTGGAAAAGATTATAGAGTTTGTTATCCAAAATGAGCCCCTTGCTCATTTTGTGGCTAACTCCCTTCATTCTTTCCTCTCTTCTGCCTCAGTCATAATTTTTTACTTTTCAGGCACTCAAAACCTTCTGGAAATGGCACCATTGGATAGAGATTTTTTTCAACTTTCCAGAAAGGTAAAGTTTTCTTCTTAACTCCATGTATTTTTGAAGTTATGGCTCGGAGCTTTTGTGGGAAATTTTCCCTAGAAAAGCCCAAGCCAATAAGATGAGGCCACGTGTCCTCGGAAGGGCGAGGCGGAGGTAAACTTGGAATTTTTACCAAGTGTTTGGCAAGGTTTCAGAAGGAATTTTCGGCTTGATGGCCCGCCGGCGAATAGGATCGTGCCACGTGTCCAAGGGGAAGAAATTAGGAAAATTTCCTAAGTGTTGGCGCAAACAAAAAATTTCGGCCCCAAGGCCCACACCCAATCACACTGCGCCATGTGTCCTCAGGCCGAAGGAATGTCGGGAGGTGGAGGAAGATAGAAAATTTGGAAAAGTGTTTGGCGAGGGCGCAAAGTTAATTTTTTTCCCCAAGGCCCATAGCCAATGAGGATAGGCCACGTGTCCGGGCGTCGAAGCATCAGAGTGGTGGGGAGAAGTGGGAAAATTTCCCAAAGGTTAGAGCAAAGGAGAAATGTTTGCCCCCAAGGCCCGCGTCCAATGGGAGCTCGCCACGTGTCCCAAGACCAGTGGAACACGGGGAAAGTTGGGAATTTTTCCCAAAGCAAAATCAAAGGAAATATTGAAAGGGAGAGCCCCGCCCCCAAAACCCGAGCCAATAGGACATGCCACATGTCCACGTGGTGCAAAAACACAAGGCGAACCCGAAAGGAAAATGAGCAATAAAAGCCCACATCCAATTGGATTGTGCCACGTGTCCATTCTAGGGAGGGATGTTGGAAGCGGCGGAGAATTTGAAAGCAGAGGCCCACAATGAATCATGTCATGCCATGTGTCCTCGGTCAACGGCCCAATGGAGAATTTTGGAAAATTTTCCAAAGGCCAAAACGGTGGAAAATGAAGCGCAAAAGGCCTACATCCAATCAGAACGTGCCACGTGGCACCAAGAGTGGTGGGGCGCGGGGAGATTTTTGGGGAATTTTCCCAAATGCAAAAAGTGGGAAATTTTCAAATTTTTGGCCCACCAACCCATTTTGGCCCTGTTTTGCCCTAAATTTTCAAATGAGCATAACTTTCGATCCAGAGCTCGGTTTTGGCGTTCTTTATATCAATGGAAAGCTGGTGAAATTATCTACATGATTTCAAGTCAATTTTGTGTTTTGGTGGAGTTTGGAGAGAGAAAATTGGAAAACACCTCTGGCACGTGGAAATGAATAAAAATGACATTTCAACCACCATTTTTAATGCAGAATGGCTCGCATTCTCTCCCAAAGATGGAAAAAATGTCGTGGAGTGGAATTTTAAGGATGCCCATGCTATTTTATTGCATTTTGGTCAGTGGTTGAAGCTACTCTCACATTTTCCTACGTTTCTCTCTCCTGAGCTCGAATGGGCATTGTTAAAAGCCAGATTTGGCTCATTTTGTGGGGTTGGGACATTTTTATGTTTTGCCAGGCTCCCTCTTTCACCCTAGAAAGTGATTTTGTGGAATACCAGACCTCTTTCAAGACTGCAACATATTTTATGCCTTTCTGTTGATGTAATGCATGCATTTTGATATTAGAAATGACAATGCAAGCTCTGTGAACGAGTTTCAGTCCTCTTCTTGTGTTATTTGATTCATCCATGATCTTTCATTACATTTTATCAGTTTGTGCATGATGTTTTGCTACATTTCTGTAATCTGTGTCAATCTGCAGAAGTAAAAATGCTCACCACTCCTTTGGTGCATCACCTTATTAGCATTAGTTTTAATTCTTTTGCATTCTCTATCTCTATCCCCTTGGAATTTATAGTAGGATTTTGAGTTTAAACCTCTGCAATTTTCAATTAATACACCTGATCAGAGGAGTTGAGGAACTAGCCTCTAACCTGGAGATTCTTTTCCCACTTTTACAAGTCCCATACTTGGGAAAAAGATTCAATGTTGTGCAATCACACTGGATGCTAAAATTTGAAACTAGAAATATGATAGAACATTTAGAGGGTCTTTGTTGATTTGCACTAACAAGAGCGTTTGCATGACTTTCAGTATTTGTTCCCACGGGGTTACCATGAGTTGAAAGGAGTGCATCCTTCATTGGGAGAAATGAAGATTAAGTTGAAGGAAGGTGCGTGCCTAGTACGGAAGAGGACTTATAGGATGAATCCGCACTTGTGTGTACGTGTCGAAGGAAGAGATAGATAAATTGCTTGAGTATGGGATTATTGATACGGTTGAAGAGTGTGAGTGGATTAGTCCCATGGTAATATCTATCAAGAAAGAAGGGTGGATCACGATTTGTGCGGACTATAGAGAACTGGATGCTTCATGTGTTACAGATCCCTTTCCTACCCCATTTATAGAGGAAATCCTTGAAGGCGTTGCGGGGCATGAGATTTACTCTGTCCTGATGGATTTTTAGGATATCATCAGTGCGCATTGTCTTGCAAGGACCAAAATAATACCACCTTTTCCACTAAATGGGGAAGCTTTGCATATAGAGTTATGTCATTTGGAGTGAAGAATGTGCCCGCCGTATTTTCATGC
This sequence comes from Taxus wallichiana var. yunnanensis, assembly GCA_018340775.1. Classification (NCBI taxonomy): domain Eukaryota; kingdom Viridiplantae; phylum Streptophyta; class Pinopsida; order Cupressales; family Taxaceae; genus Taxus; species Taxus wallichiana. The sequence goes on along the minus strand of CM031235.1, from coordinate 875,835,713 downwards.
ATTGTTGTCCGTGGATTTTCATGATTTTATTCACAAGTTCTTGTAGGTGTATTTAGATGATCGGAAAGTCTATGGTTTAGTCACATATCACTATGATAATTCAAGGCTTGTGTTTGAGAAATGCGAGACAATTGAGTATCTCTTTAAATATTAAAAAAGTGTATCTTTGCTACAACCTTTGGTACCTTTCTTGGACACATTATTTATATAAGAGGGCTTATTAGTGGATCCCGCAAAGGTTGCAGTAATATTGGGATTAGAAGAACCAACCAATCAAAGGAAAGTGCACAAATTTTTAGGGCATCCTGAATACTATAGAAAGTTTATAAAAGGCTATGAGAAGATTCCTGCGCCCCTAGAAGAGTTACTCAAGGCGAATTGAAAATTTCATTGGGGTGATGTGCAATACCAGGCATTCGAGACATTGAAGGAGAAGCTTAGTAGTGCACTGATCTTGCACTTTCCTTCATGGAACAAACCCTTTCATGTGCATGTTGATGCTTCCGGTACGATGATTGGAAAAACTCGGAGATGAAAATCACCCCATTTTATTTGCAAGCAAGAAGTTGAAACCCGCATATCATAATTATACTACCATTGAGCATGAAGCATTATCTATGATCTATGCACTTGAAAGTTTAGAAAGTACTTGTTGGCTACCCGGTTTATCTTTTAAATAGATCATATGGCATTGAAGTATTTGGTTAAAAGCCTAATTTTCAAGGGCACATCTGTAGGTGGATATTTATCTTTCACAAGTTTGATTTCACAGGTTGTTGTAAAGCCGGCGAGAGCAATTATGGGCCTGATCATTTATCAATAATAAATTCCGTGGTGAGGATGCGCAAAGTATTGAGGAAAAAATGCTTGATGCACGGTTGTTCAATTTGAACCACACGCTTGCAAATCTGGAGGACATAGAAGTATTTTTACTCATTGGATTGGCGCCGAAGGCATGAAGATATTAGAGAAAAAACATCTTGCTATACGTGCAACGTCTTATCAGTTGATTGGTGGAGACTTATACAAGATGGGAAGAGATGAGGTCTTACGTTGATGTGTTCTTGAACATGAGCGTGAAGCCATTATGGAGGAGGCTTATGGACGCATTGAAGGAGGACTTTATGTAGGTGATGCGACTATGCACAAGATCCTTACAGCTGGTCTTTGGTGGGAAACTTTGTACAAGAATGTTAAGGATTTTGTGAAAGCATGTGATCATTGTCGGCTGCCTTGGAAATCCAGGACATAGAGATGGGATGCCTCGAGACCTATTGTGAGTGCGTAACCATTTGAAAATTGGGTTATTGACTTTTTAGGGCCTATTGTACCACTCAAGCGTAGGATTAGAGCACGCTACATTATTACATGTACAAACTATTTGACAAGGTGGGCAGAGGATGTGCCTACCAAGGATGAAACTGCAACCACAATAACAAGGTTCCTATGGGAAAACATCATTATCGTATGGTTTTCCATTAAGATTGAAAATTGATAGAGGAAGTCATTTATTGAATGAGACAATCAAAATCCTATTATAATAATTTATGGTGACACACCATAAAACTACCCCTTATCACCCTCAAGCTAATAGTACTGCAGAAGCTTTCAACAAGATTTTGTAATAAACATTGATAAAGATTTGTGATGTTGGAAGAAAGCATTAGGATGACAAGGTATCAGTTGTACTTTGGGCTTACAGGACCACTTATAAAAGATTGAATAAACCTACACCATTCCGTTAGTGTTTCACACGAGAGGTGGTACTACCAATTGATTTCATGTTACCATCCCTATGTATTGCACATGCATGTGCACTAGATGATGAACAAGTTGTTCAGAGCGCATCAAAAAACTAATACAATTGAATGAGTGGCACACCATTGTGCATTGGAGTCAAAAAAATGAGAAGGCGCGATAGAAGGCCTAACATGATAGACTCATTAAGAACAAGACATTTACGGTTGGAAAGATGATCCTTTTCTATGACTCCAAGTTTGCGTGCCACCCGGGGAAGTTGAAGGTGCATTGGTTGGGACCCTTTTTAGTAACCAAGATACTTGAATAAGAAGCATGTTAGTTGTAGGTACTAGATGGCACCATGTTTCTGGTTACTTTAATTAGAGTAGGTTGAAACCGTACTATAAATAAGATTCTTGGTGTTTGTAATAAGACATTATTACCAATTAGATTAGATTTCCTATCCATGTTTTGTTTCCATTTGTTCTATTTTTGTTGTAATAAGTGCGTTTATGCACATGAAATTAATTACTATCTATTGAATTCATGCACAGGGGACTGTGTATAGTTTTAGTGTGGGGTGGATGCAGGTTCCCAAAAGCAGTATCTGTTAAAAAGAATAAGGTGATTGTTATAAGGTACTCTAGAGATGGAATAGTGATGCATGCGACATGAATAAAAGGGAAGGTGCTAAGGGAATATGAATTATAAAGGTGCAATGGTAGAGGAAGATGTTGTAGGTACATACGAAGAATGGTGTATAATAGGAGTTTCCCAAATGGAAACCCATGTAATGGAAGGCGGTGTAGTATAGCTTGAGGTAGGAAGCAATATGATATACTACTTGGAATATGGCGTATAGGAAGAAGGGTTGCGACACAAAGAGAGGCACACATGGATGTCTACAGTTTTGGGAAGTAGTTGGCAAACCGTAGAAGGTTATGACTTCCGAACGTGTGAAGGTGAGGAATTGAGGAAATTAAAATGTGCCTTAGATGGAAAAATGTGTTTTAAATGGTAAACATACTTTAAAACTTAAAAGTGAGCAAAAGTGTCTTAAAGCGAAAAAGTAAAGTAGTGGAAACTTTGAAATATGAAAAAATTATAAAAGGAGGGTAAGCCAACTTATTTGTCACCTTATATTCGAAGAGAAGATAGATCGAGCAATCTTGTGTGATGAGTGAGCTAAGTAAAGAGAAAACCAGAGCAACGTGCATATGGTGTTTATGTAGGGATCCTTTATGGAAAGGAGGAAATTTGAGTAGAAGGTTGAGTGAAAAGTTAGGGCATAGGAAGTTAGAGTTTGTAGAGATTGGAAGCTAAGTGGATAGGGTTTGTAGGGTTCAAAGAATGATTTTATAGAAGGGAAGAAGTTGGCGGTGTGGAATTGAGGAAAATGACATCGAAGAGAGCAACTACTTCATCACTTGGGGGAAGAGGCAAGGCTCGAAATGAAGAGGGTTGAGGTTGAGAACCCATTGGAGGAAATTTACTTAGAGATGTAGTACCCCATGAGTAATTAAGGCACAAACATGGAAATCATAGCTCTGAAATGCAAAATAAACGAGTTCAATAATAGGGATTCAGTAATGAGGTGACCTTGAAGGCGGACATGCTAGAGAGCTGCCAAATAAAAATGAATAAGGGCATGTACTGGTTTACGACTTGGTGAGAAGACTTATGGAGAAAGTAGGGTTCCTCCAATTATTTGAGCTACCCTTCTTCGCAAAACCCACGCATCTCTTCCAATGGCTCATGTCCAGGGTGCATGAGGACTATTTATACTTTGTAGGCCGAAGGATGAGGATAACAACCCAACTCATCAAATAAGTTACATGATTGTGTGAGATAGGGAAGACCTAGATTTGGACCTATATAATGACACAAAGATTGATGAGTTAGTCATTTAGCTGCAATACAAGAAGGGGAAAGGGACATGGGTATAGGAAAATGTATAGACCCCACGACTAGGGTTGCATCCAAACTTGTAAGTTGTAAATTAGGTGCCTCAGAGAGATGGGGTGATGTGAATAAGAAGTTTCTTTACATTGTGCAAAAAATGGCTCACAAGACACAATACAACATAGCACAATTTATCACCAATGATATCACTCAAAAGGCTAGGGCACATAATGAAGAAGGAGATAAAATCACATGGGGCTCAATACTCCTACTAATTATCTTACGGGAGATTGGTTTCCTAGACAGACTAGATGAGGACATGTGGGTTCACCCAACAGTATCTTGTAGTACAATTTTGCAGGTTATACATGTGATGACACAATCAATAATTTATACAAGGCCAAACGGGAAAAGTGGCACGCAGGATGTGTGTGAAATTTGAGAATGAATGGCGCATTCCACGTGAGTTACCTGAGGAGGTAGGAGAACATGAAAAGTTTGTAGTAATGCAACATTATAGCCTTGTGCATTTCAAAATGAAGAATAGAGAAATGGGGCCATGGTGCAAGATATTTCAAGTGCACAAAGTGAATTGGATCAAGGAAGCACAAAAACTTGTCTTTAATACTCGATAAGGTGGATTCATGTTAGCACACTTTGCATGCCACCTACATATATGACTCCGTGCTTGCATACTTGGAGACTACGAGCCAAATACAATGGATTTTAACCCCATTGAAATGTTACTATTAAGGGGATGATATGTAGAGTCTTCGTCATTTTGTGACCTAAGACACAAGATGGGGTAGGGATAGAGGTATGTGACACACCTATGCCTCGAGATGAAGTAGAGTGATTTTTCCTAGACTAAGAGAGCTCATGAGGAATCTCCTCTCGAAGAAGAAGAGGAATAAGGAGGGATGGATCACATGCGTAGAAATGAGATGAATTACAAAAGTAGGAAGCATGGTGAAGGCGCGAGAACCTCCCAACAAGTAAAGGAGAGTCTAGAGAAGACAAAGACCAAACATGGAGGGGCACAGGTAGTCTCTAACACGAGGACATAGAAGAAAATTTGTTAGAAGAGTTGTAGTGTGAGTGGGCCGAGAAAGAGAAAGCAAAGGTTGTGCCAACACAGGTAAGAACCTAGCAAGATAAAGGAAGAACAATACATGAGTCCACGTAAGGAAAATTCTTTGTACGCGAGGAGGCACGTGAAGAGGATAAAGGGGATGATAATGCCTATCTAATAAAATAGGATAAAGGCATAGAAGGTGGGACTAGTACATGTCATGTCACACCAAAAAAAAAAAGAACAAAGGCTAAGGAAATTAGGAAGAAAAGAGCTCATTGATCACCTCACATGGACTTTGTTGATAATCCAACAAAGGTGTTGAGGGCAAGATTTCAAAGCATCATCCCGATGGAGAAGTTATTTGGTTGGAGTTTGTTAGATGCGCATGGAGGGATCTAGCACACAAAAAAGATGTTATCTTGGAATATGCACACACATCTAGGAGATCTAGAGTTTGAGATAAAGGACAAGTCTCTTATTACTCTGGAGTTAAGAAAGATCCAAGTAAGAAGTATAAACATGTGGACCCGATGTTCTTAACAAATGAACATGAATATAATGCCTTAAATAAGATGGTTGTCGATGTGACAAGGAGGAATCTAGATCAAGTGGCAACCATGAGGGTCATGATGGAAGGTAATAAGAATAAGGAGAAAGAAATAGAGAGCATGAAGAATGAATTAAAGGGACAACATAGGTGCACAAAAGAAGCGTATGACAAGGGGGGACACATTAGTAAAGAAGATTTTAAGCCAATGCCCAAAATTGGTAAGCTAGGGACGGAGTGAATATAATGCTGAAATAAAATATCTAAAAGACCCGGTTGGGATGTTATTGAAGAACATTAGGAGTGGTGTGAGGCCGTCGGCTAAGGAGATGGCCGAGGAGAAAAGGAGGAACAAAGAGGCCGTGGAAGCCAAAATAAATGAAATCAAGGGACTATTCACATAACTCAAGGAGGTTGGAAATAAAGTTGATATGGGCTTTGAAAGATGCCAAAAGTGTGACCCTATCCTCAGCACAAGAATAACCAATGAATAAGCGAAACTTCGGGGCCATATAGGTGAAAACACCGACTAACAAGATTAAGCGTACGAGTTATGGCAAAGTTATCGTTTTAGAAAGAACTCATAAAGACAAAGAAGGAGACTTTAGAGCTTACGATCAAACAACTTCAAACCATGGTGATGGAGCACATGGATATGATAGAAGGGGTAATCACGAGTTATCTGTGGTCATCCAGAGCTCACAGGGAAGGGTGGATGAACCGGTGCCCTACCAAATACCGGGATTGTAGAGGCGGTGCTTGGGAAGGCCATTGAAGAGCTCATTGAATGGAAGAGGTTAGAATGGGAGCTAGACATTATCCGAGTTTCTAGAGCTTCTCCAAAGAGTCCGTAGCTTGATGTAACTTCGTGTAGGTGGGATGACATTTTGGGCTCATGTAGATTGATATTGTTCTTTATTCTTTCATGATTTTTTAATTCATACATTTTTAGAGGAAGAAGTTGGGAAAACCATTTCCCATGACGACAATACAATTAGTGTGGGGTAATGTTAGACGAGATAAAATGACCAAGTGTGAGTTGTGCACAAAGGCCTAGGGCGTGCGCAAGGGAGGCACGAAGGGGCACACACATGTAGAATGGGAAAGTGTGCGAAGGCTCATGCACCGAGTAGGAAAATTCAGGACTCGATCACCTTTTTTTGCCCAAGGCTAAAAATAGAAGAACAAAGGAAAAGAATGGCATCCAAGAAAGATCTATATTTAGATAACTTCAAGATGGCTTGGGATGCACTGAAAAGGGACTAAATTTGGAAAAAACAACATGTAGAGATCACAAGATGAACATGCACAAGTCAATATAATAATAGGATTGAAGTAGGAGCTATATTTAGGATAATCTATTATGGGGATTACTGTAAAAAACATGCATGATTTAAGGCTATTTTTAGATGTAATGCATGTTGTCTATTTTGAGACACATATTTTAGGAGACTGCATGGGCGGTGAAGGGCAAGACCCCATCCCTATTAATATGACATAGATCTACTATAGAGAATACAATGCGTATGGATAAGGAACACAGTTGATACTATGCTGTAAGGTTTTTTGAAAGGATTTTTGAAGTGATGTAACACTTGTTTGTGTATTCAACTTCTTTCGATGCAACAAATGCTATTTATGATGGATAATTTTGGATGGATCTTTATTTTTGATATGTTTGAACATGATAATCTAATAGTTCAGCTGATCTTGGTTGTTGTTTAAGTTGTTTTGTTTCCTTATTATGTGTGTTTCCAAGATGATGTGAATGGAATCATTATGTATGAATGGATACTTTCTTGGTTTCTGTAATAATGATGCATGTTAACATATTGACAATCAAAGGAGGGACTTGGTAGCTACATGCACTTTGGGTGAACATTCGATCTCTCCGAATGAGGTGTATCGCACATAACACTTGTGTGGAAATAAAACACCACAATGGTGAAGAATTGATACATCAATTATTTCAACTCCTTAGCCTTGGGAAGGCCAAAAATCTTCTCAATAATGTGATAATATCATTGATTTTGAGAACTAAATCACTTCAGTGAAAGGTATTCGAGAATATACTTACCACATGTTTGGGTTTCAAGAGATATTTTTATTGACATGCTTGATGCAATCTGTTGAATTTTCATCCCAAGCCTATTGAGCCTTTTTGAGATCGGTTTCAACATATGTGGTGAGGTCATGCAACTTAAAGTGATCCTCAAAATAGTCAATGTCCAACCGAATGACTCTCTATCCATCTTGATTCTTGATAGCTCTAGCTTTGAAATCATAGTGATTGGTTGTCATGAGAATTAATTTCAGACATTGAGGAGATATGGCAAACCCGCAGGGAGAGGAAATCCACTATCACAGATGCATTGCATCCATGTTGTTTGTGTATGGTTTTTTACCCTATTCCAAAACCATTCATGTCTACATGTCGTAATCCGATGTCCCTAATATTGACATTAGAGTCAATGTCGGAAGGGGGAACACCTTCTTGGTACTCATATTTCATCTGTTTGGAAGATTTTTCGTTGGCCCTTCGACATGGAGAATGAATCGAATACATTTTTCTGAGATCTCCATTGAATGCTTAGGAGTGAAAAATGGAAAACTTGCCTTAATCAACACCTTAGAAAGTAAAAAAAAACCATTGGGTTTTCCTCCTTATTGAAAACTCCGAGAATTCTAATATCTTATCGGAACTTTGGAATTAGTTTGCACCTTAAAATCTTTGACACACTAGTGGAAACCCGATCTTATTTTACACCTTGGAATCTCCAATACATTGGCTAGAAAATTGAGCCTATTTTACACCTCAAAATATCTCGAAACATTGGGTAGAGATTTCTTGATGTTATGCACTTCAGAATTAATGATACTCTTGGCGATATTTCAGTATTGTTTTGGAACTTGAAATACTCGATGCATTGTCGAAACGGGACTTGTTCGAAAACTTGGGAAGTAAAAAATAATGAGTTAGATTTTTAGTAATTTACACCGAGTGATTTTCTTATTTCTTCCGGTTTCTCACCATGATAAATAGATTGAAATTCCCGTCGAAGCTTATGTTGGGGTTTTTACATGTTCATCATTGTGAAAAATCCAAGAGAAATAAATCATGAAGTTTATAGCTTTAACTTTCTTCTCAAAATAGGAAAACAAGCAAGGAGAAGAGACGAAAACAAAGAAAAACCAATGCCAATCCCCACATCCCGGGAAAAACAAACAAGAGGGAAAACACCCAAAAGACACCTCAAAAAAGAAGAAAAGAAGAATAAATGAAGAACTTACCAAGAAAAGAGGTGGGCTCGATGAAAAGTCAAATAAATCCAACAAAAATGCACAAAAAATTGAATTCAAGGTTCAAAGTAGGAGCGTGTGGTGAAATTTGAATCCGTGCGAGTACGAATGACATGGAAAATCCATGTATTTATAAACCCCTAAGAATTTATTACATGTAGGAAGAAACGTGTGGGAACCTAACTCCACCCTAGTAATAAATGTGTTGACCAAAGGGTAGGAAGTGGACCACATGCAATTGGGTATAAAAAACATGATGAAAATAAACCTTAAACGCTTAATGGGAATTGGTATCGAAAAACATCGAGCATCTTGTTAGTGCTCAATTCGATCTCGCCCTTTTATCCAATGTGTGAGTTAAAAAGAATTCCCTTGGCCCGACTGGTCTACCCATGTTTAAAAAATGTATGCTTGAAAATGTAATTGTGTTGAATGCAAATGAAAATCTTATATTTAGGGTGTGAATCCTCTTTTCGGTTGAGGAATGTGATAATCATGTATTCCCTAAAAATACTTATGAAAGAATTGATTAAAGATCATGATTATCCTCAAAAATTCATCATGTATAGTTCTTGTGATATCCAATGTAAATTGCACTTAGTCCTCCGACGCTTGCAGAAACGTGGCATAATATAACTGGTGGTGCTACGGCATGTCGTGTTTACAAACTTGCACAATTTGCATGACAATTGCAAAATACAATCCTAGATCCAAACTTGACGGAATATTCTAGGGAATATTCGAGTTACAAGTGCAAAATGCAAAGAAGGTTCCACTTCTGAAGAGAATACGTGTCTAAATATGGTTGGAGTGGGGAAGTGGGTCATCGGTGTAGTTTTTCACCAAAGGAAAATTATAGTGCAAAGTGTGAATATTCCTCCGAAGCCCAATGAAGGACACGTGTCAGTTTTCTAGGAAAAGTCTACAGGCGGATGCTTGGGTCAATAATGCAATCTTGCACTTATGTGAGAGATTGGTTAAAAATGTAAATGAGTTCCATAGCTCCGCCACCTTTTAGATTGAAACATGTGGCAACCCCTCATCAAAAGTCAAGAGGTGGAGGTTCGGGTCAAGGTTGCAAACTTACACTCATTCGAAAGGCAATGCAAATGTGCAAAAAGACTCCCTAGCCCCGCAAAGAACTAGATTAATCCACATGGATGATCCATGTTCAAATGAAGAAAGAAAGATCGACGGATAGGATGTAACACATTTATGGTTTCCACCATTAATGCGTTTTTGCACGAATCAAGGTATAACTCTTAAAAGATTCCAAGCATTTTGAATTGTTACCATTGCATACGAAGATTTAGGCGCCCTAGCTACGTGAATTAGAGAAAGGAAAGGACATCAACAACCAAAGAAGACGGGACTTCAAGAGTTGTTTTGATTCAAAAAGATGAGGAAAATAATTTTGAAGGCCATGCAAGATTCCCCATCACTAAAAAGGCGGTACCAATCCAAGCAAAGGGGAAAGACTTGATTACACAAAAATTCCCTCGAGGTGTTATCGAATCATTTGGCACTTGGAAATATGATGAGGGAGCCTTAACAAGTCTTCGATATCCAATCCAAATCACGTAGTAATAAAGAAAGAGATGCACCAAATCTCAGGCATTTTGAAAGAACTAAGAAGAAAGTTAAAATGGTATTTGAACAACCTTTGGCAAGAGATGTTGGTATTTCAGTGAAATAAAGTGGTCATGCATCAAGAAAGCACAAACATAGAGAGCCTAAGGTAATTAATTCCCCTGCTTTGATTGAAGATCAACAGATGGTTTTTGCTTCATTATCCAATCAAATGTAACCATCCCAGGACTTACGAGTGTGCATTCTACTCCAAGTGTGATATTTCCCAATGTAGTTGTATTTTCATTCCCTACTAAAACTATTCTAGGAACAATTGACGGTGCTCATATGTCTAGTCAATCAGTTAGAGTTAAGGAATAACAAGTGCAAAAAAAAAACTAGTGATTGACCAAATTGAAAAGCAAGTATAAAATAGGTGATGAGATAGTTGAATTACTTAACGAAATGCCTGAGTTGGAAATAGTTGATGTAAACATTGAAACTCATACAACTGAGAGTGTAAATTTCCCTGAACAAGAAGTGCATGTTCAAGATCTCCATCAGGCATCAAGTGCAAGTGTGGGGGCTCAACCCCAAAATACTCAAAGTGAAGGTACAACCTTTGTCATGAATGTTGAAAATATATTTCAAACAAGTTTGAGTGAAACACTTGTAATAGATGTTGTTCACACTGAAAATCAACCATCAAAGGATTCAAAAGTCAAATAAGGTGAGGTTTCTCAAGAAACAAATACCATGAAAGAAGGTGTAGCTGAGGTGTTAAAAGAAATAAGTAAACCTGTTGAGATTCTTCTTGAAAAAGTACAATCATGAATCATAAATCACACCTTGAAGCCTAGCCAAAAAAACATGAGGTAAGTGAAGAACATCCCCAAGAGGATTTATCCATTAAACAACCACTGGTAGGGGGTGAGGATATTGCAAAATACAAGGAACCAGTTAAAACCCCAAGCTTGGATAAGGATGCTCCAAAATAAATTACAAATGTGACAATCACTTCAATAGAGAATGTAGATACTAATACAGTGGATCCTCCTACCAAAGATCCAAAGGAAATAGTAAATGAACCTGTAATATCTACACAAAATAAAGGTCAAGATGAAAAGGTAGTGGGTGACAATAAATTAGAAGGTATCACTCAACCACATATTCAAGGACAAGACAAAGGGAAATAATAGATTGTAACACTTTGGAAGATGAAAAACAAATTGTAAAAGTTGAAGGAACATCAAAAGAATTGGTATTGTATTCTGAGACCCCACAGAAAGAGAAGAAGGGGAATACCCCCATGGTTGGATGGTTAGGAGGAATCCTTCAACAAGGAGAGAAGGAAGTCACTCAGAAGGAGGATTTAAGTATCACCAACATTTCAATTCCAAAGCCCTAACAATATTTGAAGAAATCAAAGATCCTTACCAAGACACGAGTAGACCAGCATGGGTTTAGGAATTTAGAAGTGACAACTCCTCACTAGGGCAAGAAAAAGTATGATATTATAGAAAGTGACTATGATGTCCAACACATCCAATTGGGGAGGCATACTAGGGAATCATTGAAGCAAGGTGTTACAGAGGCAATTGAAGGTCTGCTGCAAAAGGTAGATAAGGATAAAATATCAAAGAAGCAATTGAAAGAGTAGATAGGAGCATTGACTTCATGCTTGAAAAATTGATAGAGCCTGCAAAAGGGAATCAAGAAGTTGTTACTACTGTCACTCCTAACTTACTAGATAAAATAGAAAAGGCCAGTAAGAAAGTTGGATCAGTAGACAATTGGGTAAAGGACTTGTCACAAAAGGGCGTGTAGGTCATTGAAAAGGCAATGATAAGTATTCGATTTACCAAAATCCTCAATGAAATTAATGAAATTATTGAGCAGTGTGAAAGTGAATTGTACTCTTGGGAGGGGATTCTCCCCAAACTTGAAACAATAAATCAGCTTGATGAGGATTTGCTAGAAAAAGAGGAAATAGTGCCACCTGAAGAAAAGGGCACTCAATATGTGATGGAAGATCTAGCCAGAATCAGGGTGGAAACTGTAAACCAAGTTAAGGAAAAGTTGGTAATTGAGAAGGAGTGGGTAGAAAAGACTATTGATAACATAGACAGTATACTGGAACAAATGGTGTTTGATAAGCATAAAATCACTTATGGGAATTGGGAAGTTGATACCTTGACTCAATCATTTGACAAGAACATCAAGGAGGAACCATGTTCTCATGATGTTATCAAAAGACTCATCTTAGTGGAGAATAAGATTGCTGAGCTGAACAAGAGGTTGAGGGAATATAGGCCAAGAATGTCCAAATGTAGTGATATATTAAATAAGCATCACTTGATATACAAGTATCACTCGAGACACTGATGAAGGAGAAATAGTACAATTGTTTCAGAGGTATGATGCGTATAGAGAAAGACAACTAGCCAAAGAAGAAGATGATAAAGATGAAGATGTAACTATGATTGACCAGTGAGCAAGCTTAGGATTGTTTTTCCTAAACATTTCTCATATTTTCATTATTGATACTCTTATATAAACCGATTGTATGATGCAACATATATCAGATCTAAGCATACATGCAAATAAAAGAGGATATTCTACCAAAAGAAATATACAAAACAAGAGACATAAATCAACTCTAGATTTAACGTGGTTCACCCAGTGTGGACTACGTTCACCAAGAAACAAACCAATCTATTATCCAAAGCTTTGACAAGATATACAATGAAGATTTACAATCTTCCACACCTCTCAGATGTACAATACTTTCTTTCCCTCAAGCTTTTTGCTTCATCACCAAGAATTTTCTCTCTCACCAACTTTTGCAAGTTATTTCTAATTCTTGTTAATCATCTTCTTTCTTACTTCTAAACCCTATCTTTTATGCTTATATAGTCGTTTATAGACTTAGGGCACTTAGCCATGCAATTACAATCAATATAAATACTTTAATGCTAAAAATAGATCTAATTCCAGAGTTAATTAAAACATCCTCACACAGGTAACCGATGCCGGTTAGCCCTAACCGCTATCGGTTCCTTCCTTGCTTGACCGATGCCGGTCATACCCGATTGGCTTTACCTATCCCGGGTGACCGATGTTGGTTCCCCCTCAACCGATGTTAGTTATCGTATTTTTCAAAAAATTCCATTGCATGCTAAACTAAAGTAATCAAACTCCACAACTCAACAATCTCCCACTTGCAGATTAATTACTTCACCATACCTGTACAACGTCATTCTTGGATTCTTCCTTAGCTTTGTTTCTTCCTCTTCAAGTCTCAAACTCAAAGACCAACAGAAGTGAAGTGTAGCTCCAACTTCTCCTTTGTTAATGACTTTGTTAGCATATCTGCAAGGTTCTTGCTCGTATGAATCCTTTCCAGATTCAACTGTCCATCCTCCAATACCTGCCATATGAAGTGATACCTCAACTGAATGTGTTTCGTTCTCGAATGAAATGTTGAGTTCTTTTCTAAATGAATTACACTCCGACCGTTAGTGAAAATTTTACAATCACTTTGCTCCTTTCCCAACTTTTCCATGAACCTACTCATCCATATAATCTTCTTGCTAGCCTCTGTAGTTGTAACATACTCTGCCTCTGTAGTAGACAAAGCCACAACCTTCGTAATCTTGAAATTCAGCTAATCAGTCATTCCACCTCTTGTGAAAATATATCTAGTAGTGCTCCTCTTACCATCCGGATCTCTAGCCATATCCGAATCAACATAGTCACGTAACGAAATATCTTAACCTCCATAGCATAACTACATGCTAGATGTCCCTTTCAAATACCCGAGTATCCATTTAATTGCTTTCTAATGCTCTTTACTGGATTAGCCATATATCTACTCATAACTCCCACTTTGTGTAATGTCTGATCTAATACAAACCATAGCATACATGAGACTTCTAATCTTGAAGCATATGACACTCGTGTCATGTATTTGATTTCTTCATGTGATGAAAGACATTGATCTTTTCTCAATTTGAAGTTTCCAGCCATAGGTGTGCTAAAACGCGTTCTATATTCCGCATGTTGAACCTTTCTAACACCTTGTAGATATAATCCTCTTGAGACAAATACAATTTCTTGTTTTTCATGTCTTTATGTATTTGCATGCCAAGGATTCTTTTTCTTGCTCCTAAATCCTTCATTGCAAATGTGTGAGATAGCTTTCTCTTAAGATCACCAATGTCCCGCATACCCACACTACTGCCGCATATAAATATTTTCATCTAAATCACCATGAAAGAAAGTCGTCTTCACATCTAGTTGCTTTAAATGTAAATTTTCTCTGCAACTAAACTCAATACAATACAAATAGAAGTCATCTTAACAACAGGAGAAAATATTTCACTAAAGTCAATACCTACTTTTTGTGCAAATCCCTTTACTAAAAGTCCTTGCCTTGTACCTTTTCTATCCACCCTCTTCTTCCTTAATCCTATAAACCCACTTGTTCTGCAATGTTCTCTTACCTGCTGGCAACTTAACCAAATCCCAAGTCTGGTTCTATTCCAAGGAGTCCATCTCCTCATCCATGTCATGCTCCCACTGAACGTGAGTCTTATCCTGCATTGCTTCTTCAAAGCTCTCAAGTTCACCACTATCAGTCAATAATAAATAAAATAGAGGTGTAAATCTTTCTAGAAATTTACTTACCCTTTGTGACCTTCTCATAGGAGTTTGGGGTACCGAAGACTCAATCTGAACCTCCTAGACATTCTTATTCAAATATGATCTTGAGGCCCATTTGGATCCTCTATAACCGATACTAGTTCGTATGATTGATGTCGGTCGTGAGTCAACCAACACCGATTACTGTGTAACCCTATGGGTAATTCTTTAAAATCTGAGAGTTTATTTTCATTCACAAACTTCTCAACCAATTCATCCTTGGGTACCAAAATTTGATCCCTGTACATTCTTTTTTCATTCCATTCAACATCTTGAATCCTAATAATTTTAGAATTCTCTAAATCCCAAAAATAGAAACCAAAATCACTAGATCCATAACCAATGAAAGCGCATCTCTTAGATTTTACATCCAACTTTTCCTATTTTCCTTATCAACATGCACAAAATCTTCTGAACCAAAAACTTTAAGAAAAGAAAGATTTACCTCTTTTTTGGTCCAAGCTTCCTCTGGTATTCCTCCATCTAGTGAACTTGAAGGCCCACGGTTAATCAAATAAATTGATGTATCAACTGCTTCTACCCAAAACTATAAGGGCAATCTAGAATGTATCCTCATACTTCTAGCACGTTCCATGATTGTCATGTTCATTCTTTCTACAACACCATTCTCTTGTGGTGTTCTTGGAACCATTATTTCTCTACGTATCCCATTCACTGAACAATAATCATTGAAAGTCTTGCTACAATATTCACCACCATTATAAGATCTAAGGCACTTTAACTTAGAATTTGATTCATTCTTAACAAGATATTTCCATATTTTAAAATTATCAAAATATCGATTTACGTTTAATATAATAAACACATACCTTTCTTGTAGCATCATCAATTAAAGTAATATAATACCGGGATCCTCCATGAGAAACTACCCGAGCTAGCCCCCACACATTTGAGTGTACAAGCTCCAAATTCTTCTCCTTCTTAGTTGCCCCAACTTTGAGAAATATCGCTCTCTTTTGCTTTCCAAAGATACAATGCTCATAAAGATCAAGATCTAAATCTTTCAAATCGATAACTTACCCTTTGCTTTGAAGATCTGCATTCATTTTTGACTCATATGACCCAACCAGTTATGCCACATACATGCATCTGAATCTAAAGTAGATAATGCAGAAAATGAATCGATAATACAGGTAGATAAATATAACGTTCCTACCTTCTTACCTTTTCCACAACAAAAGCACCCTTGGTGACTTTCCAAAAGTCTCATGTAAAAGTAACCATGCAACCAAATTCACCTAGTTGCCTTGCAGTAAGTAAGATTCCTCTTGAGGCTTGGCACATGCCTCACATCCTTCAATACCCATGTATATCCATTCTCGTAATTTTAGATGAACTTTCCTTTTACCAGTAATATTGTAAGGTTTATCATCACCCAAATAAACATGCCCAAAATTACCACTGGACATAATTTCGAAATAACCCTTATTAGGGGTTTCATGGAAAGAAGCTCTGAATCTACAACCCATGATTCAATTCTACTATCTAAAGAAAGAATAAGAGTATTTTACATTACTTCTAATGTTTGTAAGATTTGCTTCTTTACCTTTATCTAGTTGTTGGTTCTCTTTATCCTTTGACCAACAATTTTTCTTTTCATGTCCTTTCTTTCCACATTTCCAACAAGTAATTCCTTACTTCGGATTTAGATCTGTTATCCCTTGACTTTGATTTCTCATTACTCTTACTTTTGGATCTCCCATTTTGCCTCGCCCTTTGTTTTCTACATTCAAAGCATTTCCAGATGATGATTCCTATGTACTCTTCCAAAGAAATTTATTCATTCAAAATTATACTAACCACATCATCAAACTTCAAAATATTATTAATAGATGTATTACTAACAATCATTACTAAGTTGTCTCAACTATCAGGCAAAGAACATAAGAATAAAAGTGCTTTTACTTCATCAAATGGTATAACAACTGATTTTAAGCGATCTATAATAGATCGAAATCATTCAAATGACTAGAAGCGATTCACCTTCATGCATCTTAGAACTAAATAATTTCTTCATCAAATAAATTTTGTTTGAAGCACTAGGTTTTTCATATAAATTAACAAGAGATTTCATTAACTCTACCATAGAAATCGTTTATGTAATATTGGAAGCCACGGATGCTGCCAGGCTCAATCTTATAGATCCCAAATCCTTTTTGTCAAGAATCTTCCATTCTTCATCAGTCATCTTCGTAGGTCTAGACTTCTCATCCAACGGTAAGTACAAATCTCTTTGATATAGATAATCCTCAATCTGCATCTTCCATAATTGATAATTTCAGCCGTCAAATTTCTCTACCTTGTATTTATTATCTTCTGCCATTGTTGTAGCTCCCACTCAATCAGAAAACCCTTTGTGAGTAAATTTGTCAACACACAAAACCCTCAAACAAAGCTCTAATACCATTTGTTGGGGTTAGCACACCGGTTGTATAGACAATATATCATATCTAAGCATACATGTAAATAAAAGTGGATATTCTTATCTTACGCCATTGTTGCGGCTCCCACTCAATCAGAAAAAAACCCTCTGTGAGTAAATCTGTCAACACACAAAACCCTCAAACAAAGCTCTGATACCAGTTGTTGGGGTTAGCACACTGGTTGTATAGACAATATATCATATCTAAGCATACATGCAAATAAAAACATATATTCTACCAGAAGAAATATACAAAATAAGAGACATAAATCAACACCATATTTAACGTGGTCCACCAAGAAACAAGCCAATCTATTATCCAAAGCTTTGACAAGATATACAATGAAGATTTACAATCTTCCACACCTCTCAAATGTACAGTACTTTCTTTCCCTCAAGCTTTTTGCTTCATCACCAATAATTCTCTCTCTCACCAACTTTTGCAAGTTCTTTCTAATTCTTGTTAATCATTTTCTTTCTTACTTCTAAACCCTAGCTTTTATGCTTATATAGTCATTTATAGACTTAGGGAACTTAGCCATGCAATTACAATCAATAGAAATACTTTAATGCTAAAAATAAATCTAATTACCAAGAGTTAATTAAAACATCCTCGCATAGGTAATCGACGCGTCGATTAGGCTTAACCACCGCCGATTCCTTCCTTGCTTGACCGATGCCGGCCATACGACCATTATCGCCCCCGCGTGATCGATGCGAGTTCCCCCTTAACCAATGTCGATTACTTATATTTTCCAAAGCAAGTTTCCATTGCATGCTAAATCAAGTAATTGAGCTCCACAACTCAACAGGGATCTATAAGGGCCCCTGCCCATGAAAAATACATACATTTTCAAACATTACATCAAAAAGGGGGAAATTAGGAGAAGAGGGACATTCAGTCATCTTTTATTACTACTTCGAGATTTTCTCCAAATGAGGGAACTTTTTTAGTAGCTTTTTTTTTCCTTGGTACAAATTCTTCTGAGCCCTGAGCTGTTTGAGAAAACACAACTACCCTAGCCAAAGTACAAGACATCCCCATATCCATCAATGTGTCAACAATCATTCTAGGACCATCCATGATATTCCTTAACTCTATCTTCTTTTGATAAGAAGATACCCAATCCAAACCGCCTATAGGAAATGCCTTTCTCCCTTTTACTTTGTAAGGAGTAGATTGAAAAGGAACATTTGAAGTGGTTAGAAGAGCAAGTATTTTGGCTCTTGGATCTAGTGGAACAAGAGACTTAAAATTGGATTCACCCTTGCATTTCTTTGTGAAAGTTGGATGTTCTCTTGGAAGAGAAACATGTAAGGTGTAGACACCTATAATTTAGCTCCAGCAATTTAAATACTTAAATTGCGCTAATTATACTACTTCCCAGCAAATTGATGACATATCATCAATATAGCACACTTTCTCTTCTATCATCATTAATTAATTACATTATGCTAATTAATTGACCCTTCTATCCAAAGAAAGATGACAATTAATGACCTTCTGTTAATTAAACCCCTTTCTACTTGAATTTAATTAATTATTCGTAATTAATTAAGTTTCCTCTTCTATTAGATAAATAAATGATCATTTATTTAGCCTAAACTGTCCTATTCCTCAAATCATACTAATTGTTCTTCTAAAAGCTTCTATAAATCTTGTTCAACTATTAATTAATCACTTGGGTTAATTAATAAATTATCTCAAACCCCATGAGTCACTACATGACAAATTAGACTCCCTTAAGGTTGACTCAACCCCTTTTCAACCATAGTCACCCCCAACTAAATCAAACCAACTATTATCTTACATGTAAAGGGATGTAGAGATTCTTTTATCCATTGGGCTATATAAGGAGCCCTCTTCTTATCATTCTACTTACACCTAAATGAGCATAGAACCTAAGCTATAGTCATTTTATAATCTTAGAGTATTCTTCCATTAGAGGAGCTAGATATCTTCATTTCTTGCATTCATGCATCCAAGTTTGAAGTCATATGGAGATATGTCGAATGGTCTTGTAGTCATGGATTGATAAGAATCCATTCTTGAAACCTTGAGATTCAAACATACAATCAACCCTTTTGATTGCTAAGGATCTAAATAGGTTCATTCCATTGATTAACATTAAATAGAGATAGAGATTAATTGCTTAACATATTAGTTTGAATGTTTATTCATGTTCTAATGTAAAGATGTTGGTAGACTAGTCTTATTTAAGATCTAAGCATAATGGTGCATAGAAATTAGTTTAGCTTTGTTTTAGGACTACTAGGTGTTAGCTCTAGTTCTCTTTACACAAATAACTAATTCTTGCACACATTTGGTACATACTGTGGGACCGATCCTTAGTCCTTTAGCATTGCGGTTCAAATTTTGTTGTTATTTCATTTTTGACGAACCCTTGATATGCACATGTGTGAATTAATGTTGAATTTCTTATGAATTTTCTAACTATACATGTGTTGAGTCTTGTTTGTATATCTAATTTAGATGGGTTCTTGTCATTTTTGATCTAACTATCCAAAAAAAATAGCTTTTGAGATCGATTACGTCATTTTCCATGTTTTGACATCACTTTTAGGTACATGCGTACACAAAAATGACAGAGGCGCGTACACATCCAAATGCTAGTGTATGCGTCTAGAGTCTAGCGTATGCATCATTCCGCCAAGAGACATGATATCCTCGCCCTTTGTGTTTTTCTTTTTCTCTGCGCATGTGCCCAAGCATACACGTTCATACTCCGGTGTACCCATCTGGTAGTGCTTTTGTTTGACCCATTTTGACTCTGTGGGTGTACATGTCCAAAGTCCAACGTATACATCTCACTACCGGCGTACATGAATTTTTGTCTTCTCGATTTTTCTCGGTCTTTTTGTTTGCTAACGTATGCGTTTAGACCCCGACGCATACACGCCTATACTCGAGCATACCTATCTACTAGTGTTGTTGCTTTGACCATTACGTCGTGGGCATATACATCTAAAGGCTAGCATACACACCTCTTTAGCTGCAGCTACCCATTAGCTCACTTTGTCGGTTTCCATAGAAGGGTGTACACGCCCGAAGCGAGCCTACACACCCGGAGTTGAGCATACACTTCACAATTCAAATTTGTGATTCACTTTAAAATTTACAAAAACATGTTTTCAAGATTTATTGACTCCTTGCAAGTTTTTATTGAAGATTAAATTCTGTTTTGCAGGGTTTATTTGCATGTTTTTGCTAACTTGATTTGATTTTTTTAAAGGGTTAAATGAACATTGCATGCTTAACCATGATATTGGAGTCGTGTATGCTCTCTCCTCACACCTTCTAGGTGATATTGGGAATTAGAAATGATTTCTATATCTCTTTTGCCTTGAAAAACGTTGAAAATGATGTCAAATTTGGTTAAAATGAACAAATTTTGTGTTTGAATAAAGTACTTTCCATTGTTGATTTCATTGTTAGATTTTACATCGTGTATACTCTTCTCTTGCATCCTAGGATGATCTTGAGAATCGAAACAACGTGCATCCTTTTTATGTGTATGGAAAACTACTAAATTCATCGTGCATGACCTAAATGTTTTCCAAAGAAAAAGGCTAAAAAAACTAGTAATATATTTTTGTGCGGGTTACCAAACGGTGTTTAAGAAAACCACAATAAGAATAAAAGATTAAAAAACACACCACAATCAAAAGACTATATTTACAGGTTTAGATAAGGGTACACCATGTCCACTCAACTAGGACATAACCCTTTTGCATAAGCCTTAAGCTATAATGAGGGTGGTCTAGGAACCCCAAAGTAGTTCACGCAAGAGGGAACCTTGTAGATGAAACGATAAGTGCTCCACGCTATCTACTTGACTAGTGATACACGTGAGATTTAGCATCAAAGTTATCCGTATCACGACCCCAGTGAGAGTATACAATGGATGCATTTATTTCCCATTGTGCTTTAAGGGGGTAAAGTAAAGCCGGGATACTCCTTGGGAAACCTTAACAAACCGAGCTCGCTTCTAGATAACTTGTGACACCTAGTTGAGTGAACCACCTAGGAAGCTATCTTGTCCAGGAGCCAACTTTGACCATATCAAAACCAATTTGAGTTGAGAGCCATCATAAAGGGAGAAATTTATCGAATTGAAATCTTATTTTTCGAATAAGAGGATATCCCATTAAATTTTAAACGGTGCGTCATTCATCATGAAGATTGTGAAGCATTACTTTTTTAGTTTTTCACTCACCTTAAGGTGAGGTGAAACTCTACCGAAGTGACGCAAAACTCTCTTCAACCCCAATTGATCTACTTCCTTCACTTTCTTTTGACACTTTGTTGATCAGGAGAAGAGTGACTACCCTTGTGTTTCTAATTGATTGTATTCACCACTTTTGTGTCCATTTATACTCATCCATGTTTGCGGCTGAGTTGTTAAACGTCTAAAGTGCGTGGAGACATTTTCATATCATTGGTATCCTTTTTATCTTGATACCCAAGTCAAGATCATCAATTGCAATTAGGCTTGATTCATCATCTTGATTCTCCTTTGAATTGTTATCTTGCTTGTATCATATCGCAACAATTTTGATACTTACATCTTATTTCTTGTAAACTTGGCCTAAGTTTCTAGATTGTAACGTTACACTACGTGCATTCTAACAATTCCTTGGTATACTCTAGCATTAGTGTGTTTTCAAACATTACCTTGATTTTGAAAAGTGTTGAGTGTTACCATTTCTGCGCGTTATATCAATATCATTTTGTTCTTAATACCTTACTTTTCTAAACATTTGGTTAACATATCTTAGTGGTATTGTTGTGTCGCTCATAATCATAACTATCACTTTTTGAGATATATGTCTTGATTGGATTCAAGCTTGCTTTTAGTATACTTTGTTTGGGGATTGTATTAACTTCTTGATATTACTTATGCCTTGTTCATTTCTTTGAACTCGACATAAGTGGTGACATTTTGTTAACCATTTTAAACACCAACTACCATTTGAGAACAAAGTTAGGAAGTATGACATTTTGATTGATCGGTCTAAAATGAGTATTGTGTGATTGTATCTTGTTTGTCACTTTTGACTTATTCTTTTAAGACAATAACCTTGACACATTGATTCTTTGACATTCATCATTCTTTGAACCATTGACATTCTAGGAAATTTGCAAACTTCCACTTAGGTTTGGACAATACTAATGCAACTTAGAGTTTACCACGAACAACCCAGGCATGCTAGCACATCACCCAGCCTAAGTTGAGTGCTCACCCGAAGCACACAAAGGTACCAGGCCCCTCCTTAGAGTTGCTTGTATAGGATGTGAACATGATGAAGATGTAATGTATTCATATCCACAAACAACATAAATATTCCAGATCTAGATCTAAAAGAATAATGAGTTAAGCGATAGACATAACGAAGTTAACCATGTAAGAACTAGTTTCAGTCATGTTTAACACCATTATTCACCCAACACACTCCATTATATCAAAACACAATAAACATAGAAGCTTCTTACAATAAGCAGTATCATAATTTTATGCATGCATCACATCTGGCAGCATAACTCCATAATAGCTCATACACAACACTACTAATCTACACAGATTACTACATATTTATAAGGGTGGGGACTTTCCCTTCACCGCTTACGCACTTACAAAAATAGGTCGCATGCTGAAAATAGTCATGCACCTTTACAATAACATGCACACATGCAAGTGTGCTAATAATAAATCTCTTACAGTTAATTGACAATAGTAATTCTATTATTAATTCAAACTCATGCATGGCGCTTTAGTAGACACTCTTCCCAAAATAACATTTGTGTGTCGCACAAGTCTCCATCCCATTGTGTGCTCCATACGCTATCTCAAAAAATATCCTGTAACCATAAAAATGGCTAAGTCCCAATTCA
Source organism: Taxus wallichiana var. yunnanensis (assembly GCA_018340775.1). Classification (NCBI taxonomy): domain Eukaryota; kingdom Viridiplantae; phylum Streptophyta; class Pinopsida; order Cupressales; family Taxaceae; genus Taxus; species Taxus wallichiana. The sequence goes on along the minus strand of CM031235.1, from coordinate 875,812,519 downwards.
ATTTGTCTTTCGCGCGCACTTCCTTCCCTATCCTTTCGCACCTTCAAATATGCCTTGCTACCATGCGCGAATCTTCTGTGCACCTTCTCCTTAGTGTCATACTTTGTTTGCTCAACATTACCCCACACTAAACTGCATTGTCGCCCCAATGGTTGCCTCTTGATGCTTTAAAGAATAAGAATGGAAGAATATAAAGAATGAATTGTTATATAAAGAATAGATTTTACTCTTCAGTACCCTCCTCTTCTATCGGGAGAATCAACTATGGATATTCTTCCTTAATTTCAGCTTCCAAAGCTTGTCAATCATCCAACGCGTTCCCGATCTTCTCGGGACATTTGCAACAATGCCCCTAACTCGTCCTAGGTCATTTCTCCATTTTCATTCTACAATAGTATGACAACGTTAGCCATAGGAGACATCTGTCCCTCCGTAAAGATCCATCTTTTTCTATGAAATTTCCAAGCTCATCCAAACCTTTCCTTGCCTTATACAGATGTTATGTTGCTGCAAGGTCTTCGTTTTCTTCACTAACACCAATCTCTCTGCGTGCCCTAAAGTCTCATCCTTCATTGCTTTGAGAACTTCATTATATTCCAATATAGTTCTTATTTGGATTACTGATTCTGGAGCTGCACAAATGTTCAATGCCTAGTCTGCTTTCTTCAGCTCTTCTTGTAAAGTTTGGAGCAAGACCTCGTAAGATGAAATATTTCTAACTACTGAGACCCTTGCTCTCTCCACTTCCTATTCAAGGTGCTTTGGCACTGAATGTGAATTGGTCCATCCTCAAGCACCAATTCTACTAGGGTACGCACATAATGCGTAGTTGAAGGAAACCTTTCAGGTACCTTAGATTCCAAGTGCGGTCTTGCTTTCAGGACATGGTCACCAAGTTCTTCCGCCATACTGATGAAGGACTCATTATTTTTCTACTCCCAAGTCCTTTTCTCCTTGTAGACGCGTTATTTCTGCAGCTTTTCCCTTGTTATCTTCTTGTAGCGCTCTAATAGTGGCAACCTTATATATGTTCCTCCACGCCACTTCTATAGATACCTTAACTAATACATTTCTTGCACCTTTCAAATCGAGACATGAGAGTGGGCTTTATAGTCATGTGTCCGATCTGCGGTGCCTTCTTCATTCTTCGGGACACACATGACTCCTCACATACCTCAAAATTAGGCTCGTCCATGTGAGTTTGCATAGACCAAGAAAATTGTTTCCTTGCGTGCGTAGTGGCCATGTATGGGTCCATCAACTCCCATCAAAACAACCCCTTAAGATCCATTATACTGAAATGGGCACAAAAAAATTTACTTATGTTCTCGGCATAGCCCATACTTGCACAACATACTCCCCACTTGTTCTCTTTGTTCTTGGCCCTTAGGAATTCGAGCACCAAGATTTGGAGTCATATCTTTGATGTTCTAAGAAATATCATGTTCTATTTCTTCTACCACCTTTACTCCCTCTTCTTCGTCCTTGGGTTCCTCCACATCTTTTGGTTGTATAGGGCTCTTTAGGGTGCTTTACGCAAACTCATCCACCTCCTCATTTATCTTTAGCTTTCTCCTTTTCTTCTCAGTTGCCTCTTTCTAAGGAGAGAGTCATGGTGATCTTCTCACAAAGGCTATGGGGTTTCCGCACTTTGGGTCCTTGTTCTTCTGAATACCCTTTTAAAGTGGCACTCTCTATGGATTGCTTTTACATCCAAGTCTTCATCTTCTTCCTGCGCCTGAGGTGGAGTACCCACACGTTCGGTCTACACTCTATCGTGGGCTACCTCCGGCCTCTATGATCTAAGCTGCCACTATCTTCATCTTCCTCCTCATCATCTACCTTTGTAGTTTATGTGGGCTTTGGGTTGACACGTTCTCCACTATATGCTTTCCCTTAGGCAGTACACAGGAGCCCAAACTCATTCTCCACATACTTGTTATTCTTGAGCTTGGGCTTAAGTCAAGGTATACGATTCTTTGCTCCAATGTCCCCAATTGCCAAGCTTACAAGATTCATGCTTATAACGTTTGAAATGAGCCTCTTAACATAGGCAGTCTGGCCTAGATATACATATGTCTTCCTCAAAGTGTGGTAGTCACAGTCTACCTTGTCTGTAATAAAACTCGGGGCCGCGCATTAGTAAAGCGGTGGACTGATGCACCTGAAGTAGCGCACTTTGTGAAGGCATATGGCAGTTTGCACCATGGGCTCCATGTCCCATCCTCATAGTGAACCTCGCAATGCGAATGCGGGCTAGCACACCGCGAATCAGATTTCCTCACAACTATCAAGGTAGCTCCTTGGGGATGCACCACTCTTCAAATGCTGCATGGAGTCGATCGTACCATATCTCTCGCCCTTTGTTTAAATGGCCCACTCATTGACCCTTCACATAAATACTTGTCAAACCTTTCTGCAAGGGACTTTTTTCCATGGGATATTCCCAAATCTTGTTCTTTGGCCCATCGGGCACTCTAATTTCCATAAATACTAGAGAAAGTAAGATAGTGCCAAAACTGATCTTATCACTTGTGCACGCTTCCTCGATAATGGTTTATGCAATGTAGCCTGATTATGTTATAAACTACTCCCTGAGAATTTTCCTCGTGATATGGAGCCACATGGTATTTACTTGTGACCATCTCTCTTGATCATTTAACTTGGTCACCAAATGTGTAGTTGCCATACCACTGGGTACTTATTCAATTTATCAATGTCCATTCCACGTGGACCCTTTGTATACCCTAACTCCTTCCGTGTCTCCATGATTGATGTTTTATCAGTCCGGACACTAGCTAGGTCTACCCCTCTACCTTTTAATCTTTTCAGTTTTGAAATCAAGATCAAGTTGTGATTCTAACCCTTCATCCGGAAAAATAGAAGAAGTCCTCATGGACTATACTCATCAACCACTAGTATAAAGGTTCATACTTGCCAAAATACGGGAGCTCATACAGGCGGATAGACTCCAACTGTTTCAACAATTTCTCTTCAACATCATCGTACACTGGCATATCCTCCTTCGTGCGCTTGTTGGTCTTTGTACTCAACAATGTCCAATTCTTTCTTATTGTCAGATGTGTGGTGGTTGTAGTCACTTTAGTTGGTGATAGTTAATGCTTAGTGCTTGGTCCATTATTATGATAAATTTATATTTATATGATTCCTTTGCTTGAATTTCATAATTAACCTCGGAAGTCTGATTACCAAAAAGATAAGATGCACAAACGGCTGAAAGGAACCAAAATGTGTGAGTAAAGTACAAAGGAGTCAAGAGTGCCCATAGGGGATGAGGGTGTCTAGTTGGGCGTTGGTGTCTAGGATGATAAAAGCCGGAGTGTAAAAGGCATACCGAGCATGTCAAGGTGCAAGACCAAAGCTGGAAACATAAAGCAAAGAAAGTTGGCCAAAGACATGGGTTAATAGTACTTTCTTACTTAAGAATAATATGAATAGTAGTATTTTACCAGGACAAAATAATTACCCAAAGCGAGTGATTTTGTGTCTATGTTTGCCCCACTTTATGTTGGTGAGTGGAAATCTCGATAACATAAAGTAGATAGAGATGCGTACCTAATAACCATGTAGATTGATGATGAAAGCGTGTCAAGGGACAAGACAAAGCATGGAGTGATAAAAATGTGAAGCATGGATGCTAAGGATGAGAAAATGCAAAAAGTGGTGATGAAAATGAACCTAGGGTAGAAATACATGTGTAGATGTCGTGATGTACATGTTGTTGATGTCGATGTTGTTGTGATGATGTTGACTACCGCTTCCCATATGGAGAGACTTGCAAAAGAGAATAACGAACAAGTAGTCGAGATACACATGTATATGTATAAAAATATGTAAAAACACATAAAATGTGAAAAAGGACTATGTGCACCTAATCCATGATGAGGAAAAGATTGTAGAAAAGATTTTTTTGGCAATCTCACGCCAATTATGTTGGCCACAATTTTTTAGGACGATCTCATGCCAAGTCATGAAAGAAGTGTAGGTAGAAAATTTTGGTGTCGTCCTCCAACCTTTTCTACTTCCCACAATGTAGGACATCACTTGCAGATGGTATGCAAAATCGGTGAAAGTGCTAAGGATTTTGTGCCTGTAAAATCCATTGTGTGGAGTGCTATAGATCATGCTTTGAATCGCTTGTCGTTGTGCAATTGCCCCTTGGTTATAAGCATCCAGGAAGGACATCATTGTGCTAAGGACCCAAGTCGATTCCCGAGCCCCGTCTTGACAATTGTTTTGTGTTGTGTATAATGTTGTATGGGGTGATTGATTCACCAAAATGATAACCCCCCTTATTTAGGGTGCATGTGACATCGCTAAATGAGTATGCGGCCCAAATTAGGACCGATCGTTGTCTTTGAAACTATGCCATGCGGGGGAAAGGAAATATTCTTGGTAGAAACCAAAGCACACACAAACAAAGTGTCTAAGAGACAAGTGTTAGTACATGTATGTATAAGATGAAATGCAAGCTAAGCGCTTGAGATAATGTGTAAGCTAAGATGCAAGTAAATACAAAAGAAGACAATGTAGACAACTGAAAAAATCAGGTTGTAAACATGAGACATCACTCACAATGTTGTAAGAAAATCAAGGATGTAGTGATCTGCAAGCGAGAAAAGTGTGTACACAAGACAAAGGGAAAAGTCCGTAAACAAAAGCAAGCAATGGAAAACAATGTAATAGACATAACCATGGTGGTGAATAGGCTTGCAAAAAAATGTTGCACATGAAATACCCGTTAGCATGTTAAAAAGATAAAAAGTATGTCAAAATGTGTATAATCCAATAAAGTAATGTGTTATGAAACAAAATAAAACAATAACACATGTAATGTACAAAAGTGGATGCCCCCATGAGCCATTGTGGGACTGGTAATAGGTACTACGCCAAGCATCCATGTTGCGTGTAATAGATCTGTATAATTTGTGATCACAACTAGAAAGGTAAGTGAATGCACATGTGTGTATGATAAAGATAATGGCATACAAGATATCTATCTAACATGTGTAATAAAGTGAACATGTAAGAAGAAGTAAGAAAGAGTAAATGCAACCAAGATATGTAGTATGATATGCATGGTACGAAATGAAATACAGTGTGAATGATGAGTCGTGTGCCCCCGAGTGGATGTGTCTCAGTATGCAATGAGGTTAATTTATTTATGCCCCCTCAATAGTCAAGAATGAACAGAAATGAGAGTGCATCATTGGGAAATGTTTCGAATGTGTGTACCAAAAATATGTGATCGTCAAAGCACAAAGTGTAGAGTGTAATCGGATGAGTGATTGATTGATTGATTGAGTGTGGTGAGGTTAATTTTAGATTGAAACCCTCAACATTTGAGTATGAACCGTAGAACTAGAGTTTGTCATAGGGTGATGAGCACAACATATAGAAGTGGAGGTCAAAAAGATATGTCGTGAATGTGTAAAGTATATGTTGCGTATAGAACAAGATGAATATGAAAGATGTAAAATGCGTAGTGAGTGGGGAGAGTGTATTGTGTAGTGTGTGTGATATTCATGTATATAGGATGCCTTCAATAGTCGAGTGTGAACCTTAGTACAAGAGTGTGGCATCGTAATGATCGTTGCTTTATGCATAGTATTTCTTAAGATGCATGACATTGAGTGGGTTTTTGAGTGGCTTCCCCAAAAGGGTGGCAAGGCGATAAACTCCACCACCAAGTTTGTCAATGATAATGTAAGGAACAAGCCAATTAGGCTTAAATTTTCCTTTAAGAGGAGCTTCAACGTATCTAACGTATGTATTTTTAATTCTCTTTTAAGATGAGGTCGCCTATGCTAAAATCGTGAGGACGCATTTTGAGGTTGTAGGCGTGCACAATGCGAGATTGATATGCATGAAGATGTTCGAGTGCTTGAACACGGTGGGAGTCTAACATTTCTAACTCATGTAAGAGGTTTTTCACGATATTCAATTTCTTTAAGTATGTATTTGAGCGAAACATGCAATGAGGGTATCTCAAGTTCAAGTGGGATGATGGCCTCAGTATAGTAGACCAAGGAAAAAGGAGTTACATTAGTAGGTTTAAGAACACTAGTACGATAAGCCCAAAGAGCATAAAATAGTTCATTATGCTATTCATCGCCAGTGGAAACAACTATCTTACATAATGTTTTGACAATAGTTTTATTGGTGGCTTTAGATTGGCCATTGCCTTGCAGGTAATAAGGAGTATAGAATGATTGTTTAATTTTGAAATTCGCACTAAAATTTTTAACCTTCTTATTTTTGAAGGAAGATCCATTATCAATGATAATGGCGAGAGGGCTCTGATATTTGGTTTTTTTCTTGTTTGGGTTGTTGGTTTTGGGGAATGGTGTTTATGTGAGTTAAGCTTGTTTAATTCTTCTTTTGGTCCTATTTCTTTTTTGTATCTCTCTAGTTTCTCTCACAATGTAATCTTTCGATGTAAGGCCTCTCGAGAGCCCATCCTGTTTATTACCTAATCTAATAAAAAGATAATGACAGAGGGCACACCAAAGCGTGTAATGATATGGGTAATGAGGAAACCGCAAATGTCAATACCAGTTGTGTTTTGTAGTAGGGCTGCTTCAACCCATTTAGTAAAATATTCGGTAGCAATAATAATGTATTTGTGTCCATTGGCCAATTCAGGATTTATCATGCCAATGAGGTCAAATCCCCAAAGAGAAAATGGCCAAGTTGGCACAATCAGTTGGAGATCATATGCAGGTGCGTGATGGAGGTTGTCATGCTTTTGGAACTTCTCGCAACAAGTAGCATATTCAAGACATTCCTTCTCTATGGTAAGCCAATAATATCTCTAATGCAAAATCTTTTAAGACATAGCTTTGCTAGAGAAAAGATCTCCGCATTTGTTGTCATGTATTTGTGAAATAGTAGTGGGAATATCGGCAAGCCCTAAGAAATGTAAGATTCGACCATCAAGTGCACGTTTAAATAATTTTTTCCAAACAATGACATACTGGGTAGCCTCACGTCACAAATAATGAGCTTTATGAGGTTGCAAATTATCATGAATAGATTGTTTATACAAGAAGTTGTAAATGGCGGTGAACCATTAGGGATTGTCTTGACTACGTGTGATGATGCAATCCGCAAGAGGTAAAGCGGAAATGGAAGGATGTCATAAGTGCCTAATGATGAATGTGGTTTTCTCATCGGTAATATCTTGTGGGATAAGTGACGCCACACTAGCCATGTCGTCTGCATGATGACGATTATCTTTACAAGGAATGGTAGTGATAGAGTAAGACTCAAATGTAGCTAAGAGATCTTTTACAAATGTATTGTATGATATTAAGTGCTCCTCTTTTATGTTATATCTATCATTTACTTGATTTATGATGAGTTAATAATCACCATGTATGTATAAGTTACGAATGAGGAGCTTTTGAGTAGTGAGAAGGTCGAGGATGAGGGATTCATATTCAGCGATGTTATTTGTACAGGAAAACCCTAATCGATATGCAAAGGGGAGTGGATCACCCTGTGGGGTGATGAAAAATATCCTAGCCCCAACGCTGAGAGCAACAATTAGATGCATAAAAGTACATTGTCCATGTATCAAGATCAACATTATAGGTAGTGAAATCATCGCGGAAGGAATCAAAGATGGGAGATGCATCGAGAAGGGGTGTTGTAACTAATTGATCTGTTATGACTTGGCCTTTAATTTCTTTACTGCATAAAGATGAACTTGAAATCAAATTCGGTGAGAACTATAACCCAACGTGTTATACATCCCGAAAGATATGTGTGGTGTTAGAATAAAATTGGAATGAGAGGCGAGGTGAATCAGTCCTTATAAAATTTTCAATTAACTTTCAGATCTGAAACTTAAATTACTTTAATCAAACAACTACAATAATCACTTATTCAACTTTTAATGTGTGCATGCCATAAACCATCAACAATACATGAAATCATGAAAGTACAAGAACACCATAAGAACACATGATATAAGTGGGAAACCCTTAAGGGGAAGAAAACCCACTAAAACACAATCTTATATTGATATGTTTCAAATTTAATGAGGCACCAATCCCACAAGGAGAACCAACCCCTAATTTAGTAGAGCATCAACCCCTAATTTTGTTAAGTACCAACTCCACACGGAGGATAAAAACCCCTAATATGATCAACCACCCACTCAACCACCTTATGATGTGTATATCTCTAATTTGTTGTTGCTAGGTGACAAAACTTCACAAAACAAGCTCCACAATTACTCTAAAATTCATCAAACCCTTGCTTTCATGTTCTATAATTTTTCTCAACCTATAACAAACTTGTTTTAACTTAAAATCATCCTCAATAACCTGAAATCACACCTCACCTAGGTTGCTCCACCTTGCACACACTCAACTAGTCAATAAAAGCACCCAAAACATGTTTTTTATATGCAATTCATCTTTCAAACTTAGGCCCAAACTTTTCCCTCCAATTGGTTTGACCAATACATCAAGGAAACATTAAAATTTTGAAATACAATAGCTACATATGACCCATATAGGTTGGCCTAGCAAAAACATCATTTCATGTGCCAAAAATGGCTCAAAACCCCATGGGCACAATCTTAAAATGCCCTAACATGAGTCCCATAATTTTTCATGACCCATGAACCCTTACATATGATTAAAATATCATAAAACATTCATACATGGTCACACATTTAATCAACCAATCAAAATATTTCATTTATTGGGCCCAGATCCCTTTACAATTCTCAAAAATGTTGTTTCACACCCTTGAACACCACCGGAAACGTCATACTCGCCACCAAAACATTCATACTAAATGAAAACATGCCATGTAACCACTAAAAATAACTGAAAGAACATTTAGAACACGTATAATCATGTTAGAAGTCATGAAACATCTCTCTTTTCAAACCACAACAAGATTCACCTTTACCAAATGAATTTGCCAAAAACATTGTTTTCAAATGTTAGCTCATAAAACCATTTATACATACATTAAATACCTATAAATGGACTCATATGATGCCAAATTCATCCATCTTCACATTCCAGTTGATAGAATCATCACCATATTCATCTCATTCTTCAACCATCATCAAACTTTCACAAAATCAGATCTTGTCTGAACTGCCAAAAACCTTCTTGCTCATAGAATTCCCTGGAAACCCTGTCATATGACCTCATCATGAGGAAAAAAATATACCACTGGAAACCCCTTTTAATCTAATTTCCAACACAACTTGAATCATCGAGGAATCAACCTGTAACTCAAGATATGGCCAAAACATTGAACTTGACTATTTGAGATCCCAAACGCCTTTGACCCGACCAACTTGTTTGGACCTCAAAACCTCATTAACCTTCATGAACTTAATCTGAAACCTCCATGTACATCAAGAAAAACTAACATTAATCATACAACATCAATTTGACATATCACTTCTTTGGACCAACTTTTCCTAAACTGAAACTCTTCATAAACTATTGTTTTTAGGTGGGGCCAACATATGGTAAAGACCCCAAACTTACATTTTTGGAAATCCAGAGAAATCTACTACAACATTCAATCATCATTTTTCACTAGCAATCAAAACTAGGTCATTATACTTCATCTTTTGCAAACTGCTCCTAGTTAGGGTTTAACTAGGGTTTTTGACCTTCTTACCTTCTTAACATTCATTCATAAAAACCTAACGATCAAATGACCTCATTCTTCTTCTGAAACCTTCTTCATTCACCTTAGGAGCTACCCTAAAAGTCTCAAGGTCCCATTCAAAGCATATCTGTCTGCATCGAGCTAGAAATGCACTTGTTCTTAACCATGTTTCACCAAAACATGCATATCTTGAAAATTACTCATCATGGCACCTGAAATTTTGCTGAGATCATCATCACTCATCCCTCTAACATCTCAAACCACCATAATAACAATACCATTTCTCAATATTTTCATCCACTAAGACTTACCTAAGCAAACATGCTTGATCCTCATTATAACAACTAGGACCAACTAGAAGAGTGCAATAATTGAACATGAAATCTCGAGAATGACCCAAACATACCTCATATGCCATGATATACCTGATTAGATTCTTCCATGAGCTCATCTATCCCCAATGCACTCTGTCACACCTCTAAACAAGCATACCTACTCCCAATGAGCACTTGTAAGATGATGAATCACCTGTACCTACACCATTCCACCGTTGTGAGTGCTCAAGCACCCTCAATACCTGTTATTCATCATGTCAATATGCTTCTCCAACATCCAAGAAGCACTCACACAAATTATACCTTCTAAGCACCTGTATAGGCTTATTAGAGAAAGCATACCTCACTGAATCTCCTCAGTAGCATATCAATGACATCTGAACTTGTATGTTAGCATCTCAAACATCATCATAACATCATCCTACAACATCCACTTTGTCATTAATTTGGTTTTGCATCAATGAGAATGTCTATCAAGCCTACATGCCAACATGTAGTATAAGAGATATCGTAATGGATCTACCTTGGTGATGATATGTACCTCATTGTTAAGAAGATAATGATGTAATTTATCCGCGACAAAGACAAGGCCGAGACATAGCTTTTCGATGTAGCTATAGTTGTATTCATAAGAGAGTAGCATTTGAATGATGTAATAAAATTCACGTTCACACGTTGAGAATTGTCATGTTTTTCCAAAGAAGGCCCCTAAGGCATGAAATGTAGCAAAAATGTATAATAAGAAAGGTTGGTCAGCTAATGGAGGGACTAAGACAGGTGTATTCAAAAGATAAGATTTTATGTCATCAAATGCTTGTTGGCATTGCTCATCCCATACAAACTTAGTATCCTTCTTCATGAGGTGTGTGAATGGTTGAGTCTTATCGCAAGTTGTGCAATGAATTGTCGAATAGCTTGAATTTTCCTTGTAATGATCGTATTTTACGTAAATTTTTAGGCGAAGGAATGTCAAAAATGGCTTTGATCTTGTTGGGATCAATTTCAATGCCATGTTATGAGATGATGCATCCCGAAGTTTACTAGTTGTGACCCCAAAAACATTTTTTTGGGATTTAGGAATATGTGATATTGACGTAAGCATTCAAATAACATTCATAGATATTTGGCATGGGTGGAATGATGTCTGGATTTAGCCAAGATGTCATCAATATAATCTTCGATAATCTTGTGAATATAATCATGAAATATGTGTGTCATCACTCACTGATAAGTGGCCCCGGTGTTTTTAAGGCCAAAGGGCATGACAATGTAACAAAACGTTCCCCATGGTGTGGTGAAAGAGGTCTTCTCTTGATCAACAGGGTTGATTTTGATTTGATTGTAACCCACAAAGCCATCCATGAAAGATAGGATATCATATCCGGTTGTAGAATCAACAATGGCGTCGATATGAGGCAAGGGGAAACTATCCTTGGGACAAGATTTATTTAAATTGTGAAATTTGGTGCAACAATGGATGTGTCAATCCAACTTCATAACGTGTATGATAATAGATACCTATTTTGGATAATTAACAACGTGGATAAAACCAACATCGAGTAATTTTTGGATTTCTTCTTTAACTAGGAGTGCTACTTTATGGTGCATTTTACTTAAATTTTTGTTGGACTGCTTTTCCACGAGGGTTAAAGACAATGTTATGCGCTTGCATAGATGGATCAATACCTAACATATTATTATAATCCCATGTGAAAATGTCTGAGAAATCATGAAGGACTTGTTAAATATCTTGGTGCTCTTCAAGCGTGAGAGAGGCAGCTCGTAAAACTATTCGTGGATTTTTCAGATGTACCAAGGTTATATTGAATTGTCTCTTCATTGAGAAGAGATGACCGATCCTCAATGTATGGATCAGTAGGAATAGTATCATGAGAATCTATGTTGCCAAGAGGTGTATCGACTCTCCAAAGTAATTTTTAGCATTTAGGGACGATGGAGAACACCTCTTGTGGTGAAAGGAAGGGAATTGATCATAAACGCCCATGTGTTCTAGAAGAGCATCATCAGTGGAGAAAGTTTCTAAATTATCCCAAGTAGTAGAGGCAACATCACTAATGAGTTCGAGATGTACAAGAGGGCGCGAAGAACTATGCAAGACAATATAAGCTTCCAAAGGTGGGAGAGATGGGGGATGATATCCCAATCCAAATTTGTGAGATTGTATGGGAAGATCCCAAAGTGTTGTGACTTTATGTTCTTGTTGACCTAATCTCGTATCGGAGAAGCCATAGCGGTACAAATATTCATATCCTAGTCCATATTTAGAAAATTCTTGAGTAGGAGCAGAGGAACAAGGAGTATCATTGGATTACTCAATAGAATGGCAATATACAAAATGGGATGGCTCAACTAGGACATCATAAACAACTCCTTGATAACATAATTTAAGCTGCTTATGCAGAGTAGAGGGGACCACATGCATGGCATGGATTCAAGGCCACCTAAGGAAAAGATTATAGTTGAGGTTATTGGGCATGACATGACATGGAATAGTGATTGTACATGGACCAACAGTGATAGGGAGAGTAATGATACCTAAGACATGCTTAGGAATGTTATCAAATCCACGAATAGAAACTAATGAAGGAGCTAAAGAATTTTTAGAGAGGCCTAAGTGATGAAGAAAGGCTATATTACAAATGTTAAGGCCAGACCCATTGTCTACTAAAGCGTGCTTGACCTCGACATTGTTGATACAAACCTGAATATATAAGGGGGGTCATGCTCTAGTATTGCTTGAGAAGGTAGCTCATCTGATGTGAAAGTTATTTGATCCTCATTAAGAGATAGGGCAGAAGTAAACTTATGGTATACATATTCGGTGAGGTGTGAGGAGTGATTATCCTAAAATGTAATATCTTAGCATAATCGATCAATGAAATAACTGAAATACACCCAAGCAAGATAAATAATGAAATATGAAACCCTAATGTGCAAATAGAGTTAGAATATCCTTAGCTGATTCGAAGATGCCGCAAGAAGCGTGTCGCAAAGGGAGACTGGATAAACAGGAGGAGGAAACTGTCACACATGAGCTTGAGAAAATGTAGATCTGGAGGATTTTACTGGATTGGGGTGCTTGGGGAAGGATAAGGGCACTCGTGGGAACCTTGGTCTAAATTATGGGCGCCCTGGTCTGCACAAATGGTCGGAAACCCAAATTTTTAGGGTCATTAGATGTCTGCACTCCGCTTCTTATTGTGTGTATGTCGTTGCACTTCGCCAAATGTCATCATAAAATTGCAATGAAAGAATGACCTACAAGACCCCAAACCAAGCATCAAAACCCTAAAAAGAAAGATGCATATGAAGGGGTCGGACTGTCCTCAGCTTCCAAATTGATGGACTTATCACTGAGCGCTGCACTACATCTCAGACCCAATGTAGTTCTAGGTGTGTGTGTGTAATTGTTGCCTAAGTTGCTCTTGTGTCAGCCGTAATTTGGAAGTAATGAGCAAGTAACTAGATGTAAAGTGTAATAAATGCATGTGTGGAAACAATAGACTCCCCTCCTATGAAGTGTGATGTAGATGAACCAACCTTTATGCCTTGTGATGGAGCTAGATGGATGCAAATGTAGCTATAGATGTCTTTGATGGATGCAACCTTAGGTGGTGATAGCTAGTGTTTAGTGTTTGGTCCCTTATTGTGATCACATAACTTTATATTTATGTGATTCCTTCGCTTGAATTGTTGGGGTGTGGAGCCTTTTTTTGGTCTTCTTGAATCAATGTTAAAGTGTTGGAGTTTGAACGGTTAAGTTTGGAGACTTTAGGAGCATTCTGCAGTCATCTGTTGTGACGTTGTTGTGCCATCACTATTAATATGTTGTTAATTGGTTGTTAACATTGTGACAGTTTTTCCAGCCGTGGGAAGTTGAAAGGTCGCAACTTTCAAACTTCTAGGGTTGGCTTTAGGACTTCTTAAAAGGATTGTAATCCTATAAATAGAGGTGTTAGGGTATCTTGAAGATATCTTGAGTGTTCAAGAGGTCTTGAGTCTTAGTGATCAAGAGGTGATCAAGAGTGATCAAGGTTAAGCAATTGGGTGTCAATTGTGGTTTAGCATCTTTGGAATTTTGTTGTGAGTTCATAACTGAGAGAAGACTGTGAGAGTTGTTTTACTCTTGTTGATAATAAAATATGAGCAAGTTCTTGGTGGATGTAGCCCACATTGGGTGAACCACGTTAAATCTTGTCTTGTCTTCTTTTGTGCATTATTTATTTATGTTGTTATATTTCTGCAAGTATAATTTTGCTATATAGTTTCCTACCATGTGGTTTGAGGAATTGTTTCCGCATATTTGTTCTCTAATTCCTAACATGAATTTCGTAATTAACCCCGAAAAGGGTGACTACCAAAAAGATAAGATACTCAAATGCCTGAAAAGGACCCAAATAATGAGAGTAAAATGTAGAAAGGAGAGGGGTGCCCAGAGGGGACGAAGGTGCTAGCATTGGTGTCCTGGCTGGGTGCTCCAGTCTAGAAAAGGTGAAACTTCGAGTATAAAAAGATAGATGAGCCAATAAAGGTGCAAGACCTCAAGTAGCAATAGAAAGAAATGAAAAGATGACCAAAGACACGGGTTAATCAATACTCTTCTTGGTTAAGAACCATATGAATAGTAGTATGCAATCGAGACTAGATAATGACTCAAAGTGCGTGATTTTGTGTCTACAAGGAGTAATATAAGTAGTAGCTAAATAATTTTGAGCTTATTGCTACAATCGGGATGATTATGCAGAGAAGCATGGATGGAGATTTTTATGATCGAAAGAGCCTAGAAAGATGAGGACCCTAAGAGCGTGAAGATAGAGTTCGGGTTCACCTAAAATGATTAAGCTTAATGTGAATTTATGAGCCTAATCTGATTTTATTATAGCGGTAAATAAATGCAACAATTAAGTACATAAATTACACCCAAGCAACTAAGCAATTTATTTTCCAATATCCATTGGGTCATTGTTACACTTGCATGTCTTTGATTAAGGCAAAAAAATATTGCTAGCGAAATGCGATAAAGTAGTCAAGAAGACTCTTTGTTCAAGGATTGGATTTGATTATCGAGGAATGTTGAAAAATATTGAATAATGCAACTTCATGTTCCCGAACTTGAAGATATATGGATTTATTACAGGATGAGATAACAATCAAGAAGAAGGATTACAATCATCTAACTTTAGACAAAGCAGAGAAGTACAACCTCGCAACTATCCCCAAGATGTTGTTGATGATGGGGATGTCTTAGATTCAATTTATAATCAAATGAATGTGGAAAGCTTGGGTTTCCCAGGTTTATTGGTCGGTCAAGAAGTCCACGTCCATCAAGGAACGTGTTGCCCATATCCTAATCTCAACCAATTCTTAGCTCTTCTCAAGAAATATTTGGTTAAATGATCTCAACTTTCCAAAAGTGAAAGTCACCACCGCATCACAAGCAAGTCCCTCCCAAGAGCCCAAGGATAAATGTGAAGCATTTGGAAAATAGTTGAAATTCAAATTCATCGCGGTGGAGGAAAACCTTCTCCATCTTCTTCTAATCCTTCCACCACCATTGTCAATGTTGATTCCCCTTCCCCTTAATGAGCGCAAAGACATCGGTCGGCACCATGGCCACCCAAGATCTTCCCATTTCTTCCCTTCTCATCACCCATGCAGGTACCTCTTGTGACCATGTCCCCACATATGTCACCTCCTATCACTTCCCCTCCACATGTGCCTTCCCCTCCTTCCGCACCTTCTTCATATTTTCATATCTCATCGATCATAACATCTATTGCTCCCATTTTTTATCCTTCACCCTCATCTCCTCATGTGTCACTCATGGCCTCGTGTCTTTTCCTCACTTTCTCCTCTCTCCACTAGGATAAGTATGACCTTGGTTTCTCCTCACGTAACCCAGTTCCCTTCTCCTTTGGTTGCGTTATCCTCCATGATTTATTCTCCACCACCATCTTCAACCGCTGTCATGGATATTTTATCCACTCTTCCTTCCTTGGTGATAACATTGATTAATCCTCCTAGTACCACACTAATGAGTATTGATCCCCTTAACAAGAACCCTCTTCTCATGTTCCATCTTGACTAGCTAGTCAAACCCTAAAGATGAGAAGAAGGTTGTTCCCCTAAAGCATTTTATTTCACTATGCTGACTCATGCCCCATCTTGCACATCCAAGAAACATAAGACCATTTCCCACATCATTACTTATGCATTAGGTGAAAGGTTTGTTGAGATCGATGTGCCCACTGCGGATAGAGAAAAGAAGACATCCCTACTTCTAACTATCAAATAACCAAGGTGACACTTGGAAAATTCACTATTGAGGGAGCACAACAGGATGTGCAAGTGACCATGGAAAATTTATTCAAGAAACTTAAAGAAACCAAGGCCACCAAGAATGAGTTAAAGGAAAAGGTGGAACAATTGACAATTATCCTTCTCAAGATCTCCAAGCCAACTCTGATCCCCTCTCCAACTTCGGTCATCTTCGACACATCATCGATCAGAGGTGGAAAAGATTGGGTGAAAAGGTCGAGTAGTGGATAGTTAGATTCAAAGGATCCTGACTCAAGGGAAAAGATAGACCATGGATGTTGTTGAGGTCCATGATGATATTGAGAGAGATAAATTAGTTGTTGAAAGAATGAGTAATGAGATCCAAGAAGAATGTATTAATTGGGAATTGACCCTGAAAGCCTTGAGTGAGCTCAATAAAGTTGATCTGGATACCCTTGTTCAAGAAGGGATAATTGGTGAAAAATAAAGGCATTTTGAGTTCTACAAAGCCATTAATTTTGAGTCAATATCTTGTAAGAGGCCTATGAGAAGCTTCAAAAGGCTCGAGAAGAGGGAATAGATGCCACCAATGACATTGGTGATGAGTTTTCCAAGATACTCCGCCATGTCCTGGATGATGACATTGAACATGTTACTTGTAGATGACATCTTCAAGGAATTCAAGGATATGGTAGAGAAGGAATCCTCGGAAGAGAATGATTTTGATCTGAAATCAATTGACAAGCTATTTTTGTGCCAAAATGTTTTGAGAAATTTGGCCAAAATCATAAGAAGACTTTAAACGCTCCCGAAAGGATGGTCAACGTGATTCACACATGCAACGTTCTGAATCGGTACTCATGCAAACCCGATGACAAAGAAACACATGATATGATTCAAAAGTTCCATGAGTATCGTAATAAGCAAGCTAAACAAGAAACTAAAAAGGAAAATTTTGATTGATGATTCATCATGTTTTTCCATTTTGACATCGAGCATGTAAATTTTTGAGATGTCGAGACATCGTTTGGATTTGCAGGTTGACTTGGTCATTTTGTGAGAACTAGTCAAGAAAACTCTTGATGTGTATTTTCTATTTTTAGACTGCAACCCAAACAAATTCCCCTTTTATATCTTCTCCTTCTCTATAAATGTAAAATGTTGAGGCATTATCGAAAAGTAATTTTTTGAACCAGAAGCTCACAAGTTGGAATTGTCGAGAGAAGAAAAACTATGTTTTCAATCTTTACTATAAGGAATATAAGAGATACGTTACAAATTGTGTGTTGAGTGTTATTTCTTTGTTTAATGTATTGTTCTTAAGTTCAATACATCATATTATTCTTAGTTTCCAGTTATTTATTCATTATATTTCAAACAAATTTATTACTATTTTATCTTGTGTTAGTATCTTCAAATCTTTGTTTTCCAGAGAAAAAACATGTTTTCACTATTCTTTCCTTTTGTAAAACTATCTTCTATTCCTAATTTATGATTCATTTTGCAAGGAATAAATCTACCGGGATGAGATCCCACCCCAATACTAGATTAGTGTGAATATCGTAAATATTCTTTGGTGTTGTTAGAGTAGTAATAAACAGGGTGCCTCCCCTTTATTTGAGAAGGGACTTTGTCCCGCATGCTATGGTTGAACCTCATATTTTGTTCTTGACAAAATATCCAACCAACACTATCAATTCCATAATTTTTTATTCTCCGTAATTAACTAGAGATCAATTCCAAAATCTTACAACAAGTAAGGCAATGGCTCTATTTATTTATTCAATGTATTAAATTATGAAGCCACAACTATTGCTATTTTTTCATTTCATGTAAAAGGTGCTACACATGACACTACTCAAATATTTTTGTTTGATTTTTTTTAAATATTGGAATAAGGGATTAGTCTTTTCAACATTGAAGTGTCAATCAAAATATTTGAAGATGGGGAGTTTAATTTGATAATAGAATATTCCTCAATCCACAAATATTTCATACATAACTTTACAAATGATAAAGTCATGTGTCTCCTCAAATTTTCTCATTGGTCACATTTAAAATGCTTGACCAAATTAATTGTCATGATGAAGCTGATATAATTGTGGCAATAGTCTTCGACAATATAATATAATATAAATATCACTATTGAGACCCATGCTATGGTGCAATTGCTTGATGTCTTTATATAGTTGATGTCTCCTATGTACTTACTATCTTCATTGTATGTATGATGTAAATGAAAGTTATGATTTTTATGCAATTGAGCATTGTAATGAATATTTGTTTTTTTATTGTTTCTTTATTTTGTTAATAACTTATGGAATCATGGTATTTTTAGCTATAACTTATGGAATGATAGTTATTTTTAGATACAAAGCCTTAAAAGAATAATAAACTGTCATTAATTTATGTAGCTTTGAAGACCATGTACCCACATATCCATAGAGGGTTTTATGAGGATGAGGATTTTTATGGTCTGTATAAGCAACTCCAAGATGCATTAAATGGTATATCTAACTCGAATAATAAGGCATGCATTTGAAAGTAATTTTAGAAGGCTATTTTTAGATTTTTTTGAAATCACAGAGGAGGTGAGGAGAACGCTCAACAAAACACACTCATCTCGTAACCAATCAACCATTATTACGTTGATAGGTGTTGCCAAATGGGAACGAGGACACTTGCATCTCATGTAAGGCAGCCATTTGATGGTAGACATTAGTGGTGGGTGTCGTTTCGTGTTTCGTCGACATTGTCAGTAAAAAATCCTAACTTCTAACCCTAGACTAAAATGAAAACCCGAAAATGGACGTGTGACATTTTTTTTTGTGGAGATAGCATTCAACGTCGATGTGTCTTGTGATGTATGGCTTGCATTTTGCCATTGGTTTTGTTCGCTCGTCATTTTGTTTTAGTATCTATTGTATTGTGTTTAATAATGGGGGCATGATCTTTGTTTGCTTTTAGTGGTGGAAGTGGATATGATGTTGTTTCATGTTCCTCTTTGATGTCTTCCTTATAGAGACTATAAAGTTTTGTTATTGATTGACATTTGATCACAATTTTTGATATATTTAGTAGATCTATATGTTAGGCATATAATTAGTTAGAAAATTGTGGTCATACGGGTTTAGTGTTTAGGGCAGGATCTATAGATCCCTTGTTGATTTGGTTTTCTAGGGTGGGTGATTAAGGAAAGGGTTTGAATTTGTATGTGTGAATGTGAGACGTCTATGACCTTAATTTTTTAGGTGCATGGTTTGTAAGAAGGTCTATAAATCAATAATAATAATTATGGTTGTTTGTTTAGGAGATTGTTGGGTTGGGCGTTTTAACTAGGTGGTACCTCCCTCTTGTCATGGAATGCCTCTATGTTGTCTTTTTTATTGTTTGTGTCATGATTTTTTTGGCATATGGTTTTGTAATGTTGTTATTGAGTCCTGTAAGTGGAGAGTATGGTTTGGAGGTGATAGAAGAAAGTGAGGTTGGAAATAAAGTAACTAAAACATCTCCATAATCGATAGGTTTGAATGAGGTAGAACAAATGTTTCATTTTCTCAAGGTGAAATAGCAAGCATTTATTGATAGAGTGGGTCAAGTATTTATAGAAATTCTTCTCTTAAAATTAAAAAGCCTTAGACCTAGAGGAAAGGTATGAGGGATTGTGAAGTGTGATGACTTCTCAACACTATTAATAAACCAAGAAGATAACCACATTGGTGAATGCTTCAAATGTGCAAATTGATGTTATTGCTCTAGTTTATTTGCCAAGTTGTTGGAGAAGAGAAACATTAAGTATTCTTAGTTTCAGCTTATTTATTCATTATATTTCAAACAAATTTATTTCCTTATTCTCAAGAAAAACATTTTAACTAGGTAAGCTTATGCCACTTACTCTTCAAGGTTCAAGGTAAGTGGTGTGTTGTTGCTAAATATCTTGGTGCGAGATATGAATTATATCCTGGTTATGGATTTAGTCTTTGCTCTAATTTTCACTTTTTCATTATTGGCATTAGAGAAGGATTTTATCATTGACATACACCACAATAAATGTCGTCCACATGTCGTTCAAAACCCTAATGACCAACAACAAACTTCCTATGGTTTTTTCCTTGTTTTTATCAGTTGTTTATATCGGCTCCTTTTGATCGCTAAAATCAAATCGTCATTGGTTTTAGCTTTTTCATTTTTATGTAAAGGTACATCCCCTAGTTGTGGATTTGGTATTTGCTCTAATTTTCACTTTGTTATTGACATTGGAGAAGGCTTTTATCACTGACGTACACCACAATACATGTTGTCCACGTGTTGTTGAAACCCCAATCACTAACAACAAACCGCCTATGGTTTTTTCCTTGTCATTGTTTTTTTCCATTTCGTTTGTATTAGAATCCTAATTGCTAAAATCAAATTGTCATTGGTTTTTAAATTTGAAGTTTGTTTATGCATCCCTGGTCCTCCTCCCTCTTATAGTCGGTTTGCCTCCTTTGACCTGGACACAAAATTGCACCCAGCACAAATTGCACCCCTCAAAGACTAATTTGAGTTACTCCTTCATGTTTAAATTTTTCAACGCATCCCTTTCAGCATCTCCATTGTATAGCCCGTATGCGATTGCTAGTCTAGCTTATTGCATTTTACAAAGTTCTAAAAGTGAAAATTACATACAAAACGAATCATATTGCCCAAATCTTTTTTGATGTTAGAGTGTTGTGAAACCCAACATACTTTGTATTGGAATAATTGAACTTGGAGAATAAATCAAGCCATGTCAATCGTCAATCATTAATTCCCATGATCCATAATAGAATCCAATGTTAAAATAAGAATGGACTTTATGCAAGACTACTAGAGCAACCTTTTGTGATAGCTTAGAACACTTTTGTTGCAGTTCTTGGTCACATAAACTACTTGGTCTCGTGTATATTATTAAAATCGTTCGTTCATTCATTCATTCAATAACCATCTACACTCTTCTTGATTGTTACCAAAAATAACATTAACTCTCAAAATTACATATTTGGTCGTAGACATTCAAATTCCTTCTAAAAATTTAATATAATTCTTAGAACTATTAGTAAAATCACAAAGATAACCAATGACTTCTAAAAAATTGCTTTTCTAAAGCGTTTCATTTGGTGTGATTGCATAAACATTGAACTTTCCCAAGGTTGGGACCTAGCAAATGGGAAAGCTCTCAGTTAAAGGTTGGTTCCTTATTCCTCTATTTAGGTGCATGCGTGGGAGCTTGCAGAGGGTTTATCTCTATACTTAGTCTAAAACTTGCTTTAAGGAGACAGAGGGTAAAAGGAGTATAAGAAATAAGAAATGACTAAACTACTTGATGAATTATATCAAGTGGTGCACCAAATGATGAACACTTATTTTGCTAATAGACACAAAGCAACAAAATGCATATGGTAAACAAGCACAATAGCCGTATATATAATGGGAGACCAATCGCAAAAGCAAAAGAGACAAGAAAGGATCTAAAATCGATCACAAACGTGTTTTATTGTTCTGATTGATTTGCCCATTACAAAGTAGCCATTGAGGTAGAAACGTAATGCAATTTTGATAGAAGGCCGAACACCCACAAATCCCTTTGTCTAGAAGTAGAAGGAGCCTACAAAACAAAGAATGTCCAACCCTTTACAATGAATCCTTCCTTTCTTGTATTTATAGATTCAATCGTATAGGAGAAAAATTGGAAGAAGCGGGAAAAGTAGGTTTTTAATTTCAACCACTTTGTTAATGCCTTTCAAAAAAATCTCCCCCCCAAATCTGTCTTTACCGCATCAGATCTTTGGTTCGGTGCTCAAGGAAGAGGAAACAACGGAACATATCAAATCTGATCTGGTTGTTGAGGCAAAAAGATCCCGTGAAAGCTCAAGATGTTTCCTCCATTTTTCTTCACCTAACCTCCTCAAAATTAATGTTTCAGCCCCATGGCATGGGTGAGGTCGAGATCTTTCCATCAAGTCAAATTTGTAATATTTCGAGCCATGAGTCAAAAGATATGCCCCTTGCAAAGTTTGTATCGATCCGTTAAAGAGGGTTGGAAAAACAACTTAAAAAATGGCTCCCATTTATGATATGGGACATGTCAATCATCAAATTGGAACAAAAATCGGGCCTACGGGTCCGATTTATCTTTTGCTCTTTCCTCCGATTCCTCGCTTTGGCTTTGAGCTCGGTCCCAAATGCTTTTACTTTTTCTCTTGATGGAGTAAAATATTTCCATTTAAACTTTCCACCCCCTTTTAGATAACAAGGCCCAAAGAACCAACTTTTTTGATGTCCGCTTCCCCTTGTGACACAAATATACTTTGGCGCTTGTTTTGATTTTTTCTCTATTCAATTTCAAGCCTTTTGAATCGCCATATCGACACTTGGCATTCTCCATTACACCTTAATATTATTAGCCAATTTATGAAGCCTTTTATGTCCTTTTCTGACTAGCTTAAAACACTTTCTTTATGTGGGATTCGTGGTTGATCCAATATTTGGCATGGAGCAAATTTGGATAACATTCAAATTCTAAAAATAAATACAAGGATTCATACAATAATATAGGTATAATCAATAAGGTCATGGTAATGGAGAAGTTACACTCCACCACATAATAAACAGTGCAACATGGAGTTACTCGATAGATGCACTTAAGGTCTGAATATTAAACCTCTTATTTAATAAAAATAATCCCATGTAAATTAATCAGTTTAGATCGCATCATGACGAACACTCCAAGATGGAGTTACAAAACAGTTAGCAGGGCACGCATTGATCTATTGCAATAAGAGGCATACAAACAAAAGAATGCACGAGTGCTCAATCTCTAATTACTCTATTGCTACATTGCAATTAGCAAGGCAATGCGCATTGCGCTATTGCTACTTTCTGTTCCTCCAACTTCAATCTCGAACTGCTGACGAGTGTTCTGTTTTTTCATGAAAGCCCTTAGCAGCAGTTACTGAACTAATAATAGAACTGAAACGATTGCTAATAAAGCATTTGAACCAAAACAGAGCGGATTGGTACATTTTTTGCTAAAATGTTTCATTCAACTGATCTAAATCTTTATTTACTTTCCAATGATGGCACAGGGTATGGCTTCATTCTGGCCATCCTGATGTCTTTGATAGGATATTTCATATGACAAGAGGAGGAATAAGTTAGGCATCACGTGTTATTAACTTGGGTGAGGACATTTTTGCAGGTAAATACCTTTTAGTGCAAAATGATAGGATTCCCTTTCTTTAAGAATAATTCCATGCATGTTCATTATAAGATTTGTCTAATCAGGCTTATAAATGTCTACCTAAGAAGGCATAACCAATGTCACTACCATGAATATATTCAAGTGGGAAACAAGACCAAGATGTGGGTATACCTGGAGATTGAATCAAATCTCGCTCTCTGAAGCAAAGAACCACCATTGGTGGAAAGCAATGGGGAGGAATAAGTCGACATATTTGAAAAGACTAGGGCATACGGTTTGATTTCTCCGGATGTTGTCATGCTATTACACAACTGTTGGTTATTATGTCAGTACAATGGTAAAGTAAATCTTATTTATTCTAGATTTGGTGGGATGATTGCTACCTGCTATTTTCCTTTTATCAAAGCTATTGAGGAGAATAGAATACAACAAACTTTGTTTCACTTTGAAAATTTCAAAATAATAACCTCCATTTTGGCGATCTAACAGAATGTGAATTCTGCAGTTGCTCGAATCACATGTATATGCATTTCTATATAAGTCATTAAATCATTAGCTTGGTATTAAGTGGGTTAGAAAAGTCATCGATAAATCAAAGCAAAGGTCAACGGAATTTTCCAAATTTGAGGCAGCTCTTGCCTCACAATCTCTAGTTGGCCCTAGGCATATTGATGTCCGTACCAATGGTTATGGAGATGGCTTAGAGAGAGATTCCGATCTGCAGGCTATGCGAGTTTATTGAAAGAGTTGGAATAGTGCATGATCGGAATCCTCTCTCTAAGCCAATCTCCATAACCATTGGTAAGGACATCAATATG
This sequence comes from Taxus wallichiana var. yunnanensis, assembly GCA_018340775.1. Lineage (NCBI taxonomy): Eukaryota > Viridiplantae > Streptophyta > Pinopsida > Cupressales > Taxaceae > Taxus > Taxus wallichiana. The sequence continues at coordinate 875,788,172 of CM031235.1, read as the reverse complement.
CCTATCTGAACTAGAGATTGTGAGGCAAGAGCTGCCTCAAGAGGAAACTTCCCTGACCTTTGCTTTGTTTATCGCTGACTTTTCTAACCCACTTAATACCAAGTAGAGTCGACCATATAGAAATGCATATACAAAGTGATCACGACCAACTGCAGAATTCAGAATTCAGAGACACTGTTAAATCGCCAAAATGGAGGTTATTATTTTGAAACTTTTCAGTGAATTAAAGTTTGTTGTTTCTATTCTCCTCAATAGCTTTGATAAAAGGAAAATAGCAGCTAGCAATCATCCCACCAAATCCTAGAATAAATAAGATTTACTTACCATTGTACTAACATAATAACCAACAGTTGTGTAATAGCATGACAACATCCGGAAGAAATCAAACCAATGCCCTAGTCGGTAAATATCTCGACTTATTGCCTGCTCGCCATTCCCACGTGCTACCTTTGCTTCAAGAGCGAGATTTGATTCAATCCCACATCTTGGTCTTTTCCCACTTGAATATATTCATGGTGAGTGACATTGCCTTGTCTTAGGGTAGAGTTGAAACCTGATTAGACAAATCTTATAATGAGCATGCAGGAATTATTCACAAAGAAAGTGGAATGCCTATCCAAGAATTTGCACTAAAAGGTAATACCTGCAAAAATGTCCTCACTCAAGTTAATAACATGTGATGCCTAACTTATTCCTCCTCTTGTCATATGAAATATCCTATCAAAGACATCAGGATGGCCATAATGAAACCATACCCTGTGCCATCATTGGAAAGAAATAAAGATTTAGAAGTTGAATGAAACATTTTAGCAAAAGAAGTTATGCAATCCGTCTGTTTTGGTTCAAATACTTTATTAGCAATCGCTTCAGTTCTATTATTAGTTAGACTGCTGCTAAACTTAAAAACTTTCATAAAAAACAGAACACTCGTCAGCAGTTCGAGATTGAAGTTGGCGGAACACAATGTAATTTTTAACTTTCAAATAAAACTAATCTAAGTTCTAGCTACAGGTTCGATAAACTAATCTGCACACCCCATTATCTTGATCTATGGACAAATTTATTTCAGGCCATCAATTTTATCTTGCATCAACATCAACAAGTCGTTCGCATAAAATGTTTACAAGCAACAAAAACAAATAGAACACTTATGTATAAGTATGTCATTGACATGGTTGATGGATAACAACTGAAGCACCTATCTATCAGAGGCAACAGGTTGGAGATCAAATTAGGTCCCCACATTTTCAGCGTTGATAACATCTTATCAACCACTATATTGAATACCATTCACCTCAAAGAAAAAAGTTTCTCTGAATCCAAGAGACAACACATGGTAACTAAGCCGACAAACCTAGAGCTCATGAATGCAAATGGACACAGGCAGCTGCAAGAGTCGTAAATGTCTTGATGAATATTCTTAGAACTTTACAGGACAAGACTAGAATTCAAGGTGATGGCATAGAGTCATTGACCTTTGGCACAAGAAGATGGAGCAAATATTCCTACTCATATTAACCTAGGTCCTGGGCAGACAACATGAGAGAGGAGCACACAGAAAACAGAACATGTATTATATGCCATTGGTAATATTGATACAATTACAAAATTGGTCCTTGTGGCTACGCCTATCTTCAACTGCAAACTATTAAAGCTAACATGTTGCTGCCAGTTTGACATTTATATCAGCAAAGCATTAAAAATGTAACAAGCTGCGTCCTTCTCCAGAGGAGTAATTATCACTTTAGTATCAAGTCGGATAAATAATATAGACTATCATTCTGTAAAATGGCATCTTTTCTTCATTAGTAATATTAGAAACATCAGAATTCCTCTTTAATACCACTAGTCTCTAGAGTTGCAAAAACTCTTATTTGCTCACACAAGATGAACTAAAGTACAAGAGAAATTCGATACTTTATTCATCAAAAACAGAAAACACTACAAATGGATACAACCTAAGAACTCTTCGTCAACAATTACCCCAGAGACTACTCTAGTCAATATATGTTGGAGATAGTTCCTTACTAGATGGAGGACTGTCATCACCAATTCTGAGGCAAAGAACTTCAAGTCTTCCACTATCATTTTAGACAAGAAGCCATTCTTCTCTAACCGTCTTTATGTTTGTTTTCCTAAAATGTGTATTCTTTGGGATATCCTCCATCGCCATCTTACATTACAATGGCTTAGCCCTATGAAACCCTCAATCATATTACAAAGCCTTTTGTTTTCAAAAGCGGACTTGAAAAAATGATTCACTAACTACATCCATTTATTTTTATTTTTATGTGCATTATGCACCTAGGAATTTCTATGGTAATTCTTATTTTTATCTCTCTTTGAAACGAGTCTGACAGCCTTGAATCAGCTTGCTGACTATAAATACCCTTGGATGGAGAGCAACTGAACAATCACTAACTGTTGTCTGCTTACTGTGTTTTTTCAGAAATATGCCTGATTTTTGGTTTACAAGTCCTTACTCTGAATCTGAATAGTCATTGGGTATGTGAGAACCAATTCTCTTACAAAAATGGTTAACTGTGTTAAAGTATGGTTGTCACTATGGTTTCCAAATATGAAAAGATAAGCAATGAACATGTCTTCATTCTATTACCATATGATTATTGATGGATGGTAAGGCTATTGTGTTGTCTGCAACTTATCACACATTAAGAAACGGTAAATAATTAACAAGTGGTGCATCATGAAATCTAGTTGGGATTCGTATGCTACATCATCAATTGTTTGTTTCTTTTGGATGGGTAACTTATATCCTTATATGACAAAGATGCCGATTGGATTCAAGAATCTGAATCCCTTCCTGAATGTATATCAGAGTTGGAATCAATTATGTCCTCCTTGTTGCTTGTTAGAAGCAGTTGACATGGATATACTTACTAAGTGAACCTAGTAATTGCTTGAGCTCCCAGAAAGAAATTACATAATTGTTTGTATTAGTCACACAGGTATAATACCTGCATAGACCTCGCATGTCCAAATAAACTATTGCAAACTCTGAATGTAAGAGAGCATAAGGGTTATACTGTTTGGATTACAAAGCACCCTGCAGATTTAACTTTATCATCTACGCGTTAGTGATGTTTATGCATGGGGTTTAATAGTGAAGCTCTACCTTGAATGAATAAAGTGACTTGCTACCCCCTGTGGTTATGGTTTGTGGTTGTAACTTTGGAAGCAATAAATATTGGTAATAAAGCATCGTGCATAAGTCAAATATTGGAAATCTTTTCCAATTGATAATGGGAGGGTCCTACATTTAGTTGTCAAAAATTCCAGTCATGTGTTATTAGAGCTTTTAAATTATGTTCATTGCCTATCATGAATTCCTTTACAAGAGTAGTTTAGGGGTATTATGTTACGCCCAGAACAGGCCTTCTCTCAACCATGAAGTTGTTCACTGCATCTTCAAAGTGATGGAAGACAACATTAAGATAGAAACCAGGAGAGCATTAAACTTAGATGACATAAGAAGATAATGACATTGCTTATGATATCATCCATATTCCAAACTATTAGATGCAATTTTTCGAGGTCATCTTTTGTACTTATATAGAAGGTATTTATTAAATATTTTTTATCTACCATACCTAAATTGGCCAATCTGCATGACATCTCCCTGGTTTGGACTTGAATTAATAGCTATTTATAGTTCAATTTACTGACCCAGATTCACCAATTCACTTGAATTTTGAACACCCAGCACAAGATTCAAGAAGAGCGCAGAAGTACTGGTTGACCAGTGAATGGACTAAAATCACTGCATCTACTGGATCTGACCTTAACTTTGATTATCTGATAATGTTCACCAACAGCTGACCTTTCAGCAAATTATATATTTGATTGCATTGACCATCTTGGAAGAATTCTGCAAGGTTTGACCTATCGACCAGCAATCTTCCAGCATTGCCTTTTCCCGTAGTTATCAGGAATGGTTGTTAAAACAGGATAGTACTAGAGTTGACTAAATATAGTCCATTTGACCTCCACATTTGCTATTTGACTGACCAAGCACTGAATGCTGCACCCAAGTTTGATTGATTGAAGTTTTAAATCCTGATGATGGACCACATACTTTGGTCTGAAACATCAAGAATCCAATATTTCTTTATCGCAAATTTTCCAAAAAAATTGTCCCTTTTTAAAATTTTGGATACTTGTACAAGACACTTTTAATAAAAAATTATGGATTATGGAAACTTGAAGTCTTTAATGCATTTATTGTCTACACTTTGTGAAACTCTCTCCCTCCCACCCTTTCCGCCCCTCCCACACCCTCTCTCTACTTCTACGATGGAATGCCAAATATTATGAATGCTAAACTTGTTTGAGTAAAAAGGATGCATATTTATGTTTTTGTAATGCAAGAGTGGAGTAAGACTGTATTATCTAGGTGTAACCCACTCTCAAGGTAAGACCATTTGGTGTAACCCATGAATGAAGACTATATTGTGTAGGTCTAAACCATTTTGCGAGTAAGATCATTTGCTGTAAGTTAGAAGTTATGGCTCAGATCCCAAGTTATGCTTTAGGTTTATTAACCTGAGTAAACCTTACATTAAGGAAGGATAACAAATGGCGTTTAAGGGATAATTAAGCTATGTTAAGAGGGATGCCACTATTTTCAAGGTTAAATATTGCTTAATAGGGAATATTATCCTAGATTGACTTGATTGGGACAAATTCCTTTCCGGACACGATTTAAGGCTTTCCTCAACATGATTTGCCTTGATAAACAAATATTTACATCATAATGTCTTGATTGGACTTATGATATTTGTAGAGAACCAACGAAGTACATAGCTAGGGAGATTCCTATCGTGGCAAAATGCCACATGTAATTTTATCAAGATGCACAGTTTTTGAAGTCCACATTGACAGTAAGAATTCAATGCATGGCTAGATAAATTCTTACAGGTCTGTAAGACTGTAACATAACAGTCACTGTGATTATGAAATATTCCAATAACAAAAAAAGGGAGTGGAATTTCGCAAAGCAATATGAGCTATGTTCCACGGGGACGCGTCCCCTGCCCTTTTAGGGCCGTCCCCGTACCGGGACGTTTCGGAAACTCGGGGACGGGGACTTGCAGCCCTTGGGCATTTCAGTGTAATCATTATTGTAATTAATACTTCAACCTTATGTGAAATCTCAATTCAGCTCCAATTTTATGTATTAAGGTTCTATATTTGAAATTTTGTTGTGTGTGATGAATGATTTATCAATGTTATCATATAAATATTTGAAATTTCCTATATTTTTTATATTTTCCTTTATTTTTAATAAATTAATAGCCGTCCCCTGCCATCCCCTAAAAAAGGCCTCCAAAAAAATCCGTCCCGAAACACGCCCCTGTCGTCCCCGTCCCGGAAACTTGGTGGAACATAGAATATGAGTCTTTGCTGACATCCAAAGTGCATGGTACTAATGGCGATAGGCCTCAACTAATCAACATACCACCCTCTATCTCCACAACTTTAAAAATAGGGTTTTGGAAATTTTAATTTTGAATATAATAATAAGATTTTCTTAATAACTGAAATGTACAAGGTCTATGATCTGCCCTATGGTATTGAAATCAAATGTTAGACGAAATGTATTGGCCACTATCTGCAAAAAGAGATGCCTTGACAGTATCTTATAGTTAAGAAAACATAAAGAAATGAATGTCTTACTTCAAAGGGCTTGCAAGGTCTCGCCGACCAATGGTAACAAAACTTGTTTCTTGATTAGACATAAACCAAGCCAATGAGGATACACTGCACATCAACAAATCAGAAATATTTAAGAACTTTTTATATCCAAGAAAATATTGCAAAGTGCAATAATTGACATGAAATGAAAAATGTCTATTAGTGCATTGCCTTCACGTTACCCATCTGATAGGGATTTACCTTCCAGTAAATATGTGTTTACGAACGCCTAAAATTGTTGGTAGGTGCGCACCATGGTCTTCATTAAATTCTTCCAGCAAATTACGCACCTTAAGAGCTTCTTCCAAATAGTTATCCTTCAAGAGATAAAATCCATCCAGCCATGAAGAAAATAAATATCAATACTCTTAGTATAGTAAAATCACTAGGTATTTTTGCAGTTTTACTGTAAACTAACTACCTGATTCATGTCAATAGTCTGCAGTGCTTCACCACGTGTAAAAATTATGGCATGGTTCTGATTTTCTGGTTTCCTTCCCCCTAATTTTGCAGGTCCTGGGAGTTTAATGCAGTATATTCCGTGTACATTGCAGATCATTAAGGAAATCATAAAATATTCGACCGTTAAAATTAACATCCAGAATCTCCCGGCTATATGAAAATCCAATCACAATACAGTGGGCAGTACCTGATCACGGTTATTGAATGCTTTAACCAATACTGAATAGTACTCTTTTAATTCCTGATCACGGTATGGTTGATATTCTTCAATTTAAACATAAAAATAAAAAAATAATGCTTTCCTAGTAATGACATTAATTCCAAATACACAGGTTAAGACATATGTAAATGTTTTTACATACTTAACCATCAGATTCAAAATATCTGTAGCTCGATGATCTCCATTTTGTTTTTGGAGACCATAGTTTTGGCAGGTAGCAACATAAGTGAATTTCATGTCAGCTACAGATTCTATTTGAGCATATAATGACCTCTGGCTCTTTTTATCCTCCTCGGTTGGGAAGGCAACTGCATTGTAACCTTCTAAGATCTCTGCATAAGTTAAAATTCAAAAGTAATGAGCATGCAAATTATATAGGAAGAGCTCCAAATCATGTTACACTTGCTTAGAAAATTGAATCAACAGGCAAGCATCTTTACCATTTTCTGAAGCCATATCAAGAAATGCTTGTAGCTTCAGTGCCCTTCTATAATACATCATGCCACAAACTGCAGAAACTCATGCAAGTATTTTAGTAATGCAGTCTCCAAATCAAGCTAAAGCAGAACTACTTTATTGAATAAAAAAGGAACCATGGCAGAATTAAGCACAATATTTACCAGTTCTGGAAAGCGTTTGACCTCTTTGTGAAGCCCAATAACGAAGGTGAAGCACATTCTCTTCACTTGTCCATTCTGCACTTTCTCTTTTACATGTCAACCGCTCCATAAAATTATTCCATTCATCTGCTTAGAAACAAGTCATTGTTTAAATTTGCACAAGACATTTAAAACAATGTGAACTGATACAGGAATATTTCAAAATTGAACCAAACCTGGGAAGATCTTTTGTAAGTAAAAGACAATTGAGATTCCATCGTCGTTTTCAAGTTCAAGGTCATTTTTTTAATAAATCGTCTCCTCGCTATAGTATGGAGTAAGGACACTGTCAAAAATACCAAAATCAAAGAAAACATATAGCAGTTGATCCAATGTGATGTATTCTTAAATTCAGTCCCAAGCCTACAATATGTTTTCTTAAATTATGAATGTCAAAAAGACTACTAGACTATGAATGCTGATTGGGAATTTCAAGAATTGGTAAAGAAAGAGAATATCATTACGAACACATTTGTTTCCACATATTTTTATCAAAATGTATAATCACGTGTTTATTACTCATTTAAATGTTTGTATATGTTCTAGAGGAAACAATGTTTGATACTCGGTCAAAAATTGCATTCTAGAAACCAAACAATAGATGTTGCATAGACTTAGGACAAACTTATAAACCACATGACAATGAAGTTCTGGATGTTCTCAACGTGCCATTAGGATTGAATGTAAAAGAAACGTGTCATGGACAGAATTCAGTGCAAAGAAGTTTTAATTTCTATTTAATCGAAGTATGCTGACGTGCATGTACAAATAATTATGTGTAATACTATTTACAAATAATTTATTTCTTATAGAGGCCCAAGATAGCTAGTTCAAATATTTGAATGAAGTCAAAATATAAATTTAAAAGTGGCTTCAAAAACAACGATAGTAAAGGACAAAATTGGAAATATAGTGCTCATAATAATCAGAAACAACTAGTTGACAATCATAGCATAAGGAAACCCATCGATATACATGAATGCATGTCCAACTCATATCAATTGCAAATAGGTAGTTTGTATTAATTTTTTTTTTAACAATATAGCAAAACTACTTACACATAGAATATATGGAGATGAAAGAGCTAGGGTTTTGGATTGAGCAGGCCATGAGGGCAAGCGGCGTCAATGGAGTAGTGCAGTGGGACTTGGCGAAGGAGTACAATGAGGTGGTTCAGCTGGAGTTTCTCAGCCATTGCCCGGATGAACGCTGCATGGAAGGGTTGTTGATTCATGCTGGTACGCTCGAAGATAGCTTGGAAAAAGGGCTTTTCGAGGAAGCCTGTCGGTTTGCTAGGTTCCTACTTAGTCAAGATGTGAAGGCGTACTTGGCTCTCAGGAGTGAACCCGACTCTGTCTCAATTAAACCTTTTCCGGTAGAAGATTTAGTGTTAACTTTCATCAAGTTTTATTCGTATTTTCATCGGGCCGCACGAAGAGTCGAATGTTGAGCCTCGGCTGAAGGGTCGGTCGTGCTGGTCTCTCGGGATATTCCATGGGTGGAGGATCTTGGTGTGGAGGAGGAGATGCTTATGGTTCCAGATCCACCGTCGGACATGGTTTGTTCAAATCCAACGCTCAATGGAGGCCCCTCTGAGTTGTTCGGTGGTGTGGTGAGTAGCACTACCGGATCAATTCCGGTTGGGGGTTTTTTGCAGAGTGGCTACTTTGGGGATTGTTTCTCCCATTTTGTGCTTCGAGTTCACATTTTCGGAGGAGGAAGGCACAATAGAGGGGGTGACGGGCACAATGGAGCAGTTCAGCATTCTTTGCCTTCTTTGGGGTTTGTTTTATTTGCATTTTTCTTCTTGTTTAGAGACCATCCGTCCTCGTTCCCAAAGTGCCACATTAGGAAGAAATCTTCGTCCTTCAAGGTTTCCTATTTGGTTTGGCCCGCCTTCGCTAGTGATTGGGAGATTGTTGGTTCATCGTATTTTGGTTTTTGAGGTGTTTGAGGTTTTGCGTGTCTTGACCCCCTGGTGCGAGTAGTTCCAGAGTTTCGTTGTGGTGGGGGGGCTGATTGTGGGTGTTGGGTTGTTCGGTAGTGCTATCGTGACTTCTTGGCTTCATGGTTTAGTGTGGGTGGGGCTCGCCCCTGGTTGTGTCTAGGTTGCGCGTGGAGCTGCGATGAAAGACTGGTTTTGTTAAGCATTGGTAGGCTTTGTGTGCTTGGTTTCGTTCGGCTTGGTGGAACCTTCTTTCTCCGGTCTAGTCTTTTGGGGCTTGTTGGTTTCAGCATGCTTCTTTTGCCTCTCATGCACGATCCCCGTTCGAGGTGGTAATACGTGAGAGGCGTGGTGGTCTTTGTTGCAAGTGTTTCTCGGTCGGGGGCAACTATTCGTGTTGTGTGTTTCGGCCTTCGTTGAAGGAGTGTCGTTGGTTGTTCTAGGATAGGTTTTGTTGATGGATCTTCAATGTCTTTATCTTTTGTAAAGGGTGGGGTCCCACCAACCCCCCGGTTCTAAGCTCCGGTCAAAAGCGTTTAATTATCTAAAAAAAACAATATAGCAAAATTGTGAAGGATTTGAAAGGAAATGAGCAGTGGAAGAAATCCCAAATAAGACACTTATAAACACAACAGATTTAAACCCCAACAAAACAAAGCATATGAATGACACAACCCAGAATTTAGAGCAAAATAAAACCAACAGCTACAACTGTTTATAAAGACCAGATTTGGACAAAATAATTTCAGCTTATATAAATATTCACCATCTTCAAACAGCAGCTACAGCTGCACACACAGAATGCATACTCTGTTCTGAAATTTCTTCCCCTTTCTAGAGTGCTCCAGGCTTGAGCTGGAATGATCTTTTATTTTTCCTAATACATTTCTGTCTGACTTCCTCTCTTTTTATTCTGCAGCAAGGCAACGGAAGATTCTAGAAGAAGGTTTAATGCAAAAAGCTAAACAAATACAAATCATTAAAAGCATATTTGAATGGAGGGTGAAAAAAATCTTGGAATTAAAAACAAAATATTTGGACAGCGAATGCCCAGCTGCCATAATTAATGATTTCCAATACTCCCCCGTAATTATGAACTGCTGGGATGATAAAAAATTGCGTCAAGTTTCTCCAAAAATTTTGCTACACATTCTGGAGCTAACTGTTCTTCTTTGGGAACTAACTGGGACTAAGTGTTACACTTTCCAAGCTGTGGAATTATTTTCGGAGCTGCATACATTTGCAAGATCATAAACTCCTAAACAGCTTCGTAAATACTGGAATGTCTACTTTGCCACTGACTTTGTAAATATGTCAGCCAACTGATCTTCAAAGCTACAAAAGTCTAAACAAATTTCTTTGTTGTTTACTAGCTCTCTAATAAAATGATACCTAGTATCAATATGCTTAGTTCTCTTATGAAAAACATGATTTTTGGACAAAGCAATGGTTGAATAGTTGTCACAAAATATTGTAGTGGCTTCTTTTTGATCATGCAATAAGTCTTTCAACATCCTCCACATCCAAACAACTTGACAAGCAGCACTAGTGGCTGCAACATACTCAGCTTCAGCTGAGGAAAGAGTCACAATAGGTTGTTTCTTTGAAGCCCATGACACAACACCTGTACCAAAGTGAAAAGCATACCCAGAAGTGCTTTTCTTATCATCTATGCTGCCCCCACAATCACTATCGGTGTACCCAATAAGACTGAAATCATCTGAAGTGGAGTACAATATGCCAAAGTCCTTTGTACCACTCGCATACCTCAATATTCTCTTACCGCCTACCAATGAGAGTCTTTTGGAGACTCCATAAACCTTGAAATTAGGCTTACACCATACATAATATCAGGCCTTGTGGCCATCAAATACATAAGGCTTCCAACCAGCCTCTTGAACAATGTAGGATCCACACATGGTCCATCATCCTCCTTGCTTAGTTTCAATCCCATCATGACCGATGTTGGGGCTACCTTGCACTTTTCCATATTGAATCTCTTCAAGATCTCATTTGCATATTTAGATTGAGAAATAAATATACTAGCATTAGTTTGATGGACTTCAATGCCCAAAAAATATCTCATAAGCCCCAAATCAGTCATTTCAAATACACTCTTCGTTGTTGATTTGAAAGTATATATGCTACCAAAAGTCATTGACACCTTTCTAAGTAAAACTATTGGGAGGAGGGGCTCTGCAACTCCTGCAAAAACCTGGAGTTGGCTTTTCTAGGGTTTTACAATTTGCACCGCCATACCACGGCCTTTTCGAGCTCTACGGGAATTTATTGCTATAGTTTCTCCTAGGGTTTCTCATCCGTCTGGGTCCCCTATATAATGTCCTTGCCATCTTCCATCCCAGGTTGTTTCAACCATGGCTGGAGATAGTGGAGATTTGAGCAATGGCACCGCCGTGAGCAAACCAGAAGTTCGTTCCGAAAGTATTCCACGAGGTAATATTTCTCCTCCTGATGTGGTTTTGCCCATTCCTGAATTTAATGTTGCATGTCAATGGTTAGAGCAGTTTTGTCTCATTGGGTATTTCGTGGGCCGCATCCCCTCTGAAAGCATGCTCAAATCTTGGGTGAACACCGTCTGGACCCCTCATGGAGTCAGACTAGAAAGTGTTCAAAACATGACCAAGGGTTTCTTTCTCTTTCGCTTTTCGACCACCGTTAATGCACCCAATATTCTGGCTAAGCAAGCCACTTGGTATGTTCGCAACTCGCTACTTGTATTAACCCCATGGCACAAGGACTTCGTGGTATCTGAATATACCACCCTTAAAGTGCATGTCTGGGTTGAATTTCCTAGCCTTCCTTTGCCGTGTGTGCCTTTTTTGTCACAAATTGCCGCTTCTCTTGGCCGAGTTGTTTGCCTCGAAGCCGAAAGGTTTTACCATGCTTGCCGTTGAGATTGATCTCTCTCAAGACCTTAAGGAATTTGTGGATATCTAGATGGGGACAAATGCTACTCTCAGTGGTCATGTATATCAATTTGCCTAACACATGCTTCCGTTGCAAGCTTCCGATCACAAGATCAAAGACTGTCCTCTCTATGTGCCCCGAAACCGCCCTGTGGCCAAAGCAACTCCTGAACTAGTCAAACCCCCGCAGGAGGAAGGTTGGCAAGTTGCCGGAGGCCGGCGCAATAAGAGCAAAGCCCAACAATCCAAGGCCTCTGGCTCTAATGGCCACCGAGAATCAGTTGTTAAGGAACAACCGCATAACGTGCATGCTAAAGAGCCAACGATTGCTGCTAAAGAACCAACTGTCGCTGCCAACTTAGCTACCCCATTGCCAAAATACTCCAGCACACCCCTCGCAGTGTCGGTTCTCATGGACCAGTCAAATTCTGTTTATAATGTTCCCATCCCGCAATCGGTGTCGTTACTCTTGCCAGCAATTCACAAGGGCCTTCCAAAAGGCCCCGAAGCCCTTCTCGCATCTCTCGGGACCATAGCCTAGCTCGCAACATTGATTCCACCAAAGTAGAGTACAACATTGAGTACGCCAATTGGAAAAAAGTTGATTTGCAGGATTTTTTACAGCACAACACTACTCGTTTCCTGCAAAATCAATATGATGCCCTTGATGGCTTGGAGGATGGGGATATGTGTAATGTCCCCCTTTTAATTAAAAATAAAATGGAAGAGAAAATCGATTTGCACATGTAAAATTAAAAATAAGATATATTTTTATGTGCAAATCAAAGATAAAAGGGGAAGTTCGACTTCACCTTGGGATAATAAATACATTTTAAAAGGGTGAACCAAGTGACTAAGCAAGTCGCATTTTCTGGGAGACTATTTAATATTTAATATTTAAAAATAAAGTGATTCCTTCTATGCATGGGTCGACTTATATGGGCCACATTTGTTTTAAATCCCTATGCATTTAATGTTTGTTGTTGGATATGATTTTCAAGTTTATATTAAATAAAGATCCCCTCCTAGAGTATGGCGCCAAAAAGGGAGAAGAGCTTTGGAGGATGTGCAAGCAAAAGCTATAAAAGAAGATGTGGTTACTCCTTTTTGAGCATGTTGACGGTTTATGAAACTTATCTTCATGCTTGAAGAAGGGATGTATGCCCACTTGTGATAAAAACAAAAGGTGTTCTTTAACACCACCATTTGTGAAGTGTGTGTGCCCATTTGAGCTTGAAGTAATAAGTTTGCAATCATTTCTTTTCATATGTATAAGGTGCCATTGTTGGAGAAGATCTAAAGCTTGCTTTGAGGGGTTTTGAATGTGATTTATGGTGGAAATCTCTGTTTATATGCTGCTGGTTTTTATTTGATAAAAGTGACTTGTATGGGCATATTTTAATGGAGATTTGAAGTATTTTGAGGTGATTATCAAGCTGTTGTTTTAAATTAATTGATTGCAGATCTGAAACTGCATTTATTGACTCTCAAGTGAAAGGAGAAGTGTTGGTTTTAAATTGTAGATTTTACCCTAACCCTAGCGACTAGGTTTGGGATTTGAAGGGCTGTTTTGAATGGTTTCTAGTGCTTAAAAGGTTCTGATATTTATGTTGATAAGAAGCCCATAATTTTCCCTTTCTACTGCATTTGGATTCAAGTGAAAAGAGTTAGTATTTTGAGAGTTATGAATTTCGAAGTTTCAGCTAGTTTTCAGCAGTTTTATTTATTATTTTTACTTCTGCAAATTGTATTGGTTAAAGAAGTACAAATACCAACTGGATTGCCCATCCAACCCTCACTTTGGCTCACTCCAACCCTTTTGGGTTGTATTGAAGCTAACACTAGGGTTCGTTGAGGTAAACCTAGGAGGGTTTATCTTCTAAGTGTTTCTAATTTTTGCAAGTATTAATAATATTCGGTTAATATCCCACAAGGGGATATTACAATATGGCTCTTGACCATTGTTTCCCATGAATTGTCTATCTTGGAATGTTCGGGTCTTACAGACTCTTGTCGTAAATATGTTGTGCGTGAAACTCGACAACAATGTGCAAATTTGGATGTTTTGTTTTTGCAGGAAGTAAAAATTACAGGTTTTCAGTTACAGATGGTTTGCAAATCCATCTGGCCTGACAGCTTGGCTTTTTGTAGCAATCATGAAGCAGATGTGGGGGTTTAATTTCTCTTTTGCTCCCAAATGGCGGCCTTTACTTATTGACCATGGCATCGACCCCACCAACCGTGCCATATGGGTCCTCTTTAATGTGGACGGCCGCCCTTTTGGCCTCATTAATATTTACGCCTCGAACGATGTAGCCAAAAGGGCCGATCTGTGGCGGTGGATCACCAACTCCATTCCCGATGCTTACTGGGTAATAAGTGGAGATTTTAATATGGTTGAGTCACCTAATGATAAATGTGGCCACTTGCCTATGAGGTGGATGCCTGCGAAAGGGAAGCGTGGTATTTCATGCGTAATAAATTTGGATTTTGATCCTAACGCATCTCGCTTTCCCACCTCTAAAGCTTGGTATACGTGGACCAATCTACGTGGAGGGACAGATCGCGTTCTTAAACGGCTTGACAGGCCATGTTATCAGCTCAAGATTATTTTGAGTTTGATAGCATTTATTCTATGCCAGTGGAGGTCATGCCTGACTTTGTCCTTTTGGATCATTCTCCAATACGATTTCATATCAATTGGCATGATGCGCGCCCCTTTTGTCATAAAGGCCAATTCTTTCTTAATACTGCCTTGATGCATCATGGCCCCACCGTCAATCATATCAAGCGTGTTTGGAATTTAATTCCACGACCCAATCATTGCCAATGATTTCATCCACCTATGCAAGCCAGCTGGATTCAGTGGTGGGAGGATGTCGACTCGGACAACAAGATTTCTTAGAATCTACGGCCGACAGCTGGCAATAATTCGGCGCCGCTCATACTCCGCTAATACCTCGGCTCTCAGTTGGGCGGTGGTGGCACTTCAAGGCGATCCCTTCTCTGAAACTCTGCAACTTCAAGTTGCAACGCTTTGGCACCAAATCCAAATTGTGGACAATTACAATGCCAGGGGCGCACAGATCCGGCTCGGATGCACTAGCTCAAAATTGGAGATCGGGTTTCAAAGAATTCTTTCTTTCTCTCAGAGCCAGAAAACCTTCCCAACAAATCCGAGCTATTATGGATGGCGGAGCTCACATCACTGACCCACAACTTATGTTGCAAGCCTTTGTGCACCACTACAAGCTCGTGTTTCAAGCTCAACAACCCTCTGCAGCTCGCCAAGTTGCTCTTGATCAATGTTTGGGTGTTGTGTTGCGCAAATTATCAGAGGCTCAAAAGGTGATCTGTGAGAGAATGCTCACCATTGAAGACCTCCATGAAGCCACCATGCAAATGGCCAACGATAAAGCGTCGGCTACGATGGGTTCCCTTGCGAATTCTATAAAACCCTTTGGGATTCAGTTGGTCAAGACCTGGTTTCAGTTTATCTTGAAGGTTTCCAGAAACATTCCTTAGGGCCACACATTAATAAGGGAAACATCAAATTCATCCCTAAACAAGGAGACCCAGAGAAAATTACCTGTTGGCATCCGATTATGCTGTTGAATGTCTCCTATAAAATCATTGCCAAAGCGTTAGCTCTGCGTTATGCAATCTTTTGCCAGCTGTTGTTCAGCCAGAACAAACATGATTTATACAGGACGATACATCCTAGATAACATCATTGCGGTGTGGGAAGGCATGGAATGGGCTCGCAGGTCTAATCAGGCCGCCATGTTTATCAAAATTGATTTTGAGAAGGCTTATGATCGGATTGAATGGCCATTCATACTCGCCATGCTCCAAGCCCTTGGCTTTGGTCCCATTTTTATTCAATCTGTCAATATGCTTTTTATGGATGCTTCTGCTCAGATCTCTATCAATGGCCTCACTGGAACCTTTTGGGATTTTTCGTTCTATTCGGCAAGGCTGCCCTCTTGCCTCTGCACTGTATGCGGCCATGGCCAAGGTTTTGGCTATCTATTAGCTCATGCCAAAGCACAGGTCTTGTTCGCAGAATCTCGCTTCCTGTTGAGCCCACTTCTCAACTTCTTAATGGGCATTTTGCAGATGATTCCTTTCTTACACTCATTGAAGACGAAACCAACATTCGCAATGCTATGCAATGTTTGGATATTTTCTGCTTAGCTTCTAGCTCATCCATTCAATGGTGAAAAACCCAGTGTTATCAGCAATCTTTCCTTCCCCGCACCTTGATTGGCTTGCCACTTTTGAATGGAAAATCCTGACACATGGCGAGATTTTTAAATTCTTAGGTATTCCTTTTGCTTTTCAAGCCTCCCCGGCCGAGCTTTGGCAATATGTCATTCAATGGGTGGCAAAAAAGTTGGAATATTGGATCACCAGACCTTTATCTTTGGCTGGCAAATTCCAAATCTATTCCAAAGTTCTTGCAGCTACACATGTTTACTACTCGTCGTGTTGGGTTCCTTCCAAAGCTTCCATCCAAAAGCTGGAAAAATTGCTCAAAGATTTCTTGTGGGCTAATGCTTCTACAGAAAAGGTTTTCATCGGGTAGCCTGGGACATTTGTTGCTTGCCTCGAAATTTTGGGGGTCTCGGCCTTATTCACATTCAACGCCAAGGGCAAGCTCTTTGCGCTAAATGGATTATCAGAAGCATTACTGGCCAAGAAGCTTGGAAAGTTCTTATACGGCACGGTATTGCTGAAGGTTCCCCTTATGCATGTTCATGTTCCATAACACATGCACAAAACCTTGTCTCTACCCAATTTGTACAACTCACCTCCAATGAGTTGAGAAGGTTATCTCCATTGTATCCTCAAAAACTCTATAAACATGGTAAAGTTACGTATCAATCATATCATCCTCTTATCGAATGTGCAACCTCACCTATCTCAGTGCGGGACAAGTGATTTGGTCCATTGTTGAACCTTTCCGGGCTTACCGTATAGAAAATTATAACTCTTGAAACAACACAATCCACCAAAAATTGTGGCCATGCAACACAAGCTTGTTCACAAAGTATTTAAAACCTCATTGTTAGCATATGCCAAGAGATGAAAGAATTCAGAGATGGCTGAATGCACACTCAAACAAGTGTGACAACGTTTATTATATAGGAAGAGGTGGTTACAGATTGGTTGAACAGTTACCAACTGAATAACAACTAAATAACTGCATTATATGCTATATAATGCTCTATATTTTAACACTCATGGTCAATGAAAATTACAAATGGTATTGCAAGAAGATTCTACCTAAATTTTTGCATTGCAATGCAACCTTTGCCGAAGGTTCCCCTTATGGCCGCCCTACGTGTAAAGGATTGGGGTTTTTCAATTTGTTCACTACCCCAACGCCTGTCAAAATTGTTGGCACCTTTGTGCTTAAGAGAATTTGGAAAGCTTGGGAATGTATTAAGCCCTAGATTTTGTGGAAGGGGGATGGCTTTCGAAATGGGATTTTCTGTCAACCAGCAATCTCTCTGGTGGTCGCCAATTTTTCAATCTCAAGATAAGTGTTTAGCAGAGGTCCCGGAATCTCCACGCTCAAATTCTTCAAACAAGGAATCTGCACCATTGAGGACTTCTTCTGCAAAACTGCTCAATCTTGGGGATCTCGGCCTTATTCACATTCAACCCCAAGGGCAAGCTCTTTACACTAAATGGATTATTAGAAGCATTACTAGCCAAGAAGCTTGGAAAGTTCTTATATGACACGGTATTGCTTGAAGGTTCCCCTTATGGCCGCCCTGTGTGGAAAGGATTGGGGTTTGTCAATTTGCTCATTACCCCAACGGTTCTGTCAAAATTGTTGGCACCTTTGTGCTTAAGAGCATTTGGAAAGCTTGGGAATGTATTAAGCCCTGGCTTTTGTGGAAGGGGATGGCTTTCAAATGGGCTCTCTGTCAACCAACAATATCTCTGGTGGTCACCAATTTTTCAATCTCAAGATAAGTGTTTAGTAGAGGTCCTGGGAATCTCTGCGCTCAAATTCTTCAAATGCGAAATTCGCACTATCGAGGAATTCTTTTGCAAAACTGCTCAATCCTCGGAGGTCTCGGCCTTATTCACATTCAACGCCAAGAGCAAGCTCCTTACGCTAAATGGATTATCGTGGCATTATCGCCAAGAAGCTTGGAAAGATCTTATATGACACGGTATTGTTGAAGGTTCCCCTTATGGCTTTCCTGTGTGGAAAGGATTGGGTTTTTTCAATTTGCTCACTACCCCAGCGCCTGTCAAAATTGTTGGCACCTTTGTGCTTAAGAGCATTCGGCAAGCTTGGGAATGTATTAGGCCCTAAATTTTGTGAAAGGGGGATGGCTTTAAATGGGTTTTCTCATCAACCAAAAATCTCTCTGGTGGTCGCCGATTTTTCAATCTCAAGATAAGTGTTTAGCAGAGGTCTCGGAAATCTCTCGCGCTAAAATTATTCAAATGCGGAATTCGCACCATCGAGGACTTCTTTTGCAAAATTGCTCAATCCTGGTTCATTTTTCTTTCTTTATAGACTCATTGCTTCACTTGACAAAGATATCCTTTTGGGAGATAATCCCAAGCTTTTGTCTATATTCACCCAAATTTGGCATGTTTTCGTGAGGGAGATTCTATTTTGGATATGGAAAGAAAGAAATTCTTTTTTCTTTGCTAATTCTACAGTTGATCAATATTTCTCCATTTATAATAAATCTATGGTGATCTCCAATGTGCTTCTGCAAATACAAATTTAGGCCAACAAGGTTGCACTGGAGGTGGACCACCTCTAGACCCTGCTGCGCCACTGGGGGGAAGCCCCATGTAATGTTGCTCGAGTGCCTCCGTCTCCTACCAAGCACCCCTCTTCTTCCGCCCGTGGTGGCGTGGTGCATGCCCGTCTCAACGTCATGCTTTCAGTTGTGCTCTCCACTCCTCGGCCCATCAGATCAAAGACAATTACTCACCAGCTCACCACCGTGGTCAGGGTTCACCGCTTCCTTCATCAGCTCGTCACCTCATCAGCATGGGTGGGGCTCTCCTCTTGCCGCTACTGCACATCATGATACTTGGCACTTGCCACCTCAACCGCCGCCACCAGAAAAATTCCCCTCCTCAACCTTGCCATTCCTACTCACGGGGAAGTGGACCCGGAGGAAGAAGTTGTTGCTAGTTGGGAACTTCCAAATGCTGGCAAGGACTTACCTGGTTCGGTGTGGCCGAATGATCATGATTTGCCCGCCTCGAGCATGTTTGTTGTTGCTGCTTGATTGTGTTTTTTGTCTTCTTTTAGGCTATGCCTATATTTTGTACTCTCCTAGGCTTGGCCTAGTTTGACTTGCGTTGCTCTAGGTTGGTCTAGCTGTGTTTGTGGTTTTGGGGCGTTCTTTCACACCGCCCGCTTGTTTGTTGAAAGTTATCTTGTATCATATTGAATTAATATAATATAAGATCCTTTTCATCAAAAAAAAATACCTATGCTGAAATCATCGATAAAAATTAGATCAATCACATACAAGTAAACAATTAGAATGTTACCTTGTTTGTTGACTTTGATGTACAAGGTTGGCTCACAACCGCTTCTTTGAAACCATTTTGAATGAGATAGGAGTCAATGCGGTTGTACCAAGCTCTAGGAGCTTTGCTTTAATCCATAAAGTGCCTTCTTCAACCTATATACCTTGTTTTCATGACCCGGTATCTCATAGCCTTGTGGTTGTTCCACATACACTTCCTCCTCTAGATAGCCATTTAGAAATGCCGACTTCACATCCATTTGGTACACATGCCACTTGTTGTGGGCAGCAATAGCCAATACAGTCCTAATTGTGTCCAACCATGCAACAGAGCAAATGTTTCATTGAAGTCTATACCGGGTTGTTGTGTGAAGCCCCTTGCAACTAGCCTTGCTTTATGTTTTTGAACTTTTCCATCAGCATCTTGTTTAGTCTTATAAATCCATTTTACACTAATTACATCCTTGCCTTCAGGCAACTCAACCAACTCCCATGTTTGGTTCTTCTCAATGGATTCAATCTCTTCATCCATGGCTTGTGCCCATGTATCATTACTCACAACCTCTTCAAATGTTAATGGATCATCTACATGAGAAAATAAAGCAAAAGATGAAAATGAATTTGTTGTATCAACATTATACAACTCACTCAAACTCCTTGTTTTTCATGGCAGTATACTTGCTAGAGTTGGATCCGGAGATGTAGAACCATAGATGGAAAACTCGCCAAAAACTCGCGGGTTTTTAAAAAACTCGCCAAAAAATAGGAAAACGGTTAAACCGCCAAAAACTCGCCAAAACCATGAAAAAAGGGCTCGCCGAGTTTTGGCGAGTACTCGCCGAGTTAACTCGGCGAGCCCGTGCAAAAAACTCGCCAGACGCGGCTTAGACGCGGAAACACGGCTTTCAAAGGAAAAAAACACTGATTTTACGCGGTTTTGGCTCTTTTAAGGCCCTCAACTCCCTCATTGTCACTCACACAACCATTTGAGCTTGCATTGCTTGTGTTGAGTGGATTTTGGAGCGAATTCGAGGAGAGAATTTGGAGATTTGCATTTGGAGGTAGGTTTTTTTTTTTTTTTTAATTCTTTGAAGTTTTTCCAAATTTTGAATATATTATTTAGGTTTTATAGATTCCTATTGTGATTCTAAATACATGTAATGTAAAATCGAATGCTTGTACTTTTTTTATACTCATTTGCAGCCAGAGGTATGTAATTTTATTTTATTTTAACGCAAATTCATTGTAAATTAGTTAAATTTTATGTATGTGTATTGTAATCGATTCGTTGTGTAATTCTAAATACATGTAATGTAAAATTGAATGCTTGTAATTTTTAATAATCATTTGCAGCCGAGGTATGTATTTTTTTTTTTTAACGCAAATTCATTGTAAATTAGTTAAATTTTATGTATGTGTATTGTAATCGATTAGTTGTGTAATTATAAATACATGTAATGTAAAATTGAATGCTTGTAATGTATTTTTTTACTTACACAAATTTGTTATTCGTGCATGTTTTGTTTTTAAAATTAAATTAAGTTTACGTTTTCTAATTTTTAAATGTGCATTGTGTTGTAGATTAGAGTTTAACAATGAATCAGCTCGGCATCGATTTGGCATCCGGATCACTAAGCAGGACCGTTCCTCCGAATGCCCGTTCCATAGCATGGAAGTATGTTGTACGTGGAACTTGTGCGGGCGAAATTTTTTGCACTTTCTGTAACAAGAAAATGAATGGAGGCATCAATCGTTTGAAATATCACCTTTCAACTATTCCTTGCCGAGATGTTACAGTTTGCCCCAACGTGTCAGAAGAGGCAACGCGAGAGATTAAAGCAGAGCTGGCAGAGTTAGAGGAGAAAAAACTAGAGAACGCAAGGCTGAAGGCAGCCATAGCACAAGCTATTAGACCTGGGGCTGCAATGGAAGAGAATTTAGACGATGATGCAGCAACAATTGTGGGCTCTACTCGTGGTCCACGCATACGAAGAGGAAGAGCCGGAAGAGGCACATCTTCATCGAGTTCGAGCAAAGGCATACCGAGTTTTTTTGTGGCAAGGAACACACCTGGAGCACAACCTTCATTGGATGGTACATTCTGGAACAAAGATATGCACGAGGAAGTGGATAAAGCTTGTGCAAATTTTTGGTACTACAACAACCTGCCATTCAATGTGGCAAAGAGCCCATACTGGGAGTACTTGGTGACAGCGTTGACAGTTGTAGGGAAAGGGTACAAGGCACCCTCTCCAAAAGATTTGAGCGGGAAATTACTTGAGGGTGCGATTGCAGATGCCACTACCATGCTAGAAGAGCACAAGAAACAATGGAAAAAATTCGGATGCACCATTCTTTCAGATGGGTGGACGGATGGAAGGAACCGCACCCTTGTTAATTTTTTAGCAGCTTCAAACGGTGAGATGGTGTTTTTAAAATCTATTGATGCCTCTAACATAATAAAAAATGCAAAAAATTTGAGTGTTATGTTAGAGACAGTTGTATTAGAGGTTGGTGTACAGAATGTTGTGCAAGTTGTCACAGATAATGCAAAGCAGCGGCATATGTGCGGCGGTGGGAGACTATCACAGAGAGACATCCATCACTCTTTTGGACTCCTTGTGCAGCTCATTGCATTGACCTTCTTTTGGAGGACATAGGCAAAATTGATTGGGTGAGGCCGGTTGTAGAAGATGCAAGATCTATAACGAAGTACATATACAATCACCCTTGGGTTCTGAGCTTGATGAGAGTACACACAAAGGGGAAAGAACTTGTTCGAGCCGGTGTCACAAGGTTTGCAACTAACTTCTTGACGTTGCAAAGTATTTCTAGTTTGTTGACACCTTTGAAACAAATGTTTGTGAGTCAAGCATGGCTAGACTCACAATATTCAAAGAAAGTTGATGGAGAGAGGGTTGCAAAGATAGTTTTTGATGATATCTTTGCAAAGAGAGCTATAGAGATCATCAAGGTAATTTCAAACTTCGATTTATATTTCATTCCTTTATTTTAATTTGTTAAATTATAAATATTAAATATATTGTTCTACTTTTCACTTTTTTATTTCATTTCTAATATGTATTGTAACTTGTAAGTTTGCAATCTTACATTTTAATTTGTGTGTAGGTGTCAGAGCCGTTGGTGAGAGTTTTGCGTTTGGTTGATGGGGAGCAAAACCCCATGGGGTTTATATATGAGGCCATGGATAGGGCCAAAGAGTCTATCCAAAACTATTACAGGGGGATATCGTCAGATATGGTCCCTTTTGGGAGATTATTGATCGGAGGTGGAACAATCAACTCCACCAACCTATTCATGCAGCGGGGTACTACCTCAACCCCAAGTATTTCTACTCCTGACAGCTTCACAGATGTGAACGGAGAGGTTATGGAGGGCCTTTCAACATGTATTGAGAGGATGATACCGGATGTTGAGACGAGGGACCTCGTCATTTTAGAGCTGCAGAGTTACAAACATGGTAGGGGGAGACTCTTTTCTTCGGTGCTAGCTATTCGAGGGAGAACCACACAGTCACCAGGTAATAAAAATTAGAATGTTTACCAAGTTACTTATTAGTTACATATTTGATTTTATTAATTAATTATAAAAATTTTATTATCTTGTTTGTTTGTAGGTTCTTGGTGGGAGGATTGGGGAGGGAATACCCCAAATCTTCAAAAGTTAGCCCTCAGAATTCTATCTCAACCTTGTAGTGCTTCTGGATGTGAACGCAACTGGAGTTTGTTTGAGGCCATTCACACGAAGAAGCACAACAAGTTGACTCAAAAAAGGCTCAACGACTTGGTTTTTGTGCAATACAATCTCCGGCTTCGCACAAAAAAAGTTGAGGCCACATCAGAGGAGCTCATTGATTTGGATGAGATAGATCCATACAATGAGTGGACTGGGCAAGAAGAGGAAAACCCTGCATTCACAGCAGACGAGATTGCTTCTTTTGAGAGGGAGGCTATGGAGGGAGAAGCACTAGCAGGACTCCGAGGAGATATTGGACTGGATGACATCTTTGGAGGTGATCTCCAACATGCAGCAGAGGAGCCACCAACACCACCATCTAGTTCTATGATCGAGCCAGATTCGCAGCCTTCTAGGAGGAGCGTGGAGACGCAGCCGAGTGTGGGGACTAGTGGAGCCAGAGGCACTAGACCCTCTCCCCAATTTTTCTCTAGATTGGGGAAGAGGAAAATGTAATTTATTGTATATTGTAACTTGCATAGATATGAAATTTATGATGATATTTTTCAATGTCAATCATCATAAATTCATATTACTTATCAGCCGGTTGTCGTATTCGCATGATGATGCGATTTTGTATTGTATTTGTATTCAAATCTAATAGAAAACACTTCTCCAACATTTTATGGGCTCATTTGATACATTTTGTAGTGTGTTTTTAAAATTTATGTTTTTAAAAAATTTTGAGTATTTTTAAGTTAGCGAGTATTCCCAGTATTGGCCGAATATTGGCGAGTTTTTGCTGTTATTTTTTTTGGGGTCTCAAGCGAGTTTTTGGTTTGGTGAGTTTTCCTACTATGTGTATGATATTTTTAATTAAAAACATGCCATCCGAACTATATTATTAAAGAAAATACTTGTGGAAATGTTACATTTTTCTTTTGGTGTGGACAAAATTTATTAAATTTCTTGGTGTGAATGAAGGTATTTAGATCTTCGGCACTATGGTGTGGCATCTACGTTGCCGTACGCCTCTGCCCCCACCATGTTTGGGGTTTATCCGGCTTTTTACTCAACCTATGCATGCGGGTTCAGGTATAAATGCGCCGTGGATACATGTGGGTCCCTGTCCGGGTATGCCACAAGTACGTGTGGAGCGCATACCGTGGCACCCGGGATACCCACACGCATGCCGTGGTGTATCCTTGCATTTCGGGACATTTCATAGGTTTTAAACTAAGAAACCGAACGCGTTTTGGGGGTTTACGGGAGCGGGAGCGGGTATCCGATGCGTGGAAACGGCAAATGTTTTTGTGTACCCAGGATAAGTCACAATGTCAAAAACTATATAAAAATTAAAAAATATATAAATTTCATGCCTTCTAAATAGCTTTTAATTATTAACCACATATTATGCATATAAAGACAAGTTATAAGCTAAATAAGTGAATAACCACAACAAAAAGTCAGGATACCGATAAAACTTAGAAGACTTAAAATGTTAAAAGTTAAATTAAAATTTGAAATAGTCTTTTATCAAACATCACATTGAATGTACAATCAATCGCATGATATATTTAAATTCAATCATAGATCATATATGAGTTTTGATAGCTCAAAAAATCTTTCATGGTTATTCATCATATTCCTCTTCATAAGAGATCAAACTACCCATTTAAATTTCATTAACTGTCAATTCATTAGAACTACATTTAAGGGTTCAACCACTTTGCACTAGGGTGTTGTGCCAGAGATGTACCCCTTGTGCATTTGTAGGTCTCGTGGTGCCACGAACTCGTCAAAATCGTAGTGGTATCAAATATGCTCCATGGTGGGAAATGGAAGCATCCAAGTCAACTATCTCTGGATCGTTGTCCCAGTTTTGGGATTGGACCCTTCCTTGTTCCACCACTTTCCAAGACGGGATAAAAGGCGCAAGGGAATGTATGTATACCAAATCTTCATTTTTTTAGCCATTTTTGTGAGTGGATGAAATTATACGTACTCCTATTAAAAATAGAGGAAGATGAACTTTCAAATATTAAGGAAATTTCAAATATTCAAAGTCAATGTAAAGTTCAAATTCATTTAAACACTCAGAACTTAAATTTTAATAAAATTAAAGTTGAAAAGAGATTTCAAAAAAACGTTTAAAATATTATATTAATAACCCTTCCCATTTGTATAGGTTGATGCCAATTTTCGATGAAGTACCATGGAGGTACCACCACATATGTGCATCCATCTTGTATTTGCTCCGAAGAGTGAGAAGGGTATGACCCGTTTCGCTATGAAATTGCCAAACTCTACCATAACCTCGGTCTTAGGCCTCGTGGATCGGGAAGAGCCTAGCCAATGCCGCCATATATCCCTCACTGACTTCCGCATCAAAATATGGTGCTTGAAACCCTTTTCAAAGGAAAGGATCTTGCTTTTAAAATCTAGGAGTCAATGCAAAAGCTTATTAGATGTTTTAGGGGTGGTCATTTTGTTCCACCGCTCAATGAGGTATTAGATTAACTTGTTTGAAAAATATTTCCATGGGTTCTTGTTCTTTTGCATTTATGATCTTGGCTTGTTTCTTCTCAATCAAATTTCTTTAGTTGATGTCTATTTTTCATTAATTATTATCTCCTGTATTTTCATGGTTTCATCCGTGTCATGTTGAAGTCCATCATGCTCATATTCCAAGGTTAGTTAAAACTCAACAGATAACCCACTCTGTATCCCACCAAGAGTCTTCTAAGATCAAGTTCTTGCTTTTAGCCCTTGAGTGTTTGATTGCCTCATAGTCTAATGTTTAGACTTGATAAAAAGATTGGATGTTACCATCCTCATGAGTGCCTCTCGCACCTTCACTAGTCATCTCAAGACGATATCTTGTGTTGATTAGCAAACCGAAAGTCCCTTGTGAACCTAATAAGAAATTTTTAACAAAAATTAAAAATAAAATTTAAATTATAAAACATCCGAATGTCCCCTAAAAGAATACTAAAAACTTATATTAAATATTAAATTAAAAAGAAAGAAAGAAATAAAGCTTCCTCCCCACCCCGAGGTTCCAAATGTCCCGAGAATGATCTAAAAATGCCTGTGACATGTGGTGGTTGGTGACAAACATTTGGATTTCTTCGGTTCTAATACACTTCCATGGATCCACTCTATTTTGTTTGTCATTTTCTTTAGCATTAAATTCAGTGAATGCACAAGTAAGGTGTCCAAAAATATGCCCATACCGTGCCTCAACTACATCCCCGCGATGAAAAACATTCTTTTGGCGTTGTCCGTTATCACTGACAACATTTTCAAGCCCCATGCCTCAATGGACTCAAAGAAAATGTTGGCTATGAATTGGGCAATCCTTCACTTGCCCCTCACAATCAACCGCTTTCAAAAATTGCCCCCTTAGGGCATACCGCAATCACATTGATTAAAGGGCGGTTTCTTGCATCTTTCCATCCATCGAAACAATGGACACACCGCTTTTTTGGTCCATGAGTCCCCTAATTGGTTTTGAGTTTTGAGGCAGGTTTCCACATAGTTTTTGCGTTTAACATAACTTCAAAATTTAGGATGGTGGGCAACAAGTTTATTTCTCATATCCCCGGGGTTTTATAAACCTTTTGGTGCCTCATGATGGCTTTCACCATCTCATGCCAATAAGGTGATCTCATGTGCAACATTAAAAGAAAGACCATTAGCATATACACACCTATCTCGTCATGCATTCATACATCCACAACATTCCTATTTCATTTTTAAAGGCCTTTTTGGCCCTTTTGTCTTCCACTTTTCTTTCGTGCAAGGGAAACATCCTCATCTCCGTGGAGATAGGAGCTCCAAATGGATGTGGCATGGCCACATTGGGGATCCACTAGGTGATAGAGCAACCGGGAGGCCTTGCCGAATTCGAGATGATTGACCTCCTCTTTTAGAGAATGGATGACCCACTCTCATAGCCACTTTAGCCTCTGCATCCTCCTGCTCTTTGATATATGCCAAAACATTTTTTTTGGCACCATCGAAGGTAGAAAAAATCAAAGAGCTCCCCATATACTCTTATACCATTATCAAATATAGTGGCACAGCAAAGGCTTTTACCCTCGCATTCAAGAGCCTTTGAATATTCCATCACACTCATTGCATTTCTACATTCAAAACAACCACCACCTCTAACCATATCTGAACTATTTTTTCACCCTCCATAAAGGTAAAATAATTTCAAAGTCTTGTCAAAGATTGTCCTGAAGAAGATCCAAAACTTCCTTCCTTCATAGAAATACCTACAAGGTTTAAAAAAAAATTAAGCAAAGAAAACAATGGCATGCAATCGTTCATTGTGATTGAATCAATGAAAATTAAAAAAATTAAATGGAAAGAGCAAAATAAAAATGAACATAAGCAAAAAAATGTAATGTGTGAAAGATTAAATAATAAAAAAAATAGAGGAACAAGGCTAGAAATTAAAAAAACTTACCTTCACTTACTTTTATTTGTTGGAATCAAATCCTTCACAAATCCTCCTTTGACCATTCCCCACTATCCAAGCTTAACATTGCAATAGCTCCTCACACTCCTACAAGCTAATAAAATAGCTCCTCAAACCCTGGCATATTTCACAATGATACTTTATGAAAGCCACAATGTGAGTTTGTTTGCTTTATGTTTTGTTTGATGTGTTGTTCTTTTGTTTTATTGTTTAGAGGTAGCTTTTAAGTTTTAGATTCCAAGAATTTATAAATTTTATTGTTGCTTTCCTTTAAAAACATAATTTCAAAAAAAAGCTACGTTGCATGGATACTCGAAACCCCCGAATCCGCTGCGAAACGCTGATACGGATGCACGCGTTTGCGAGTGTCGATACGCCCGATACGCGTGTATGTCCATAAGCACCGCCGCTCCCGGCCACTCCCACGCGCTCCCGCTCCCGCTCCCGATCCCGCGATCCGCTCCGGTTTGCATCACAGTAGCGTTTACATTTTTTAGGTTCTATTTCATTTTTTTAATGTTTGACTTTTCTATTACATAAAACTGAACCCTAAAAACAAATGAATAAAATAATACACCCTCTCCCCACAAAAAGTTATAAAAGCACCCCTCTCATTTGAAATCACACAAACAATTTCATTGTCTTTTAGCAAGTGTATAAGCAAAGAGCCAAATAAGAGTTGTGAAGAGCTTAGTAGGCAAAGATTGGAAGGAGATTTAGCAAATAGCTTAGAGGAGGCAAAGATTTAAAGGAGGGGCAGCGATTGCTTCTTTTGTTTTGAGTCCATCATTGCAAGGAGGAACTTAGAAGGAGAAGAAGCCATTGTTGAGACTTGAGAGGAAGAGATTGTTTTAAAATTTTAGAGGCAACTGTCTCATTCTAAACTACACTCTACAAGTATACTTATTTTATTTTTATTTTTATTTTTAATTCATCCTTGTTTTATTTTTTTACGGATTTATTTATTTATTATGTTGCATTTTTTTTTTTATTTTAAACACATCCTAAATTTGTATTCATCCTTTTGGCGATTTTCAAAACAGTTAGTTATTTATTTATTTATTATGTTGCATTTTTTTTTAAATGCATTTTCATAGTATTTGTTTTTTTTTACATCCTAAATCTATGTATGCTCTCACCTCGCGCCTTTATGGCGATCTTGGTGATCAAAAATCAGTTAGGATGGCATAGTTTATGGTTATTTAATTTATTAATTGGTAAAAATCATTTTTTAATTTTAAATGCATTGTTCAATGTTAATGTATTTGTTTTTAAATTTTTTTTTTTAGCTTCCTAAATTTGTGTATGCTCTCACCTCACGCCTTTATGGCGATCTTGGTGATCAAAAACAAATTAGGATGACATAACTAATTAGTAATTTATTTATGTTAAGGCAAATTGTTTTTTAATTTTTTAAACATCCTAAACTTGTGTATGCTCTCACCTCGCGCCTTTATGGTGATCTTGGTGATCAAAAACAAATTAGGATGACATAACTAATTTATTTATGTTAAGGAAAAATGTTTTTAATTTTTTAAACATCCTAACTCTATGTATGCTCTCACCTCGCACCGTTATGGTGATCTTGGTGATCAAAAACAGATTAGGATGGCATCAAGTTTTGCTTCAAGTGGAGTGCAAGGCCAAGAAGCTGCTGAAAACACATCAGTTCCTATGAGACATGATCCTAATTCCCCTCTTTGGAGACATGTGACAGTGGTAGACAACATTGTTGGTGGTGTGGATCGGATTTAGATATGTCATGGTTGCCAAACTTAGTACAAATCCTCATATAGCCGACTGAAAATCCATTTGACTGGTGTTGGAGGTGTGGGGATAAAGAAGTGCCCAAAAATAACAAATGAAAAAATGGCAGAGTACCTAAGAGAGAAAGAGGAGGCTGATAAACAAGCTGAAAGAAATAGAACTAGAACAATTCCTTTGCAAAGAAGGCCTTCATCACGTCCACCCACACCTAGACCTACTTCTCATCCTTTCATCCAAACTCAAAGTCAACCACATGATTCCCCTTTTGATGAAGAGAGTCCAAAGAGCTCACGAAAAAGGCCAAAAAGAGCATTGGAGAAAGCATTTAATATTAAAAAGAGGGAGATTGTTGATGAGGTTGTTGCTCGATGCATTTATGCATGTGGGCTGCCCTTTAATGTATTGAGATCTCCATATTGGCATCAAATGGTGAAGGGTATCAATGAAGCTCCACAAGGGTACAAATCCCAAGTTACGAAAAAGTTTGAACCACACTCTTAGGAAAGGAAGTGGAACACATTCACAAGACTTTGCAGCCAATCAGAGACTCATGGAAGGAAAGAGGGTTTTCCATCATTTCAAATGGATGGAAAGATGCTAGAAATAGACCCCTCATAAATGTTGTTGCAGTATGCCCTAAAGGGGCAATGTTCCTTAAAGCCATTGATTGTGAAGGGGTAGTCAAGGATGCACAATTTATTGCTGACATTTTATAGAGGTAATTGAGTCGATGGGCCCCCATAATGTTGTCCAAGTCATCACGGACAATGCTAAAAAATTGTAAAGCAGCAGGAATGATCATAGAGGGTAGATATGAGCACATTTTTTGGACCCCTTGAGCTTTCCACTCCCTTAATTTGATGCTTCAAAAGATTGGGAAAATCCAATGGATTGAACAAATTTATTCTAAGGTAAATGACATTCAAATGTTTATCACAAACCATCATATGTCACAAGCCATTTTTAGAAAATTCTCAAGGTTAAGTTATTTAAGGTTACGAAACTAGATTTACCTCTCACACGCTTGTTTTGAGATGGCTTGTGAAGGTGAGAGAGGCTTTAAGCGGTATGGTGATCAGCAATGTTTGGTCGGTGTGGAGGTAGTCAAATAAAAGGGGTAAAATCATGGGTCCTTGATGAGGTTTGGTGAGCCAAGGTTGAGTACTTGAGCCCCCATTCTCTCCATGATCCGATATGTGATACTTGATAAAGCATGCTTGGGAGAGATATATGATGGCATAGATTCCATGCTTGAGCATATCGTAGATATAATACAAAAAAAAGGGTCTAGATCCGAGAGAGAGACCTTCTACGGTGAGGTCAAGCGTGTGGTCATGAAGAGGTGGAATAAAATGACCACCTCATTACATCTTCTTACTTATGCATTGAACCCAAAGTACTATAGCTTTGATGTATTTGGGCTACCAAATAGGCAACCATCATTCTTTGACTCCGAAGTTGGAAATGGAACCAGGGGCAGCATTCGGAAGAATTTTTCCTTATCCATCTATAGGCAGTGTGGTTAGAAGCGAAATGGGCATGTTTACTGGTTCAGAAGGCCACATGGGATATATTGAGGCTCTTTTCGACAAGAGTAGCTTGAATCCAACCACATGGTGGCCTGTACATGACCATGATGCCAAGTACTTACGTCCTATTGCTATAAAAGTTCTTTCACAGGTATAACATTTATTAATTTTAAAATTTATAATCATTTTGAATATTTTAAATTTTATTAAGTTAGGTTTATTAAAATTTTAATTTTTTATCACACATTCTTAGTAAGTTACTAATTTGTTTTTGAATTTCAATTTTTTAACTTTGTTGTAATAGGTGGCTAGTAATTCTTCCGCAGAGCGGAATTGGAGTACTTATTCCTTTATCCACTTAGTTAAAAGAAACAAGTTTGCATCTAAAAAAGTTGAGGATTTGGTATATGTGCACTCCAATTTGTGCCTCTTGTCACACAAGTCTGAGGACTATGCTAAAGGGGCCTCACAAACTTTGGGATCTTATTCCAGAGACCACAAACTTGGATGCCTTCATAGCCACGCTTGCCCAAATTTCATTATTTGATGGCGAAGATGACGCTCAAGGGAGTTCGGAGAGTGAAGTTAATGAGAGTCGAGCTAGCTCAAGTGGCAAACAAGAACTTGATTATGAGGAAAATCTAGAGGATATATTCTAGATTTGTTTGTATTCATATTGACATGATATCCTATATCATATGTATGGCAGCCACATGATCAATGAAATGTAAAATCTTAAGTATATTGTATTTGTTTTGAAAATTTGAACATGGATCTTAGTATATTTTTCAAATTTCAAGTTTTGTTCGTATTCATGTTGACATGATATTCGTATATCATATGTATGGTAGCCACATGATCAATAAAAATTCAAAGTCTTAAGTATATTGAATGTTTTGAACATTGATTCAAGTTTTGTATTACTATTTCAGTTTTTATGGACCAAAAAATGAGTAAAATGAGTAGATGTACATAAATATATATATATATATATATTTTTAATATATGTATAGACGTATCCAAGACACCAACAAATATACATTTTTGTCCTTTGTTGTCTAACTTCTTCCTCAACTCATCCGAATATGTGCATATGCAACACAACCAAATACCTTCAAATGAGAAACACTATGTTTCATACCTTTCCAAGCCTCTTGAGGGACTTTATTCTTCACACTCTTTGTTGGGCACCTATTCATGATATAAATAGTTGTTGCCACCGCTCAACCCAATATTCATTAGGTAAATGTTTGGCTGCCAACATGCTACGAGCCATCTCCATAATGGTTTGATTCTTCCTCTCCACCACACCATTTTGTTGAGGTGTATAGCGGGTTGTAAATTGCTTGTGTATGCCATGTGATCTACAAAAATTCAGAAAATCGTTAGAAATATATTCACCGCCTCTATCCGTCCTCAAAACCTTGATGTAGTGGCCACTTTGCTTCTCCACAAGTGCCTTAAACTGTTGAAAATAAACAAATGCATCAGACTTGTGTTTTAAAAAATAAACCCAAGTTTTCCTTGTAAAATCATCAATGAAAGTAAGGAAATAAGTGTAGCCTCCTATAGATGGTGTTTGCATTTGCCCACAAATATCTGAATGCACGATCTCAAGTGGTGCTCTTGCTCTATTTGATTTGCTAGCCGGTAATGACTCTCTATGTTGTTTGCCCAAGATACAACCTTCACAAACTCTTTCTAGTTTCTCAATCAATGGCAAACCTTTCACCATGTTCTTCATATGTAGTAGCTTCAGCCCTCCAAAGTTCAAATGCCCAAATCTGAAATGCCACAACCAAGACTCATCCTTGACAACCGACTAAAATGCTATTTGAATATCTCCATCACTATCTTTTGCTTCTTTGGAGCTAAATTGGCTTGCTTCGAATTTATTTCAAAGATTATTCCGGAGCTATGTATGGCTGCTCCTGATTTTGTATTTTCTGCCTTAAAGGCAACTCTAGAATGTGCATCATTTGTCTTATGAACAGCTTGGGTTGTTTTTCCTTCATATCCGACCTTATTGTCAAGGGAAACATCTGGTTGCTAGTCATTTGTACTTTTGCAATCAGCTGGTTGCTTGGAAACCTATCCAAAATCACACACTCATTGTTTTCCATGTACACTCTATAGCCCTTTTGTACCAACTAACCAATACTCATTAAATTATGTTTTAGACCAACAACATAATACACATCAAGCATGATTTTTGCTCCCCCTTTTTGGTTAGAATATTAATTGTACCTTTACCCAAAACATTGACCTTGTTGTTACCAAGTGTGACATCAGTTTGAACTGATTCATCCAAGCTAGAAAACAAATCTACATTACCTATCATGTGATTACTACAACTAGAATCCAAATACCATATGTCATATGAGCTTTCTTGGACAACATTGCACTCAAGCGAGTTTGTAGGAATAGCTTCAGCAATCCTAGTACATGCAATAAACATAGTGCTTGTGGGAGTGCTACTTGACTAATTTTGACCTTGCTTGTGTTGGTCGTACTATTTTTCTTGCATTCATAAGAATAATGCCCAAAATTCTTACAATAATGACATTGAATGTGTGACTTATCAAACCTTTGGCCACTTGGGTGACTGAAATTCTGGTTTTGACCTCTACCTTAATGTCCCTCCTTCTCGAGTAACTTTTATTGAAGACCTTTGGCCTATTTTGTCTACCCGACGGCCAAAGGGTGAGCTTAAGGGTGACTTAAGTTTATTAACTTTATTATATTGTGCTAAAATTAAAATATAATATTATAAAGAGCACATATAATAAATTAATAGACTTAACTTTAAATTAGAACTTAGGAAAGTGCAATAAAATAAAAGCACTTAATTAAAATGTACTTCCTAAGGGAGAATGTGATTTGGAAGTCCAAGGGTCACTTTCATTGGAAGTCCAAAGGTCACTTTCATGGGAATTCCAAAGGTCACTTTCATTGGAAGTCCAAAGGTCACTTTGGGTCCCATTTCCTATATAAAGAAGAAGGCGATTTGCCTAGAGGTATCCAGAAATATTTTATGACATTTTCTCTTGCATGAAGCTTCAGCTTTTGCAATAAAATTCCAAGGACGAAACCCCTTATGAATTTAATCTCTTGTGGACGAAAACCCCAAGAGTTGAGAGGGTTTTTCACTCAGAAATTCCCATTGATTGTAATCAAATTTTTAATCATTTCCAGCAGTAATTTCCAGCAGTGTATTTGAAGGCATTTTGGAGAATAAAATTGCAGCAGTGTTTTCTCTAGTGGATCAACTCACCTTGGGACTGTTTTGGGCATTATTGTTGAGGTATTTAGATCTGAAATTCATTGTCTAATATCTCATAATTTTTGTGAATGAAAATACCCAAGTTTCATAATTTATTAGAGGGGTTTTAGAGGGTTTTTCACCAGTTTTATAATCAGATTTCAGATCTGATTTATGAGTGTTTATGGCGTCCATAAAATCAGATTTTTGTATGTTTGAACTCCTAAAATTAGTGGCAATCATTTGTGTTAAAAAGAATAATTTTTGAGTGTCATTTGCATTGGGTAGAATCTCAAACCCTAGTCGTTTTGCCTCTAAATAATTCAGATTTGCCCTAGTTTGCTTGCCGTAGTTTCCAAAAATCATATTTTATTATTTCAAAGTCATAAAAATTGAGATTTGGGCAAAAGATCTATTGGGGATCTTTCACTACCACCAACATTTATAGGACTGCTGCTGTGTCCACCTCTAGGAGAATTTCTCCCTCTACCTCTAGGACTGAATTTCCTCCATCCTCTTCCCCGACTTATATATGCCTGAGTTGAAAATGCATTTTCTAATGGCATATTTGACCTATTTAGTCTATACTCATGATTGATGAGAGAGGCATGAAGCTCATCAACACTAAACTGACTCAAATCCTTGGTTTCCTCCAAAGCCACAACTAGAGGGTCAAATTTAGAAGGGAGGCTCCTAAGCACCTTCTCAACAACCTTCCTATCCTCTATAGCCTCTCCATGAGATTTGATTTGATTAATTAGACTAACAACATGGGTAAAGAAAGATTCTACCGAATCCGAGTCTCTCATTGACAAATTCTCAAAATCTCTTCTAAGAAGCTGTAATTTAGTAGTCTTTACCTTGTCCATACCTTGGTAAGCAATTTGCAGGGTATCCCATGCCTCCTTGACTTGCTTTTCTGCTGCAACTCTTAGGAGTATGCTCTCATTCCATTCCTTGATGTATGGAGTATGCTCTCAACTCATATCAATTGCAAATTCATGCTATACCTCAACAGCAAGACCTGCAAGGGAAGCAATGCACACCTGTTCAATCCATTGGGTTGTTGCCGGGGTGGAAAGATAATTGCAGGTTTAGGTTTAGTGCCTGCAAACAACTGTCTATTTGTCTGGGGTGAATCTATAGAGTCATACCTTCCATTGTTTAACTCTTGCCTGCCCTGGCCAGGTTCTTGAAGCTCTCTATAGCAAAACCAAAAAAACATCAGATCAGCGGTTGATAAATTCACCTTTCAATTTGCAGCATATGCATGTAACATGAATCAGAACAAATAACTTGCCATTATATTTATAAACTGCCTTCCACAAACAATTCAGTGAACGCCACTTACCTAATTTCATTCACCATCATATCACGAGTTACAAGCTCTAGAATATCTTGAAGTAATAATATTACATTGTCAGGCATAGATGCTTCGCCCTTTTTCTGCAGTAGAAAGCTGTTTTTAGATATGCTCACACAGACAGTGATACAGGAATGTGTGGTTGTAAACAGACCAAAGGTTGATGTGTTGTCAGATGAGAGTTACCAATATTTCTATAGCCTCCACAATTTTTCTGTAAATGGTAGGTAAAGGACTCATTCTGAAGTTGGCTAGAAGTGTATTTTTGAAATATTTGCCTCAACCTCCTTTAGAATTATTTCTATTATCCTGTCATGTAAGTAAAAGAAATCGAAATTAAAGAAATGCAACTAGAAGCAAAGAAATGTCCAAATAAAGTTAAGAAGAATTTTGTATTGAAGTAATTTGTAAAAATACACATCAAGTTACTTAAATACCCTAAATATATTCTTATCCTACAAGCAGAGGAGGATTCTTATTCACGATAGCAGAAAATGAGAATTGAGAAAAATGTGAGACTTTTTGCTGTTCAAATGTCTCTTCTGAATGTTTTGTTTCTTTCTAAAATGGCCAATATTGACCAGATATCATTGTAGACAAGGCTGGTTACTACAGTAAAATCCCTGCATTTCTAATTTGACTATCACAGAGGCATTTAATGCTCTGTATTTTGCATTATAGCTTAATACCCTGCATTTCCCATCAAACAAATTTGAATAAATCATGAACTATTCAGGTATGATCTATCTTTTGTATACAGGCATGACCTATTTTTACTATTTAGCATTGAATTTTTCAAACAGAAATACTTAGGCCATACCAAGATGAACATTTAAATCTTTATAAGAACCATCAAGGATAAATGAGCTCAAGAATTCCTGCTCACAAACAGATTGCGGATAATTTTCTCGAGGAATTATATGAAAATACAAAATTAAGAATTAATACAACTGTCTTAATTCGCACCTTTTCTCATTGTCTCCAGCAATTAGTGTATTCAGCACATGTGTGAAAGTCTTGTAACATTCAATAACTGCACATCTCATATACTCATCAGCACATATGCGTTTCCAGAGATCTGCATCTCTCGCCTTAAATTGAGCTGCCATATCTAATGCTATTGGAATTTGCACATTTCAAATAAATCTGCTTATTTGAGGAAGCGATCTGTTACATTCAAGCAATGCCGTAAATAATATTTTTATAAAATTCACTGATACTGCTAGAAGCAAGAACCTTGCTGGCAAGTAGAAACGGGGCCACTGGATTAGATTTAGGCTTGTATCCAACAAATATGGAACTAGTAAAAGGTCCATTTCTCTGTATGCATTCAGGTATAATGATGTCAGTTGCATGGAAAACATTAGTCAAAAATTATTTTTAAAGTTGTTTTTATTATTTTTTAACTGTGTCTCTAATCCAATGTTCAAAATTCATTGCCTGTTGCTTATTATGTCCTCCTCATGAAGCTACAAATAACTTCATTCCACAGTTGTGCAAATTTGGCAGCTTCTTTCCACATACTTGGGCTAACCTGAAAAGCAATGGTGTGTATGTAAGATGAGAATTACTTCTAAAGCCCATCTGGAGTTCATATTTTGAAACACAGAATATATGAGAGTTTGATTAACCTCTTCGAAACGCCGAGCAAAAGAAAATTTTCTCTGTAGACATTTTTTAGATGGCACTAAATAAGCATTGAAGGCACCGGGCAAAGAATTAAATCTTGATCTCAACATTCCCAATGTCCGTATCTGCAGTTGGAAGATTGCCAGAAATTGTACTTAAGAGATTTGCTATTCACAATACATTAACTTTGAGCGATATGTTCTGTTAATTTGATATTCTTTGTGCACTTCTTAAAAATCATTGTCAATATGCCTGGGGGAAAACATGATCCAAGGTACATCTATATAAGCCATAACTTCCCATACCTCTCCAAGCCTTCGCATGGCTCCAGAAACACCTCCAGTCAAGGTGGAGAAAATTGCATACCATATCTGGATGTCCATAAAATATATCTATAAAGGAAACATAAATTATTATTAATACGTTTGGTTGTCCAAAACATGATTTGAATACTAACAAAATGCATTCCCACTTTTCAAAAGATTTCACAGACAGGATCTTAAGCTGAAATCGCCTATGGAACACTGCATCCTATACATAACCCCTCTTGACCAGATTTTTTGTATTCAAAAGGAACTAATTATACAGTAGGCTAGCATAAGCAACACATTATAATATTTGTAGGTGGGTAGATAAAATCTCAACCATAAGGGCTGAATGCTACATACCAATATTACAGGTGCCCAGAGAGATATAACTGCTCCCATATTTCCTGGTACTGCAAAGATGCATGATCCAGTACAAGATGAGAATTGATTGGTGAATACTACAGATATTATTAGAAACATCAGAAGTTTTCAATTCTATTACCATTTGGAAATAACTCATGCCATGTGTAGCGAATATCTGTTACATTCATTATGTCCTTTGTCAGCTGCACAAGAGGTTTTATCTGCATGAACACGGTGTTCTGGAAAATATCAATTCTGTAATCCATTGACATATTAGCATGTAACTCTTCCAAGAGCTTGTATCTCTAAAATACCTCAATGCTTACTTGTATATAGTAGCTGAAAGTCAATTTGCCAATCAATAGCAATATTCAGAATAAGGTATACCTGCAAGTGCAACAAATTCATATAAGAACCCCCAAAAATGAAATTTATAGTTTTCCTATTGAAATTGCCTATGTTACCTCTTTTCAGCAGTAAAAATTTTTAAAAATATATTAAAACTTTCAATCCTTACTCAGTTAACAACAGGAACACATGGAAACTCGCTTGAAAAGTGTGAATTGACTCTCATGCATTCCTCTTCCAACATAAATTCTTGGCTGGAGGTAACATACTCAATAGGTTAGAATCTTAAGGGAAAACATCTTTGAAACAGAAGCCTAGGTTCATCACACTAAACATTATTTTTAAAAACACAGTACACTCAGTTATGGAAGAATATTGCCTTCTCAATAACAATGAAGTATTGGCAATAACTCCTATGAAAACAATATTGTATGCATCTTGAAAATATAAACTAATGGGGAAACTGTTTTGAAGAGAGAATGTTCTAGTTTTGGTAGGGTTTTGTACTTCATCTACAGTATTCCTGCTGCCACACAGCTGATATTAAGTTTTATTGCACTGAGTCAGTCTTTAATCTGCCCCTTGGGTGATGTTTTTAAATCTTGCTATATCAATGGCTACCTCCAAGGCACATGCATCAATTAATGCAAATCGCATAGACGGGGCTTTGGATAGTCATGGCACTGAAGTGAACAAGGAAATTTGTCCCGAAATTTCACGAGGTACTGGTTCTAACCCAAAAAATCCATAACTTGATGTTATTCTTGAATTGCATGAATTTGATACGGCTTGCCATTGGTTTGAATCTTTCAGTTTGGTTAGCTATTTTGTTGGTCAAGCCCCCTCAAAAAGCATGAACAAACAGTGGGTTCATAACCACTAGCAACCCCATGGCATTAATCTTGAGGCTGTGCAAAACATGTTGATAAAAAATCTACACATTTTTTCCAAAAGCTATACTAACGCTGACCACTGTAATGCCATTGTTGATCATGGCCCATAGTTTATTTGCAATACTCTTGTTTTTTCCCAAGGGACCAAGGACATTCAAGTTTCCAAGTCTCTCTCTCCGCTTTGGGGATTTGTTGACAAGCTCATCAAACCCTTAGGGCACTTTATCTACCAAGAGCATTCCAAATTCTAGATGGCTCATTCTCAAAAGCGAGAATGTGTAGAAATTGATTTTGCCAAGGAACTGAAGGAAACCATAGACATTCAAATCAGGGGTATGCATTTCCCTAAGTTTGTGCTTTATATTAACTTCCCAAACTCTTGCTTCCACTCCTAATCCTTGGACCACATGATTCACGAATGCCCCTTGATGGAGAACTCTCAACTGGTGCTGCAGGATAAAAGTGCTTCGAAAAACAAAAGAACTGCCTCCAACGGTGACAGTTGGACCAATATTACAAATAAAAGAAACTCTTTGGCCCCTCATGACGCAACCAAACCGCCAATTGATGTGTATAGACCGATAGGTGGTCCTAGAGCCAGAAGTTCGGTTGCTAATGGTAAACAATCTATGCCATCTGCTGCTCAAGTGTCGTCGTCCATCTTGCGCACTCCGTTGGCAGCGGCCACAATTATTCCCACCCCAACGACTGTGTTTGCCTTGCAGTTTTCACAACCCCACTCTAGGGAAATATCTAAACATCCAGAGGATAACTCGATGACATTTGAATGCAAAGCAATGCTCCGCTAGACACACAATCCCTCGGCTTCAAGGGATGAGGAATATGTCTAGAAAAAATGACAGCCATTTCAAATAAGTTATTTCATGGGAGGCAACCAACAAAAGCTTGCCTTCACTAACAAGATTACTTCCCACAAGGATTTAGAAGAGGGAACCAACATACACCTTGATGTTTCCCCATTATAGTTTATTCTTGGAATGTACGAGGCCTATCCAAACTAAACCGTGGATACAAAATCAAAGATAGTTGTCAATATTTTCACAATATGAAAGTGGTGTGTCAATAGGAGGTAAAATCGTAGGATTTCTTCTTCAGTTCACCACCAATGCTATTTGGCCAAGCACCCTCTGCCATGTGTCCAATCATGAGCTTGGTTGTGGAGAAGCGATCACTTTGTTAGTGCTAGAGCTTTCACAACATGTCGTTTCGCGGGAGTTAGACCCCACCCATTGGGTTGTGTGGACCCCTTTTGATTTTGTTAGTCGATTGCTAGGGTTGTCCAACCTATACACCTCCAACAATGTTGGGGAAAGAGATACCTTGTGAAGATGACTTGTGGATTCACTTCTAGATGTCAATTGGATTTTATGTGGAGGTTTTAACATGGTGGGGTCCACCAAAGACAAAGAAGGATATCTACACATGCATTGGTGTGCTAGCAAGCACGAGGCATGAAACTACATGTAGAACAAGCTTGGCCTTTTCAACCCCAACCACCATTGGTGAAGAGACTCTATTTCGACTTGGTTCACATTGTTTGATTTCTGCGAAGGTCAAGACAAAGTTGTCAAAAGACGAGACCTTGCCCTTCTTGCAAAGCAAGATATTTTCTCCTTTTTTAGCTCTATCAATCGTCATATTAGTGTCATTGATGATGTTCTCCTTTCGGACCATCTTCCCATCCATTTTTGTATTCAATGGACCACTCCACAAGCTAAGATGACCAAAACCCAGTTCTACCTCAACATTGCACATCTTAAGCATGAGAGAACTCTTGGTAACATTAGGAGGATTTCAAATCTGGTTCCCAGGCCCAAAGGCAATACACGATGTATTGCTTCATGGGTTGATGTTATTACTTGGACAACCACCTTCCTTAGAATCTATGGCAAACAAGCAACTATCTTCACACAACATGCTCACGAAGCCTCATACCAGAATTCAATAGAATTTCACAAGAACTTGTTATTGCCCCCGTCAATGTAAACCGACAAACGCATGCTTCTAATTGAGACATAAGATCAAAGGCGAGGAAGCTTACAAAGCTAGGTGAGCACAACTCAAAATGCATTGGTTGAGAGTGGGCAATAGGGTAACTAAAGAAGTCTTTGCCCTTCTTTGCTCTAGACAAGTTGTTGATAGAATCAAAGCCGTTAAGGATGCCAACACTCAATCTACCAAGCTTCCTGAAATCCTTTAGGATTTTGTGCATCATTATCATGAAGTATTTGTTGCTTAAAAAGTTTCTCTCCTACAATGCCTTCAAGATGTTCCCTACGAGATTTCTTAAACTCAAAGAGTTAGTTCTGATAGACCTCTTAACTCGAACGATCTCATA
The DNA here is from genome assembly GCA_018340775.1 of Taxus wallichiana var. yunnanensis. Classification (NCBI taxonomy): domain Eukaryota; kingdom Viridiplantae; phylum Streptophyta; class Pinopsida; order Cupressales; family Taxaceae; genus Taxus; species Taxus wallichiana. The sequence continues at coordinate 875,746,715 of CM031235.1, read as the reverse complement.
GAGGTTGTGATGTAGATGGCTACTGATAAAGCCCCTGTGAATTCTACCAAACCCTTTGGAATATGATTGGGCCAGACCTTCACAAAGTCTACTAAAAAGTTGTTCAATCTAACTCTTTGGGAGACTTGATCAATCATGGTGATATTAGTTCATTCCCAAGGCTAGAGATCCTTAACTCATCATTAATTGGAGAACTATTGCTCTCTTTAGTGTGTCTCATAAAATCATTGCAAAAGCTCTCGCTTTTAGATTGAGGCATCTTCTCCCTCTCATTACATTAGTATTGAGTAGACAAATTTCATTCAACATAGGTTTATTCTAAATGATGTCATTGTTGTTTGGGAGCATATGGAATGGGCCGAGTCTCCAACCAAAAAGTGTTGTTTGTCAAGATTGATTTCGAAAAAGCTTATGCAAGCATTGAGTGGTTGTTTATTAGTTCCATGCTTCTGGCCTTAGGTTTTCAAACCCCTTTTGTGTACACTGTCAATATGCTATTTTAGAAAGTTGGAGCTTGTATTACTATCAATGGGGTGTAATCTCTCATGTTTTTTCTTCACAAATCTATTAAGCAAGGTTGTCCTTTGGCACTCTCTTTACATGTTGTTGACTAGATTTTCTCGCACAACTAAAAATAGGCATTCATGAGATAAATCTCCCTTATTTTCTGGTGAGGCTCCCGTGTAAGATTTTTGTCAATTATGGATCCTAATAACTATCTGTGGGTTTAACTTTAATTGTAAAGATCATGAACCACAATAAGAAAATTTGTAGCAGTAAGCAAGCATTGTTAATGAAGTACTTTCAACCAGGGAAATAATGGAATGTGGGAAAGTAGAAAGGAAGATGTGTAATTCAACCAATAGTTTACAGAGTTGGTCTCATACACATGGATTAAATAAACAAGTAGATCTCACAATATTCAGAAGTAAAGGAAAAGAAAAGCTTCTAATCTAAATCTCAAATAACACAAAGTTTATCTAAAGATCCACACGAAGTAAGAAGCAAATGCACTGTGGACACAAATTTCTCAGAAATCTTCCTTTATTCAATTCCTCAACTTTCACAAAAATGACATCAAGGGCTGCAACACAAAGTCTGGAACTCAAGAATGTTGATTAACAAATTATCCTCCTTTAACTCGTAGGCTCTTCCTCTATTTATAGTGTATAGAAGGCAATTACAAATAGGAAACAATAACTGAGCTCACATATGCGGAAGCTACAAAGAAAACAACTGGCAATCTTTCCCCTGGAATTCCTCTCTACATGACATGCATCTGAAGACTAAATCAAAGCTTTGCATGTCTGCCATCTATTCTTAATTAAATGACCTTTTCAGATAACTAAAAGTAATGGCTTTTAACAAATTACTTTAGTTTTACAATTTTGTCCGAGAAAATAAGAAAAGAGAGGAAAGAGAAGAAGAAAGAAAATTGTCAACCACTACACTTCACGCTTTCTCTTTGTTCTGATACTGAATATACTTGTCAAACATGTGACTTAGTGTCTTCCCATCCGCTTAAGAACAACTTCTTTTTTTTGTTTTAAACCGCAACAATCCTCTGACAAAGTAAAGCAATGTTGGCCTTCACCTTCTCCAAACTAGGCCCATATCCTTCAATAGCTGCATGAAGTCTCACGAGTTTTCCGATTGAATCTAATGTGAAAGGTACGATGACTTCATCAATCTTCTTCTGCACAACTAGAAGAAACTCCTCACGGGAAACAGCAACTCATTTGGAATGTTCTTTGGCACTTCTTCCATCTCGCTTCCAAAGAATCGCATTCTTTTCAAAGCATAAGCTTGAGAATCTCCATGCGAAAAGAAATTGATGTCTCCAATCGTGCTTCCCCTTTTCTATCAATCCATCAGGTACAATATGCTCTGCAATTAGCACATCTTAGCACAAAAATGACATCAAGGCCTGCATGAAGACAAAGTCCGAACTCAATAATGTTGATTAACAAATCATCCTTCTTTGACTCGTAGGCTCTTCCTCTATTTATAGTGTATAGAAGGCAATTACAAATAGGAAACAATAACTGAGCTCACATATGTAGAAGCTACAAAGAAAACAACTGGCAATCTTTCCCTAGAATTCCTCTCTACATGACATGCATCTGAAGACTAAATCAAAGCTTTGCATGTTTGCCATCTATTCTTAATTAAAGGACCTTTTCAGATAACTAAAAGTAATGGCTTTTAACCAATTACTTTAGTTTTACAATTTTGTCCGAGAAAATAAGAAAAAGAGAGGAAAGAGAAGAAGAAAGAAAATATGTCAGCCACTACACTTCACGCTTTCTCTTTGTTCTGATACTGAATATACTTGTCAAACATGTGACTCAGTGTCTTCCCATCTACCTTAGCAACAGCTTCTTTCTCAGTTTTAAACCGCAGCAATCCTCTGGACAAAGTAGCAGTGTTGGCCTTCACCTTCTCCAAACTAGGCCCATATCCTTCAATATCTACATGAAGTCTCACGAGTTTTCCGATTGAATCTAATGTGAAAGGTATGACGGCTTCATCAATCTTCTTCTGCACAACTAGAAGAACTCCTCACGGGAAGCAGGCAACTCGTTTGGAATGTTCTTTAGCACTTCTTCCATCTCGTCTTCCAAAGAAACTGCATTCTTTTCAGCATAAGCTTGAGAATCTCCATGTGGAAAGAAATTGCTATCTCCAACTGCTTCCCCTTTTCTATCAATCCATCAGGTACAATCTGCTCTGCAATTAGCACATCTTCTGGCAATGAATTTATCTTAGCTAAGGTATTGTTGGTCCGAAAATCATGCCGCTCAGGCGGATCTATGGATAAACGAGCCAACAGCAGTGTGCAGGCATAGCCCTCTTTGAGTCAAAGAAAGCGAAACTGGTTTATTGCTATTCTACCAAAGCAGGAATCTGTGCAAGTCTCACAATATTCCGCCTTCGGGGGTTTGGGATCTCATCCCAGTAGGGTGTTTCCGACTGCGAAAAGAAAGGAATGAAAGAGAAGATGAAGAAAGAGCAGGTCCGAAGGAAGAAAAGAAATGAATTCCAAAGCAGAAAGGTCAGAAGGTTTATGTTTTGGGATTGGTAGTAAACAGAGCCAAACCTACTTGCATAAACGAGCAAAGCAATACTGATGAATAAATGACAATAAAACAGAAGCAGATTTAACAGAATAAACACATAGATCTGACATAAGAAAGATCTGATGCAAATAACACATGTATTCAGCACAAAGTCTAAATATTGTATTAATAATTATTTCTGTTACAAAAAGCTCAAAGTCTTTTCTCCTCACTTCTATTTTTCATCTGAAAGATATTCACTCATCCACAATACAACAAGTATTGAGGTATTTATAGAAGAAGGAGAGAAAAGAAGGCAAAAAGGAGCCAACCACCTATTTACAAAGATATTTACAAAATATACAAAATATCTCAAAGTCATGTTGACTTTTGACAACTTGATGGATGACATCATCCCATGGTGCAACATGGATGATGTCATCGTTTGTGCCAACATACTTTAGATATTCACAGAAAGAAAGTCAAGAAGAGAGAGAGAAGAAGAAGAAGAAGAAGCCACTATTCATCATCGTCATCCCTACGGCCGAAAGGGAGTAGCCTCGCTTTTGTCTTTGCTCAGTGACGAGATGTGAATTGAGCGCGTATTCCATGAACTTGCTGATCATGGGCCCTAGTTGATCTCGGGAAGGATCCTCGTGTCGCCACCGATCGCCTCGCAAGTCTCCCGCTCGTCTATGAGCTTCTCTCGGGAGTTTGGAATATTCTTTCTCCGCTTCTATGAGGAACCCAATGAAGTCCCGACAGTGCAAAGAAGTTATTAATGGACTCTGCGTCAAAAGAGACCTCTCGCCTCACCCTCGTGACATGATCTCTTTAAAGATCTGATGGTTTCATCAACTTTCCTTAAGGCAAAGGAAGGAGTAAGCAACCCTGGAGACATGTTGAGAACGATTTGTTCCATTTGGTGCATCGTGTCCAGGGCTTCTTCCTTTACCTTATCGATTTTTTCAAGGACAAACTCCAGTTGATCCATCCGGTAGTCCAGAGTGGAAATGACTTTATTGAGGGCCCTAGGATGGCCGAAGACACCGAACTTGACTTCGGATCTTCGACCGAACAATAATCGAACATTTGTCAAAGGTCTCATGCCGCAGCCTAGCATGGTCCAAATCTTTCCGATATGGGTCCCGCTAGTGCTTGGAGCTCTTTATTCGCCTTGTTGATGTTCAAATATAAACCAGAGAACTCGGCGATCACTTTTTCACTGTCTTTGAGGATCTGGCTCCTCCAAGCGGAAACTGCCATGCCCTCGCCGCCGATCTTTGCATATTCATTAATTTTATCCTGCTCGAGGCTCAGGAGTCTCGGCGGCGCTTGTGGGGGTGCACCGCCCATCTTCTCGTAAGGCTTGGAGCAAATGTTTATTTTTCTCTTTCGTTAGCCTTTTCTCTTCTTTTGTTTCTCGGCTTCTTGCAGAGGGCGTAGACCGCAGATAAGGCTTCTCCTCAAGGCTATCGAAGATGTACCCATTGTGACTTGGGTCACTCGTATAACTGTCTGTGAGACAGATCCTTTTATCCTTGAGGGGATTAGGGTATGCGATCTCCATCACCCTCTCTCCCGAAGCACTCTGAGAGAAGCGTGTGACGGGCTTCGCTTCTTTGCCCCTTTGACGGGATTACGGAAAAGTCCATCGGAGCGATGGGAACTTTCCTTTTCTACTGACTTAAGTGCTGGGAGATCCAGGCTGGACTTATGGGAGAAGGGCCGGAAACAGAGAAGGGGGCAGCTGCAGTAGTAGAAGGGAAAAACGTGGAGACACTTGGAGGCGGCATTGAGAGGGAGGCCGAAGAAGTGCTCACGGGAGGAACAGAGACACTGCAGGAGAGGAAGACATAGGAAGGGAAGGGAGCTCAGAGATGAGGGAAGAAATGGAGGGGGACAGATCCGCAAGAGAAGAGAAGATGGACGAAGAAGCGGGAGGAACAGTAGAAGAAGGGGGAGAGGACACGACCAAAGGGATGGTCGCTTGAGTCACTCGAGGAGGGGAAGGAGGAGAAGAAGAAGGGACAGAAGGGACCTCAATTGTTGTAGCAGTGCCGACATCCTGAGTGGATGGGCCTATTGGAACATCCTCTTCTGCTTCTTTCTCTGGAGAAGCCAGAGTTACAACTTGTTCTGGTGCAGCGGAAGGAGGACTTTCAGGAGCTTCCTCTTGAGTGGTGCTGGATTCACCCTCTTTGCCTTTTCCTTTGCCTTTAGGCTGCTATTTTGATCTAGGAGGTGCGTTACCCAACGGAGAGGTTGTGAAATCGACTCCAAGGTAGATGAGCCCGTTCATTCGGCACCAATGCTCTGTTCTACACAGAGTTTCCTTGACCCTTTCCTCAATTGTTTGAGGAGCTTTGGTTCTATCAATCGCCGCAAAAGGCCAATCGTCCCCACCTGTATCAAGATATACTTGATCTACTTCCTCCTCAGTAGTTTGGTAGCCTTTGGGGACGATGGCTACCCCGTATTGGATGATTTCTGCCAAGGCCAACCGAGAATGGTCCTTCCTCCTAAGCTCTACCTCATGATATAGGTCAATGTAAATATCCTCGATCTGAGGGATGTGGATTGGATCGAGCTTGGCCCTAGGAAGACAATTTCTTGGGTCGAAGGTAGGCCTGGCTGGGAAGTCATGTTTCAGATTGAGCAGCTCCAGCTCTGCAAACATGTCTTTTGCCTTGTGGTGAGTAAGACATGTATATCTACCCACTGTGAGGGGGAAAGGAGTTCCACCCTTCTTTCTTTTTGAGGCACTTCTCATCAGAGGTGATTAGTTGTCTCTGATGTACTCTAGTAGAATCAACTTGGGTCCAAAGATACCTTGGCAATCTAGTTGGCTCTCCCAAGAAGTTAGCTGCCCTCAGATAGGTGAATGTGGGGAATTGGGTGAACAGGCCCCCCATTTCTCGCTGGTCATCACTATGCTCTTGGTCGTGCGACCGTAGGTCATATTTGGCCTCAATAGGCAAATGATGAAGTAGAAAAATACATCGTTGATCTTGGTAAATTGAGGGATGCTATTTTTCACCTCATTCTGATAGTATTCATATATTTTGACCTGGGGCCAAACCCCACTCCGCATCAGGGCTGGGTAGTCCCTTTCTGAAGCTGCAGCGTAAACAACATAGGAATTCATGTAGAATCTCCCAGTTGTGGTAAATTGTTGTAGCTGCCGAGAGATCGTGGCCGCTTATTATTTCGCCAAAGAAAAGCGCTGATCGGGCACATTCTTGTTCATAATCTCTAAGTACCGCAACATCCATTTATGGAAAAAGTGGGCGTCAGGAAGCCCAAAGACTCTGCTCAGGAACGTGATAGTGTCGCTGAGCTCCTCTGAAAAATCGCTGCGGTGAATGATTTGTGGCCAACGGGTCACCACCTTTTTGTTCTTGAGATAGACCTCGTTCATCAGCTGCATGCACTGATCTTCATTGTCGTCCCATGCCTTGATGCAGTCGTCTTGGCTAACGGCCACAAAGTGTCGGTGATGAGGAATGTCGAGTATTATCTCAAAGTGGCGGGCGGTGAGGTTGATTACGACTCGCCCTTTTCATTTTCATTTACGACACACCTTGTGTCTTTGTCAGAAAGACCTGGCAACCACCATCATGAATTCATTGTTAATAGCCGCTGATCGGGATTCCTCCAAATGCGAAGTGCAGTGGCACTTTGCTATTAGTTTGTCCATCCATGGACTTCTTGTAACTTTCTGAGTCCTGACCCAGAATTCCTCCAAATCAATATGACCCAACTCTGAGTCTCTGATGTCCAGGTCACACTCGGCCTGGGAGTCGGGCATTCTGACCCTCTGATATTTATATTTCATTTCTTCCTCTGTGAGCTTGGCCTTGCCTTTGGATTTGGCAGGTCTCTTGCTTGATGTTGACATATGTTCTTCTGAGCTGAGCTGTTGATCTGCAAGAATAAGACGTGAAACCCAATCGAGAAAGCCGTGTCACCGCTTGATTTTCCATCAAATGCCGAGTAAGAAAGAGTCAGCAATTTAAAGGCCTCGGGGCGCATGGCGCATGGATATTGCAGTTTGCAGAGCTAAATAGGTAAGGCGCACAGGAAAAGACTGTTGCAAGGGTTAAATCAGCGCCAAAGGGCGCATGGCGCGTAGACACTGCAGGATGCATTTTGTGTTGCTGTAAGGACAAGTGCGCCCGCGCCATATGGATGTATTTTGTAAAAGGCGCATGAAAACTTTGTGTTGCACGGGAACAGGATGCGCCCGTGGCGCATGGATCTTTCATGTTGCACGGAACATCGGTGCGCCAAAGGGCGCATATAGGGTTTATGTAACATGTGCATTTTGCGCGCTTAAGGGAACTGGCGCGGCGCATGAAGGGTCCGCATGACACAATGTTGCTGCGATGAGGGACGCACTTCTTTATGCACTCTCAGTATAGCTTTGCATTTGCGCGATAGAAAGAGACCATGCTACATGGATGTCAGCGCGCCAAAAGGGCGCAGGAAATCTTTATGTTACATCCAAGTTTGATGCGCCAAAGGAGAAAAATATTACAGCTCCTTCCAAGCCATGACTTCTTCACTAAGGTGTTTCGTGATATGGCTCAAGCTTCTTTTTAAGGAGTCATTTGGGTGATGAAGAGGCTTAAACCAAGATTTTTAGTCATTACTTCAGATGAGTCCCTTCCTAGCAGATCCGGAAAGAGGCGGGAAGGACATGGTGAAGGAAAGAAAAGACAGCAGAGGGGGATAAAAACACGATTTCACAGCTTTATATTAAACCCAAACAACCACCAAATGATAAAAACCAAAGCACAAAACACACAAAAGGAGTGAGGACCTCTTACCAGATATATATAACGATGAAAACGCATGAAAGGGGTCCACAAATCAGTTCGAAAGCGACGGGCAGGTGCGCGACAAGCTCGTGAGAAAATCACGTGTTTTCAGACGGTGATAATGACAATACAGACGCGCTATTTATAAAGCGAGGCAACAATAAATGCGCCACCAACTTTTTAAAGGGGCGCACCAAATGAGCTTGTCGACATGAGAAAACATGCGCCTTTTCAAGCGCACCGAAAGACTTGCCAACATGAAGATATGCGCTTTATGGCGCACCGGAAGTGGTGTTGACAGGAAAATGTGCGCCAAAGGGCGCACCAAAAAGAGGCGCAACAAAAGTTCTATCGACAGAAGGCGCATGCGCTCGCGCACGCAGGAAGCCTCAACATAAAGAGTGCACCAAAACGCCTATTGACACGAGAAAACATGCGCCAAAGGGTTTAAAGGGGGCCCATCAAAAGTTGATGTTGCATAGTCATTCTATGCGCCCGGCCAAAAAGACCAAAAAACGACTAAGTTCGAAAACCAGATTTCCCGAAGGGATTTTGCAACGTTCCGAACGCAAGGGATCCCCGACGAGGGATCGGAACAAAATTTCGGTATGGTTATCTGTAAAATTGCCCTTGCCAATTTTACGAGATAACAGGTATCCAGGTGACTCTCAGCAACTATGTTCTCAACTTCTATACCTTTCATTAGTTCCTTTCAGCTGAGATAATGCCCTGTGCATATCCTCCAAGCTAGCTGGTATTTCCTCGAACTGCTCTGAAGCTTGGTGAATGATTTTCTTTCCATTGAGCAATAGCTTTGACCTGGTTTCCTGCATCGTTAATCTCTTCAACCAAATGGCCACATACCTGTTCCTGCATTAATATGGGTTGAGAAGAAGGTTTGGCAACCTTGGTGATGGTTTCACATAACCAAGAGATCTGCATCCGAAGTCTGTCTTTTTCTGCCTTCTCCTTGTCAAGCTTGAGGAATAAAGCGTCTATCAATGTCCGTGTATCTTGCTTTAATCCTTTTGTGGTGATTTGACCCAACGACACTTTGGTTATTGATATGTCTCTACCGTTAGCTCTTCCTTTTGCTTCCCTTCACTGAACTGATAATTCAACAAACTTCTGACCTGATTCTTCAATAACCAACCTTGAAGTTATTTTAGCAGCTTTAGACCTTTTGCCTCTACCTCCCAAGCTCATAAGCAGCTGCAAGTCTTCCTCTTCCAAGTTGATTTCTTCTCTAGCCTCTGGAACTGTCTGCAGAGCCAACCAAGATGAGAAATTACTCTTCGGGAATGAGAAACCTCGGTGTGTACTACCATTTCCTACCCAGGCTCTGTTGCATCTGAATTTACCTCCATATTATGGCTTCCTTCTCCCATGTCATCCAAGGATAATGCCCGTTCAAATTCTTTCATTTGTGCCTTTAATTCCTCCATAGGAGGAGGAGGCGGAGAAATGGGTAGCGGAAGAGGAGAAGTATATACGAATGATGTTGGTCTCAATGCTTGACTAGTCATGACTTCTGGTGTTGCTGGAACTGCTGAAGTACTGTGGGTTGACGCAGGAGAAGCTTCGTCTGAGAGTAGCACTGGTGAAGTGGATGCAGACTTATCTTTTTCTGATGTCCGAGCCTTCTTCTACACCTTTAGCTTTTCTGGCCTTCGGCTGCTTTCACCTCCATGCTTCCTTTTGCTGCTGATATTCCTTGTACCAAAATTCCCTGTGATCTGGTTCATCAGGGCCTCATCCAAACAATAACCTTTTGTCAACAACCAATTGGAAGTATTAACTAAAACTGTCGAAGATCTCTCCTCAATTGTGTGACTACCACCCACATTCGCTTGAAGCGCAACCTTGTCTCCCCATCTGATGATATGAATCAAGCACTACATGCCCATCATCTGGAAGGTTTGCAGGTATCCTCACCAAATCATAGTCAAAAATCTGTTGAGCTGATAATCTGCTGAAATCTCTTTTTCTGACTTCGTATTCATTCCTGCATTTCATCCAGAAATCCTCCAGCGAAGGAATATGTGCACATTCTAGGGAAATTGTTTTCTTTGCTATTTCATAAGGATCGAAATTAATTCGAGCTGGGAAGAACTCATGATCATAACCAAGAAACATCTCTGCTTCAACTCCTCTAGCTTTGTGGATGTTATGACAACTATAATTACCCACTACGACCGGGAAAATAACCGTAGATTTATGACGCCTTATTTGCAAGTCATGCAACTCTATGAGCTTCCTGCATAACTCCATGATAATCCACTTATCATTTGGATATCTCGGCAACTTGACTGGTTCTCCTGAGAAACCAGTAATCCTAAGATATGTGAAGTCGGCGAACTGGATGAAGATATAGCCATGCTGGGAGACAGCTTTCCCAAGCTTCCTTGCTTACTCTGTTGCTCTTCAGATCACCGTTCAACTTGCAAATGAATCCATAGAAGAAACCATCATTCACTGCCTTATAATCCTTATAGCATTCAGGATCGCCAGCTGTGGGAAACACTCATAAATAGGATCTTTTGAAAGTATGCCCCATCTATCTAGCTTGGAAAATATCCCTTGTGAGGCTACAACATATACCAGGTACAAAGTCATTTTGAAATTGAAAGTCCACCTCACACTTCTGAGTTGCTCACTGATGTTGTTATTGATGATCTCCGACCAATTGATTATCGAATCAGCTTTGTTGATTTCAATTGTTCTGATAAAGGCATACATCCATGAGCGGAAATTATGGGCATTGGCTTCCCCATTTATCCTGCAAAGTAACCGGTAATATCATCAACTTCCTGCACCGAAATGACCGTAGAAGGCTCCTTGGGAATTTTGACGGTGATCTTGGCTTCTTCATATATCTACTGTTCATTATACCCACGCAGATCTGCTTTATTCTTTTCCCATCTGTCACAAGCTTCCTGCATGCCAATTGTGATCACCACAGGCCGTGCTGAATCTTAAGGAAAAAATCAATGAATTTCGGATCCAATCTGATCACCGTCTTTCCTGCCACATCCCATTGTCCTAGAAAGAGGATGATAAAATTCGCACATTCCAGAGCAATTCGACATTTCGCAATCGGGTCAGAAATAAAAATGTTGCATCTTGAATAATTCCACTACTCTTCATTGCCCGCATAAGAGATGATCTACCAATGGCTTTGGATCTGTCAATCAAATCAGAGATAGGTTCAAGCCCTATATTTGTATCACTGATCTCGCAAGCCTGGAAACTATGCATGATTCTATGAATCCTCTCTTTCATCATGTTGCATCATGCCTGAAACAATCTTTGCCTGAGATCTTTTTCTTTTATTTTTGACAGAAGACCTTGCAATTGGATCAATTCGTGCAGAACCTGCAATTCCTCCTGATTCAGAAGATATGTTCAATGTATCTGACATTGACTTTTCCTTCTTTTCACCAATATGAGCACCTGTGAAGTATACCTGCAAATGATTCAGACAAACATGGAATCCATGGCATGAATGCCTAATTTCTTCACCAAAATCTGATTATAAAGCCTGCTGCCCTAAATTTTTAGACCTTGCTTGCATGCCAAGCAAGCTAAAAATATTATTTTATTCACTTGTGCACTCACATCAACATGCAGATAGCCAAAATAGTAAAAAGAAAGCACTTCCAACCTTGGGCGCCAAAACTAGCTGCTTCCCAACAATTAAAAATATTTATTTACTGCTCACAACTCCAACCTTGGGTGCCAAAATCCTCCAGGGCAGCATGCTCCACCTAAAAGAATTAATTTCTCTCTCCTTATGACATCCATTGTTTATATAAGCAACTGCATGCTAATTTTACCCATTACCTTTTCTTATTTTTAGCAATTCCTAATAATAGGATGTGTTTTTCTCCTTATTTGGGCGCCCAAGTTTGCCTGATTTAGCTTGCTTTTCTATGCAATTATTTCCTTTATTTTTAGCATGCTTCTTTGTCTTATTTTTAGCCTTCTTGCTTGCTTTGACTTTCCTCCTATTTTTGGCGCCAACCTTAGCTAGAAATAAATAAATAAAATCAGCTTTTAGGCAATTGATAATGCAAGGATGGGTCACACTTTTTGGCTATAAGCCAAGGGAAAAGTACAAGGAGCAAGCAGGTAAGATTTTACCCTGCCTGCTAGGGTCCACTTTTCCGCTTTTCACTTAAGTTGTCATGTTAAATATTAGCCTGCTAGGCAGCTTCCAAAAAATGCGACTTGCATGGGTGAATTTGACTTGCTTTAAGGGAAAAACATGGGGGGAGGCAGGTAAAATTTTAACCTGCCTGCTTGGGGTACACTTTTCCGCTTTTCACTTAAGTCATTATGCCAAATACTTACCTTGCCTGCTAGGGTCCACTTTTCCACTTTTCACTTAAGTTGTCATTGTGCCAAATATTCCAAATTGCCAGGCAAGCCAAAAAGTGCGACTTGATTTGGAGTCAAATAAGACCTTTGCGGGAAAATCATGAGGGGTAGGCAGGTAAAATTTTAACCTGCCTTTAGGGTACACTTTTCCACTTTCCACTTAAGTCGTTGTGGCGAAATATTCCAAACTGCCAGCAACTTCAAAAATGCGACTTGCATTAATAAACCATCATTCCCAAAAAGTGCGACTTGCTTCCATATTGTTGCTTCAAAAAGCACTTCATAACTAACTTCAAATTTGTCTGAAGCCATGGATGACTTCTGGAAACTCTGTGCAATTGAACTGGCTAGACAGAACAAATGGAAAGATTACCAGACAGATTTACAGAGAAAACCGAAAACAAACACAAAAGGGATAAATAAAAATGAAAACACTTGCCAGAAGTTGCAGACAATTGCTTTGAAAATAACTTGCGAATAGTTGGTTAGTAAAAACTCTTCCTTGGTGAATACTCTACTGAGAGGCGGAAATACTAGCGTGAAAATCCTCAGTAGGGTTTAATTGCAGCACAATTTATTTTAAACAGAACTTTATTTATTTAATAAATAAATAAATAAAATTCTCTCGAGACAAAATTTGGCGAAGAGATAAAATGAGTTTTAGCACGTGGGTATTTGTCGAAATTGGCTTATATGATTATCTGGGAATACCTTAAAGCAATGGAGACAACTGTAGGCAATAAAAACACAAAACGACCCGTTACTTTGAAAAGAACAAAAATTTTAAAAAGGGGTAGTCCCAAAATTCTGTGGTGAAATCTCGGGACACCAGCTTATTCGAAAAAAATTCGTACTTTTAAAATAGTGGGTCGTTTGTTGTTTTTATTGCCCGAAAGTTCTCAGATTATTGGCCAAAATAATCCTAAAGAGCCATATTAGCCTTTTTTCGCCAAATACCCAGATGCCCAAAATTGTTTTATTCTCATTGCCGGGATTTGTCTCATGGGAAATTTGTATTTAATTATTTTGAGCCCCGTATGAGGCTATTTGCGCTCTGTTTTAACTCCATTATAGCGAATATGTTATTATTCCTATGTACTGTAAGGATTTTAACTTATTTTAAGTTTTGGGCTTTATTTGTAACTTTTGGCAATTTTTCGTGTTTTTGTGGTGTCCTGCCTGCTCGCTTTTCTCGTAAAATTTCTCTCGAACAACTCCTTTGCACGGTAAGCCCGATTTTTGGCCCGGAGCGGCTAGAAAACATATACGCACATCAGCCCGGAGGAAGTCGCCATCGGAGGTCCGGATCACCGGAAAAAGCGAAGTCGCAGACACGTAAAAAAGCCCCGCGGGATGGGCACATTTTTGGAAAACAAAGGATTTAAGTCACGATGGGAAAATATAAGCCGCAGCAGGTGGGGGATTTTATACTTGCCTCAGCAGGTACTTTTTCCCGTGTTATAAAATCACTTAAGTGGATCACGGGGTTTTGGTGCCTCCCGGGTAGGTAAAGCATCCCGTTATCAAAAATTCTTAAAAATAGAATTACATGTGCAAAAAGTGCACCCCTTTGGTGAGAGATTAAAAGAATTAAAATTGATTATTTTTATTAATCTTTCTTCTCAAAAAGTGCGCCAAGCTTGGAGGAGGTCAACAAGTCAAAGGTGGAATAAAAGAAAGGAATTAAATTAATTAAATTTAATTTATTTAGTGGCTGCCCCTTCCTCTCAAAAAGTGCGCCCCTATTTGGGCATTATTTAATGTTTTTCAAGCATTAAAACATTAAATTAATTTCTATTTTCGTGGCTATGGTCAAAGCACACCGTGGGGCTTGAGTGAAGTGTCAGTGAAGGATTAAATTGGATTAATTTAATTTATTGGATGGCTGTCCTTAAACATGCTATTTTTAAAAGAGAAAAACATGATTTTTAATTAATTAATTGCCTTTAATTGCTAGGGCAATTATTAATTATAGAATTGTGAAGGTTATATAAGCATGGGCAGCCATATGGGTGAATAATTTAATTCACAGGTAAAGAATTGCAGCCAGGAGGAAAAGTGCGCCCCCATTAGAGGAAGGATTTTGTTCAGACAAAGTGCTAACAAGGCTAAAAGCTTCCAGATTTGGCGCATGCTTTGGAGAAGGTTGATCTTCGTCTGCATAGTTGTTTTCACAGGTGTTACAGAGCTCAAAGTTGATTGAAGGATTCATGCTCTTTTATGTGCAAATTAAACACCAATTTTTGGGGCAGCAGGCTTGAAAAGTGCAGATTTTTATAATTTAAATTCACTATTCATGCTCCGGTGGCCATTTTTGTCTGAATAAATTGCAGGAATTCATTACAGGTGCTTTACAAAAGAAAAGGAGTTTTTATCAATGTCCAATACATCGCAAATATCCTCCGAATCAAGATTTGTCCAGATCCGCACTCAAGATTAAAGAAATCCGCCAAGTTAGAAGAAAAGAATTATTCAGATAAAGATTGATAAAGCCATGGCGAAAGGAGATGAAAAAGAGAGCACGATGGATTCATGCATTGCTTCCAAACTTTCGGACATAGGAGACACAGATCTAGGCCCGTAACCTCTTTCTCGATTTGATTGATAGATCCAGAGCGGGAAAGACTTCACCATGCGTGCGGTGTGGTCAAAAGTAGCGAATTATCCGAGCCGCAGCCTTTCCCATATACAAACCAATTGCCGAGTTCGTGATGGAGTGTGCTAGATCTTATCATCCTTCATCCAGATCGGCGTGATGTCATGGGAAAGACAATAATTGCTTGATGCGGAATTCATCAATTATTGCTCAAGATTCCAAAGGTAAAAGGTGGTGACTTCTATTAGCATTCGTGATGCCGATGAGATGGGAGAAACATAGAGCCGATTGCGTGAGCATAATGAACAAATGGTTCATGAAGAAGCCTAGATCCCCTTCAAAGTTCCCGAGAACTCTTCCGCGGTCCAATTTGGTGTAGGAGGCATGATGTCACAAATTGCATATGCAGGTGTAATGGCGAAGTGAATGCCTACACTTTCCGTACATGGATGTATGCTTTCATCAGACCATCAAATCAACAAGGTTGATTCTATAATCAATTGGTCGGAAATTATTAAGCAAAGCAACATCGGTGAGCAACTTCGAACGTGAAGCGACTTTCACCTTCAAGATGACTTCGTACTTGGTATATGCCGCAGCTTCACAGGTGTCTTTTCCAAGTGGATAGATGTGGTGTTCTTTCCAAGGACCCCATTTTCGAGTGCTACCCACACCACCGTGCCTGCGCGCGAGAAGGACTTCAAAGTGATCAACGATGACTTCTTCTACGATTTCATCCGCAGCAGCTAGACAAAGACTTGAAGACTCACAGGTGGTAAGCAAGGAAGCGTGGGAAGCAAAGGTCCAAGATTGGCGCTTATTCATCCAGCTTTGTAGATTTCACATACCTCAGTGGTTACGGGCTTTTCTCGAGAACCTATAAAGATGCCTGTATCCAAGTGATAGAGTGATCGCCATTGAGCCGAAAGCAGCAACTCGTAGAGTTACACGACCTTCAAATGAAACGCACAAGTCTACGGCTTCTTCCCAATCACCGTGGGATATTACAGCAGATCAAAGCATTCACAGAGCTCGAGGGATGGAAGCGCAAATGTTATCCGAGTATGAGCAAGAGTTCTTCCCCGCACGGCTTAACTTCGATCCATTCGGAGTAGTAGCCAGAAGACAATCTCCCAGAGTACGCACATGTGCCTTCGTTAGAAGATTTCTCGGATGAAGTGCGTAAGTGAGTACGAGGTTAGAAAGAAAGATTTCAGCAGCATCAAAGAAAGCAAGTGTTCGACTTTGACTAGCGCGATACCGCGATCTTAAAGATGATGGGAACGTGGTACTTGACACTTATCATCGATGGGGGAGATAAAGCTATACCGCAGATAACATCGAGGCCGCCATTCAATCAAGAGAGATCTGAGTCAGTGTTGGTGAATACTTCGAAATGGGTCGCTAACGAAGGGATACCGCCTTGATGAAGTATTGATGAATCAAATCACGGCAACTTCGCGCAGAGAGATTCCTCAAACGAAAGCATGAAGGAGAAAGCAAAGCAAAAGGTCCGAGAAGTCAAAGTACATGTAAGATCTCAAGAGAAAGAAAAGACCACTTCTACGACCATAGCTTTGACTCCGACTTCTCCAAGACCTTAAGATCACCAACTATCGCACCGCAGCAGCAGGATGCTTCCATGCCTTCATCAAACCGCGACATTCGCTTTCTCTCCGCAGCCACTTCGCTCAAAGACCCGCCCAGAGGAGATGTCAAGCCGCAGATGACGGAGTTCGAAAGAGCTTTGTCCTTGGATGTTTCAGAAGATGGCAGCCATGACACTGTGGCACTTTCTGGATGGAGAGGATGCAGAGCGGAGATGGTAGTGCACTCAAGACTTCTTACTCCCCCGAGAAATAACTTCTCGGGATGGTTAGCTTTGCAGTTGGTTCCGGAAGCAAGAGTAGAGATGAACTTAGAGGAACATGACTTGCAGCTACTTCAGGATCTGAGCAGAAGAGACAAAGGCCTAAAGTTGCTAAAGCAACTTCTAGGTTGATCATCAAAGATTCGGGAGAGAAGTTTGCTGAGATATCAATTCCGGCGGAAGGAAAGATAGAAGAGGAGCTCATGGCAGAAGATGTGACGGTGACCAAAATACCACTCGGTCAAGCTACCACTGAAGGATTGAAGCAGGACACGCAAACGTTGTTGGATGCTTGCTTCCTTAGGCTCGACAAAGAAAAGGCGGAGAAAGAAGAGTCACAGAAGCAAATATCTCAATTATGTGAGATCATAGCCAAGGTCAAGCTAAACCTTCCATTCAAATTTCAGAAAGGTGAGTGATCATCTTATGTAGAAATGGAAGATGCAAGCAATCAAGTAAAGGCTATTGACGAATGGAAGGATCTCGATTATTCGTCAAGCTTCGTCAGACAACTTGGGAAGTGCCACCACCTAAAGGTTATGAAAGATGCAAAGAAATCAACTAAAGCAATCGATGGAAAGCATAAGGCATGAATACAATGCAGAGAGTAACCCGAGTATTTTGGCCGAGATCAACAAGTCGCCAGAGATGTATTGTCAGCAGAACAAATTGTACCGGATGGATCACCGAGAAGGGGAAGTAAATAGAGTTTGCAGTGATCTTCCGCTTGGAGATCTGCAGAGTTTTGCTGAAAAGGATGCAGTGCTTTCGAGAGTAGAACATCGATTTACTGCAGACAAAGAGCGCTTTCTTTCACCGAGGAAAGAGTGGACGGAGGTGTTACTTCATACGTGCGGATTGTTTCTAACGAGGTGCATGATTCCTCGAAGGTTCTCTTCGATGGTGCAAAAGAGAATTGATAAAGCTACCAAGCCTTTCACGATGAATTCTATCAAGATCGGTGGCGCCGCAGTGCATATCATGAGGTTCGGGCCGAGTTTGAAGAGGTGGAAGCATGCAAAGAAAGTGTCAATGAAGGGTCACTGCAGCTCAGACAGAAGAAGGAAGCAAAGTACTAAAACAGATGGAAGGATGCTCAATTATATGTTCGATAAGTATATCGATATCAGAACAAGAAGAAGATGTAAACATTACAGCTGGCATGACTTCTTCTATTCTTTCTTCTTCTATTTTCTATGTTCCCGGATGAAATTGTAAAACTTCTAAGTTATTGGTTTTGCAACCATTACTTGAAGTCATGTGGAACTATTCTATTAGTTAAGTGATACATGTGTCACTTAAGAAGAAGTTAGTTGAGGATGATTGCCAAATGTCATCTTTACTTGTTGTTCATACTTTAGTTCAGTTTGAGTCTTCTATTTGTACTTTCCCTCCTACATTCTATAAGTAGGAGAAGAACCTCCGAGTTAATGATCGATCAGAATTTGTAAGAAGCAATCTTGTGTTCTAGACTTTGTGCTGAACCCCTGAGAGCCACTTGTTGCAGAGGAATACAAAGAAGCAGGTTTCCGGAGAACTTTGTGTCACGGCGTACTGTGTTTCTTGCTTTTAAATCTTTAGATCTTTTAAGTAAACTTTGTGTTATCAGAGATCCGAATCTAGAGCTGCCTTTGCTTTATAATTCTGTGTGTTCAAATCTATTAAGTTTCTTCTATGTGCATGCAATTAGCTCTGCTATCTACTAATTGGGATGCACATCTTCCTTACTTCTCTTGTAATACCTTTACTTTTTTCTTCTATAATTTTCCTTTCTTAAACAACTGCTTACTTGCTGCAGAACTTCTTAGTTATGGTTCATGAACTAAGTGGTTAAAGTAAAACCCCTGATAGATAAAAACACATTTATATTGACAAATCTGACACGGGAGCCTCACCGGTTAAATGAGGGAGATTTATCTCATGACTGCCTAGGTTTGATGCTATGCAGAAAATCTAGCCAACAAAAAGGGTTCAATTATTTTCTAGCCAATGAATCCTCTAAAAATTTGGTTAAAGGCATCTCTCTCCCACTATGACCAACAATTCATTAATGGTCATTTTGTTGATCACTCGCTTCTCACTCTTTTGGAAGAGGAATGTTCAGTCAAACATGCCATGGAATGCCTTGACATTTTTCACCTTGCTTGTAGTTCTTCCATTTAATGGAGAAAGACTCAATAGTACACATAGTCCCTCCCCCATTCCCCCTTGGTTTGAGGGATATTAATGGCAATGGATTCAATCAGGTGTGCATTCAAATTTCTTTGCATACCTTTTACTTTTCAGGGTTCTCCTTCTACACTTTGGTCATATTTGGCTTAGAGGGTCGAGAAGAAGATTGCCTATTAGATCACCAAATCTATCTCCTTGGCAAGTAAATTTCAAGTTTCTTTTTAAGTGTTGGCTGCACACACATTTACTATTCTTCTTGTTGGACTCCTTTCAAAGTTGCTTATGCCAATGGCTTGGGTTACAAACCTGATAGTCCTCCTCCACCTACACCAACTGCCATGTTTGCTGAATCGCTGCTACTGCCTGGTGCCATGTGCCTTGATGTTTGTGTGGTTTTTTGTCCTTGCTTTTATAACTTTTTTGATTGAAAGATCTTTATTAATTATATGTAACTAATATAATCATTTTGATGATGTAACTTTCTCGAGGCTTGTATAGCTCGATTTGACATGCAATTTGCGCTGTGATTCCATTCCACCCATTTTTTTGTATAATTAGAGTTGTATTTTAATGCATTATTAATATAAGTTTTTCCAATCAAAAAATGTAAGCTTGTGAAAATTGAACATGGCACTTGACCGCGAGAGGAGGATACGTGTAATTTCCCAATCAGATCTTGTTGTAGCCAATACTATGTGTTTATTGAGAAAGCAATTTTCTTCCATATCTATTTGTATGCATCTTGAAAATATAAATTTTAGAAGATTGAGCATGGCACTGGTGACCACCAGAGGAGGAAACGCGTAATGTGCCAATCAGATATTTCAATCCATCTTCGCAGCAATGGAAACACAAAAAATGCCGCAGATATTATGTTAGGGAGCAAATATACAACAGCTGATATATATAATGATGGCATCTTTCCTCTGTATCCAATCCACATCTGAATGGTCTTCAAAATCCCAGAAGCCTTTTCCCATGTATGCGAATAGCATAGCAGAAGGATAATAACCCATGCAACTGCAACAACTAGCTTCAGAAATAGTCTAACCATAACACTGATTCTTGTGATTTTATAAGCCTGAAAGTTCATAAAAACATCCAAAACGCCTGCAAATTTTAACAAATATTAGTCTGTGGAAAAATCATACTTCTGTACCATTCAAACAATCACTTCTAAGTAAAAAATAAATAGTTAACGACCTTAAACGTTAAACTAATAACCACACAATTTTTAACTACAAGAATCAAAATCTTGACAATATAAATAAACATACAAAATACGCTGTGCCAGTAAAACATCCAAGGAAACATCAATTTCAGGACATGTTAGAAATTATAAAAAGTGTCAACACTATTTTTGTAAACTAGCCAAGTCAATATCAAAGATTTCTCAAGTCGCCTACACCGAAGATTAGCAGGTACAAAATGTGACTTGTAAGACAATTCCAACAATCATAGAATTTGAGAAAATCAGGAATAAAATTTCATTAGTGTTTATTGATGTAATTACCCTGAATAAGCCTTAGGATTGCTGCTGTAATGAATATACTCGAGACTAGTTCAAAAGGGTCAAGTTGATAAATATCCATTGGCGAACCAGATCCATTCCAAGTAACAATGATCATGGCCTATACAACATGAAAAAAAAAATCATTTAAGGAAAGAAATTATGTTAATGATGAACCCTGGCAAAAAGATATAAATAAAAATAAAAAAATAAAAAAGAAGTTTTCCTGAAAAATACCTGCAATGCTAGAATGAAGAATGTCCACATTCTATCAAAGCTTCAGAAAATGTGCCAGAATGTACACTTCTCAAAAAAGTACATCTTTCCAGATCCTTTTGTTTTGTTTTTCTGACATTTCCAAGTAGTGAATACTCATGTATGTTAGAAATAATAGGCATCAAACTATAGGAGAATAGCAATTCTCATCTTAGCAGACTCAAAAACCAGTAATTTATACATACATTTGTCAAAGATCCTGTATTTGTTGAAGTTCTGAAAAAATCAGTGTCATCACGCATAGGCCAACCAAGGCGAAAACAATCAACAGACCTGTCAAAAACATCAGATAAATGTACAAAAATGACTAAAGCATTAAATTTAGAGTTTCAGTTGAGGTTAATTTAAAATATGTCAAAGTTGATGATTTTTCACAAACCAGAAATATTCGCTCAAGTCATCGTAGTTGCACCAAGCTGAATGGCATGCTGTTCCCTTCCCTTTTTCTTGGATTCCTAAAATACCAAAATAATTAGCATTATACCCAATCCACTTACTATCCCACCCTCCATAATGTGTAAATTCCTAGAAAATCTGACATAAGCTACACAATGAAGCACCTTTTCAGCTATATGATATAGAGGTGTTATGACTTTTTCCAGGAATGATTCTTCATCCCCACCATATGCTGGTTTGATACTCTCTCCTGTGATAATACTGATGTTTCCCGCAAACATACCATGTAGTTCATAGGCCATCTACAGGGAAACAAGAACAGATGTAAAGCTTCAAGAAATTGAAAGCACATAAGATCAGTGTCAAGGTCTTAAACATCAAAATATAATTTAATGGAACATGTGGGTGGCATACTCACGTTATGAAAAATGTAGCAAAGGCATTCTGGCATAAAGTGAATGTTTGCAGCCTCACCCCATATCAGCAGGTACAGTGCCATGTAAAGTATTTTACACTGGTGCACCTCCTGTTCTATTTTTGGTAATCTGATAAGGTACAGGCCAGTCGCCAAGGGCAAGCAAAATTTAAACCCCATCAATATCCAATATTTGGTAATACCACAGAAGCACAATTTTAGAGGCATATAAATGTATACAAACACTTCTGCTTCATTAAGGAAACCTCAAAAGCAAACAAATTGCAACTCCATAAATATTTGAGATTGAAGATTATCATACACCATGGCACAGCCTAGAAGACATATAAACATGCATAAGCGACCTCTCTTGCATAAAAAATACTTCCACAATTTAACAATTATTCCATAACTCACATTAAACTGTGCTTCCGTGCAAGAAATTTGCACCACTTCTTGTAGTTCTTGAACAGCTTACTCATTACTGCATCTATTGCACGTTCATCAAGCTGCAAATGTAAAATTTGTAAATCAGGCAAAAGAATGAACTTGTCATTCACATTCATACAAAATTCATGGCTACATATGTTCGTCAAGATAAAGGAGGACTGACCACATTGAGAGGCATTGGCTTTGGCTCTAATCTTATGTGTACATTGGCCAGTAGAAGAACTAAATGCTCCTTTGGTTTGCAACATTGTCAGTCTGAAGACAAGAAATATTCATAGAATGCAATATTTGTCAGCAATCCAAAATCAGTAATATTTGGACTAAGAATAGAAATTTATTATTATGACATCATTTAGACTAAACACAACAAAAAATTTGACCTGAAAGCCAAACATAGCCTGCAACCAATCAAAAAGGTCTACTTCTCTTGTCTTCTGCTGCTGCTTTCAAAATGAAGGAGGCCAATTCAATCCATGAGTGTTGCGAAGGGCAGCTACAGCAGCTTTAATCTGGGTAAACAAGGACTGTCATTCTCAGAAACAACGCTTGTAAAGATAAACACAGGCACACACAAATATGCACATAGGTACATTAACCTCTGCATTATGAATGAACCAAAATATCCAAGTATCATGTAAGTTACTTCACATAGAAAGTACAAGCATACATCCTTCAACAGTCCAAGAAATGTAAGGCATAATAACTCATTCAGATAAAGTGAGAAATCCCACTTAAGTACATGCCTACAAAATTCCTTAGTAACCAGTTTGATTTTAGCAGTCCATCTAATTTAGTTCAGAATTTTCTTACCTCCCCTGTTGCATAATTGCCTGTGAAGCACTTGCAGCATCAAGGGGAAGGATATTATAAGGTGCATAGATTTCCTTTTTCTTTTGAACATCTTTGGCTGCTGCCATAATCTGCATATGTTTCAAACATTAAAACGATTTTAAAATAATGTCCTGACATTGAATTAAATCTCGTTGTTGGTTGAACGAAATTAGCATCACTACCAATTCAATCATACATAGGAAATATTAAGAAAGTTCCACCAATGCGCAATATTATTCCTAGAAGCACTGCAAGAATCAAATAACCTCCAACATGCCCATTCCAAAATCATTTCTATAATCGCTCTCTTGAAAAGTTTATACCTCAGGGGCAACTTCTTCTTTTTCAGTTTTATTGACAGCACACAACACTTCAAAAGAACTCCCACTGTCTGATATGCTTTTGCAAGCTGAGCCCTGTCAGATTAAAAAGGTAAATTTTGTTACACAATGGCAAGCGACTCCTTAATTGGGCACTCAATGTACAAGATATACATTTGAAAATAAGAGTACTTGTCGGACTGTTCAGCCCTAGCCCTAACATAGTTTTCAGAATATTGGATATAAAAGCTCTCAATTTCTTTTGCATCCTTCAAGAAAACTCTTGCAGCTAGTGTTTTCTCCTTCTCCTGCCAATTATGACAAGAATCATGAAACAGAATACATTTCTGAAAAGAATAAAAAATATCCAATATTGCCAAGAACCATATTCAATAGTCTGATATGTTTCAGATTCTAATCCGAGAAGGACTTAGAGATGAACTATCCATTCTTGACTGCATAGAAAGAAAACAATGCACAGATCATGTTGCATTCCTATGGTTGAAATAAAAGGGGAAAAATTGGCCCATTAATATATAGGATACGCTAATTAAAAAGGTCCTTAAAACAAGTACACTTGCTCTTAAATGTAGTATCAATGGAGATATCAGGTTTGATAGCTCAAAGCCAAAGCATCTCAACTCAATGCAAACTGGATTGTTTGCTATATTTTTTTGATTGAACCTGTATTTTTGCACGGGCGAGGTGCACAGAATTCTGATGTACTCACCAACACCTTCAAAGAGTATGCTCACTTTATAACTTAAGATTCAAACAAGTTCTTTCTTTACTCTGCTCTAGGGGAATCCACTTGGCTTGAAAAGCTTAAAGCTTGCTTAATTTGATAGCATGTAACTACTTAATCAATCACCAAACTCGTTCAATCCAAAGCACTGTCCTTTAGAACTCACTTTACATCAACTTGTTTTGTTCTAGCCTTGAAAGCAATTTTGAACTTTTACACCTTTCCTTTGCTTCATGGATCAGTTCCCCCTGTTCACTCACTTAAATACACTGTTAGAACCATTCAACTAGTGAATTCAAACAGTCCAAGACTTTATTCTTTCTCCACCTTGCTAACTAGTGATTTCTAGCACCTTTCTCCTTTAGACTTACTTAGTATTTCCTTGCCTCTCTTTGCTAGCTCCAAATATCTCTAGCTATTTGACCCTGTCATACACTTGTTCCACTGTTAGAAGCAACAAATAAGTGCATTCAATTCATCAAGAAACAAGTTCTTTCTTGTTAGGCAAAACTGTACCTTAAGACTCTTAGATCAAGGTTCTTGCTTCATCCATGCCAATCAACTTCTAAGACTACCACCTAAAGTTTATCCCCTTAATTAATGGTCTCCCATCCCCTCTAATATGTTTGCAAAGTTTCAGAGCTTAATTCTTCTTATAAACCCTTGTAGCTCTCTTCTTGCTTTTGAGCTCCTAACCCTCAATTAGGTCTTTTCTAGTAGACTGTCAGCAATATCTTTCTTTGTGGGAGGTTTCCATGCAATACAATAATGTCATTTGCATATGTACCAAGTTTTACCTTTTATCTCAAGGTCTATCAACCACTACCTTTGTAAAATTTCCCTCAAGAGTATGTCTTAACTGTGCCTCACTGTCTCAGTCAAGAACTGTAAAGAATATATGAAAAACTATCCAATGAAATTCAAAATTTCCTATTGAATCACTCTCTAATCCTCTTCATTGTCATTTGTACAAATTTTCAGGAAAAAATAATGAAGTTTGATGGTTAAATTATCATGCCCTAGTTAGTCTCAGCTGTAGGTGCTAGAGAAACCCGAGAGGGTTCTTTTTCATTATAACTTTTTCTAGGCTTAGGGTTATGGCTGAAAATCGTGTAGAAAGTAATGCAGAAACTAGGTAAACAATATTTCCCTACCAGTGGCTCATAAAAACGAGCAATTCTTTTCAACCCAACAAAACCCCTCCTTGAAGCACGTTAGGAAACAATGTTATCACACAATTATCAAGACATCAACTTACAAAGAAGATTGGACTCTTGTGTGCTTGGATCATCTATTCATATGCTTCTACAATGATACCAAGTCCCTTTTCTCCTGTGTATAATGCCAAGAAGATTCCTCTTGATCTAACTAATCAAGCTCACAGTTACAACTCAGGGTTTGTTTAGAAACCCTTACATGCAAAGAAGACACTAAATAGGAGCCTCAACTTTTATATTGATTTTTCTACCTTACCAACATTTATTTGATCATCACAGGAGTCCATGCATCTATCCACAGGCCAAGAAATTCTCAGACTTTCTTCACTGTTATGCAAACACAGTTTACCTCACTGTTCCACAAAACACGGTTATTCAGGGTTGTATTGTGCAAGGCATCAAGGCACCTATGTGATTTCCATCTACCACTCATTAGCTCGAAGTTCATCTTCCACCATGCTCCACACAGCTTATAAATCATGCATTCCAACCCATGCATAGATTCTCAACACTGTTTCAAGATTAGCAAAATGCAAGAACTCACAACACAAGATCAGTACATTACCATTCACACACTAATTACTGAACTCCCAATCATTTTCATTCATTCTTGATGACAGAGAATCCATCCTGAGATCAAGGAGCAATCACATACATAAGAATAATGGTGTCAAATCTACAAGAATACCTGCAACAGTTTTCTAGATGCTCTGCCACCTCTGAGATAAGCATTTATCAAGCATTTAAACCTCATGTCAAGGAAATGAATCATCCAAATGCATGTAATCCACTCTGAAAGTTCTTACCAATCATAATTTGTTTACAAATACAAAATACAAGGTTCAATGATTGCAATTTCACAAAAACACAGAGATACATTCATCCAAATTCACATGTAACAGTCATAATCTGAGTTTTTACCTTCTTCAATCCTTCCTAAAGCTTACATTTTGATTCAACCCAGGTAGAATGAGGGGATTTAGTTACATTTTACAATATATAGTCTTCTCAATCAATTCTAACCGAATGAGCTCTTAGTCTTCTTGGTCACATGAGTGACTTCTAGGCTTAACACTAGGTTTCACAGCTTAAAAGCTCAAGTCCTTTACTATTAACTCATATTATGACCTCTAAACCCCCTAGGAAGACCTAAGACACCAAATTGATGCTCCTCCGGGCCTTTGCACTCAGCAAGAATTGAACCCTGGTAGGCTCTTTGTGAGCCAAGCAACTTCACCATTAGACCAATGACCGTTTGATATTGGTTGCTATATTGGTTATCCCGTGTATCAAATTCAACGGAAGCAATTACATTGTTCCTATATCAGTTTTAAACCTGAAGGTGATGAAAGCAAGAGGGTGTCTAAGCTTCTTATGTTTATCTTGAGAGAACTTTTTTGTAAGCTGCTCGAATTTTATTTATATAGTAGTGTTTGCAGAAGATCCCCATATAAGGGATTCCGCCTTGCTCTAAGGACATTGGACCATAGAGACACTAGAATCTCTCTATCGGGTGTCTTAAAAATGTCTCAAAAGAAGCATAGAACAGAACTTTTGATAAAGCAGGGGTTGAAATTGGACTCGGGGGTCTTCTACGGAGCCAAGATATGATACTTGGACACAGTTCTAATCATATAGAACATAAGTCTTTACTTCCATGGATTTCATGGTCCGACACTATTGTGCATGCTAACAAAACCTTTAGATGAAATTTGAGTAGGGCTTAAAATTTAACGGGTACTTGGTATAATAATAGAAGATATATATAAGTGGGACGGTAGTGTATAAATCGTTTCAAGTTTCCCTTATTGTTTAGGAATTTTTCTGTCTATGTAGGTAATATGCATTTCCACCAATAATTTGTTTTTAGTCTAAAAGGAAATTTGGGCCATTTAATTGTAAAAAAATCCAAAATCTTATTAAATATTATTGAAAAATTTAAAAAAACATAAAATCATATGAATGCCAAAATACTCGTCAATTTTTTTAACAATTTCTGCTAAGACAATTTAAGAGTCCCCCTCATTGGGTAAGAACTGCCTAAAATAAGAAGGCAAAGGCAGGCCAGTTAAAACCCTCAAATTCCACAATATGGACGGTAATAAAGAACTACTGAAATTCCGCAACAAACACTATTCAGAATTTTGAATTAATGAAAGCAGTTTAAGCCAAAATTTTGTTGACAGATTTTACCCAAATTCTCTATTACTAGTTTTAGTATAGTTGCTTTAAACACCCTGGTTGCTTAATGAAGGGTGGTATTCTCATGTTCAGTTGTCGGATCTCATATCAGCTGTTTTTTAACACTACTCATCTTATTAGTATATTAGTGTTTTTGTTATTAAAGAAAGAAAGAATTCAATAAGTTTGAAAAAATCAACGAGTATTTAGAAGTATGTATAAATACGAACCCTGAAACATTCACCATTAAAGCTAAAACCTTTAATACCCAATTCAAGTTTTCAGCACATATGCCGTGCCAGAAGAAACATATCATTATTTCTTACCTTTTACAAACTCTGGAATAGTGCAGTTTTGAATTGGCGAGCGCCTCTTCCGCTGGAAGTGGGATCAAGTCGAAACAACTTCTCAAATTCGTAATATCTTCCTGCAGTAAACGAAAATACAAAGAATTAATTTAATGGGCAAACATTGGGATTATGCATTCATTACACCAATTGCTTTATACGAACTCCTTACACAGATAAGCGACACGTGGACGTTCTGATTCATTTTCCTCGCAACCTGAAGAATTGATGCAATACTCCCAACTTCCAAGCGTTGACGGTACAACTTCTGTATCAAATACTTCTGAACTAAATGTTTGCGAGTTACTGCTCATACTGCGAAAATCACGTTTAGAAATCTCTGAACTGTCCATTTAACGGATACTAATGTATTGGATTTCCGATTCTTTACGATGCTTTTCCTGCAACCAGAAAATTATTATTAACAAATTCACGCCCATGGTTAATAATAGTGAGTTCTATCCTCGCTGGCATCCTATGAAATCTATAAACCAAGTTTAATAGACAGCATTTTTAAAAGTTGGAGTGAATTTAAGAGATTTTTATTGATTTTCATTGTGAAAAATCTGTGGGAATTTTAAAAGTTTTATACTAAGATCACAGGATCTTGGAAACATTTTCGCATATCAACATACATCTGAAAGAATATCAGTTACATTTGCAAGAATTTAAATTAAATTTGAAAATATTGAAATAATCCAGGGAAACAAAAAGCATTTAAAATAATTTCATACAAATTTGCAAGAATTTAACTAAACTCAGACACATTCCAGAAGATTCAACTTTGTAAGAATTTCAATTAAATTTTCAACAATAGTTTATACTATATTTTAATCTTACCTGTGGATGAAGATATGGCTCTGTAGGATTTTTTGAGGTATCCTACGAGGCAAAGTCTTACAACAAGAGGCGGAAAATGAAAGCATACATGTTTTAATGAAAAGGTTTTGCAGTAAAACTACAGTTAAATAGGCATACAGATTCAAATACCATACATTACACAACAAAGATAAAGAAAATAACAGAAATTGTAGTAAGCGAACATGCTTTAAAATTTAATGGCGAATCTTTGGCTAATGTTTTACATTTTGGTTATAGTATTTAAATAGTTACTGTTTCGTCGAGATCTCATTTGTCCTATGCTAGAATTTGGCGACTGCTTACAGAAAGTGCATATTGTTCAGTAAAAATTGAGGCATATACTTAATCGGGAAAAAAACAGACAAATGTTTTATATATTAATATAAATGATCCTTTTTCAAGAAAATTCAAGGAAAAGATTCAACCAACGAGCGACTAAATTATATCCGCCTGTGTTCTCTGCTCGTTTACAAAAGCTTTAAAATAAAGTGCAGAAACTAAAGCCAATATCCAATTCAAAAAAAATGGAGAAAAATGTGAGATAAGGAAAGAAGAAATGAGCAAACAGTCATTCGTCTTGACAAGCTCCGGGGATCCATGGAAATTGTTAAAAGATTTCAGGATAGAAATTCCGTAGGAAAAGAGAAAGGAAATCAAGATTGCAAAAATGAAGTCACCTGAATGAATCAAACCAAGCACAGATATGCAGAAAAGATCCTGGTTCACAGCTCCTTTTTCAAGAAAATTCAAGAAAATGAATTGTTAAAACAACCAACCAGCGACTAAATTATATCCGTCTGTGTCCTTTACTCATTTACAAAAGCTTTAAAACAAAGTGCAGAAACTAAAGCCAATATCCAATTCAAGAAAAATGTGAGATAAAAAAGAAGAAATGAGCAAACAGTCATTCTTCTTGACAAGCTCCAGCGATCCATGGAAATTGTTAGAAAGATTCCAGGACAGAAATTCCGTAGGAAAAGAATTTCGCGACTAAATGAAAAAGGAAATCAAGATTGCAAAAAATGAAGTCACCTGCATGAATCAAACCAAGCACAGGTGTGCAGAAAAGATCCTGGTTCACAGCTCTTTTTCAAGAAAATTCAAGAAAAAGAACCGTTAAAATCAACTAACCAAGACTAAATTATATCCGTCTGTGTTCTTTGCTCATTTACAAAAGCTTTAAAACAAAGTGCAGAAACTAAACCCAATATCCAATTCGAAAAAAATGGAGGAAAATGTGAGATAAAGAAAGAAGAAATGAGCAAACAGTACTCATTCGTCGTGACTAGCTTCCGTGATCCGTGGTAATTGTTCGAAAGATTTCAATATAGAAATGCCGTAGGAAAAAAATTTCGCCGACAAAAGTAAAAAGGAAATGAAGATTGCAAAAAAATGAAGTCACCTGCGTGAATCAAACAGGGCACAGGTTTGTGCAGAAATGGCCGCACACAGTCACGGAAATCTGGTGTTTATTTGAGGTGAGACGGTGAAGTTCGATCCCGCGCCCTCTTCTGTATAGTTTTGAGGCAATGAAAGAATGAACTATGATTTTGAGCTTCACCACCTCTCGTTATAACTCCCACTGTCAACGACAAGCTCGTTACTCCCACGTCTTGGGAAGGGAATGTATGAAGGTGGGAATATACTTTGCCCGGATAAAGTTGGTAGGATGCCTATTTATAGGCTAAAAACTTCGCTAAAAATATGTTGACCCC
Organism: Taxus wallichiana var. yunnanensis; assembly: GCA_018340775.1. Classification (NCBI taxonomy): domain Eukaryota; kingdom Viridiplantae; phylum Streptophyta; class Pinopsida; order Cupressales; family Taxaceae; genus Taxus; species Taxus wallichiana. Next base: position 875,716,551 of record CM031235.1, on the reverse strand, counting down.
ACACGTGACACATGGAAATTAGTATCTTAGGAAATGTGCTTTAAATGGAATTTGAGCCACAATCTACTGCCTGTGGCTATCCCGGCGACACGATCGTAGGATCCACATGTATATTCATGATAGCCCCTTATGCTCCATACACATGCATCACACTTTTCCCAAGAGTCGTCTCGCCAATGTGGAATTTTACCGCCAAAGAAAATTTGTCATCATTGGTTTTAGATGAGCTAGAACGTCGCACGTTGTCTAAGAAGTAGATGTCTCTGGATGCCGCCACCTTCTCGAGTCACTTCAAACTTTAATTTCGACCTCTCCGTATAAAAAGCATAGACTAAGGCCTCACTCATTTTTCGTTTTAGGCTTTTGCATTTGCGTCTCAAACTTTCGTGACCTCTCTTGTTAAAGCTCATCCCCTGCTCTAGAGCTTGGGCCGAGTCGCATTCTTCTATCCCTCGTCCATTCGGGTATTTTTGCTTCTGGCTCCAACTTCTTTTGCCACATTCGGGTTTTTGTTTTGGAAGCTTTTTGCGGTTCTATTATGTTATTTACAATTTTTGCCTATCCATTTTGTGTTAGGGTTTAAAAGAATATAAATATTTCCCACAAGAATCCTTTTTCCGCCGATATACACCGTACATATTCAAGTTTATGCATACTTTTTTTACAAATATTTGTTGTTCCGTCTACTACAAATCATGTCTAGCTTCTGCGAATAAAGACACAAGGTTCTCGGTTTTGTCGCCTTCCACAGTGAATCCCAAATGCAAAAAAATTATAGAAAACATAAAACCCATATTTGTTGTACCGTCTACTCCAAATCTCGTCTAGCTTCTGCGAATAAAGTTGTAGAGTTCCTAGTTTTGGCACCGTCCACAATGAATCCCAAATGCAAAAAAATAGAAAACATAAAGCCCATATTTATTGTAACGTCTACTTCAAATCTCCTCTAGATTCTCGCAAATAAAGTTGTTGAGTTCCCGCTTTGGCGCCATCCACAAAGTGAATCCCAAATGCAATTTTTTTAATAGAAAACATAAAACTCACCGCATGCATTCAAGGATTCATTCTTACCAATAGTTTGATCTTCCCAAAAGCTCTTAAATAAGTTTGATTTCTTACCATGATCTCTTAAAACAGGGTAGCCTCTGTAGATATGTGCAATCCTTGTGATCTTGCATAGAGCCCGAGGTGGGCAAACTCTTATTTTCTGTTGCATCTATGGTATTGAGTAGATGCATATGCTGAAAATTGACAGGAGGAGAATGAACACTTATGATGTTTCTTTTGGCCTTCAATCACTTGCCATCTTTGCAAACTTGACTCCTCCGCTTGAAATTTATTGTAATATCATCCATGACAAGTGGTTCATCACTAGCCTCTGTATCTAGCATATTATCACCTAAATTGTTTGATACTTTTGGTTCATTGATTGCAAGTGAAGGATTCATATACTTTTGGTATTTTTTACGTAGTTTCTTCCATTTTTGTTTTGTTATTTACAAGTGAAGGATACCTACTCGAATACATACACATTCCTATACATATGTATACATATGCATGCACATACATGTACACATATGTATATATATGTGTAATTGCATATGTATGTTTATACATGCATATGCATATGCATATCCATATACATGTATATGCACATGTATGTACGAGTATACATATACATATGTATATGTATATGTATATGTCTCACATACTTGGAACTTTGTATTATCATTTTTATTGTTGTATGTGGTATACAAACCATGTCTATACCACGGAAGGAGATAAAAAAATTGTCCCTACTCTTGACTTCGTTGACTAGTGAATGAATGTGCTACATACATACTTGAATATATATGCATATGTATACATATGTACACACATACACCCACTTATGTATTTAGTATACATGTACATATGTATATGTACATGTCTTACCTTGTATTATCATATGGTAGTGTTGTATGTAGTATACACACTGTGTGTATACCACATAAGAGAGAGAAAATTGTCTTTACTCTTGACTTTGTTGGGTAGTCAAGGAATCTGATGTGATACCTACTCGAATACATACACATACCTATACATGTGTTTACATATACACACACATACACGTACGTATGTACGAGTAGACATGTACATATGTATATGTACATGTCTCACATACCTTGTATTATCATATGGTAGTGTTGTTTGTGGTATACACACTGTGTGTATACCATAGAAGGGAGATAAAAAATAGTCTATACTCTTGACTTTGTTGGCTAGTGAATGAATGTGTTGCGATACCTACTTGAACACACACACACACACACACACACACACACACACACACACTTGTATATGTACGCTTAGACACCCATTTTCATATGCATAGACATATATATGCACACGTATGTATGAGTATACATGTGTGTGTGTACATGTCTCGCATACCCGGACTTTATATTATCACATGGTAGTGTTCTATGTGGTATACACACTATGTGTATACCATATAAGAGAGATAAAAATGTCGCATATACTCTTGACTTTGTTGGGTTGTCAAGGAATACGCCATGATACCTACTTGAATACATACACATACCTATACATATGCATGTTCACATATATATATATATATATATATATATATATATATATATATTCATATATGTACGTTTATACACCCATTTGCATATGCATATACATATATATGCACGTATGTACGAGTATACATATACATATGTACATGTATATGTCTCACATACCTGACCTTTGTATTATCACATAGTAGTAGTGTTGTATGTGGTATACACACTGTGTATACCATATAAGAGAGAGAAAAATTGTATACTTGTTGACTTTGTTGGGTTGTAAGTAATATGTGGTGATGCCTACTTGAATACATACACATACCTATACATACGTATACATATGCACGCACATACATGTACATATATGTACATATATGTATATATGTGTGTAATTGCATATGTTTGTTTATACATGTATATGCGCACGTATGTACGCGTATACATATGTATATGTCTCACATGCCCAGGACCTTTGTATTATCACATGATAGTGTTGTATGTGGTATACACACACCGTGTATACCACATAAGAGAGATAACAATACCGCCTATACTCTTGACTTTGTTGGGTTGTCAAGGAATATGTTGTAATACTTACTTGAATGCATACACATACGTATACATATGCAGTACATACATATACATACATATGTGTATATATGCATTTGTGTATATACGTTTATACATCCATTTGCATTTGCATATGCACACATATGTACAAGTATACATATACATATGTACATGTATATCCCTCACATACCCGGACATTTGTATTATCACATGGTAGTGTTGTATGTGGTATACACACTTGTATTATCACATGGTAGTGTTGTATGTGGTATACACACCGTGTGTATACCACATACAACACTACCATGTGATAATACAAATGTCCTACATGTGAGGTGATATACATGTCCTAGTACATATGTATATGTATACTTTACATATGTGTGCATATGCATATGCAAATGGATGTATAAACGTATATACACAAATGCATATATACACATATGTATGTATATGTATGTACTTGCATATGTATACGTACACAAATGGATGTATAAACGTATATACACTGTGTATACCACATAATCGTGTGTATACCACATACAACACTACCATGTGATAATACAAATGTCCTGTATGTGAGGGATATACATGTACATATGTATATGTATACTTGTACATATGTGTGCATATGCATATGCAAATGGATGTATAAACGTATATACACAAATGCATATATACACATATGTATGTATATGTATGTACTTGCATATGTATACGTACACAAATGGATGTATAAACGTATATACACTTGTGTATACCACATAAGAGAGATAACAATACCGCCTATACTCTTGACTTTGTTGGGTTGTCAAGGAATATGTTGTAATACTTACTTGAATGCATACACATACGTATACATATGCAAGTACATACATATGTGTATATATGCATTTGTGTATATACGTTTATACATCCATTTGCATATGCATATGCACACATATGTACAAGTATACATATACATATGTACATGTATATCCCTCACATACGGACATTTGTATTATCACATGGTAGTGTTGTATGTGGTATACACACTGTGTGTATACCACATAAGAGAGAAAAAAAATTGTCTATACTCTTGACTTTGTTGGGTTGTCAAGTAATATGCAGTGATGCCTACTTGAATACATACACATACCTATAGATACATATACATATGCATGTACATACATGTACACATATGTGTGTGTGTGTGTGATTGCATATGTATGTTTATACATGCATATGCATATACATATACATGTATATGCACACATATGTATGAGTACACATTTACATATGTATATGTCTTACATACCGACCTTTGTATTATCATTTGGTAGTGTTGTTTGTGGTATACACACTTTGTGTATACCACATAAGGAGATAAAAAAACCATCCATACTCTTGACTTTGTTGGCTAGTGAATGAATGTGTTGCGATACTGCTTCAATACATACACATACCTATACATACATAAACATATGCATGTACATACATATGTATATATATGCATTTGTATATGTATGCATTTTTATATGTATGTTTATACACCCATTTGCATATGCATATACATATATATGCACACGTATGTACAAGTATACATATACATATGTACATGTATATGTCTCACATATCCGGACCTTTGTATTATCACATGGTAGTGTTTTTGTGGTAGTTTTTGTTGCTTGTTCAATCTATATAATGGGGCAGTTTTTCCAAAGAGATGCATTAAATGTCGCCACCTTCTCATGATGTCCTTTCCACAAATTTATACATATGTATACATATGCACGTACATACATATGTATATATACACATTTGTATATGTACGTTTATACACCCATTTATATATGTATTTGTATATGTACGTTGACATGCGACTCTTGGGAAAAACGTGATGCATGTGTATGGGGCATATGCAGGGCCATCATGAATATGGGTGTGGGACGGAGCCGACAATCCTAGCGACAAGATTGCATGGCCCCCGTAATAATGACCATAAGATGCCATACCAAATGACATCCATGTATAGCTCTCTGTGGGACCCGCAACATCCTCCATGGCATCTAGTCTGTCAACATAGTAACCATTCTTTGAAATAGTCACGCAACTCCGTATGTACGAGTATACATCTACATATGTGCATGTCTCACATACCTAGATCTACTTGTTATCTTATCATATGGTAGTGTTGTGTGTGGTATACACATTGTGTGTATGCCACATAAGAGAGAAAACGATTGTCTATACTCTTGACTTTTCTAGCTAGTCAATGAATGTGTTGTGATACCTACTCGAATACATACACATACATATACATACGTATACATATGCACGTACATACATGTACATATATATATATATATAATTGCATATGTATGTTTATACATGCATATGCATATCCATATACATGTATATGTATATGTATATGTATATGTCTCACATACCTTACCTTTTATTATCATTTGGTATTGTTGTATATGGTATACACACTATGTGTATATGACATAAGGAGATAAAAAAATTTCCATACCATTATCACACCATCACGATCGTCTCAAAATTTTGAACAATTTTCATATATAACTCGAGATCTAGTTTTGAGTGGAAGTGCCTCAAAATTGCATTTTCTAAAATTGACTGCTTATTGGCTTGACACAGACCTGACACTTGTCTATTACAAATACAAGTGAGCTTTATTTATACCACTTACAAGAGGGTGGCGGGTTGGTAAGGCCGCTTATCTTTTTAGATGAGGTGTTAGGTTTAAATCCCCCTTACATAGGTTTAGGTGCCCAATTTAGCCATTGACCCCACATTTGGTGGGAAATGGATAAGATAAGCCTTTAAATAGCTTTTTGTCCACGAAATCCTCCTTATCTCATGGGATTAGGCTTATTCCCGTGGAATGGATTAAATAAAATATTATTATTATTATTTTAAATCCAAAACCACTAAAAACATGCCAAGTGTCACACCCATAATATGCCATTTGTCCACGTCAGAGTGTGTCACGTCATCATTTGACCACAACTTTGACTATCCATATCTTTCGCATACGAACTCAGATTAGGGTCCGTTCAAAATGCATCAAAAAGCTTGGAATGAGCTCTATACCATGGAACTGATTTTTTAAAAATTACAAGACCATCAATTTTGCCTTATCACCAATTGCCACATGTCACCTTGCCATTAGTCCACTTGTTGACCTATTGACCAAAGTTGACTTCCCTGTTGACTGAACTTTGACTGGACATAACTTGAGCTCAGAGTGTCCGGCTTTTACGTTCTTATAGACGTTGGAAATCTCTCTAAAGGCTATACTACATTGGCATGGTCTAAGGAAGTTTAGGGAACTTTTGACTTTGAAAAATATCCCCTGATCACTCCTCCCTACTGAGAAGGCTTTTTGTCCACAAAAAGCTATGTATCAACCCACAAAACATGTTATCTCTTCCTGCATTGCAAAAACACATACAAGAACCTAAAATAACATTATAGGTTAATAAAATGTAAATATTTGATTAGCTAATTACATAACCGATCGTATAATAACACCCAGTGAGCTAGTGTTCAATCAAACGTTGCAACTCACAACTCGCACACAACCGTGAACCGTCATACCCCACCGTAATGCCATCATAAATAAATAACCAGATAATAACACCCATTCTATTACGTAAAGCTAGTAATCATCCTTGTGATACGATCGATTACTTAAATTACAATTTCATAAACACAAATCAGTATACCAGACATCTAAACTGCCCACAATTAGGCTAGTGCCCACTGTCCATCCGAAATCGTAACACACCGCAAGTATTTCACCATCCAGAATAAAATAGACTATCAACGCCCAAAAATAGCTATAGTCAACAACTGAATCCACATGAATCTTCCAAAACATTGTATCGCCATCACAATAATAAGTCAGATAATAACACCCATCTATAATGGAAGTTAGTGTTCAATTGACACTTTGTGATTATGCTGATTACAACTGCAAATATTCATTATCCAGAATAATTAAACCATCAACGCCCAAAATGGCTATAGTCAAAATTTGAATCAACATGAATATGCAAATATTTGATCCATACACTGAACTATAAAGGGATAGATTATAAATTGTATGCTTACCCAAATTGGTGAACTGCCTTAATATGCAAAATGATCACCTGGTACCTTTGCAAACCAGTTTGTCAGTGTAATAAATTTACATCCTAATTGCAACCACATCTAATAGTTACAAAAATCAAATTTTCCCAAAATGAGGGCCTTATAAATTAGTGCAAATAACACATGTGGATACAACAAGTTTGTCTATTTATTACAATATCAAACAGGTTCCCGAATGGGTCTTATAAGCATCCATAATATTTGCATAAATGACAACACTATAAAACTATAAGTTTCAAAATAGACATTCTGATGATGCCCATATCCATGTATAATGTTGTCAGAAATGGAATAACTTGAACCAAAATGTGACAAGATGAATATGAGTTTGATGAACCTATCACTCAAATCTTCTTTACGACTGCTTCCAAATTATTTTAAAGCCGATTATTAACATTGGATCAAAATCCCTAAAATATAGCTTTGAAAATGTTTGCATACTATCACCAGTTACCGTAATGCAAACATAAAGTTGAGGAATTTTTACCCATCCAAGTACTTGGATTTCTCTCGTTTAGGTGGTTTTATTTCCTAGTACCCGAGAATGAGCATTTGCATTAGTTAGATCAATAAAATTTGGTTTGACATTATTTTCCTTTTTAATAACTTTCCAACGTTGCACTAAAGGAACTTACCAACACATCTTAACATCATGACCATTTCTTTTACAATGATAACAAAATTTAACTTCCTTATTTTTAGGAGTCTTACCCATTTTTCCATTCCCCGAACTCGCATCAGGAGAATGATTCCTTTGTTTATGGGAGGTAACATTTTTTCCATTTCTCGCCTTACCAGGGAGAGATTGGTCTTTAACACTTGCCTTATCATTCACAAAAGGCATTAACTTCTTTATCATATATTTCCTCTTCCAACAATATGCTGCATAATGATTAGTACCTTCACAAACGTGCGAGAAAACCATAATTTTTTCTACCAAAGCTATATTGTTCAAAGTATTTGGATTTAATTTCCCCTTAGTGCTATTTTTAGTGTAAGTGGGAGGAGGTGGAATTTCATTACCTCGTTTACCTACTTTCTTACACCTTTCATTGTTCCTCCTGATGGTGGAATCCTATAATTCTAGAGGCGTAGATCCTTGGCTATTGGAAGCTTGTCTTCCTTCAGCTGCTTTAGAACTTTCTCCAATTTCCATTTTCCCACTAGAATAACCCAAACCTACAAATCAAGGCTGATCCTCTAACTGTATTGGGTTAACATCACCTTGTCCATTTTTACCAAGGCCCTTTCCGTTAAATCCCATCTTAACCATTAGTTTAGACTCAATTCCCTTAGTGTGTTTTTCAAACTAACCCAAAGGAATATCTGAAACTGAATGAGAGGAATAATTAAAATGTGAACAACTTACGGTGCATTTTGTCATTGTACCTACATCTGATTTGGAAGGCATTTCCCTCTTGTGTTCACCTTGTTGCGGCTTTGTCGAGACCATCCTTGGTCCGTATTTCTTCCCGAACTCTTTAACAAAAATCATCAACTTTTTGCTCTCTGCAAGCATCTTATTGACATACAATAACATTTACCTTAACCAATAATGAATCAAAACCTATAAAAATTGTTTCAAACCTTCAAGGACATTAATGGAGCTCACCTCCTCATCCTTCACCTTCCTGATCCACTTGTAGCGATGTCTCCCTTTGGTTCTACACCTTTGTGTGACTTTAACAGAAAATAAATCTATAAAAAAGCTTCAAATTGAAAAAATTATCACACCATAATGATTGTCTCAAATTTCTAAAAAAATTCATATATAACTCGAGATCTGGTTTTGAGTGGAAGTGCCTCAAAATTGTCTTTTTCCAAAACTACTTGCTTATTGGCTTAACACAGACCTGGCACTTGTTTATTACAAATACAAGTGAGCTTTATTTATACCACTTACAAGAGGGTGGTAGGTTAGTAAGGCCACTTATCTTTTTAAATGAGGTGCTTTGGGTTCAAATCCCCCTTCCATAGGTTTAGGTGCCTAATTTAGCCATTGACCCCACATTTGGTGGGAAAGGGATAAGATAAGCCTTTAAATAGTTTTTGTCCACAAAATCCTCCTTATCCCATGGGATTAGGCTTATTCCCGTGGAATGGATTAAATAAAATATTATTATTATTATTTTAAATCTAAATCCACTAAAAACCTACCAAGTGTCATGCCCATAATATGTCATTTGTCCACGTCAGAGTGTGCCACGTCATCATTTGACCACAACTTTGACTATGCATATCTTTCGCATCTACGAACTCGATTAGGGTTTGTTCAAAATGCGTCAGAAATATTGCGATGAGCTCTATACCATGAAACTGATTTTTAAAAATTACAATACCATCAATTTTGCGTTGTCACCAATTGCCACGTGTCACATTGCCATTGGTCCACTTGTTGACATGTTAACCAAAGTTAACTTCCCCCGCTGATTGAACTTTGACCGGACATAACTTGAGCTCGAGTGTCCATTTTTTATGTTCTTATAGTCGTTAGAAAGATATCTAAAGGCTATAATGCATTGTCATAGTCTAAGGAATTTTAGGGAACTTTTGACGCTGAAAAATATCCTCGATCAAGGTCATTTGATCCTGTCACCAGGATAAACGACTCAAATGGCATGTGATACCTACTTATAGATACACATACATATACATACGTATAATATGCACATACATACATGCATAAACATATATATGTACATTTATGTACGAGTATAAATATACATATGTAATGGTCCCACATACCCGTACTTATGTATTATCACATGGCAGTGTTGTATGTGGTATACACATTGTGTGTGTACCACATAAGAGAGATAAAAATATCGTCTATACTCTTGACTTTCTTGGGTTGTCAAGGAATATGTTGTGATACCTACTTGAATACATACACATACTTATACATACATATACATATGCACGTACATACATGTACATATATATGTATATATATGCATTTGTATATGTACGTTTATACACCCATTTACATATGCATATACATATATATGCACATGTATGTACGAGTATACATATTCATATGTACATGTATATGTCTCACATACCTGGACCTTTGTATTATCACATGGTAGTGTTGTATGTGGTATACACATTATGTGTATACCACATAAGAGAGATAAAAATACCATCTATACTCTTGACTTTTCTCGGGTTGTCATTAGGAAAATGCGGTGATGCCTGCTTGAATACATAAACATACCTATACATATGCACATACATACATGTACAATTACGTATATATTTGTGTAATTGCATATGTATGTTTATACATGCATATGCATATCCATATACATGTATATGCACACGTATGTATGAGTATACATATACATATGTACATGTATATGTCTCACATACCTAGACCTTTGTTTTTTTACTATGGTATACAAACACTCTTGCTTCGGTCTATATTCAGTTGTGTCACTTTAGATTGTTCGCTATCATTCTTTCGTGTTTATCCTTTGCTTTGGTTTAGACGAATGGGGCATAAAAATTACTAAAAAAGCAGTCTCAGTATCAATTTTATTGCGAGATTCACAAGTTGCAGTACTATTTCAAAAGGCAAGATGGTTGGAATTCATAAAGAAATCACAAGGCTATAAGGAAGCAGTGGTGGAAGAATTCGTTGGAAATTTCAAGGGAATCTCTTCAAGGGTAAGAGACATGAATATTGTTGTCAATAGTAAGATCATTAGTGAAATTTAAGGGATTCCTTGTGAAGGGATGTAGATTGCAGGAAGGTCTACATATAAATACCTAATTCAAATTTTTCATGGCCATGGAGATCCTGAACCACAATTAGCCCTAAATAATGCAAAACATGTCAAAGGCATTAGGAGAGATACAAAGGTGAGTACAATCTCTTAGGAGGTGATACAATGTGGATTTTGATTCATTTTAAATAGGGTTTGCACAAACTAGTGCATCGAGTCAATTTACCTCAATATCTGTGTGACAACATCCACAATATGACCACTAGATATAAAGAGAATAAAGGAGCAGTCAAGCACCACAATCTCATTTACCTGATTTGTCAACACTCCATCAAAGAGCAAAAGGGTAAAATAGCTCAGAAAACATTGCACCTAAATCAACTCCATCCCTCACTAAACTTGAAGGAGAAATGGCAGCACCTAACACTGAATGGGACGAGATATCCGGTCCAACATCTACTCAAAAAAATTTCCAAAAGAAAAATAAAATTGAATAAATTGGGAGAAGAAATTGTCATTGAACCCCAAGTGGAAAAAGAAAAAGAAAATTGATTCTTCTAGAGGATGAAGACGTCGAGGAGGTAGTTGAAATTTTGGGAAGCATAAATTCAGCCGCAGAGGACTCTGTAGAACAAATTCATCTATCTTGGCAACAAAATTACATGGCCCCCATAAAAACATTATAGAGTTTCATACATGCAAAGCTCATCTGTGGGACCCACATCCTCCTCCATGGCATTTAGTCAACATAACCTAGTCACCATCCAATCAACAACTCATGCCAATTCTTGAGGCCGATCCCAAGGCAGAGAAAGGTGCCGAGGAAAGGATGTGAGAAGGTGGAAAGAATTTAATGCAAGCACTTTGGTTTTTGTTGCGTCATTCCATTGATTAAACAAGAAAAACTTTAAGTACCAAAACTTTGCAGGGTAAGTGCACCAAGTTGGGGGACCAAAAGAGGGTCTTAAGTGGGTGCATTTTTTGAAAAAAACTTTAACGTGTATGAGTTTTTTGAAATAGTTAAACTCAAAATTGAAAGATGTTGTATAAGCATGAATCGTAGCATTTTGAGTCTAGTTTCTAAGCTACTAAATTTTATTGAAAACATATAAGTTTAAGTGGGTCAAATAACTAAAATACCAACAGTGCTCCTGTTTTTGTTAAAAAACATAATAGAGTGACTTTCGTGCCCCCCACCATTTTTGAGCACCATTAGTATTTTTGAAAACCCTTTGGTAGAAAGATAACTAGGAGCATCTAGTTTGGGCTAGATTTTTTTATAGATTTTTTTAGCGAGTATTTTTTAAAGATTTTTCTAGTACATAAATTTTAAATTTTGAAAAATAACGAAGCTTTGACCGTGCCCCCTAACTACCTCAAAAATAAGATTTTTTTAATATGTATAGAATTAGGCCTAGTTTGTGTTAGTATATTTTTTTTTCAATTTCAATGAGCCAAAAAAAGATACATGACGAAAGATAGACATGTTTAAACTTTAAAAAAAGCTATAAAAAAGCATAGTTAGAAAATAAATAATATGGAAACCTTATATTAGTCAAAAAATTTGAAAAATTATATTTTTAGAAAGAAGGAACTCTGCTCTACGTCGTGGTATAATTTTTAAAAATGAATCGATCGTTTTATGTTGATTTATCATAGAGGAAGTGACATTTTTGCATTTTCTTGCAAAAACATGTTGTTTGTTGTGTTTGTGCAGGTCCATGCCTCGGATTGGGGATCCAAACCAGATCCAATCCTAGAGGCATGCATTGGAAAAAGGAAAAACACAAAATATGTACGCATTATAATGTGTATGCGTTCTGCATAAGTATAGACATTATATGTGCTTTTGGCATGCTTTTATTTACAAAAATAAATGTTTAAGTATAAGAAATAATAAAAAAAAGAAATAATTTTTTTCATTTTTTATTATTTCTTATACTTTAAATTTATTTTAGTAAATATAAGAAATTAGGGTCACTTTGCACCTTATGGAACTAGTCTCACAACTCCATGAGTCACGGTTTAGGAGATAGTTTTTACAGTATAATTTGGTTTGTACATAAGCAATTTTCAGGATTTCAACATTCAGTCTAAAGCTTTTAGCATTTAAATTCTATAATCAAAACCCCGAACCCTAAACATTGAGCCCTTAACCCTAAACCCTAAAACATGACCCCTAAACCTTAAACCCTAAACCCTAAACCCTAAAAATTAAACATTCATCCCTTATTCGTGAGCCCTAAACCCTAAACCCTGAGCCTTACACCCTAAACCCTGAGCCCTAAGCCCTAAACCCTAAACCATGAACCATGAGCCCTAAATGCTAAACCCTTAACCATAAAAACTAAATCATAAACCCTAAATGTTGACCCCTAAACCCTAAACAATGAATCCTAAACCCTAAACCATGGGCCCTAAACCCTAAACCCTAAACCTTGATCCCTAAACACTAAACCCTAAAACCTAAAATCTATGGCCTAAACCCTAAACCCTTAACCTTGAGCCCTAAACCCTAAACTATATCCCTTAACTCTAAAACCAAAATAATAAACCCCAGAACCCTAAACACTAAATCCTAAAGCCTAAACCCCTAACCCTAAACCCTAAATACAAAGTCCCGAAATTGAAACCCCGAACCTTAAACCCATACTTTTGAACCTCGAACCCTGAACCATAAACCCTAAACCTTGAACCCTAAAACCTAAACCCAAAATCCTAAGCCTTGAACCCTACACCTTGATCCTTGAGCCCTAAATGCTAAACCTTAAACCATGTACCCGAATCCCTAAACCCTAAACCCTAAACCCTAAGCCCTAAAACATAAACCTTAAACCTTAAGCCCTAAATGCTAAATCTTTAACCCTAAACACTAAATCCTAAACCCTAAACCCTAAACCCTAAACCATGAACCCTAAACCCTTAACCCTGAGCCCTAAACCCCAACCATAAACCCTAAAATCTAAACCTTAACCCTTAACCCTAAACCTAAAACCCTAAATCCTAAAACATTAACCCTGAACCTTGAACCATGAACCCTAACCCTAAACCTTAAACCATGAACCATGAGCCTTAAACCCTAAACCATATTTCATCAATATTTCCTAGTCTCATGCCTAGAACCATCATTGAGTCTGTTTGTACAACTACCTTTTTTATGAGAGGTGGGACAAATAACTAAATGGATATGACATCTACCTTGTGCCTTACAATGCATATTACACATCTCTGCCAAACCTGTTTCTCCCACATATACTTGCGCTCTTAAATGTCAATTTCTTCACACTTTGAAATAAATTTCACATTTCTCATATTTCCATGCATGGTATTATGCAAGTCGAGATGACCCATTGAAGTTGGAAAAAATAACCATCAAAACGAAAAAAAAATAACCATCAAAACATAAAAATTAATCTCAAAGGAAATGGAAGAAACATAGAGAATATACCAACGTGGAGGTGTAGGATCAAAATCAAATTTCCTACAGTATCCTCTCCTTTAGAGAAAGAGAAAGCTCTTCTACTACTTGGATTGGATAACAAATATTATAGAACTTCCTTAAGTGTTCAAAATAAGCATAAAGCAATAGGGAATGACTAAAAACACAAAGGGGTTATCAATCACATAGTTAATCTTTCTTGTTTAGTTCGAATGGGATTCGGTGGCCTGCGACTTAGTGACCTTCCATTCATTGATAATTTCTTCTATGATAAACCCATGGATGCTTTCAAAAGTGCCTTAAAAAGATAGGGGTAGTCATCAAGCCTAGTGAAGGGTGTGATGTGATTTCCAAACAACTTGAAATTCATACATATTTAGAGGTCATAACACGAATTTACAAATATCTCTATCATTATAAATGGAAGCCAAGTAATGGTGTCTCCCTGTATCCAAGGATCGAGGACTACTAGGGTCTGTGAGATTGTACATTCAGGAATCATTGAGTGTCTGAATCAGAATGTCGTTGCATCTGGAGAAACATTTTCAAACATTGGAGTAATGCATCTTGGAAAATAAAATTGAACCTCAGAAATCCTCTCAAATTTCCATCTTACACAAGTACTAGACATATAAATATTTGTTCTTTAAATGAAACCTTCATTCTTGGAGTAGCTTGCAACAAATATTTATTCAAAAGAGCTTCAAAACGTTTATTTTTACCAAATTGTTCTTGGATATCGGCATTTCCTCCTTCAAAATATCAACAAATGAAAGACATCAAATTGTGATGACTCTCTTTGAATGTTCTACCTATGAAGAAGATGAACCCTTTTTAGTTGAATACTCTATGTCAATACTAATAAGAATGGGTAAGACACAAAACATTATAGTGAGTGAAATAGTTCTCATGCAATGGAAAAAGAAGATAGTTGTATTGGGTAACATTTCTTTGTACCAAATTATTCTTGGATATCTGGCATTTTCATCCTTCAAAATATCAACAAATGAAATGCATCAAATTGTGATGACTCTCTTTAATGTTACTTTATGAAGCGGATGAACCCTTTTTAGTTGAATACTCTCTATCATTACTAATAATCTAATCGGTAAGACACGTAACATTATAGTGATTAAATGGGTGAGCCTAAAACCTAAGCCTTAAACCCCGAGCCCTAAAACCTAAACCCCCTAACCCCTAAACCTTAAACCCTGAGCCTTAAACCCTAAACCCTAAAATTTGTGCCCTAAACCCTAAACCCCAAACCTTAAACCTTAAACCCTAATCCCTAATCCCTAAACCCTTAACCCTCAACCCTCAACCCTAAACCTTAAACCCTGAGCCCTAAACCCTAAACCATGAGCCCCTACCTAACCGTAAAATCTAAACCCTAAACCTTGAGCCCTAAACCCTAAACTATTAACCCTTAACCCTTAACCCTAAACTCTAAACACTAAATCCTAAAGCCTAAAGCCTAAACCTGAAACCCTATTTTTACTACTCAAAACCCTAAGCCATAAGCCCTAAACCCCGAGCACTAAATCCTAAACCCTTAACCCTCATCTCTAAACCCTAATCCCTGAACCCTAAACCCTAAACCTTGAGCCCTAAACCCTAATCCTTAAGCCCTAAGCCCAACCCCCTAAACCTTGAACCCTCAAACCTAAACCTTGATCCCTAAACCCTTAACCCTCAACCTTGAGCCCTAAACCCTAAACCATGAGCCCTAAACCATAAACCCTAAACCTTAAACCCGTAGCCTAAAAACCAAAACCCTAAACCCTAAACACTAAATCCTAAACCTTAAAACCTTAGCCCTAAACCCTCAACCCTAAACCCTCAACCCTGAGCCTTGAGCCCTAATGAGGAGGCACATTACAATCACCTCATTTTTTCCATAGGACAAGAATCCCATTCAAGGAGCAATCCTCTATCTACAAAGTGAGGATCTCATTTTAGTAAGAAGTAGACAAGCATCATAGAGCTGATTCATGGTCACTAAAGTGAATTATGGACCAAATTTAAAAATTTGTAATTCAATTAGTGGTAGGGCCAAAATCTAATCCATAAGGTCAAAAACCTACAAAACGACTATATGTTTTCACAAAACAAATATCGACTACAATATATATGGCCTGAAAGTTTTAGGTCATTGCTAAAATTCTGAAAATGAGTAAGTACTGACCAGATTAGATTTTGAAAAACTATCTTCTAGATTATAATTATTAGAGCTACATGACCACTTCCATCAAGTGCAGAGTGACCCTAACTTCTTATATTTACTAAAATAAATTTAACTTTATTATTTCTTATACTTAACATTTATTTTAGTAAATATGTCTCCTTTTAGCCCTCCTAAACTTCATATAGATCAAAACGTGTACGCATTCCATAGTACTAGAAATGTGCGTGCATTATAACGCGTGCGTGTTTTAGGTTCGTGCATTCCCGAACTTTGAGTAAACATAACACAATCATGTTTCGTTCATTTTCAATTTTTGTCCACTTTTTAGCTCCCCAACTTGGTGCACTTATCCTACAAACATACTTGAACCTTTTCCATGACCTTCTTCTTCCAATAAGGAAACAAAAAAGGAAAGGCTCCACTTACAGAAGAAGAACCTATATCTCCCACTTCACCAAGTCAGGGTATTGAAGAAGATCAATTGTAGCATGTGATTCTCCTCTCTAAGAAAGAAGCAATCATCAAGCAACAAGAAAGAAGAAATAGAGTTTCTAAAAATAATGGTATAATCAAAATAAATCCTTATCTCTTCTTTGCAATTGCAAATTGAAAAACTTGAAATTCAATGCAAGGAAAAGGAAGAAAAAACCTTTCCAACACTAAATTAAAAGTTGATAAGGAAGTTAAAACTTCGTAAACATAGAGGGAGTCAATAATGTGTGTGGTATAATTTGTAATAATTACAAAAACTTGCATTCTCAAAATGAAACATTTAAAAATCAATTGGAAGAGGAGAAGATGGAAAGGACAGAAAAAGAAAAAGAAAAGGAAAATATCAAAAGGATTTACAGAGTTACCTATGAAGTAGGGGAAAATTACTTGTATGCGAGAAGACCTTCGTCGAGAAACAACGATTTCTTGGAGGAACAGTTCTATAGGTGGCAATTATCAAGAATAACATGTGAATTGCCATTTGAAATAAACAATGACATAGAATTTTTGAAGGAATTTACAAGAAGCTCCACTTGAACATCAAAATATCATGTGTGAATTCCACTTGTGTAATCTTCTTTTGGGTCACATGTCATATTTTCAAATAAATCTCTTCATGGGGAGTCCCAATTAAGAGCCTTCGCTTCTACCATGCAAAATCAAATAGAATGGGATCGAAGGACAAATGAGTATTTTGAGAAAGTGAAGGCAAAAGGTCTATGCATGAGGCATCAATATGTACTTGGTCTCACATACCTGTAAGTTTCTACGGAAAACTTCTTCGATTACTACAGAAACTTCACTAATTAAACAAGAGAAATTTTAAGCACCAAAACTCTGCAACTATTTTATGTGAAGGTTTATTTCATGAGAATTCCCGAAGCACAACCCATCACTATCATGTCCACAATTCATGTCGAATCCCGAGGTCTATCCCATGGCAGATATAACCCATATGAAGGCATAGGAATCAAAGGAGGAAAGGACGTGAGGAGGTGGTGACATTTAGTGTATCTCTTTAGAAAACCTTCTCCATTACATTGATTAAAAAAGCAACCAAAAACATTTAAGCACCAAAAATGGGAACTCTATAACTGTATTTCGCAAAAGGTCGATTGTAATTGGGATAATTGATGGGAGAATGAGAATTGGTGAGAAGGTCCATTGTGCATAATTGACGAGAAGCATTAGATCTTAAAAGCTATTCAGGTGAATGAAACTACCTGAGGCTATGCAATTTTGAGATTTTAAAATTGTTCACAGATAGACATTTTAGTTTATTTCTCTGTTCTATAGAGTCGTGAAGTATTTTAGAGGAAAACATGTACTTATAGTATCAATAGCAATACTTATATATGGTATTGTAGATTGTCTTATACACAATGTGTCTATACAATTGTCTTGGCTGGGTAGTCAATGAATGTGGTGAAATAGAAATTAAGGATAATAATAATAGGATATACTAGATTTATAGATGTCTTTTTTTTGCGTACATGATCATTCTTTGTAAATATAAAATAAAGTGGGCACAATATGCAATGATTACATGTTATCATTGTGATGTCACATGGCATATTCAAACAATAAACAAGTATGCCATCCATAATCATGTTTAAATCAAAACATCCAAGAGAAGAGTATAGATAGCGTATTGAATGGCTAGCCATCCAAGACAAGAGTATATACACTAGCCAAAGTCACAACCCAACCATTTATTTGCGATCGAAGACAAGATCACCCATTTCTATCTTACTTGATATACACACAATGTCTATATAACAAACACAATGTGTATACCATAGTCAGGAAAGAAAAATAGTTTTTATACCACAACTAACACACAAAAAGAACCATGTATATATATCAAAATATATAGATATGCATATGTCTTTTAATGCAGATAGTTGCATTGAAAAGTTCAAATTTACACTGTTGAATATCTAAAAAAATGTTGTATCGGGGTTCATTTTAAGAAGCCCCTCTGAAAAATTATTTTAGAATTTGTGGTGAATCTCAAAAATTGACTTTTCAAATTGTTGGTGAATTTCTAAAAAAACGTTTCAAGGAAAGGTGATTTCGCATGGAGAAATTTTCTCGAGGTTTCACATAGCTGGATGGGCGGAGTTGGGTGGAAAGGTTGGGTCTGGGCGGGTTGGTCGGTCAGTGTCAAGCAGCAGCTGGTCGGTGTAGGTTGGTTGGGTAGGTTGGTCAGGTAGGTTAGACGGGTAGGTTGGTCGAGTAGGTGATTGTATGGGTTGGTCGGGTAGGTTGGTTGGGTAGGCTAGTTGGGTGGTTTGATGGGTGGGTTGACCATCCAAATCTGTCATCCAACCCCTTAGCCATCCAACCCCTCAGCCACCTAACCCCTTACACGTCCAACTCCTTAGCCATCCAACCCTGTAACTATCCAACTCTTAGGTCTGGTTGTTTATGTTTACTTTGGAAAATATGAAATGATTCAAAATGGTGGCGAATTACATCCATAAGCTCTTATATATGTGTAAAATCTAGGTGAAATGAATAGTACAAGGGATATGTTGGTCAATTTTTTTGGTGAATAAGTCGGTTGTGAATCACAGAAAATTCGCCAATTCAAATTTCCATAAACCTAGATTTTCACGAGTTTACGAAAATTCACCACTAAAATTTTCCATGTGTTGTATATTGTTACTTACGATATATGTTTTTCCATTGTAAAGGTAAATATGGTTGCCATTTGGATATTGGAAATTCATGGAGTGTCTAATACCTCGAGAAAATATTACATGTTCATCGTTCATATTATATGACCCTGATGACAATAAAAAAGTAGAGAGAGGCACCATTGTGGGAAATGTTAGTATGACCATCCACCAAGCTGAGTATAGGGCCTTGATATTGGGTCTTGAGGAAGCGTTGTGTCAAGAAGTTTGGAACATTTGTGTGTTTTCTTATGATATGGTTGTTGTGAATCAAATGAATGGTGTATACCAATGTAACAATGTAAATCTTTTTGTTCTCCGAGTTCAAGCGCTAGAGATTGTATCTTGCTTTGTGAAATGTTCATATGTACATGTAAAAGTTAATAGAGGTAGGTTGGATGTATGTCAAGTGTCTAGGGCCACAATAAACGAAGAAGTGGTAGTGTTGTTAGCAATTGCCATAGATGACATTGTAATATGATATATGTACACACCATATTTCCTTTTTGTGTTATGTACAAGTATGTTTCTAATTATTTAATGGCTTAATACCTTCTATTTGTGATGCATTGGTGGAATGGTAGACATAGCTTTATTATCGTAGGAATAATGCGGCCCGTCGGAGATATAATATGAATGTTATCACAAGATACTCGGACCTTGGAGTCATCATACTCTGTTATGGTGTGTACTCTTAGAAAAATACATGTAGGCACTATATTTTTCCAAATTGTTATTGTTAAGATGAATTATGATTGTTTGTGATTTTTTTATTTAGCCATTGTCCGGTCAAATTTTCCAAACTTGCATTTTGCGGGCATTGTTTCTTTGTCGCAAGTAAGAATACAAGATTTTCAATTACATTTTCCATTGCTGCAATTGAAAAATAAATAATTGTATTATCTTTTATGTTGAAACAATTTTTTTAAGTAACTAACACAATCTTATTTTAGGCACATGATCCTAGGCCTCCACTCAAAAGATCAAAACGATGAAGGTGAATATTGAACCTTCAAATATATTCTTTGTACGTGTGTGTACTTTATGTACTAATCATTCTAACATTTCTTTTTTAAAAATGGACTTTGGTATTATTTATTATGTTGGTAACAAGTTTTTATATGGTATGGATTGGTGAGTGAAGGATGACGAGGTGGTTGCGGCAGAACATTACTTTGTCGTCACATGTACATGATGGTATAGATGTAGAGGAGGTAAAATTACCTTAATTTAACGTTGTATTTGTTATCTTAATTTAATTTAATTTGATTATATATTATTGTGTATGTGTGTAATGAGTTTGTATGGCTCATAACATGATATTTGGAATAATAATTACAGGATGATGCACCCAATGTCCTTTCTCCACGTCATGGAGAGGATGATATTGTCGTCGATAAGGTAAAATCAGCAAATTGAATTTTGTAATTTATTGTTTTCATTTATGTCCATTAGTTTCTAACTATTTATATGTTGTTGTATAGGCTCCTCTTCACTATAGGAGGGAGTGTTATGGGGATCACATACTTTATTATTGCAGTACCTCGATTACTGCAACAATTGTTTTTACACATTACGGATGTTAAACGTCCATAAGACAAATGCCCATTCCCTCTCTCATGTTTCCCCTAAGACGAGAGGGAGAAAGTTTACCAGCAAGTATCCTCGGCGGGCCTTCAAAAAGTGGAGGCAATACAGGAACAAAGAGAGGGAGACATTGAGTGTGTGTTGCGCATGTGCTCTATATTGCAGGTGACACGTGATGAAGCACATTTTCATAAGGGATGGCAAGGCATAATTCAAAGAGCTTAATAGATGCTTCAAGAAGTAGGTTGTCAATGCCATGAGGGTATATGATTCAGAGACTATGAGGGCTAAGAAGAGGGCACACATATTGGATTTGAGAGAAAATAAGAAAAATATGGTAATTTTATTGAGTAACGGTTTCATTTCACTTGTTTCTTGTTGTCAATACATAAGTATTATATATTTCTTATAATTTACATGCCATTTTCTTCACAGGGAGAGGATGGTGAGATGGATGCAGGGGTCATTCCCGAAAGAACTAGTGGAGGTGACTGTGACGTAAGTTAGTCATTTTATATTTATCTTCATTAGTTAAACACTTGTTCATGAATCGTTCATTAACATTTGCATTGATACAATATGTATGTAGGAGGATGATATGCCGCTTTTGCATCTATATGAAAAATGTAAAAAAAAAGTAGCAGCAACGAATCCAACCAACAGAAAGGAAGCTAAGGTAAATAAAAGCGAACACAAAATCATGAATTTTAATTTGTAGTTTTTGTTATAAAACCATTGTAATAAAAATATGTTATTTTGTAGGTTGGTTCGTCACAAGTGGGTGATGCTACTTGTAACTTTTCAGCAGATCGTGGATGTGGTAGTGCAAACAATGCAAAGCATGGTAAGTCATGGACCTCAATTGAAATCTAAATTTCAAGTTATCTTTTTCCCTCTAAATGTAAAAAATATAAATTTGTATTGTAATAAGGAATTTTAGAACTTGTTAGATTTATAGTTTAAGTATTTTCTTTAAGTGAATAAGTACTTGTTTGATTTCTAAATATTTACTTAAATGATATGTAGATATTTCCATCTCATTGCATATCTTTGATAGATAATTATGACGTAAAGGTGTGTCGGTGGTAATCGTTCCCAATAAAAAAACTAAAAAGTATGGATAAATATGTGTAATAGTCATTTAAATATGCACAACATTGCATATGTTTGAACTCTTAGATCCTTTATTTGACCTTGTAATTACTTGAGACTCTTCTCTTTATCTTCTTGCTTTACTAGCCCTATTGGATTGTATCTTCACCTATAGTTTGACATGATTTCAGATTCTATAGCATACAAAAGTGTAGAGTCCGTAACAACAGCCCAACAATCCGTAGTAACTAGCATCCCATAGCAATGTACCCAACACCCTCAATAACTTAAAATAGAGCTTGTAGTAGGAGGTTTTGCTTGGTTTAGGATAGACTAGAATAAGTTGCACATAGACTAGAAATGATCCTCAAATTGCAGAGTAGGTAGAAGTGAAGTTTGTAAATATCTTGATATCTCAGTATATGAATGAGATTATATGCTTTTGTCTACATCACTCCTAAGAGATTGTCTTGTCTTTGGGACACCTCCTTACTTCTAGACCCTGTTCCACTACTTCCCTTTTACCTTTTCTGAGTTCCTTTTAACCTCTGTCAGCTATGATATGTTCCTTTTAAAAGTGGTTATGATGAATATTGTGCTTTTACATATTTATATGTTGTTTGTAACTCATATTTACGTTCAATTCAGTCACTGCATGCATCTCCTAAGACCCATGGGAGAGAGGAGAATGAGGAGTTCAACATGCATCTCGGTTTACAAGTACGTAATTAAATATCGGTTGATTACGTTTTTCACATATACACGAACATTTAATTATGATTTATTTTGCTACTTACTGCAACTAATTTAATGTGCAATGATCACAGGCATCTTCCAAGGGCCTCAAGAGAGAAGGGGAGGAACATATTCCATTACATGAGGATTTATAGGTAACCTTTACGTGAAGTGGAATCGAGATTCTATATTGTGGATCGTTTTATTATATAAATAGTATTAAAAATAGGAATAAAGTTATAGTATATAAATTTATTTTTGTTTGGACTAACTACCAGAATTATTTCAAAATACTACTAAATGTTCCTATAATGCAACCCTCCTCCACTCCTACTACATCCATATCGTTCTCGACATGGTGCCATCTATTGGTGATGTGGTGGATGTCTGGATGTATGGAGAATTGGTGGGCCATGGAAAAATTCACAATGTCGGTGTTGATGCAACTTGCCATGGGAGGAAAGTTCCATCAAATTGTGTCGTTGTTAATATCCTCAGTGTTATTGATATTTCCCTCTCTACTATTTCCTACCTCTTTCGCGGACATGTTGGCGGATGTTGTCAATAGCTATACCATTTGGCCACTTTCTAAAATGCATCTTAGCTAGCCACCTCATTAGGTAATAGCTTGTTTGGAAATGTTTTACATGTAGTTTTGGCTTTGCGGTATTCTTAGTATATATGAATTATAGTAACACAAACTGTTTAAATTTTGTAGGATGATGCGGTACCCGCCAAAATAACAAGGCGGGCACCAAGTACAAAAGTGACACCCAACTCGATACATAAGAATCCCAAAAGAAAAAAGCATATTTCGAAAGAATTTTCTCCATTGTGCACTAGACAATGGAGGAAAAACTGATTTCATACTATTAACCAAATTATTTCATAACATTAACATTAATTTAATGACAAAGTTTTAATTGATAAAATTGTGGCTTGTTTTAATATAATAACAATAACATTAACATGTGTTTTAATTGTGTATTTTTTGGATTTAATCATGATTATAGTTTTCATAAGTGTTTTTAGTTTGAATGTGCCATGATGCTTCACAATCGGTGCATTATTCATGATTATAGTTGTCATAAATGTTTTTTGTTTTAATGTGCCATGTGGCATTGTAATTTGTTGATTATTCATGATTATAGTTGTCACATTTGTTTTTGTTTGAATGTGCCATGTGGCATCACAAAGGGTTGATTATTCATGATTATACCTGTCACAAATGTTTTTTTGTTTGAATGTGCCATGTGGCACCACAATGGGTCGATTATTCATTTTTTTGTTTGTACGTGCCATGTGGCATCACAATGACAACCAAAGTAATCATTGCATCTTCTCCCCACTTTATTCAACCATCATGTGATTTTGCAAAATACTTAACATGTGAACCTATTTTTTACTCTATTTATAGCAGCAGACTAACATTGTTTTTTATTTGTATTGCAGGTGAGATTTGAATCCATTTGTTGCCATCCATCAATCTTAGTTAAGGTAATTTCATATTTTTACTAGTTCATTTATCACATCTACAAGTGAATGTGATGTTTTCTTTCTACAAGTTCATTTATTTTTACTAGTTCATTTATCAAATCTGCAAGTTCATTTATCAAATCAAAGCTTTTCAAATTTTTAGGCAGAAGGAAAGATTTTCATATTTTCATAATCATCGTAACAAACTACTTTTTGTTAGATAATATAACCTATGAATTCAATTTTAAAAATATCTCAACGCCATTGTTTAAAAATTATGTTCTTTGTATTCCATGCATTATGTATCCTGTTACCGATCTGATCATGACATTTTCTCAACAAATATAATTATCTTATAAGTAATGCACTAAGGACTAGTTTTGTTTTTGTTTTTCTTTTTCCGACTTCTTTTTATATTCAATGATTCTAATTTATGAGGAACAAGTATGAAATGAATAAGGGCCTCAATTTACATGGGAATTAATTTACAAGTATGAGGAACAATTAAAATGGGCCATTTTTTAAAATTGATAAAACTACAAACTGCCAAGAAAATAAAGCGTTACTTGTATTTGTCAACCTCATAAACACAAATGTAAGGTCGGGGTTTTGGAATTTGTGATGGACTGATATGCTTCACCAACTATTTACACTTTCCCTAATCCACGTTATTGGGAATATTATGTAGATGAGGAAAATAATAATGGTGGACATCGAGTTCAACTTTTCTATCATTATACCACACTCTTGTTTTCAAACGAATAATATACCTGCATAAGATTTCGTTCATGATTTTTATAGCATTTGCTAATCTTGTAAGTTTTGTGATTCGTTTCCACTTTCATAAGGAAACAAGAGCTTAGCTTGTAAGTTTTTTGATTCATTTCCACTTTCACAAGGAAACAAGATTCAACAGCAAAATTTGAATGCCCAGTCATGTAAGCTATAAAATTATTAATTTTTCAATATTATAGGAGTTTTGGTGGATTTTTTTATATTGTAGTAGTTTTTGTGACTCAACGATCTAATGTGGACATGAAAAAGACAAGGACATAGTTGTTTCAACATTTTCCATACTCCTAGGTCTTGTGTAAGACTGCAAGTGTATTATTGAATACATTGTATTGTTTCTTCTCTATTTTGTATTGATTATTCTCTATTTTGTTTTCCTTGTGCATCTCTTTCAGGAACAAGATTGGTGACAAATATATTTTATGTAGGGGAAAAAATGGGGATCTAAAGTACTCTTATTTTCATCACTGGATTAAAAGGTAAGCCTACAAGATGTATAAATGGTGTTTCATTTTACTCTTACCACCCATAAACTTGAACAACTTCCAAAAGAAACTCATAAAATTTACTATATTTTTCATCTATGTCAAGACTTCCTTCAATTCAATCTAGCTCATGATTTATTAGTAGCCAGTAATGAATTCAACCCCATTTAGCAGTAAGTCGTGACATTTAAAATGAAGAAATGGAGAATGTTTTATTCTGGCATTGTTTGGTTTGACAATTGTTTAGAGACATAGTAGGTTGAAGCATTGTAATATTGATCCTTATTCATATTAGAGATTATTGATTTATGGGAAATCATTTATCTTATTTATCATTTTTGCATATTCACACCAACATCAAATGATGGCTCACTTTGATTTTGTTTACATTGATGTGTTGGTTCTCTATCTCCCGGCGTATTTATGGATGACGAGCCAACAAAGGTGTAGGGCATAGCCCCTCTTTGAGTCAAAGAAAGCAAAACTAGTTTATTGTTATTCTACCAAAGAAATTTGTTTCCAACTCTCTAGAAAAGAAAGGAAATGAAGGAGAGGATGAAGAAAGATCAGGTCCGAAGGGAGAAAAGAAATGAATTCCAAAGCAGAAAGGTCAGAGGGTTTATGTTTTGGGATTGGTAGTAAACAGAGCCAAACCTACTTGCATAAACGAATAAAGCAATACTGATGAATAAATGACAAAAAGGTAGAGATAGATCTAACAGAATAAACGCATAGATCTGACATAAGAAAGATCAGATGCCCATAACACACATATTCAGCACAAAGTCTTAATATTTGTATTAATATTCTCTCCTGTTACAAAAAGTACAAAGCCTTTTCTCCCTACTTCTATTTTTCATCTAAAAGATATCCACCCCCGAATACAACAAGTATTCAAGTATATATAGAAGGAGAGAAGAAAAGAAGACAAAAGCAAACAAACCACTTATTTACAAAAATATCTTACAATACATTACAAAGTCATTTGTTGACTTTTGACAACTTTTATGGATGACATCATCCCATGGTGCAACATGGATGATGTCATCGTTTGTGTCAACATGACTCAACTATTTTACAAAGAGAAAGATGAGAAGAAAGAAACTATTCGTCGTCATCCCGCGGCTGGAAGGGGGTATCCTGCTTTTGCTGCTCGGGCGACGAGATGTGGAACTGGGCACGGTACTCCATGAACTTGCTGATCATGGGTTGAAGTTGATCCTCAGAAGGATCCTTGTGTCTATCGCTGATAGCTTCGCAGGTCTCCCGCTCATCTATGAGCCTTTCCGGGAGTTTGGAATAATCATTCTCTGCCTCTATCAGGTACCCGATGAAGTCACGACACGCCAATAGGTTATTAATGGATTCGGCGTCGAACGTAACTTCCGCCCCTGGCCCCCGTGAAACGATCTCCTCAAGATCTGAATAGTTTCTCCACCTTTCTTAAGGTGAAAGAAGGAGTGAGTAACCCCGAGACATTGTGAGAACAATCTGTTCCATTTGATGCATTGCATCCAGGGCTACCTCCTTTACCTTGTCGATCTTTTCCAGGACGAACTCTAGCTGATCCACCCGATAATCCAAAGTGGAAAGGATTTTATTCAGGGCTCTAGGGTGTCCAAAGATGCCAAACTTGACCAGATCATCGACTGAACAGTTGAGCATTTTCTGAAAGGTCTCGTGTTGCATCTTGGCATGATCAAGCTCTTCGGAGATGGGTCCCGCTATCGCCTGGAGTTCTCTGTTTGTTCGATTGATATTCTGATACAAATCTGTGAACTTAGCGATAACTCCCTCACTTTCTTTGAGGATTTGGCTCCTCCAGTGGAAACTGCCATGCCCTGCTCGCCGATTTTAGCATATTCATTGATCTTTTCCTGGCTCAGAGGCTCAGGAGTTTCGGGCAAGCAAATTGTAGGAGGCGCACTGCCCATTTTCTGCAAGGCACGGAGAAGATATTTATTTTTCTCCTTTAGCAGCCTTTTCTCTTCCTTTGCTTCTTGGAGTTTCTTGCAAAGGGCGTCAACTGCAGATAGGGCCTCTCCTTGCAGGCTTTCTGAAGATGTCCCCATTGTGACTTGAGTCACTGTGTAATCTGTCAAGACAGATCCTTCTTATCCTTCAAAGGATTGGGGTATGCTATCTCCATCACTCTCTCCCCGTTGCACTCGAGAGAAGCGGGTTATGGGCTTTTGCTTCTTTTCCCCTTTTGATGGGATCACGGAGAAGTCCATCTGGTGCGATGGGAACTTTCCTTTTCTGTTGACTCAGGTGCTGGGAGATCTAGGCTGGACTTATGGGAGAAGGACCAGAAATAGAGAAGGGGGCAGCTACAGTAGTAGAAGGGAAAACGTGGAGACACTTGGAGGCAACATTGAGAGGGAAGCCGAGGAAGTGCTCATGGGAGGAAGGGGTACTGCAGGGGAGGAAGACATAGGAAGGGAAGGGAGCTCAGAGATGAGGGAAGAAATGGAGGGGGACAGCTCCGCGAGAGAGGAGAAGATGGAGGAGGAAGAAGGGGGAACAGTAGAAGAAGGGGGAGAGGACACGACCAAAGGAATGGTCACTTGGGTCACTCGAGGAGGGGAAGGAGGAGAAGGAGAAGGAACATAAGGGACCTCAATTGTTACAGGTCGTGGCCACACCCGGAGTGGAGGTGCCAATGGAACATCTTCCGCCGCTTCTTTTTCGGGCTTTTCGGGATTACAACCCGCTTCTTGTGAAGCTAAGGAGGGCTTTCAGAGCTTCCTCTTGGGTGGAGCCGACTCACCCTCTTTTCCTTTTCCCTTGCCTTTTTCTCGCTGCTTTCACCCGAGGAGGTGCGTTTCCCAACGGAGAGGTCATGAAATCGACTCCGAGGTAGATGAGCCCGTTCATTCGGCACCAATGCTCTGTTCTTCACAGAGTTTCCTTGACCCTTTCCTCTATTGTTTGAGGAGCTTTGGTTTCTATCAATCACCGCGAAAGGCCAATCGTCCCCACCCGTGTCAAGATACACTTGATCAACTTCTTGCTCAGCAGTTTGGTAGCCTTTTGGGACGATGGCCACCCCGTACTGGATGATTTCTGCTAAGGCCAAGCGGGAATGATCCTTCCTCCTGAGCTCAACCTCATGATATATGTCGATGTAGATATCTTCGATCTGAGGGATGTGGATCGGATCGAGCTTGGCCCTAGGCAGACAATTTCTTGGGTCGAAGGTGGGCCTTGCTGGGAAGTTATGTTTCAGATTCAACAGCTCCAGTTCTGCAAACATGTCCTTTGCTTTGTGGTGAGTGAGACATGTATACCTACCCACTGTGAGGGGGAAAGGAGTTCCACCCTTCTTTCTCTTTAGACACTTTTCGTGGTAGGTGATTAGTTGTCTCGATAGCTCCAACAGGATCAACTTGGGACCGGCATACCTCGGCAATTTAGTTGGTTCTCCCAAGAAGTTAACTGCCCTCAGATAGGTAAATGTGGGGAATTGAGTGAACAGGGCCCCCCATTTCTCTGTAGCCGCTACGATGCTCTTGGTCGTGCGACCGTGAGTCATATTCGGCCTCAACAGGCAGATGATAAAATAGAAGAATGCATCGTTGATTTTTGTGAATTGGGGAATGCTATTTTCCAGCTTCAGCTCTGGATAATATTCATATATTTTAACTTGGGCCAAACCCCGCACCGCATCGAGCCGGATAGTCCCTTTCTCAAGCAGCAACATAGACTACGTAGAGTTCATATAGAACCTCCCGTTGTGTTAAGTTGTTGGAGCTATTCAGATTGTGCCGCTTATGATTTCGCCCACTCAAAGCGTTGATCGGGCACATTTTTGTTCATTGTTTCTAAATATCGCAAATCCACTTGTGAAAATAATGGGCGTCAGAAGCCCAAAGACTCGCTTAGAATGTAATTGTGTCACTGAAGTTCCTCTCGAAAAGTCACACGATGAATGACTTGTGGCCACCGAGTCACCACCTTTTTGTTCTTCGATAAACCTCGCTCATCACCGCATGCACCGATCTTCATTGTCGTCCCAGCCTTAATGCAATCTTCCCGCTGACGGCCACAAAGTGCCGGGTGAGGGATGCCGAGCATTATTTCAAAGTGCCGGGCAAAGTGAGGTTGATTATAACCTCGCCCTTCTCATCAGGACACATCTTGTGTCTTTATTGTAGCATCGGCAACAACCATCATGAATTCGTTGTTCACGGCGCTAATCGGGATTCCTCCAAAGAAAGTGTAGTGCACTCGCCCATCGCTTGTCCATCCATGGACTTCTTGTGACCCTCTGGGTTCTGGCCCAGAAATCTTCCATGTCAATATGACCCAGTTCTGAGTCTCCGATGTCTAGGTCACACTCGCTGGGGACTCCTGGGCATCCCGACCCTCCGATACTTGTACTTCATTTCTTCTTCTCGTGAGCTTGGCTTTTCCCTGGATTTAGTAGGTCTCTTGCTTGATGTTGACATATGTGACTCTGAACTTAATTGCTGATCTGCAAGAATAAGAAGTGAAACCCAACGCAAGAAAGTCATATCAGCTGTTTGATCTTCCATTAAAGCGTCAACAGAAGAAAGAGTTAGTGATTTTAAGGCCTCAGGGCGCAGGGCGCATGAATACTGCAGGTTACAGGGCTAAATAATAAGGCACACAGGAAAGGGCTGCTGCAAGGGATAAATCAGCACAAAGGGCGCATGGCGCATGGACACTGCAGATTGCATTTTTTGTTGTTGTAAGCATAAGTGCGCCTGCGCCATATGTATACATTTTATAAAGGGCGCGGATATTTTTCATGTTACACGGGTGTAGGATGCGCCAAAGGGCACGAGCTTAATGCGTGTAACATCATTTTTCATGCGCCATAGGAGAACTTGGCGCGGCGCATGGAAGGTCTGCACAACATGATGTTGTTGTAACAATGGATGCGCCTGCGCCATTTAATCAGTGGTAGTTGGCGCATATAATTTCAATGTTGCATACATGCAGGGTGCGCCAAAGGGCGCATGGTTTTGTAATGTTGCACACAAGTTTGGTGTGCCAAGAGGGCGTAGGGAAAGTGGCTGTAAAGTGAAGGAAGTGCGCCTTGAGGGCGCAACTGTTCTTTATGTAACAGCAGGGACATGCGCCATTGGCGCGACTGTTTATCATGTTACAGGGGTGACAGATGCGCCAAAGGAGAAAAATAACAGTGTCTTCTTTTCAAGCCATGATCTTTCTCTGAGGGGTTTTCATGTGGTTAAGCTTCTTTTTAAGGGTACATTTGGGTGATGAAGAAGCTAAAAAAAGAGTTCCAAGCCATTTTTTAGGACAGAGTCCCCTTTACCAGCAGATCTGGAAAGAGGGGGAAAATGCATGGGTAGAGAAAAACAACAAGGAGGGTGGGGAGTTCATGTTTTGACAGTTTTTATTAATCCACACCAACAAGCAGCCAAGAACCAAAGCACAAAACACACAAAAGAAATGAGGACCTCTTACCAGATTATATAACGGAGAAGTGTGCAAACAGGTCCACGAAGTGATTCAAAACGACAGGCAAAGGTGCGCACTGACAGTGCACAGAGGGAAGAGAAAAAATCACGTGATTGTGTCGATGACAATGACAGTGCAGACGTGCCTATATATAGGTGAGGTGGTAATAAATGCGCCACCAACTTTTTCAAATGGCGCATGAAAAGCACTGTCGACACAAGAAAACATGCACCCTTGGCGCACCAAAACACTTGCCAACACGAAGTTATGTGCGCCTAGGTGCACACCGAAAGTGATGTCTGACACAAGAATATGTGCGCCCTTGGCGCACCAAAAAGTGGCGCAACAAAAGTATTGTTGACATGAAGGCGCATGCGCCTTGGCGCATGCAAGAAAGACTCAACATAGTGAGGCGCATCAAAACGCCTGTTGACACTTCAAAGCATGCGCCAAAGGACTTAAAGGGGGCGCATGAAAACTTGATGTTGCATAGTCATTATGTGCGCCCGACCAAAAAGACCAAAAATGGCTAAGTTCGAAAACTAGATTTCCTGGGGAGGGATTTTGCAACGTTCCGAACGCAAGGGGTCCCTGACGAGGGACCAGAACAAAATTTTGGTAGGGTTATCTGTAAAATTTCCCTTGCCAATTTTACGGGATAACAACTGGCTCTTTCTGGGGACTATCTCTGAGCGGACCTCAGGGATAGAGGATCCCAGATCTCACGTGCCTATCCATTGGGTAACAGAGTCAAAAAAAACAAGGGAGACCGAAAGGGAAACACACAACCAACGAAAGCAAACACACGACAAAAACAAACACACAACTGAAGTAAATTATACAAAGAAGAGAGCAAGCTCTACTTCCTGAAGATTTTCAGATGTTGCCCACTATAGGGAAGCGGGAGCTCAATCCCATCCAGATACGAGAGATAGAAACTATTCTCTCCGTTGAGCTGCTTGATCTTGAAAGGCCCTCTCCATAGGAATCAAACTTTCCGTGCATGCCTTTTGGCTCTCTTCGTTTGTCCCACAAAAGGACGAGGTCTCCCACCTGGAAACTTCTTTGCTTAGCTTTTTTATCGAACAATCTTTTGACCTGATTCTGATGCTCGGTGATCTTGTCGACCACCCTTACTCTCTTTTCCTCGAGCTCTGCTAGATACATGATCCTCTTTTCAAGGGAATTTTGAAAAGTTTCATCTTCGATTGCCCGTGCCAAGCGCAGAGCAGGGATTTCAGCGGAAATGGGGAGCTCGGCATCGGTGCCATATAACACTTGAAAAGGTGACATACCGAGAGATCTCTTGGGGGTAATGCGGTCTGCCCACAAAGCATCGTATAAGGACTTGTGCCACATCCGTTGATTTTCATCCACTAGCTTTCGTATGATGGTCACTAAGTTTTTGTTACTGGATTCTACCTAACCATTTCCCTGAGGGTAATAATCTGAGGCGTGAGCTAAAGTTATCCCATATTCATAGCAAAAACCAATAACTTCCCGTGAAGAAAAGTTAGAAGCATTATCAGCAATAATCTTGTTTGGGACGCCAAACCTGACAATGATATTTTCTTTGATGAAACTGCAAACAACTTCGGAAGTGGCATGCTTGATAGGTATGGCTTCCACCCACTTGGTGAAATAATCTTGTTGTTAGGACATAACTATGTCTGGCACTTGATTGGGGATTGAGTGTGCCGATAAAATCAATTCCCATCGCTTGAATGGTTCGCCGACAACGACCGCCCGAGGGGAAAAGCGCCAACTTGGGCTTGCCGACGAACTACCGGGCAAGGTTCACACTTTGCTACCTGTGGTCGTATCCTGAAAAGCGCGCCCAATAGTACCTGCCCGATGATCTTGTGTGCTATCACGTAAGAGGAGAAATGGCCTCCACAGCTGAATTGTGAAAACTTTCAAGTAACTTCACCTGCTACGGGCTTATCGACACATCGCAAGAAGACACCATCTATCCCACGTTTGTATAAACCGTCATCCCAGATGACATATTTGGCTACTCTGAGCTTTATAGTGCACTTCTCCTTTGCAGTTAGGTGAGCTGGGCATTCGCCATAGGTGAGGAAGAAAGCAATATCGGAATACCATTCATCGCTGGTTGCGACAAATAGGACCAGAGGTAGTGACTCGGGTTTCTCCAATTGACTTTGTGCTTTATTGGTACAATCATCCTTTTCTCCGAAACTTCTGATCCTTGGTTTTCGGCCATAAGTTGACATAAGCCTTTGCCTCTTACCAACTTGGTTGGTTTTATATCTAGATCGTACTCCTGGACCTTTGCAATCCAATTTCCGCGCAAGCTTCCTAACTCCTGTTGAGTTAAAATTGATTTGACTGCCGTGTCAGGAACCAGCACCACTATATGAGAATTTAAAATGTAATACCTGAAATTTTTGACTGCTTTGACAACGGCGAAGGCATGCTTTTCCAATCGAGACATTTTTAATTCGTGAGGCTTGAGGGGAGAGCTCATGAACGCAATTGGGGATTCAACATCCTCAGAATTCTTTTGCATCAAGATGGCAGATACAGTATGCTCAGACGCATAGCTATACATGATAAAATCCTTGGAGAAGTCGGGGCATACCAGGACTGGTGCGTGAGCGACGGAGGCTTTTATTTCCTCGAACGACCTTTTCCCTTCCTCGCTCCATCGAAAAGTTGGTGACCCTTTCATCATGTCCAATATATGACGAGTCTTTTCAGCAAAGTCGGGAACAAAACGCCTGAGAAAATTCACCTTTCCGAAGAAAGAATGAACGCCGGTCTTGCTTGTAGGCAAAGTGAGGCTCTGAATAGCCTTAACTCTTTCGGTATCTATCTTCGTTCCTTCTTTGCTAACAACATGTCCTAGCAACTTTCCTTCTGTGACTCCAAAAATGGATTTTTTTGGGTTCAGGGAAATCCCATGCTCTCGGCATCTGGCCAATACTTGCTCCAGATGATCACAATGATCACTTCGTTGTTTAGAGAACATAGTTAAGTCATCCAGATAAACGACAATGACTTTCCCCATCATACCTTTGAATGCCAGTCCATGGCCCACTAAAAGTGGCGCCAAGATTGTTGGTCGTGCCAAAAGGCATCCTCGCTTGTAGGCAAACGTGCCCCAGGGAGTAGTGAATGCTATTTTAAATTGATCTTCAGGCGAGACTTCAATCTGATTGTAGCCCGAAAAACCATCAAGCATGGACAACATTTCTGATCCAGTTACCGCTTGTAGAACTTGATCCATTATAGGAAGTGGGTAGTTGTCCTTTAAGGAAGCCTGATTCAGTTTTCAAAATCTACGCATATGTGTATTTCACCATTTTTTGTACGTACTGGCACAATGTTTGCCACCCAAGTACTGTGATGGATAGGAAAAATGATTCTCGCATCCAACATTTTCTGAATTTCAGCCTGGATAGTACCTGAGATCTTAGGGTTATAATGCCTCTACTTCTGGCGAAAGGCTTTGACGTCCTCCTTCAACGGGATGTCATGCTGGACGTCCTTTGGCTTAAAAGACTTCAGATCGGCGTAGGACCATGCCAATACATCCATGTATTTCTTCAACAGTTTGACAAACTTCCGCTTCTCTTCAGTGTGCAACATTTTCCAATGTTCACAAACTGCGGATGTTCTACCGAACCTAAATTAACCGGTTCGGTTTCTGGGGAGGAGTCCGTACCATCTCACTTTTTCTTTTTTACAAAACGGTCATGCCTGTCGAACAACCGCTCCAAAGAAACCAGGCCCTTCGAGATTTTATTTCCTTTGAGCTGACATATGCCGTCGTTCCCTTTGGATTCATCCTTTTGATCGGTAATTGATTCACGACACGTAGAATTGGATCCTTCAAAGTGAAGCTCCTTAAAATTTTCCACCTTTTCTAGAAAGGCAATGAGTTGATTGTCATCATTGAATACTTGCCAATGCTGAGAATTATCTGGCACACTTGGGCGGAAAACCACCTCAATGGTGTATTTGTCTGTTTTCAAACCTGGGTGAGGGAGCATGAGGGATGCTGAAATGGCCAATGAATCAGCCATGTCATTCTGAGCTCTTGGAATGGATTCTATTGAAAAAGCATCAAATTCTTCGATGTTGTCCCACACCGCGTTGCGATAGTGCCTGAGCCTCTCATTCTTTACTTGATATATCCTCTTGACTTGATTCACGACTAGTTCTAGCATCACCTTGTACTTTCAAATTTTTTATCCCCCTTTCCTTTGCGGCTTGCATGCCA
Organism: Taxus wallichiana var. yunnanensis; assembly: GCA_018340775.1. Taxonomy (NCBI): domain Eukaryota; kingdom Viridiplantae; phylum Streptophyta; class Pinopsida; order Cupressales; family Taxaceae; genus Taxus; species Taxus wallichiana. The sequence goes on along the minus strand of CM031235.1, from coordinate 875,680,855 downwards.
AGTAGCAGAGATTCATACTCAGCAGTATTATTTGTGTTGAAAAACTGCAACTTGAAAGAGAGAGGAATAATCTCCCCTTCGGGAGATATTAGCACGGCTCCGGCCACATCCACTGGTTACGCAGCTGCCATCGAACTGCAAAGTCCAGACCTTGTTAAGATCTTCTTCTTGGATGAAAACAACCATTTTGTCAGACTCGGTAGACAAGAAATAGTTTCCCATCCCTGATGATTCAAAAAGAATTTGAGCTTTGGGATCCTCAGAGTTAGTAACCAAGTATTTCTTTTGTGATTCTGGCTCCAACGTCTGCATTACACCTTTGACGGGGATTCTAGCCTTAGACTAGTCCATATGAATCTCCCCACCAACTTCACTACAAAAACTTCTTCCCAGCAAAATTCCATAGGCTCACTTGGAATGTCGGCAACGAGGACGGTCATCTTTACTCTTTTCTCTGGGAATGCCGCAAATGCGAATTGCGCGTCTTTGATTTGACCAATCAACGGAACCTACTTGGTTTCCAAGGAATAACATCTACCAAAAGGCTTGGTAAGGGTGAGGCCCAAAGCATGGGTGACTTTTGCCGGCATGACGTTATCAGAAGCTCCAGAATCAATTATACAGTTACTTAACTTGTGACCATTGATTAGGAGGGAGAGATAGAAAGGTTCTATCTTGCCTGATGCAGATGTTGAAGCAACATTTATGCGGGATGCAGGAGGAGTGGAAAGGATTCCTTTTAGGGGAATCTGGGGAGACATGACAGCTTGACTTTGAATATACTTGGTCAATCTTACAAGCTGTTCGGGATTTGACTGAAGATATTCGGCTTCAGACATTTGGATCTTAGTCTTTTTAGCATGATCTATGATGTCAAACATGGCTAAGGGTTGCGCTGGTAAAGGAATGAGTCCTTCACTTCGCGATGATAGAGTAGGATTACTGGTCTTCATAGAAGAAGGCTGATTTGGAGGAGAGATCGGGGGAAAAGCTTTCTTTGTAAAAGACTTAACAGGGGGTTGAGTAGGAAGGGGGTTACCTCTTTTAGCAATGGTTGGAGGCGCGTTTGACACGGCCTTCTCTTTCCGCACATGGGCAGCGACCTCTGCTTCTTTTCCTTGAGAGCGGGTAAAAACAACATATGATTGTCCACTTGCATACCCTTGTGTACATTCTTCTTCATCAGATCCTTCCTCATCAAATTCCATATACCCGATAGTAGAGTCGCCAGTCGGCTCACCGACATCTTGATCATCTTCGCCTTGAGATGAAGGTTCTTCGTAATCTTGTTCCTCTTCTTCGATTTCGACTAAAGCGTTGACCGGAGGAGCCTCAAGTGCCAACCGTGGAGCAGTTGCAGGTAAGCGCGGCCTTTGAGGAACATGGCTGGAAACGAAATTCCTCCGTGGAATATCCCAGTATGAGGAACTGGGGGAAGCTTGGGCTAACTGCTTCTTTAATGCGAGCAAGTCGTTCGCCATCTTTTGAAATGCCGGATCAGATGAAGTAGTGGGCGAAGGGCCCGAAGATTTAGGTTTAGATGATTCCCTTTTTAATTCACCAGATATTAGCAAGTTATCTTCAATTCTGATGGCAGCGGCCTGGGCAAGAATCAAGGTAGCCACTTGTTCTTGCAGGAGCAAGAAACTTACTTTCGAGCTCATAGCGTTCACGAAGAAACACTTCTGATTTTCCGGTGTTGGAAGCATGGCAACAGCACACGGTTGATTAATGCGTTGAACCTGGCGATAAAATCACGCATGGTCTCATTGGCCTCCTTCTTTAGGTGAGTGATCTGTGATAACAATGCAAATGCATCTTCCGAGGGCTTGTACCTGTCTTCAAAAGCATCCCGCAAGGTGGCCCAACTGGTAATAGATCCGCCGGCAAATGCTGAAACCATTCTGCTGCGGGCCCTTGTAAAGTTTCCAGAAAAAGGTGAACTGACACATCTTCATGGGTTACATCCAGGATACTGCATGACATAATGAATGCAGATATGTGTGAATCCGTGCTTTGGTTCCCGCTCCCATCAAATTTGGGAAAATTCTTTCGGTTTCCATGTGGGAGCGCGTGAACAGGATGCGGCAAAGCGAGGGGACCCATAGCATTTCCCCATGGTACCGCCATCTGGACGGGGAAAAAGAACGCGGGCTGGAAGCACAGTTCCACTGAGTAGCAAGGCACTACAAAGGGATGTGGAGGCTCCTTGTGAAAACCGGTTCTTTCGTGGAGGTGAGGCACTTCTGGCTGACCGATCAGCTGAACTTAGTGATGAAAAGCGCGCCGGTGTTATACTGAAGTTGTGCCTTTGAAGCAGATCGAAAGTAGGATCGACTTCCCCATGAGCTCTCCTGCTACGAGTAAATGGTTCACGTGCCAGCGTACCTTCCCGCTCTGCAATATTGTGGAGCAGATTTAAAACTCTTTTTGGTTGTACTTGCTGATTTTCTGATTTTTCTGACAAAAATCAGCAGCATGTACTTTTCTGAATATTTAAATTTATCCTCTTCTGAAAACCGATTGTGGTTAATGACAAAGAACAATGAGGATAAAATGATAGTGAAGCTTAGTAAGCTGATTTTCAGATCTAAATTTGACTTTTTCAAAGAGTTTGAAAATTTTGGTAAACAGTCAAAAACTCAGATCTACGGAAAAATACATATTTTTATAAAAACTCAGCGAACTAAAGATCTCCAACTAGGCCAGATCTATGGATCTCAGAAGAAAATTTTCAATTTAGAGCACTTTTGCAAAAATTTTGGATTTTGAACAAAAGTTAAAATTTGCAAACAGGTAGTGATTTTTCTGATTTTTCCTGATTTTCTATCATACCACCATCATAGATCTGATAGATCTGTTCGATCCCCAAAGAGTCGCCAAAAACTGTTGGTTTGAAAATCTGTCTCTTGGGTAGATTTATGGATAGATGAGCCAACAGTGTGCAGGGCATAGCCCCTCTTTGAGTCAGCAAAGTGAAACTGGTTTATTGCTATTCTACCAGCAGGAATCTGTGCAAGTCTCACAATATTCCGCCTTCGGGGTTTGGGATCTCATCCCAGTAGGGGTGTTTCCAACTGCGAAAAGAAAGGAAATGAAGTAGAGGATGAAGAAAGATCAGGTCCGAAGGGAGAAAAGAAATGAATTCCAAAGCAGAAAGGTCAGAGGGTTTATGTTTTGGGATTGGTAGTAAACAGAGCCAAACCTACTTGCATAAACGAATAAAGCAATACTGATGAATAAATGACAAAAAGGTAGAGATAGATCTAACAGAATAAACGCATAGATCTGACATAAGAAAGATCAGATGCCCATAACACACATATTCAGCACAAAGTCTTAATATTTGTATTAATATTTTCTTCTGTTACAAAAAGTACAAAGCCTTTTCTCCCTACTTCTATTTTTCATCTAAAAGATATCCACCCCTGAATACAACAAGTATTCAAGTATATATAGAAGGAGAGAAGAAAAGAAGACAAAAGCAAACAAACCACTTATTTACAAAAATATCTTACAATAGATTACAAAGTCATTTGTTGACTTTTGACAACTTTGGTGGATGACATCATCCCATGGTGCAACATGGATGATGTCATCGTTTGTGTCAACATGACTTAGATATTTTACAAAGAGAAAGATGAGAAGAAAGAAACTATTCGTCGTCATCCCGTGGCTGGAAGGGGGTATCCTGCTTTTGCTGCTCGCGACGAGATGTGGAACTGGGCACGGTACTCCATGAACTTGCTGATCATGGGTTGAAGTTGATCCTCGGAAGGATCCTTGTGTCTATCGCTGATAGCTTCGCAGGTCTCCCGCTCGTCTATGAGCCTTTCGGAGTTTGGAATAATCATTCTCTACCTCTATCAGGTACCCGATGAAGTCACGACACGCCAATAGGTTATTAATGGATTCGGCGTCGAACGTAACTCCGGCCCCGGGCCCACCTGTGAAATGATCTCCTTGAAGATCTGAATAGTTTCCTCCACCTTTCTTAAGGTGAAAGAAGGAGTGAGTAACCCTGGAGACATTGTGAGAACAATCTGTTCCATTTGATGCATTGCATCCAGGGCTACCTCCTTTACCTTGTCGATCTTTTCCAGGACGAACTCTAGCTGATCCACCCGATAATCCAAAGTGGAAAGGATTTTATTGAGGGCTCTAGGGTGTCCAAAGATGCCAAACTTGACCAGATCATCGACTGAATAGTCGAGCATTCTCTGAAAGGTCTCGTGTTGCATCTTGGCATGATCAAGCTCTTCGGAGATGGGTCCCGCTATCGCCTGGAGTTCTCTATTTGTTCGATTGATATTCTGGTACAAATCTGTGAACTTAGCGATAACTCCCTCGCTTTCTTTGAGGATTTGGCTCCTCCAGTGGAAACGGCCATGCCCTGCTCACCGATTTTAGCATATTCATTGATCTTTTCCTGGCTCAGAGGCTCAGGAGTTTCGGCGGCAGTCGTAGGAGGTGCACTGCCCATTTTCTGCAAGGCACGAGAAGATATTTATTTTGCTCCTTTAGCTGCCTTTTCTCTTCCTTTGCTTCTTGGAGTTTCTTGCAAAGGGCGTCAACTGCAGATAGGGCCTCTCCTTGTAGGCTTTCTGAAGATGTCCCCATTGTGACTTGAGTCACCGTATAATCTGTCGAAGACAGATCCTTCTTATCCTTCAAAGGATTGGGGTATGCTATCTCCATCACTCTCTCCCCTGTTGCACTCTGAGAGAAGTGGGTTATGGGCTTTTGCTTCTTTGCCCCTTTTGATGGGATCACGGAGAAGTCCATCGGTGCGATGGGAACTTTCCTTTTCTACTGACTCAGGTGCTGGGAGATCCAGGCTGGACTTATGGGAGAAGGACCAGAAATAGAGAAGGGGGCAGCTGCAGTAGTAGAAGGGAAAACGTGGAGACACTTGGAGGCGGCATTGAGAGGGAAGCCGAGGAAGTGCTCATGGGAGGAAGGGGTACTGCAGGGGAGGAAGACATAGGAAGGGAAGGGAGCTCAGAGATGAGGGAAGAAATGGAGGGGGACAGCTCCGCGAGAGAGGAGAAGATGGATGAGGAAGAAGGGGGAACAGTAGAAGAAGGGGGAGAGGACACGACCAAAGGAATGGTCACTTGGGTCACTCGAGGAGGGGAAGGAGGAGAAGGAGAAGGAACAGAAGGGACCTCGATTGTTACAGTCGTGGCCACATCCTGAGTGGATGTGCCTATTGGAACATCTTCCGCTGCTTCTTTTTCTGGGCTTTTCGGGATTACAACCCATTCTTGTGAAGCGAAGGAGGGCTTTCAGGAGCTTCCTCTTGGGTGGAGCTGGACTCACCCTCTTTTCCTTTTCCCTTGCCTTTTCTGCTGTTGTTTTCACCCGAGGAGGTGCGTTGCCCAATGGAGAGGTCGTGAAATCGACTCCGAGGTAGATGAGCCCGTTCATTCGGCACCAATGCTCTGTTCTGCGCAGAGTTTCCTTGACCCTTTCCTCTATTGTTTGAGGAGCTTTGGTTCTATCAATCACCGCGAAAGGCCAATCGTCCCCACCCGTGTCAAGATACACTTGATCCACTTCTTGCTCAGTAGTTTGGTAGCCTTTTGGGATGATGGCCACCCCGTACTGGATGATTTCTGCTAAGGCCAAGCGGGAATGATCCTTCCTCCTGAGCTCAACCTCATGATATATGTCGATGTAGATATCTTCGATCTGAGGGATGTGGATTGGATCGAGCTTGGCCCTAGGTAGATAATTTCTCGGGTCGAAGGTGGGCCTTGCTGGGAAGTTATGTTTCGATTCAAGCACTCCCAGCTTCGCAAACATGTCCTTTGCTTTGTGGTGAGTGAGACACGTATACCTACCCACTGTGAGGGGGAAAGGAGTCCCACCCTTCTTTCTCTTGAGACACTTCTCGTGGTAGGTAATAAGTTGCCTCGATAGCTCCAACAGGATCAACTTGGGACCGGCATATCTCGGCAATTTAGTTGGTTCTCCCAAGAAGTTAACTACCCTCAGATAGGTGAATGTGGGGAATTGAGTGAACAGGGCCCCCCATTTCTCTGTAGCTGCTACGATGCTCTTGGTCATGCGACCGTGAGTCATATTCGGCCTCAACAGGCAGATGATGAAATAGAAGAATGCATCATTGATCTTTGTGAACTGGGGAATGCTATTTTCCAGCTTCAGTTCTGATAATATTCATAGATTTTAACTTGGGGCCAAACCCCACCGCATCAGAGCCGGATAGTCCCTTTCTGAAGCTGCAACATAGACTACGTAGGAGTTCATATAGAACCTCCCCGTTGTGTTAAGTTGTTGGAGCTGCTCAGAGATTGTGCTGCTTATGATTTCTGCCCACTCAAAGCGTTGATCGGGCACATTTTTGTTCATTGTTTCTAAATATCGCAGCATCCACTTGTGAAAATAATGGGCGTCAGGAAGCCCAAAGACTCTACTCAGGAATGTAATTGTGTCGCTGAGTTCCTCTGAAAAGTCACTGCGATGAATGACTTGTGGCCACCGAGTCACCACCTTTTTGTTCTTCAGATAAACCTCGTTCATCAGCTGCATGCACTGATCTTCATTGTCATCCCAGGCCTTAATGCAATCTTCCCGGCTGACGGCCACAAAGTGCTGGTGGTGAGGGATGCCGAGCATTATTTCAAAGTGCCGGGCAGTGAGGTTGATTATAACCTCGCCCTTCTCATTGTGGACACATCTTGTGTCTTTATTGTAGCATCGGGCAACAACCATCATGAATTCGTTGTTCACGGCGCTAACTGGGATTCCTCCAGCAAAGTGTAGTGCACTGCCCATCAGTTTGTCCATCCATGGACTTCTTGTGACCCTCTGGGTTCTGGCCCAGAAATCTTCCATGTCAATATGACCCAGTTCTGAGTCTCTGATGTCTAGGTCACACTCGCTGGGACTCGGGCATCCTGACCCTCTGATACTTGTACTTCATTTCTTCTTCTGTGAGCTTGGCTTTGCCCTTGGATTTAGTAGGTCTCTTGCTTGATGTTGACATATGTGACTCTGAACTTAATTGCTGATCTGCAAGAATAAGAAGTGAAACCCAACGCAAGAAAGTCATATCAGCTGTTTGATCTTCCATTAAAGCGTCAACAGAAGAAAGAGTTAGTGATTTTAAGGCCTCAGGGCACAGGGCACATGAATACTGCAGGTTACAGGGCTAAATAATAAGGCGCACAGGAAAGGGCTGCTGCAAGGGATAAATCAGCGCCAAAGGGCGCATGGCGCATGGACACTGCAGATTGCATTTTTTGTTGTTGTAAGCATAAGTGCGCCTGCGCCATATGTATACATTTTATAAAGGGCGCAGATATTTTTCATGTTACACGGGTGTAGGATGCGCCAAAGGGCGTGAGTTTAATGCGTGTAACATCATTTTTTCATGCGCCATAGGAGAACTTGGCACGGCGCATGGAAGGTCTGCACAACATGATGTTGTTGTAACAATGGATGCGCCTGTGCCGATTTAACAGTTGTACTTGGCGCATATAAATTTAATGTTGCATACATGCAAGGTGCGCCAAAGGGCATGGTTTTGTAATGTTGCACGCAAGTTTGGTGCGCCAAGAGGGCGCAGGAAAGCATTGCTAACAAGCGAAGGAAGTGCGCCTGAGGGCGCGCAATGTTCTTTATGTTGCAACACGCAGGGAGGACATGCGCCATTGGCGCGAATTTTTATCATGTTACAGGGGGTGACAATGCGCCAAAGGAGAAAAATAACAAAGTGTTTCTTTTCAAGCCATGATCTTTCTCTCGAGGGGTTTTCATGTGGTTGAGCTCCTTCTTTGGGGTCATTTGGGTGATGAAGAAGCTACAAAATGAGAGTTCCAAGCTATTTTTAGGACAAAGTCCCCTTACCAAAGATCTCTGAAAGGGGGAAAATACTTTAGTAGAGAAAAACAACAAGGAGGGTGGGGAGTCCATGTTTTGACAGATTTTTTATTAAACCCAATCCAAACCAGCAAGCAGACAAAGAACCAAAGCACAAAACACACAAAAGAAATGAGGACCTCTTACCAGGATTATATAACGGAGAAATGTGAAAACGGGTCCACGAAGTGATTCGAAACGACAGGCAAGGTGTGCGCGTGACAGTACAAAAGAGGGAAAGAGAAAATTCACGTGATTGTGTCAGATGACAATGACAGTGCAGACGCGCCTATATATAGGCGAAGTGGTAATAAATGCGCCACCAACTTTTTCAAGTGGCACATGAAAAGTATTGTCGACACTAGAAAGCGTGCGCCCTTGGTGCACTGAAACACTTGCCAACACGAAGTTATGTGCGCCTAGGCATCACCGAAAGTGATGTTGACATAAGAATATGTGCGCCCTTGGCACACCAAAAAGTGGTGCAACAAATGTATTGTTGACATGAAGGCGCATGCGCCTTGGCGCATGTAAGGAAGACTCAACATAGTGAGGTGCATCAAAACGCCTGTTGACACTTCAAACCATGTGCCAAAGGCTTAAAAGGGGGTGCATGAAAGCTTAATGTTGCATAGTCATTATGCGCGCCCGACCAAAAAAGACCAAAAATGGCTAAGTTCGAAAACTAGATTTCCCGGGGAGGGATTTTGCAACGTTCCAAACGCAAGGGGCCCCTGACGAGGGACCAGAACAAAATTTTGGTAGGTACGAGAAGAAAAAAAAGTTATAAGGCTGAAGCTCATAGATCTCGCACTTGCAGTCAAAGGCCAATATAGAGATGATTTTTCTTCAACTAAAAATGGCACATAAAGGCCAGGGAAAAAAATGAGTGCGAAAAAGTTGCAAATATCGAAGTTTCCTTGGCCAAGGTTCAAGAGATTATCACTATTCACGACTGGGAACACAATGATCTGAAAGAACTGTTTAAAAGAACGTTGGGATTTTTTGATCAATGCAATGAGAAAACAAACTAAAAATGTGACATTGACACATGTTAGGAAATAAGGGATAAAATATGTAGAATAATCCCACACAAAATCGTAATAGTAAAAACTAATATGCGAGAAAATATTACGTATATGAAATAAAAGTGCATAAAATAAAATAACACAATATAGTGATAGTATTTAACATGGTTCACGCAATTTGGGCTACTTCCAACAAGAATCAATTTCTCATATTTTATTACAAACCACCTCTCTCAATACAATATCCAAATCTATTTGGAGTTGTGCTCAACAAACTCTCCTAAATTCACACCCGAATTCACACACATCTATAAATTGATGTCTCACCTATCAAAAGTACATTAATAGGCAACTGCTTAAGTGGTTTTACAATAGCGTGGGTATCAAAACCATGGGAAAAACCACCCCATAAACATATGGGTCAAAAATACCGCTCATATGAGAAGAGCACGTTTCCTGATACATCAGGCATGTTTTTCAAGGCCAAATTTTTTTTCTGTGGAGAGTGCACAATACTTTTAATGTAAAGTATTCAACATTTTGACACATGAAAACAAGCTCCATAACATAACAATCTCTTACTTGGAGACTAGTTTTCCTTTGAGAAAGATTCTCAACCCTTCACTTTTGTCTGTGAAGACTAACCAAAGTCGAACACAACTTCGTTTCTCCTTGTGACCACCTTGGTCATCATGTCTCTGAGGATTCTCGACTGGTATGAATCTTCTATAGCTTCAACTTCTCTTCCTCCAAATTTTTCCAAATGAAATGGTACTTGAGTGTATATGCTTCATCCTAGAGTGGAAAGTAGAGTTCTTAGCTAGGTGTATAACACTTTGACTATCACTATGCAACTTCCCTTCCCCTGTTTATTCCCCAAATCATCAAGAAATTATTGTAACCAAATCATCTCTTTACTTGCCTCTATGACAACAACATACTTAGCCTCCATGGTTGATAATTACACAAGCTTCTCTAGTTGTGAAATCCAGCTCACCGATGTCCCACATACAATGAAAATATATCCTATTTTGTTCCTCATGTTGTCTACATCTCCATCCATACATGAATCTACATAACCATGCAAAGTGGTGTCCGATCCACTCAGTAGCACAAAACTATCCCCACGGTCCCTCTCAAGTACTAAAGGATCCAATTTGACTGTACCGCCAACGATCTTTACCCAAATCACTCATAAATCTATTCATTTCTCCCACTACATGGGCAATATCGAGCATAGTTCACACCATGACATACACCAAATTTACAAACACCGATGAGTAATGTACCTTAGACATCGGGATTCTCTCTTACTCTGTCTTGGGACACATCTCCTTTGATAACTTGAAATGGCACGCCAAAGGAATCCCAACCAGTTTAATATCTTGTATATTAAACGTCTCCTAGACCTTTTAATGTACTCTTCTTGAGATAAATTCAACTTATGTTCCTTCCTATCTCGAGATATCCTCATACCAAGGATTTGTTTGGCTGCCCCCAAATTCTTCATATCAAAGGAGCCGCTTAGCTGCTTCTTGAGTACTTTTATTTCCTACAACCAACATGTCATCCATATACAAGCACGTGATAATATAACTTCCATCCTGAAATTTCTTTATATATAGGCAATGGTCAGAATGGCATCTAATATAACATTGCTCCATCATGAAGCTATCAAATTTCTTATACCATTGACATGGAGCTTGTTTCAGGTCATAAAATCTCTTCTCTAGTTTTCACACCATCTCCTCTTTACCTTTGACCTCATAGTCCTCTGGCTGCTACATATATAGATCCTCCTCCAAATCATCATGGAGAAATGCATTCTTTACATCTAGCTGCTCTAAGTGCAAGTATTCTATTATAACTATTCCAAGAACAGTTCTGATAGAATTCATTTTTACTATAAGAGAAAAAAAATCTCATCAAAATATATACCTTTTTTCTGTGCAAACCCCTTGACCACCAACTGGCCCTTGTATATTTTATTGCCTCCTTCTTCCTCTTTAACCTTGTACACACACTTGTTCTACAATGCTCTTTTGCCTTCGGTAGCTTCACCAAATCCCAAGTTTGGTTCTCCATGAGAGGCTGATGCTCCTCACCCATGGCTTGCTCCCACTTCTTTCTGGCATCTACCTACATCGCTTCATCAAATATCTCTTGCTATCCACTTTGTCGGTGAGTAATAAATAATAAAGACAAGGAGAAAAGTGTTCAGGTTCTCTTCTTACCCTAAAATACCTCCTCAATATAGGAGTTTGGGGTTCCTGTTGAGTAGGTTCTTGAACTGATTCATGTGTCACTTTCCCATCCAGAAGATCCCCTACCACTACATATTATTTCTTGGATTCTTCTTTGTTTTCCTAACCGTTGTTGTTTATACATAACTTTATCATTAAATACCACATCCCTAGATCAAATGATTTTTTTGTCCTTAATACTCCATCATTTAAATCCAAAGTCATCACCACCATAACCAATGAAAGTGCATTTTTCTAATTCAACCTCTAGTTTGGTCCTATCATCCTTATCAATATGAACAAACACCTCACATCCAAAGACTCTAAGAAATGAGTAATCAACTTTCTTACCAGACCAAGCCTCCTCAGGTATGCCTCCATTCAAGGCACTTGAGGTCATCTGTTTATCAAGTAAATAGTTGTGCTCACCGCATCTGCCCAAAAATAAAGAGGCACTCCCACATGTAACCTCATGCTTCTAGCATGTTCCATTATTGCCCTATTCATCCTTTCTAACACCCCATTCTCTCTGCGGAGTTCTTGAACTGCCTTTTACCTGTGGATTCCATTCTTAGAACAATAATAATCAAACTCATTATTGTAATACTCCCCTCCATTATTTGACCTGAAACATTTTAGCTTAAGACATGTTTCATTCTCTACCAAGGCTTTCCATTTAACAAAAGTGTCAAATACATTAGACTTATTTCTAATACAATATACCCAAACTTTCCTTGTTGCATCATCAATAAAAGTAACATAATAATTTGAACCCCCAAGAGATGATACTTGAGTGACCCCCAAACATCAAAATGTACCAACTCCAACTTACTCTCTTTCTTCGTAGGTCCAACCTTGAGAAACCTTACACGCTTTTGTTTCCCATATACACAGTTACACAAAAATCCAAACATGGTTCTCACGTATATTCGAGAAAATTATTCTTTATGATCTCCATGCCCTTATGGCTCATATGACCAAGCCTATAGTGCCACAATGTTCTATCTTCTTCTAAATCCACAAGCTTACAAGAAATAGTGTTATCGGTTTTTAAATACAAGGTTCCAACCTTCTTACCTCTTGTCACCAAAAGAGCACCCTTGGTAACCTTCCAAGATTCCACTGTAAATATCACAAGACAACCATCACTTCCCAACCGCCCCGCCGATATCAAATTTCGTCTTAATGTAAGCACATGTCTGACATCCTTCAATAGCCATGTATTCCCATTATGCATCTTAACCTAAACATATTCTTTTCCAACTATTCTACAAGGCTCATCATCACCAAGAAAAAGATGCCTAAAATCACCTTGAACATAATCAACAAAATAATGCCTATGTGGAGTAACATGGAAAGAACCTCCCAAATCTAAAACCCAAGATTCAACAATATTATGCAAAGAAAGAATCAAAGAATCCTGACATACATTACCCATTGCCACATTTTCCTCCTTGTTTTCTTCTTATCCGGAAGATCCCAACAGTCCTTCTTTGCATGTCTAGACTTTCCACAGTTCAACATACCATCTTGCTTTTGGATTTTGACGGATTTTGACCTTGCCCGATCTTTCAATTTTCCACAGATTCCTCTATTATTCTTTCTCACAAAGAATTATCTTAAGTAGAATATTTCCCGAGAGATTTTTCTTCGCATCTCCTCACTTAGAATTACCCCTACAACATCCTCAAAATTCAACTTTGAGTTAGTTGGAACCGAGTTGCTTACCTCCATTACCAGGCTATTCCAATTCTCAGGTAAGGAGCACAAAATTAATAAATCCCTAACTTCTTCATCAAATTCTATTGTAAAAAAACAAATTTTTCATTAAAAATATCTTGTTAGAGGCAAAGGTTTTTCATATAACTTCCTTAATGCATTTGTCAATTTTTGTAGTCTTTTCCTTTGAAACATAAAATAATATCGAAGATGCAAGACATAGCTAGATTGTCCAAAGTGCCTTCCATCCAAAAATACCATTCTACATTTGTCATGCTCAAGGGTTTGGTCCCTTTTCTAGACAAAGTGGAATATAAATACCCTTATGATAAAGGTCATCTTCCAAAGATTAATATTCTACCCATTGAATTTATCAACCCTTGATCTTCCATCATCTACCATAGCTCCCACTCAAGCTAAAAATTTCCTTGCAATTCAACACTTCAATAAACCAAACCAGAGACTTTGATACCGGTTGTTAGGAAATAAACGATAAAATATGCGGAACAATCCCACAAAGAATTGCAATAGTAGAAACTAATATCTAGAAAATATTATAGATCTGAAATAATAATGCAAAAAATAAAAGAACACAATATAGAGATAATATTTAATGTGGTTCACCCAATTTGGGCTACGTCCACCAAGAATCACTTGCTCAAATTTTATTACAAGCCACCTCTCTCTCAATACAATACCCAGATCTATTTGGAGTTGTGCTCAACAAACTCTCTTGAATTCACACCAATTCACACACATCTACAAATTGATATGTCTCACCTATCAAAAGTACATTAATAGGTAACTGCTTAAGAAATTTTACAATACCATGGGTATCAAAACCATGGGCCAAAACCACCCCATAAACCTATGGGTCAAAAATCCTATCCATATGAGAAAAGCACGTTTCTGATAAATAGAGCACGTTTTTGAGGCCAAACAATTTTTATTTGCGAGAGAGTGTAGAGTCTTAAATGCTTCCACACATGAAAACAGGCTCCACAACATAACAACACATGTTTGCAAAATTTTTAATGTTATAATTTGTAACATATTAAATGTTATTTGTTGTGTAAATTATATTAATTATATTTGATGATATTTTAGTTTCTATTTTGGATCCACATGTTCTTATTATAATTGTATTTTATTTTTAGTTATTTTATGGATTTATGTCTTTGTTTCAATGGAAGAAGGCTGGAAGATAAAAAAATGGTAACGATGACTAAAATCTTACACTATGTTACAAAAATTTGTAAGTGTGACATTAGTTTCTGAATGGATTTAGTTATATTAGCAATATACCTCAATTGGAGTAGAGAAGAATTATTTGGTTGCTTTGTATCTATTTTTTTAATCAATATAACTTTGCTTTGAGTTGGGCTTTGTAAGATTTATAGATTTCTTCACTATAACCTTTATTTGTCTCCCTTCTAGATAGATCTAGTGAATTAATTAAAAATTTATGTGAGAAAATTTTGTTCATGTCAATATCTTAAAGGTATAGTAAAGAGGAAGCTTTTTCATACCAACTAAAGTGGATTCCATATTATTTAGGTGTATATTGGATGGTATTAATCTTTGGACACTTTATGATAACAATTTTTGATGTAGAAACATATTTTGGTTTAGTGGGCTAGTTGTCTTAATTTTTCTTTGCATTTGTGTTATGTGCTTGAACTATGGTCCTCTTTTTCTTATTTGAGATTTCACCCATATCATCGCCATCATAGGCTTCTTGATTCTTTCATCGTTGTTACACTCTATTTGGATCCTTGTATGGTAAAAAAGAGTTTACATTGATCCTTTGAAACTCTTAAGCATAAGATTCAACATGAGATTCATGTGTACTCTCTACAACATGTTGTGGTGCTTTCAAAGTATGTTCCAAAAAGTGGTTTTTTTATTCAAACCCTTCTCTTGATTTTTCTCTTCACACTTTCTTTTCTCTATATCCTTATCTGATATCGTCCTCCTCTCATATGTCAAATATGGACTTGAAGTAGTTGTCTTCAATTTATCCCAAAGTTTGGGTGTATGAGAAGGTATTACCCTAATCTTGGATTCAACAATGTCCACCTCTTATCTCTTATGTGGTATACCACAAACAATGCTACCACATGATAATACAAAGGTCCAGGTATGTGAGACAAATAAAATACATGTATATGTAAATAATTAACGAATGATCATTCATTAATAAATGAAACGGGGTTATGGTATGACTATTTCAATTTATAATTAAATTTAGCACAATGGATTTGGATTTGGGTGGAGATGGATGAAGAGGGGTTCATTGTCCTCAAAGTTGAGGTATTATTTTGCATACGAATGCACATAATCCACAAGTGTATTATCATTGATTATTTAGTATTTAAGACCTAAAGTGATGTTATCAAACGTCCTTCCCAACTTGTTTACCTTCTTTCACCTTCAATATTATACTCTGAAGCAAGTAGCCAACACTCTAAAGCAAGTAGACTATACTCTGAAGCAAGTAGCCAACACTCCGACGTAAGTAGACTATACTCCAAGCAAGTAGACTATACTCTAAGCAAGTTACCAACACTCAAAGCAAGTAGACTATACTCTGTAGCAAGTAGATTATACTCCGAAGCAAGTAGACAATTAATTAGGAGTGAATAAAGTTTTTTTAACACATCAATTGACATCTGAACAACAAAACATGTAAATGGTAATAACATAAACTACACTATTAAATAGTAAATTGTGTAGCATTATTCATAACAATTAAATTTTGTAATCAATTGACAAACCGAACATCTCAATAACCTAAAATATCTATGTTTGTGACATATCGATGATGGTGGACTATACTTCGAAGAAAGTAGTCTACGCTTCGAAGCAAGTTGAATATACTCCAAAGCAAGTTGAGTAAAGCACATATGTCCATGTATCCTAATGAATTATTGCATTTTTTCCCCTTTCTATGTATGGTCATAAAGCATTTGGGATTTACGATTAATTAGGAGTGAATAAATTTTTTTTATCACATCAATTGACATGTGGAAAACAAAACATGTAAATGATAATAACATAAACTACACTATTAAATAGTAAATTGTATAGCATTATTCATAACAATTAAATTTTGCAATCAATTGACATATTGAACATCTCAATAACCTGACATATCTATGTTTGTGACATATCGAAAATGTTGGACTATCCTCTAAAGCAAGTGATCTACACTCCAAAGCAAGTTGACTATACTCTAAACCAAGTTGTGTAAAACACCTATGTCCTATAAGACATGTATCCTAATGAATTATTGCATACATTTTTACCTTTCTACATATGGCCATAAAGAATTTGGGTTTTACAAATAACTAGAGTGAGTAAATTTTTTGAACACATCAATTGACATCTGAACAACAAAACATGTAAATGGTAATAACATAAACTACACTATTAAATAGTAAATTGTGTAGCATTATTCATAACAATTAAATTTTGCAATCAATTGACATACTAAACATCTCAATAACCTGACATATCTATGTTTGTGACATATCGACGATAGTGGACTATACTCCAAAGCAAGTAGTCTACGCTCTTAAGCAAGTTGACTATACTTTGAATCAAGTTGAGTAAAGCACCTATGTCCTATAAGACATGTATCCTAATGAATTATTGCATACATTTTTTCCTTTTTACGTATGGGCATAAAGCATTTGGGCTTTACAATTAATTAGGAGTGAATAATTTTTTAACACATCAATTGACATCTGGACAACAAAACATGTAAATGGTAATAACATAAACTACACTATTAAATAATTTTTTTTTATAGAATTATTCATAACAATTAAATTTTGAAACCAATTGACATATTGAACATCTCAATAACCTGATATATCTATGTTCATGACGTATCGATGATGGTGGACTATACTTTGAAGCAAGTAGTTTATGCTCCAAAGCAAGTTGACTATACTCCGAAGCAAGTTGAGTAAAGAAACTATGTCCTATAAGACATGTATCCTAATGAATTATTACATACATTTTTTCCTTTCTACTTACATGGGTATAATGCATTTGGGATTTAAAATTAATTAGGAGTGACTAAATTTTTTTAACACATCAATTGACATCCGACAACAAAACATGTAGATGGTAATAACATAAACTAAACTATTAAATAGTAAATTGTGTAGCATTATTTATAACAATTAATTTTTTCAATCAATTGATGTACTGAATATCTTAATTACCTGACATATCTATGTTCGTGACATATTGACGATGGTAGAATATACTCCGAGTAAGTATTCTATGCTCCGAAGAAAGTTGACTATACTTGAAGCAAGTTAATTGAAGCACCTATGTCATATAAGACATATATCCTAATGAATTATTGCATACATTTTTTCCTTTTTATGTATGGGCATAAAGCATTTGGGATTTACAATTAATGAGGAGTGAATAAAGTTTTTTTAACACATCAATTGACATCCTGACAACAAAACATGTAAATGGTAATACAATAAACTACACTATTGAATAGAAAATTGTTTAGCATTATTCATAACAATTAAATTTTACAATCAATTAACATACTTGAACATCTCAATAACCCGACATATCTATGCTTGTGACATATCAACTATGGTGGACTACACTCTGAAGCAAGTAGTCTATGCTCAAAGCAAGTTGACTATACTCCGAAGCAAGTTGAGTAAATCACATTTGTCCTATAAGACACGTATCCTAATGAATTATTGCAAGCATTTTTTTCTTTTTATGTATGGTTATAAATCATTTGGGCTTTTCAATTAATTAGGAGTGAATAATTTTTTTAACACATCAATTAGTAGGTTCATAACGTGTGTTTATAATAAATTGCCCCTAGGCATCCTTTACCTTCTTACGAAAGGAAATATCTAGACATCCTTTTCCTTCTTAAGAAATTAAAACCCTTGTTTTAAAGCATACTTGCTGCCCTTGATTTGGATTATTCCCTAAACAATATTGCTATGGTCTATATTCAGTCTTACTTCGGATTATTCCCTGAACTGTTCACTATCATTCTAGTTGTGTTTATCCTTTTCTTCACTTTAGAAGAATGGGGCATAAAAATATTCAGAACCAGAGTCCACCTCCATTTTATTGTGAGATTCACAAGTATCGAGCTATTTGAAAAGGCAGGATGGTTGGAGTTCATAAAGAAATTTGAAGGCTATAAGGAAGCCGTAGTGGAAGAATTCATCAAAATTTCAAGGGAATCTCTTTGAAGGTAAGAGGCACAAAGATTATTGTCAATAGTAAGATCATTAGTGAAATTTCAAGGATTCCTTGTGAAGGGATGTAAATTACTAGAAGGTCTACATATAAAGACCTAATTCAAATTTTTCATGAACATGGAGATAATTGGCCCTAAATAATGCAAAACAGGTCAAAGGCATTATGAGAGATATAATTTTTGAACCCTATGGGAAGCCACCTTTTGGATAGTGAAGTATTTCACTTGTGAAGGTGAATAAAATCTCCTAGGAGGTGATACAATGTAGATTCTGATTCATTTGAAATAGGGTTTGCAAAAACCAAGGCATTGAGTCAATTTACCTCAATATCTGTGTGACAACATCCACAATATGGCCACTAGATATAAAGAGAATAAAGGAGTAGTCAATCACCACAGTCTCGTTTACCTGATTTTTCAACACTCCATCAAAGATTAGAAGGGTAAAAGGGCTTGGAAAACATTGCTGCAAGAGATGGGTAAAGCTCCCAAGCAACAGAGACATACTCTATCTGAATCTATTGCACCTAAATCAACTCCATCCCTTGTTAAAATTGAAGGAGAAATGGTGGAACCTAGCACTAGAATGGGTGAGATATCTGGTGCAGCATCTACTGGAACAATTGCCAAAAGAAAAATAAAATTGAAGAAATTGGGAGAAGAAATTGGAAAAAGAAAACAAAAATTGATTCTTCAAGAGGATGAAGACGTCGAGGAGGTAGCTGAAATTTTGGGAAGCATAAATTCAGTTGAAGGAGAAATGGAAATCACTGAACAAAGGAGTTCTGACACTTTTCCACAGCCTTCTACTACCAGTAGGGAAACAAATAAAGGAAAGGCTCCTCTTACAGAAGAATAACCTATATCTCCCGCTTCACCAGGTCAGGGTATTGAAGAAGATCAATTACAACATGTGATTCTCCTCTCTAAGCAAGAAGCAATCATCAAGAAACAACAAGAAGAAATAGAGTTTCTAAAAATAAAGGTACAATCAAAATAAACCCTTATCTCTTCTTTACAATTACAAATTGAAAAACTTGAAATGCAATGCAAGGAAAAGGAAGAAACAACCCTTTCCAACACTAAAGTAAAATTTGATAAGGAATTTCAAACTTCTCGTAAACATAGAGGGAGTCATAAATGTGTGGGGTATAATTTGTAACAATTACAAAAACTTGCATTCTCAAAATGAGACATTGAAAAATCAGTTGGAAGACGAGAAGATGGAAAAGACAAATAGAAAAAGAAAAGGAAAAATAAAAAAGGACTTACAGGTTACTTGTGAAGTAGGGGAAAAATTACTTGCATACATAAGACCTTCATCAATATACAGTGCTTTCTTGGAGGAACAGTTCTACAAGTTGCAATTATTGAGAATAACATGTGAATTGTCGATTGAAATAAAAATGACATAGACATTTTACAGACATTTACAAGAAGCTCCACTAAACATCAAAATATCATGTGTGAATTCCACTTGTGTAATCTTCTTTTGGGTTGCATGTTATATCTTCAAATAAATCTCTTCGTATGGGAGTCCCAATTAAAAGCCTTCAATTCCACCATGCAAAATCAAATAGAATGGGATCAAAGGACAAATGAGTATTTTGAGAAAGTGAAGGAAAAATGTCTGTGCATGAGGCCTCAATTTCCCAAACTAGAATATCAATGTTTGAAATTTAGGGCTTTGTCCTATCAGTCCAAAATTCAAGACCATCATATTTCTAAGCTAAAAGAGAGCATTGCAAGAATTCGCAAATACCTCCCTGAAATAGAGTTTGTAAAATCATTGGCAACATGCAAAAAAAGGTGGGATACATTGAACCTTCCCTTGAAAAGGAGGGAGGTACTTTCACCCACAAATCTAAGGTGGTCTATGAGAAGAGCAATGGAAATTACAAGGATGATTCCAAAAATTGTCAAACAAAAGGAAAAAAATAGATAAGAATGCGATTTAGACCGCCACTTATTCTTTGCCCCATGCCTTCTTGGAAAACATCATCATTGCAGAGTGACAAAACATTCAAGAAATGGAAAATATATGTTGAAGAACATGAAGGGTTTTGTGTCTCATTAGAAAGCACATGGGCACTTCACACAATTGTTTTTTACTTGAGAAAATATATGGAGGACAAGGTTTTAGATCCATATTTTAAAGTGCCTAAGAAGGATGTGGTTGAGCATCAGGATAATGCATAGAAGCAGCTAACTACTTTAACACCAATTAGCATTCACCAATGTTTAATGACCTTGATATTTTTAAGTTCTACTATTTTACTTTTGACTAATACTATATGTCCTGAGTAGCCTACCATGCTACCTTTGAGTGGAGAAAGTCACACATTCACAGTGAAGCATAAAATTGTACAACTTGTTTTTGTACAAGAATTTTTATTAAGTTAATACTAGTTAAAGGTGGTTTATATGCTCTTGTTCATTTTCAATATGCTTTAACATTTTGTCTAAAAAATTGTGCTTTTTTTTGGCTAAATATGATTATTACAAATTGTTCATCATTCTCATAAATAACATTGTTTGACTCTTCCCTTGCTTCAAATTTGTTGCTGTTAATAGAATTATTGTTGTAACAGGACTGTAGTCTAGATTATGGATCTTTTTCCATAGCTTCAAAGATAGTGCTAATTCTAACATGTGGATGTACTACCTATTTTTAGCATAATTTGACTCTACTTGCTTCAGTGTATAGTCTCCTTTAGTTGGTGTATAGTCAACTTTATTCGAGTATAGTCTACTTGCTTTGGAGTGTTGGCTACTTGCTTGAGTATAGTCTACCATAATTAATATGTAGTGAACAAAGATATGTTAGGTTTTAAAGATGTTCAATATAATATTCTTGCTTCCAAGTGTAGACTACTTGCTTCGGAGTGTAGACTATTTGCTTCAGAGTGTAGTCTTCCATAGTGTTGATGTTTATGAAGATTTCATAATTTTGTGTGTGTATCATAACTTTTGTTCCTTCTCCTTATTTTTGAACTGCTTCTACAAATTCTTTAGTGATTTCCATTAGCTGAAAATATGAGTGAGTGACTTCTTGAGTGGTCTTAAATCCTTAAAACCTTCAAGTTATCCTTTATTATGCTTATTAGATGTTATGTACCAATTTCCAGAGCTTACTTTAAAGTACAAGTCTTAATTTTCTTATTGAATGTACGTGTAATGTCTCCAAACTACCTTATGATCTTTTTAAGTTATACTATTTTAATTTTCATTGATACTATATGTCTTGAGTAGCCTACCATGATAGCTTTGAGCGGAGAAAGTCACACATTCACAGTGAATCATAAAACTACCTTCATCCTACAATCCCTAAGAGGGTTTCTAAACTGCCTGAGAAAACAAGTTTTGGTATAAAATTCAAAATACTCCAACCAAAACCTTCAAACTTAATACTCAACACCTTCTTAACCTTCTAAATAGATTTCTTCTAGCAGTGGGTGATGGATAATATTCTAACCAAATACAACTTCTCATAGGTCACTCCTTGTGCTTATCAAAACAATGTTCTTGCTCTATGTAAATCCTCAACAATTATGAAATTCAAGAAAGTTGTGTTCAAGAACTATAAATTTTACTAGGGCTCTTGTATTAGTCATAGCTTCATAAAAATATCAATTCAAAGCTTGAAAGAGGTTTCACGTGCCAAGACCATACTGTGCATAACAAGGTTTAAACCATTGAGAGTCAAGATCTTAAAAATCAATAGATATAATATCTCCTTGCAATAATGTAACTTAACTATCAAAAATTCATCCTCTTCAATCTAGTGCAACCAAAAAGACCTATCAATCATCCCTCAAACCTTTCACAATGTCTTTCCATGTGGAAAAGAATATGAGAAGGGTGAAGAATTATTTGTAGCTAGGACATTATTGAAGGATTGAAAATGGGTAAGAGTTGCAACAAGTAAATTATTAAAAAAGGCAAAGAGAAGGATCGAATTTAACAACCCTTGGCATAACACCCACCACAAAAAAATTCTAGCCTACTTTCTGAAATGTTATGGGAAAATTCTTTAGTTTCTACAGAAACTTCTTCATTGTTATGAAACTTCACCACCGGTGTTCTATTTTAGAAAGCACTCCAATTGGAAAGATCATCCAAATACTACGGACATCACGTGACTCTAGCTAAAGTAAAAAGAAAAAGGTATGAACATGTCCATTAAAATTAATGAATTTTTATTTCCTAATAAATGTGTATCTAGTTGGATATACATATAATCATTGCTTATTCTAAAGTGATGTCATGAGAATTTGTCCCTTATTGACTTAATCACTTCCCACAAATGGCACGTGCCATGCCTCCACCTCACTTGAGATGAGTGACATTCACGTCGGGGGAACACCCATGCCTAGAAAGTTTCGTGGGCGGATGAGATTACTGCCAAAGCATGTGGAAATAATGACATTCCATCATGCCATATTGATGCTAAATGAATGATGGGAGGCAATTAAATATTTCTCCCATCATATTTCAAAAAAATTGAAAAGTGGAAAATGAGAACAAAGCTAGGGTGTGAAGCTACGAAGAAGAAAAAGAGAGAAAAAAATAAATATTTCCAGGATAACATAAAAACTAGACCCATGGGAGGATCGGTGGTAAGAAGGGATCCCGCAGACATTACCCCATTAAGAAATGATCTGGATAGTTGGAGGATCTTTGAACAAGTGAGATAGACTGACTACTTCCAGAAGCTGGGTGAATATTTCAAAGCTGTCTCGAGGGAATTAACCAGCACATTTGACTGCCAATAGGTAATGCTTCAGGGAATCACATTTCCAATCACTGAATAATTAGTGAGTTAGGTAACTGGCCTCCCACAAATAGAGGAAAACTAGGAAGAAAGGTCAAGTGACCACTTGGCAAGGAAACATTTTTGTGGAGGAAATGAACAACTGAGATTGATCAAAGGTGGAGTGGAGAGATTAAGCCTACAAGCATGGAGAGACATAGCCTCCTACATAATCAAATACCTCACATGTGAGGGAAGATACTCCATGGTATACACAATCCAGTTCAAATTCTTAAATCACCTATGACATGGGAGGCTCATAAACATCCCAAATCACCTATGGAATATTCTAAAGAAGATGGAAAAATAATACCAGAAGGGGGCAGAGAAGGCCCTATCACACCATTGCCTGATTTGGTTGGTAGCCAAACAAGGGATCCAAATTTCCCACTTGGAATCAACTAGGATCAACTGATAGAGAATCCAACTCCCCAACCTCAAGGAGAGGAAGAAACAAGTGAAGCTGAGGCTAACCCTAATGAACAACTAGAGGAAAAAGAGATACCTGAAGAACAAGGGACACACTTCATAATACGGGTCCCAAGGGAAGAAGAGACTGAGGGCATAAGTGATCCCATAGCAACACGAAGGGTCACAAACTCTACTCCTCAAAGGATAAGAAAGAGGAAACTCATATTGGCCCAAGAAGAAGAAGAATAGGAAAAATCCCCTCCTATCCTAACACTCTCTCGTGAAAAGGGCAGCCATCAGAAGATTGAACATGAGGAGGAAAAGGTTTCTACTCCACTAGTGTTAGTTGTAGAAGAAATAATTCCTTCACCATTGGTGGCAATGGAAGAATAAGGGCCCACTGAGGAGACAAGGATCCCTATTACCGTTGCATCTAAGGGAAAACAAAAGACTTCATCAAAAGGAAGAAACCAACTCCAAGGAGGTCCCACAGATTAAAAAAGAAAAAGGTCACACAAACTAAATCCCCTCACACATTGACATAAGTGAGGATGAATCAAAGGGGAAAAAATGTAGGAGCTACATCATAGAGGATGGATTTGAAGTGGTAATATGGCCCACTACCTCAGATGATTATGAAGAAGGAGGACCACATGAACCAAAAGGAGAAGAGAAAATCCCTAGGAACCAAAAGCCACAAAAAGGGGAGGAAGTAACCCAGGATGCACCTAAGATGGAGGAATAAGTCCAAGAGATAAGACAACCAACAGATGAGAAGGAAGATATAGACATGATGAATTCATTTGATCATGGATCATCTCCCTATACAGATCCAAAATTTCAAAATCTTGAACAAGCAGTCCAAGAAATATACCGGTTAAGAGTTATAATAAGGGAGCTAGAAGGAAGAAAATGGTTGGAAGCCTTGATTAGAGCAACTGAAGCCATAGAAGGAGGGGCCAAAGAAGAAGTACCTACAAGATATGTCTCGAGGTTCCCGTAGCCATAAAATATTAGTACAACTTTGTAGGGCTTAATTCCATGAATATGCATTTATTATCACTCCTTCCCTATAATATTATTGCTTCGAAGTACAATATACTTGCTTTGGAGTATATACTATTTGCTTCGGAGTGTAGTCTTCCATGGTGTTGATGTTTATGAATTTTTCATAATTTTGTGTGTGTATCATAGCTTGAATGCATTGAACAAGTTTGTTGTATCATACAGATTTCTTGTTAGATAGGATTGAAGACAATTCCATCATTATTAGTATAACTTTTCAAGGCTTAATTCCATGCATAGATTTTTTTATCACTCATTCTAGTGTAGCACAATTCCAAACTTACTCAATTCCACCGTAAAAAATGTTATAGGACTCAACAATGGCCAATAAATCCTTAATAATTTAGCCTTTCTTACAATGCA
Organism: Taxus wallichiana var. yunnanensis; assembly: GCA_018340775.1. NCBI lineage: Eukaryota > Viridiplantae > Streptophyta > Pinopsida > Cupressales > Taxaceae > Taxus > Taxus wallichiana. The sequence continues at coordinate 875,656,063 of CM031235.1, read as the reverse complement.
TGTTCTTCAAAATTAGGCGTTTCCTTGACAAATTTCCCTTTTGGTACTAAAAATCACTTTACCACGTTATTTAACATTTACCCATGTCATTTCACCCTTTTAAATGGATTAAAACAATCAAAAGAGTAATTGACATACCTTGTTGAAATATTGTCACTGTCTTAACTGAGGGAATTGGCCTAATTTAAATTTTTTAAGAACTTAAAAACACTCATTAAATGTCTCATTAAATATACAAACTATCAATATTTGAATGAGGATTATGATGCACTAAACATCTTCATGATCGATTAATTTCAATACGAAGAGGGAAAGGAATAGGAGTTTTCGGAAGAACAATAGTTTTAATGAATAAGACTGGAAAATGGGAGCACAAAGTTTACCCTATTCACCTATCGAGGATATCTATATTCTTCTCACTTCGCAAGATTATTCATCAAGAAAGCAACACATTTGGGTGTATATATTGCCGAATGACACCTTACTAATGCTTGCACGAGGTTTTAAGAATCATATGAATTTGCATATACTCAAATAACTCATAAGACATACGTTTTAGAAACAAAGTTCTTTGCACTACATCCAATGAATTGAACACAAAGTTTCCTATTTGAATATATCAAAGACACATATGCATATTAAAGGATAGAACATGAAGAACACAAGAAACAAGAGAGAAGAATTTAGTCTGTATTGATCAAATAGTTTTGTGCATCTACATTCTAAGCATCAAAATCCAACAACCTTTCAATGATACAAAAGTGCCTTATATAGCCACAAGGGTAGTTACAACTGAAGTCTCTTTAGTTTCCCTTTCTTTTAATTAAGCATTATCACTTAATTAAATGTATTACAACACTTAATGGGCCTTAATTACAAATTACATTCTCATCAATGATAAGGCCAACTTTAAAATATTTCAATTAAAAGAAAAGGCCTAAGAACTAGATGGAGGAACATTTGAAGTTGATGTTGTTGAAGTTTTCACTTTGAGAATATGATTCCTAAATTTCACAAGTGCTCCAACAATTTCCATGCCCTTGGGAATGGTTGTGTTTGCAATGACGTTACTTCCAGCTATCCAAAGTGTTCTCCATCTCTTTACCAATGTCTCCATTCTATAGCATACTTTTGGTGACTTCCATGACCATGTTATACAGCTCGGTGATCTCCTCCATCTTCTCTTTGGATACAATTTCAGCCTTGAGCAAGTCCTCTTTGATCAATGCCTTGAATTTTTCCTTGAATTCTTCCATTGGAAATTTCTTTGTTGAATTGTCTTTGATCATGTGGCACTTGAGAGCAAGTAGGTCTGCTATACTCTCTATGATTTGAAGGCTTCTCCCTTCTGTGACTTACTCTTGAGTTTTGTGATTGCTTCTTCAAGAACCTTGACTTTCCATTCAACTGCAAAGACCCACTTCCTAGAAAGATTGTTCTTAGGATCATCAAAAAACTTATGAGCAAGAAGAATCTTCTCATCTATTGAACTCATGATCCTAAGATCTTGGACACATTCCAGCCAAAGTTTCAACTCCTTTTCAGCTCCTCGTGATCATTGTGTCAAATTGGCTTTGAGCCAAGGAGATGCTATCATATACTTTGTAGGCCTCTTCTATGAAATTCAATCCAGATAGTAATGTTCCTTCCACCATGGCCTCAATAGCTTTCCCATATGCAACATGCTTATGAAGATCCTTTATAGCATGCGATTCTTCATCAGATAGGACAATAGGAGAGGGTAATGAAGTGAACGGAGTAGGATCCAATACCTTTTCACTGGAGACCAATGATTTTATGAAGTTGGAGAGGGCATGTACTTGTTCCTTCAGATGTTCTTGTGTGACTTTCCCATTTTCAACTCTCTCAATGAATTTGGACATTGTTTCTTTTAGATTATGAACCTCACTCTTGAGAGTGGATTCACCTAGTGGAATCCTTGTCAGTTATAGGTATGAAAAAGTCAAATATTTTTCATCCTTGTCTGTCCTTGGCTTGACAACTTATAAATATTGTTGCCCCTTTGAGTCAGACACTAACCTTGAAGTAGTCTTGGCCTTCTTAGGAGATGGAGTTGTGCCAAGGAGAGAAGCCACAACATCAAATCTTGGGACAACGATTTGGGAAGATGTTTTCCTTTTCTTTCTCTCAATCATGGGTTGTACCCATGTGAAAGAATCACTTGATGGTGGAGCAAAAATTGGGCCTAGAGAAAGCACATTCAAAGAACCAAGGGTTTGGGAAGCAGAGACCTCCAAAGTAGGTGTGCCAGTGTTTGAAGAAGACACTTCCTTGGGTGGTGATTGAAGCTTGAGAGTACTTATTATTTCAACATTTGGCTCCCAGCTTTATCCCCTTCACCTTATTCCTTTCGAATACCACCTTCACAATTGTGCTCCCATGTTATTCTGTAGCCTTATCTTCTTCTTTTGAGAGATCAATAATTTGTTTAGCCACTTGAAATTTTTCTGTGGCTCCATGAGAGAGAGACTTCTTTCCTTTTTCTTCAATTTTCACTTCTTTCTTCTCAGTTCTTTCAATTTTATCTTTCTTAGCATGTATCTTTGTTGAAGATTCAATAGGAATATGAGAAATACTTGGTTGGGTAGGAATATCTGGTAGTGTAACAAAAATCTCCCCATGAGATGTGGAACCTCCTTATGAGGAAGAAAATGCCATGGTTGCTTTGTAAGCCTTCATTTTCCTATCAAACCATATTTTGGTTCTCACTAAAATTGGGTTTATCAGCATTTGGATCATCTCTTTCCTTTTGGTACCAGTTAATAGTGAGAAAGGGAGTATGTTGAATGGTTTTCATGTATTCAAGATAATACAAGTCATCATCATCAAGCAAGCAAGTCTTCTGGCACTTTGTATAGTTAAAAATCTATTTTTTTATGCAAGGAGAGTCTTCCATAGTACCTTCTTCTTACTTCATATTCATCATAGTAGTCTTCATAATAGTCTTCAACGTCATGTGAGTGATATAACTTCATCCTTATATGATTAGAAATGAAACCTTTAATGTCAAAATAGGACCTTTTATGGAAAGTATAGAGATGAAAATCATAGATGGTCCTCTCCACGTTTTGAGCATCCAAGGCCGTTATTCAAGTATAGTTTCCCAAGGTGATTGGGAACTAAATACCTGTGATCCTCTTGTCTTTACAAGTCCTGTGAAACATTTCTAGTTGCCTACATACTTCTACTAGCACCAGTTTATCATTACAGTACATAGGAAGTTTGTTTGGTGCTCCCTCAAAACAACCAACCTAATGTATGAGAACTTCTTGAATTGGATGAACATGCTTCCATAGGTGGAGATTAATTGTTTGGCCTCTGCTGAAACCATTTTAGCTCTGTTTCCTTTCAATAACCCGACAATGTATGTACATGGTGAAGGCATCATTAACTCTCTTGAAGTGAGTCTTACTATTTTCATAGGTTAGTTGGGGATGGTACTCATATACAACTTCATTCTTATTATCCTCAATTGTAGTGAGCCCCAACCAAACTATGTATGTGGCAATGGTATACATAAGGCATGATGTCATATAGAATGACTTATTTTGTTGTGCACGACAAGTTGTTCAATAATATTATCACGTATAATTTTCCCCCAGTTTAGGCTCTACTTCCCTTCAAGAATGATATTGATATATATGCACATCCAATACTGGAACTCATTAGTTTGTGGGAGACCCATCAACCTAGCCAACAGAGTAATGATTTTAGACAATTCCTCCTTGAAATTAGACCTGTACATTGTTTTGGGCAGTTTGGAGGCACCTTTCTTTTGGGTTTTTAGTCACCACTTGGCTATCATTGACTTATACTTTTCTCTGTCTTGCTAAAAATCCCTTGAGCTTGTGCTTTACTAAGGATGTTTGCATCTTCAAGTAATGGGATCTTGAAGGTAACATTTATATAAGCCACATCTAATATGGCTATTACATGTCCCTAGGGATCTACAATTTCTTGTGTTGGGGTTGAAACAAGAGGCACAAGCTAATACTATGTCTGCACATTGTATAGAGAGGGGAAACCCAACTGCATGTGCAAGGCCACTATCTTTTATAAATTGAGCAAGGGGAGTGGGATTTTCTACGAAAATACGGGCCCAAAACTCATTCAAGTCTATATGGCAAACATCGTTATCTCCAATATTGGGTATTGAGGTTTCAAGGAAGAAAAATGCTCATAGCCCCCGTAATGGTACTTCATGGTGACTAGGGAAAACACAGAGGCTCGGGAAAGAAGGCACTTAATAGATTATCGAGCTGAATTGAGTAGTAGGGCACGGAGATGAAATTTGGAACAATTGCATTCACATAGGTTCTCATAATAATATAACTTAGCTTTAGAAATGATGGTGCTGCCCACACTATCGCAGTGCACCTTGAATTTTTGAATTTGAACTAGGAATGTTTATGATACGGCTAAAACCGATTTTACGAAGTGAGAGAGATATAAATCTCAATATAATACTTTAACTACGAGAGAAAAGTAAGAACCTTTTTACCTTTTATAACTGCTCATTTAGAAATGAGTCGGTTGGGTTTATTTATTGAGGCTTTTAATGCATTACAGAGAATAAGGTAGCTTGTGGAACATTCTCCCTTTGGATTACAGATATGATAGGGGTGTGGAGAACTAGAGTCCCATGGGAACAAGTTCATGATGGACGTGAAGCTCCAAGATATTCGTAATGCACTGAAAGCCTTTAGAATTCAGATGAATCAGACATGTGGAGAAATAAGGGCCCATAGGTACAAGGGTCGTAGGGTCACCGGGTGCCTGCAACTCTATAATACAAAAGACACCTAGAAATTAGGGATGTGGGGAATAGAAGGCTCGAGAGAACAAGTACCACTTGTTCCTCCGGGACCCGCAATGACCACAATACACATGATTTGATAATGTATTTCTAGTCCTTCTTGTTCAACCATGATTACAAACTCCAACCAGGTATCCATCAATAAGAAATACCGAGAAAATGAATTTAAGTCAATAGTTCTCTTTCCAAGTGAGCCAAGCTTTCATCTACACCTTAAGAACACCTATTTTAGGCTCCAGTCCAAATTTGATTTGGTTTGAGTGGTGGAAACTGGGGATATACTCCTTTTACCTAGGTTCCAAACCCTAAGCCTCTCGACAAAGCCAAAGAGCTCTTATTTTATATTAATCATATATTCTATACACTCCCACACCTTTTTCACCCTTTTTCACATTCTGCGAAGAATTATAGGAACCTAATCAATGCATATTTAATCCTACTTAGTTCATGAGAATACATCAAAGTCATCAAACTAAGCTATAGTCTTATACACATTGCCTGAGATATTTTTATTGCCTTTTGAATCCCATCAACTTCTATATTTCCATTAGTTTCTTCAATATACCTATCATGGATCTAGATTACTTCTCTTACCAAGTATTAGGAGGTTTATACGGACAAGATTCATAGCATTTTATACACTTTGAGATCTCAAACATCAAGACTGTAACTCCCTTTTATTTGCAAACCAGAATTCTTCCAAATATGCATATTCATTACAAAATTCTCTTCCCCAGGCTCCTTCCATGAGCCTCACCTTCCTCTTCTTAGAAACTAACTCCTACATCGCGTTTTTTCTCACAAATACATAGGATTTTATCAAATCTAACATATTCTTACTCACTTGTCATGACTCAAACCATAGTTAAGGACATTTTAAACCCTTAGATACATGTTTTTGCTCCTTTTCACACACATTAGGAGTTTTTATGATTATCTTTTCTCCTTTTCATAGGTAACTTATTGGTCCCTAAAACCAATTGTGTTAAAATTATCTGTTTACAATATCAATATTTCTTACACCAAACTGTAACACGCCTTAAAATTTCTTAATTATCAAGCGTGCAAACAAGAAACAAAGATAATCGTACAACCTATTGAACAACACAAGTGATTTCTTACTGAATAAATCAAATCCTTAACCACATGAATGCATAAGGATTAAAACACTTTTTTTAAATGTCATCTCAAGATCTCGGACTTATAAAACTATCAACAACAATGCTTTCCTTCCAAATTTTGGAGCTCCAATTCTTTTTCCCATCAATGACCATTCGAATGATGGTGCAAATAGTTACATGAGGGGTTTATATAGGCTTTACAAGCCTTCATAACTGAATTTTCCTCTTAATCACCTTTTATATTACATGTTTTTGCATTTAGCATGACATCCTAAGACTCATCTAAGCCTAGGACCTTAAGATTTAGACATTATACCACAACTATGAATTTATCAAGCCACCTTGACTTTAATAGATCTTTTCACAAACTTACACAATCTTGAATGCTCCAAGACAACACTCACAATCCAATTACAAGCCCAAAAATTGCCTTCAACATTCAATTTGGATTTTGGAGGGAATTGGCCTAATTTGATTTTTGAAGAACTTAACACACTCACACAACTTTAAATGACCCTTAATGGCTTATAGCATCTATCAACCTACTAGGAAAACCCAAAATTTTATGACACCATCATATATACAAATTGAGAGTTGATGCTCCTACATCACGTTCCCTATAATCTTCTTGCATCAAAGTATAGTCTACTTGATTCAAGAGCGTAGACTATTTGCTTCAGAGTGTAGCATTCCATGGAGTTGATGTTTATGCATTTTTCATAATTTTTTGTGTAGCATATCTTGAATGCATTGAACAAGTCTCTGTATCATACTAGATTTCTTGTTGAATAGGCTTGAAGACCATGTCATCATTATTAGTACAACTTTCCATGGCTTAATTCCATGTATAGCTACTTCTTATCACTCGTTCCCTAAAATCTTATTGCTTCTAAGTATAGTGTACTTGCTTCAGAGTGTAGACTATTTACTTCGGAGCGTAGCATTCCATGGTGTTGATGTTTATGCGCTTTTCATAATTTTTATGTGTAACATGTCTTGAATTATGATAGACGTGAGAAATGGTAATGAATTTATTGTGTATCAGATTAAATATACAAATAAAAGTTGAGCTTATTCAGGATGCCCTTCTCACCTGGAATAAATTTAATTCAAATGAATATTACTTGGCAACTGGGTGAGTAAAATGTTAAATTTTGGTATACAAACCTTAAGAGTGAATTGTACTATACAATTTGCATATTCAACAACAATGGCTAGCATTCCCAGTCTCTACAATGCCTCTTAACTCTACCAAAACTTTGGGCAAACAACAATCACCCCAGCTCTAGCTTCACTGAATTTGTACCTGCATCAGCCAGTATAGTCTACTTGCTTTAGAGTGTAGACTATTTGCTTTGGAGTGTAGCATTCCATAGTGTTGATGTTTATGAAGTTTTCATAATTTTGTGTGTGTAGCATAGCTTGAATGCATTGAACAAGTATGTTGTAATAGTGAAGACAATTTATTAGATAAAAATTAAAGGAAAACTATGAGTGAGGATTATATATGAGAAATCTTCAACATGCTATGGGAAAAAAATTTGTTACTACATACACCGGCAATATCAAGTTGTGTAGACAAAGAAACAATCACAATATAGAGCGACAGTTCAATGTAGATGCTACACGTAACCTTTTTGATCTCACAAGCATTATTTCGGTTCTACTGAGGAACTCATTGGTCCTCAAAACCACCTATATCACTCGCTCTTCTGCTGCACAATTCGCTCGCCATTACTACGGAAACTTCTAGGTTGCTTTATGAGGAACTTCAATTGTAAAGTTGACCCTTTTAAAATTAATAGGCATTAAAATTAATAGGAATTTTTAATATTAAAGTAAACAGAAAAAAGGTACAGACATATCCATTGATTTTTTTATAGTTAAACCAGTTGAAGGGGCTGTACCCTTTACAATATTACAATATTATTAAGATTTGAAGATTATTAAGATTGAGAGAAATATTACAATATTACAATATTACAAGGCTACGATATTACAAAAATATACCACTTCGGGTTACAAGGCTACAATATTACAAAAATGTACCACTTGTGGGTTACAATATTACAATATTACAATATTACAAGGCTACAATACTACAAAAATGTACCGCTTCTAGGTTACAATATTACAATATTATAAGGCTATAATATTACAAAAATGTACCACTTCTGGGTTACAATATTACAATATTACAAGGCTACAATATTACAAAAATGTACGGTCACACAGTCCAAGATTACAAACAATCATTCAAAAACTCATATTCTTCCTCAGATACTTCTTGAAAACCTTCACACATTAGGAAACTATCTAGATAGAATGAGAGCATTCAATTACATTTTGGCCATTTATAATATTTTCATCCAACTCTAACTGAATGTGACACCTTAGACCACTTGCTTTAGAGTTTGGACTATTTGCTTCGGAGTTTGGACTATTTGCTTTGGAGTGTAGTGACAACAATGTTTTTTTCAAATCTTTAAGATTTCGCACACCCCTCCATCGTATAAGCTGCAAAAAAACAAAAAAACATATACCACCATTATCAGATACAAGATCACAAAATATACACATAATACAATAAAAGCAAAATGTGTAAAACTTAGAATGCACATAATACAAAATTTAGCATTATTTGTCTTAAACATGATGAAGCACCATGAAACATTATTTTTGTAATCAGACTAAAACAAGACTGTGTAATCCACATAATAGTAAAAACCCTACAATAAACATTATTTGTCATAAAGACAAAAATACCTTCAAGATGCATTCGATGTTCCAAAAGAGAGCCGACGATGTGGAACTTGAATTTCGGTCGAGGGGTTGTCCCTGTGATTCACGAAACACAAATTTAAGTGTTTTGAATTCCAATGAATACATCTTGTAATAATGATATTCAATATTACACTTTGTTGTGTATCATATTACAACAATGGAGGGCTATTATATAGCCAAGAATGTAGTACAACAACTTCCTATAAAATAGGAAGTATAAATAATATAAAACAATAACAAACTGTATTGATATATTGTTATACATTTGTTATAACAATATATCAACTAACTTACTAACTATTACATTAACTAATTACTCATTTACCATGAGTAATTACACAATTACATCACACATATAATTATATTATCATTGATAATATAATTGCACACACTATTAATAATGTGAACACTATTAATTCCTAACATTCACCCCCTTAGTGTGAACATTATTAATAGCTAATCTTCACCCCCTTAATGTGAACACGACGAAGAACCATATTCAAAGAAGTTGAACCACCTCCTAAAAGCACTACTTAGACCAAGTACAAACTCCATAGATTATCTCTTTACCCTCGTAAAGGCGTAGTGTCGAGCCGAATTATGTAGGAATGCTCCCTTCCTCTTTGGGTTCCTGTGGGACTTTCCCTTCCTCTTTGGGCACTTGAATTCTGAATCTCCAAGATCCACAAGCTTGGCACTAGTTGGATAACCATCCCTTGAGTCTACCTCAAATCTTCTCCTACCCAAAAGTGAGTTTTTGAAAACATGAATCTTCCCAAAATTCGGAAAGGGGTTTATTCAACAAATTGACGCACTTAAAAACAGAACTCGAAAAGAACATATATCATACACTACTAAAAAAAATCACCAAATCATTTGTGCGGCCCTATCGTTGATGATGAGACGAGAGGTCGTTGAATGACCTCTAACCTCCATTTTCCTCCATCCTTCGATGTATTATGCTTTGCTAGCTCAACCAAATTTGATCATGAAACTCAATGTCTTCCATAATTTGGATGTCGCGTACAAAAACGAAAATACACCCAAAATTGAAATGTGGGCATTTTTTTGTAATGACACCGACAACAAATATTACAAGAAAATTCTTTTGACTTCAACTAGAATTTTTACACATGACTTAAAATAACTTATAAGCGACAAAATGACGACAATGACACTAGACTCGAGAGACTAATTGACTCAAAATAATTGACAATATTTATTAAATCCCCAAACTCTACGCCTATTTGAATTTTGAATATTAAAAGTAATCTATGATTACTTTCATTACATCACATTACTCTATATGGCATAAAAGATAAGAAATATAAAAATTACACTTCTAGACCAAATCTTAAGACTATATAAACCAAGGATCAAAAGACCCACGAAAGAAAAGACATTTATATCTTTAAAACAAACTTTACTTTGGAACTCACTTAAAAAAAAACTTTTTGACTCTCTAGAAAACTTTATTTTCTAATCCTTTACATGGCATTTTAGCTCGAACATATGTAAAAGCTTTGATTTACACGTGATTTGAGGCAGTTTTTTTAATCAAATAAAGCTAAGGACGAGTTTATTGCCTCCACCGTCCACATATCATGAATATTAGACCTGAATAAAGATCTAGAAAATATGAATTTTCCAGTGCATTTATCTCTCTCCCCCAAACTGCTACAGTGGCTTTCAACATGGATCTTTTGTTTCACACTCAAATGCAAATCCTTCGCGCCCTTGACTTTCAGCGAACTGCACAAGGATAACTGATGAAAAATAATTTTATATGTGGCGCCAGCAATATAAGAGGAACACAAAATGAAAAATCATACAAAGATTGTATTTGCTGCTTCTTAGTTTCTTCTTCAGTTAACAATATCACTTTCTCATTCATTATTTTAACAAATCAGCTAAGATCGAATTCGCAAAAGCAAAATTTGTTTCAACGTCCATCGTTAAGGATTCAACGATTCATGAATGCAGATCACGAAACCTACAAAAAAATGATGGAATACAACTTGTTTTAACAAATATTTGCACACAAATTTGGGGCAAACAAACTAGTTATGACACGAATCCTCTGAAAATGAATTATCTTTCCACTATGAAAATAATCACTCTGATACCAAATAATGGTAACCAGAGATTATATGCAACAAGGATAATATTCAATATTACAATGTTGTGTATCATATTACAATAATGGAGGACTACTATATAGCCACTAATGTAGTACAACAACCTCTTATTAAATAATATAAAACAATAACAAACCTGTATTGATATATTGTTATACATTTGTTATAACAATACATCAACTAACTTACTAACTATTACATTAACTAATTACTCATTTACCATAAGTAATTATACAATTACATCACACATATAATTATATTATCATTGATCTAATATAATTGCACCAACTATTAATAATGTGAACACTATTAATTCATAATATTCACCCCCTTAGTGTGAACGTTATAATTAGGTATTGCCTTTGGTAGCCTTAAGACAGATTGGAAACATAAAAATTTGGGCGAATATCCGAACGAAATACCATCGATCCCTAGATGTTTGAATTCTAACCATGTAAGACCCATGAATGGTATGGTTTGCACAAAATCACTATCTAGATATTGTTCTGGCCCTCTCAGTGGCAATCAAAAGTTACTTCTCCTTCTTGTAATTTTTCAAGAAACCCGATACTTGTAACTTCCTCTTGTGTTTGTAATGGGGTTCAACTCGAAACACCAATGTGTACAATAACCAATCCATTCTCCTTGTGCATTTATTTCTTCAATCGCACAAGTATCGAGTCTTCAAGAAACAATGGTAAGATTCTATGGATGCATTTGTATCCTAATTGGCATGGGTGAAGTTGCGGAAATTATTTGACCACATAGCTGCACGTGGAAAAAAAAACCATTAGAAACGACTTAAAAATTATTAACTCTACACATAGCTATGTAGTTAGCACTTACCAATATGTCCGTCTTGCAGCCACGTCTTTCTAAAATACTCCATAAAGGCATTCTCCTCTTTGAACTCCTCCATGAATTCGTCGATGAGGAAAAAGGTCATGTGCTCATTATCACTATGACACACATGATGTCGCCCAGTCTCTAGAACATAACCGTCCCCACCTCCTTCTTTATATATATGTAAATAAAATTGTTGTGTGATAATAAGTAATGCAAAACAACAAAAAGCAACCCAAGCTCCGTAAACATTATATTACAAAAATGAAGAAAAACAAACCTGTAAATATTCTTTAGCCAAGCCCTGCGAACATGCCATATGCATAACAAGACACGAAAACCGAATACAACCCTAAGACACAAATAACATTGTTAGGGATGTAAATTGTGTGTATTAAATTTATAGAAAAACCTATTAGTAAATTTATACTTTATAGCTTGTATTTCGAGAAGCCGCATCATCCGTAATGAATGCATTGACATGCCAATCCATCCTTTTCCTTTTCCCCCTCATGTAGACTTCAGCAATCCATGCATATATGTCGTCCACTTTATTACGAGATGAAACTGCCCATGCAACAGAACCCCAACCTCTTGCTCGTAAAAAAACAAGAAGCGTGTACAATTGGTATTGATGCAAATGTGTACATGAAATTATTGTTAGTATGAGAATGACTTAAACAAATATATCCAAATATCAATTATGCATGGAAATGAGACAACAATGTCCTTACCCCATATTTATTAGTTGAGAACGTGGAATCCATTGCAATGATGGAGTTGTGGGAATGACGAACCATCATTTCAAGCATCCATGTTGTTTGAAGGCCCATAATGAAAGGCATGTCAGTCCCACATGACCTCTGATAATAAAAAATGTATCCCTTTCTGTGACATGCCACAAGTTGATACTAGTGTTTTCGTGTTGGTGCTTTTGGGATCTAATGCTCTTCACCCTCCTCCATGCATTCAACACGTATTTCCTAGTTAAGCACTCATCCCTTTTGTTGACAATCCTTACCAACTCCGGATCCGTGTAGTGCCTTTCAATAATGGTGTCAACAGATATACCAACAAGCAAAAGAGATTCAATGTATTGCTTGCATTCAATTGATAAATTCGAGCAAAACCACTTCGTGGATCCAAGCTTGTGTCCTTTACACCATGGAAAAAATCATCGTTCTTATCAACATGATACATATCATTGTATATGATATGTGCCACGTATGGTGTACCAAACATAACCCTCACATTGAAATGGCACTAACATCCACGTTTTTTAAACCTCCTAATTCTTTCACTAGTAGGTGGTTTGTTCCTATTGTCGTCAGGGCCATAAGCACACCGGTAGCTGAAACAAAAGGAAATACATACTGATATCAGGTACGAATGTGAAAAATGTGGCACTAACATATGTGAACACTATTCCTAAGGACGACCAAATGTAAAGTTAATATAAAAAAACTGTAATACATAATGGTAGCTTATGGTGGTGTGCCTTCCTCCGTAAGAGGGTATGTCCTTTTCTTCTTACATATGAATGTCATCTCGAGCTATCGAGAAGGCCTTCCCCTTTAATAAAGGCATCGAGTTGTGCTAGAGGGATTACAAAAAGATCCTTGGGACCATTATCTTCCCCAATCGGTGTCCATTCAAGATCATCTTGAGAAAAATGTGGTTTCCCATTTCCCATGTCCTGAACATCTAGGGAAAGCAATTGTTCATACTTTGTCATTCGTGGCATCCTAAAAAAATAATATAAATAACTTTGTATAATCAGTAAGCATGGTATTTAACATATCAATATATGAAATGATATACATAATATGTTATTTTTGTAAACATAAGGCACTGTAATATGACACAAGTCATAAAAATGATCTAAACACCGCCACATAAACTGTTTCCAGCCTACTTTCTGAAATGCTACGGGAAAATTCTTCGATTGTTGTGGGCATATTCAAAGTGCTACAAGAAAAATTTTAGTTGCTGCATGCACCCTCAGTTGTGTTGTAAACAAAAAAACAATCACGATATGAAGATTAAGCTAGTTTCTTTTGTTAAATGATCATGAGGTGATGGCTAAGAGAATGAGAAAAGTGAAAGGATTAGGAGAAGTCCAATGAGATGAAAAGATAACTAAGGTGGTGAGAAAAATCCTAAAGAGGAGGAACTCAGAGTTAAAGAACTACTTGTGCAAGAATGAACAAGAACCTAGAAGGTCAAGATTGGGAAAAAATTGACAAGTTCAAGAAATAACAAGTATAAGGACTTGATAGAGTCTTGAACATGTTGTACATAAGGGATTTAAGGTGTAACAGAGGTTGAAGGTAGTGAAAATGAACAAAGTCTTGTTTAGCCCTTGAAATCCTAAGAAGTTATAGGTAACCTAAGAAGCAACAGGTTGGAAATATTGTGTATGACTATGTGGATTTGGTATTTGAATTAAGTGATTGTGAAGTGGCTAATGAATCACCGTTAGGTATCTTGTAAAATGAACATGTAAGTTCCATATGGTGAGGAAAGGGTTTGGAAAAGTAGAACATTCTGTGCATATGGAACTATGTAATGGTTTGAAACTAAGAAGTATGATCATATAATCTTACTAGTTAAGTGCATGATGATTGATGAGATTTATAACCTCTGTCAAGGAATGAAACTAATGTTGCAGATGTCAAGACTTGAAGGTATGGTTTTAAAATAAGGAGTGAGATTAGAAGGAACTTTGTCTGGGACTGAGACAACTAAACATAATGTTTTGAGTTTGAGTATGATGTATTGGATAAAGGATGAATGTTTAAAAACCCTTACAAGTGTTATAGGAGTAATCAAATTTTTGTATCTCCCTATTCTTGTCAAGTAACATGCATGCAAGAGCTTGGGGTTAGGAAATTCTACTAAATCTGAGTACACTTTGTTTTGGTGACAAGAGAAACTAAGATAAGAAACTGTAACAACCTTAGAAGCTTAAAATAATATGGTGGGAAGAAGAGTGATAAGAAAATGTAACAACCTTAGAACCTTAAAATAATATGGCGGGAAGAAGAGTTTAATGTATTTTTAGCTTTCAGACCATGAATATCCTAGAATTACACTTAAAAGTTGAAACCGGTAGTAAAAAAGTGACCGCACGTAGCTAATAATATCAAAATCAATTTAGTGAAGGTGATAACCTATCTTCCACTTGATGGAATCTGTGGAACCATGATAGTTGGGGGAAGATTAAATAAAGACCTAAGTGTCAATTGAAAGTGACTAAGTGTTGATATTGTACATGCATGTATAACGTGTAGGGTGTGAGACTAAGATCATCTCAAGAAAACAATGCAAATGAGAGCTAAGACCAACTAGTTGTCAAGTGGCAAAGCATGAAAAGTGAAGAGTGAATAAATGGAACCGGAAAGGATATTAAGAATTTTTAAGGACATCTCATATCAAGGAAAAGAATGGAAACTCAGAGTGACTATGTCCTATTATAGTCTAGGCAGTGGTATGAAGATTAAGCTAGTTTCTTTTGTTAAATGATCATGAGGTGATGGCTAAGAGAATGAGAAAAGTGAAAGGATTAGGAGAAGTCCAATGAGATGAAAAGATAACTAAGGTGGTGAGAAAAATCCTAAAGAGGAGGAACTCAAAGTTAAAGAACTACTTGTGCAAGAATGAACAAGAACCTAGAAGGTCAAGATTGGGAAAAAATTGACAAGTTCAAGAAATAAAAAATGTGTAAGAATGAACAAGAACATAGTGTGGCATACAAAATGTGTATACCACATTATGCATGTATACCAAAACCTAATTTTTAAATATATGTGTTTGTAATCAAATGGTAGCATGTGGCGGAGTCTTTAGGTGGGTTGGTAGGCACGAGTGCTTGTATTTGGGAGGTCACGGGTTTGAATCCTAGATTTTTTTAGGTTTGTGGTATACACACATAGTGTGGTATACACAAATGTGTATACCACAAACCTAATTTTTAATATATGTGTTTGCAATCAAATGGTGGCATGTGGTAGGTGCTAGGCGGGTTGGTAGGCACGAGTGCTTGTATTTGGGAGGTCACGGGTTCAAATCCTATATTTTTAGGTTTGTGGTATACACACATAGTGTGGTATACACAAATGTGTATACCACAAGTATGTTTGTATACCAAAATCTAATTTTATAATATATGTATTTACAATCAAGTGGTGAAATGTGGTAGGTGCTTCAGGCGGGTTAGTAGGCATGAGTGCTTGTATTTTTAGGGCACGGTTCAAATCCCAGATTTTTTTGCTTGTATTTGGGGGGTCATGGGTTTGAATCATGGACTTTTTAAGGTTTGTGGTATATACCCATAATGTGGTATACACAAATGTGTATACCACAAACCTAATTTTTAATATATGTGTTTGTAATCAAATGGTAGCATGTGGCAAGTGCTAGGCGGGTTAGTAGGCACGAGTGCTTGTATTTGGGAGGTCATGGGTTTGAATGCCATATTTTTGTTTCTTGTATTTAGGAGGTCACGAGTTCGAATCCCAATTTTTTTAGAAATGTGTATACCATAAACCTAATTTTTTAATATATGTGTTTAAATCAAATGGTGGCATGTGACATTGCTAGGCGGGTTGGTAGGCACGAGTGCTTGTATTTGGGAGGTCACATGTTCAAATTTTGGATTTTTTTCTTGTATTTGGGAGGTCACGGGTTCGAATCTTGGATATTTTAGGTTTGTGGCATACACACATAGTGTGGTATACACAAATGTGTATATACCACAAACCTATTTTTTTAATATGTGTTTGCAATAAAATAATGGCATGTGGCCACAAGTCATCAATGAAATCCTATCGCCAAGATAGACAACTCGTGCTAGTCCAAATCTATGGTATACACAGGGTCTCACGTTTGCACGTATGCAACAAATGACGTAAATAGTGTTATAGGAAAATGGTAGTCCAAATATGTGGTATATACATAGTGTCACATCTACAACAAACATCGTGAACATTGTTATATGATAATGTTATTTGCAATCAATTTTTTCCAGCAGTGGAATCAACGGAATTTGCAGATTTCTACAAGGATATGATCAATAAATTTATAGTAGTGAATATATTTTTATTCCCAGCTAGAGCGACCCACTTGGAGGTTTGTTTGTAATTGTTGGAAGGTGTTTCAGATCTATTTTGCATTGCTCTCTCTTTATCTGATTTTAATGTATTAAAGAAAATATATTTTGAATTTTTGAAGCACTAGAAGTGCCATTTTCAGCCATAATATATTGCATATTTCTAAGTGTTATATCCGCACTTTATTCCTCCAAAAATCAAAGTTTTTAATCACAAATGATGAAAACAACGTTATAGTATACTAGTATTTGAAATTTTTGGTATACATAGGGTCTAATGTTTGCATGCATGTGACAAACGCTGTAAACAACATTATATGATAATGTTATTCGAAACTATGGTATACGCAGGTGTCACGTTTGCACGCATGTGACAAAAGACACAAACAACATAATAGGAAACTGCTAGTCAAAATTTGTGGTATACACAGGGTGTCACATTTGTGTGTATGCAACAAACATCGCAAACAACGTTATAGGATACTAGTATTTGAAACCTGTGGTATACATAGGGTCTCACATTTGTGTGTATGTGACAAATGAGGTTGCATTTGGTCCCAGAGGATTTGGTCTCTTCACATAATCCATATATGTTTCACTTTATTTTTAATATACATTGAAAATGGTTGGAGGATTGTTGCAGGGTTGTTTCCAACCACATTCTTTGGCCACATTTTACAATGAATCATGAAGAAGGTAGCCTTTTAATGCTCAGTGTTGCCTGGGAGTTTAGCATCAGTAGCAGGTTGCTTCATCTACTTATTACCTAGCCCATTTTTAAAGATACCTTTTTCTATTTTTCATTCATGCAGCCATGGTTTTCTAAGAAAATTTTGTAACATAATTATATATACTTCGCAGAGGATTGCTCTACAAGACAGAAAAATAAAAAAAATGTCTATCTGTGAACAATTTTAAAATCAAAAATTACATAGCCTCATAGCAGTTTTAAAATGTCTATCTATGAAGACAATTGTATAGACAATTTTTATCTCTCTTCTGATGGTATACACACAAAGTGTGTATATGGCAATCTAAAATACCATATATAAGTATTGCTATTGATACTATAAGTACGTGTTTTCCTCTAAAAAACTTCACAAATCTATAGAATAGAATAATAATAATAAATGTCTATCTGTGAACAACTTTAAAATCTGAAAATTGCATAGCACCTGAATGTTTTTAAAGATCTAATGCTTCTCCGCAATTCTGCGTAGTGGACCTTCTCACCAATTCTCTCAAAATCTTGCGAATACAGTTGTAGAGTTCCCGGTTTTGGCGCTAAAAGTTTTGTTCCTTGTTTAATCGAGACCGTATGACACAGGTTTTCCTAAGCTTTGCATTAAATGTCGCCACCTTCTAACGTCCTTTCCTCGTCCCATCATTTGTCTACTTTTTCTACTCGTATCTACCTCGATTACTTTTTTAGTGGCAAATATTCGTAATTTGGTGAATATTCCATTTTAGGAAAATTTGAAAAGGTGAATTTTTTGGAGCAGGTTAGTGACTGTTCCTAAAATTTACAATATATATATTTTTAGGGGTCAACTTCGCCTACATTTAAAAACATCTCCTATAAAAACCTAGGTGATTCACCGGGTAGTATACTACTAACTTACTACTATTTTACTGAGGTACCGACATATAAAGTACTGTGAACTTGCAGGGTAGGTGTTGACACACAACATGAGGTTTTTTATGCATGGAAGGAAGTTGTTAACGCACGATAGGAGGTTTTGATGCGCAAAAGTCATATCTCGTTGACACATGATAGGAGGGTAGAGGTTGTAGACACACGATAGTAGATTTGAAGTCGTACGATAACAAGGTTGTTGTCGCGCGACAACAACCTTATTGTCATGCGTCAATGAGGTTACTATGATGCATGACAAGAGGGTGGAGGTTGTAGACGCACGACAAAATATTTGCAGTTGTACGATAGTAAGGTTGTTTCCGTGTGACAACATACCTCCTATCATACGATAGTAGGCTACTATCGTGCGACAAAAAAATATGATGTCCCACGACAACAACCTTGTTGTCGTGCGTCGCTGAGGTTCTTGTGATGCACGACATGAGGGTGGAGGCTCAGGATGTATGAAAAAATATGTGCAATCGTAAAAATGACTACAAATATCCCGTCATGCGTCTGCAACCTTTCGTCACACGAATTGAAAATGAAAACTTCTTTCGTGAAATATTTACGCACAAACCCCAGAAAATTTTCCATGTTCGCGAAAGTGGTTTTGGGGATATTCTCTAGGAATATTCTAGCTTCTATTTCCCACAGGTCTCTTAAAATGAACCTTGATCTGCCTTCAAATTGTCCTCGAGAATGGAGTTGTGTGACTATTTCGGATAATGGTGACTAGGTTGATAGACTAGACGTCACAGAGGATGTCATGGTCCCACAGATAGCTATGCATGTATGTCATTTGGTATGGCATCTTATGGTCGTTATTATGGGGGCCATGCAATCCTATTGCCGCCAGATAGCCAGCTCTCCCAACATATTAGTTTAAGGGTATATATATTATAAAGTTGAGTTAGTTAAAAGGGTGTATATTTTGGGGAATTTTTGGTGAGTTTATGCTGAATTTTTACTTTTAAAAATTGATTTTATTTCAAAAATTTCTTTAATAAGTTTGAATAAAAATTTCAATTTAAAAAAAAATAGAAATAATAATAAATATAAGTTTGAGGGTATAGTTTCAAAAAAATTGTCCTCAAAAGGTGCAAATCATAAGTGGCTTATTTTGGCCGAGACTATACAATATCTTGTTTGTCCTATGTAACAAGGACCATATTAAGTTGTTTATCAAAAGAATAAAATATTTTCTTAATATCAACTCTAGTTATATTGGAAGAAGGTTTGTGAGAATTTGTGCACTCATCAACTTGTCCAAATTGCTATTTCATTCAACTAAACTAACTTCATCTTGAGGATCACATTCAATTCATCAATTGTGAAGGGACATCATTTAGATGTTTTCGAAGCAATATTTTTAGACATAGGGTTGCATCATGTTGCAATAAATAGAGGCAAGTTTGGAGGAAAAAGATGCCCCCTAAATCTGAATTTTGTATGGAAAAACCATGGTAAGTTTTATAAGAGTGCCCCTCATGGTCAATATCTACAATGCAATAAAATTGGAGGTAGTGATAAGTTTCCTCCCAAGCTTGAGGGGAATTTAATGCACCCTATCCTAGTGGAAGAGGATTTAGATAGTGAAGGGTTGGTGAGATTGGGACGAAACCCCAACATAATGGTAAAATCTCATGGTCACATCATAAACTATCAGTGCATCAACCTGAATCCATGACCAAGGGTAAAGCGCACAAATCTACGATAAAAACAAGGGAATTAGAAATGGAAAAAAGGAATGTTGGATCACAAAAATGATGTAGGATTTCTTGGCCTGTTTGAAAATTCCATTGGAGAATGACTACCCTTAGGGGTGATTTTGATTGAGCTTTTTTTGACAGCTTTATGTATGTTTCTTTCCTCTAACATGTTTTTGTCAAAAAAATGATAGTTTTTATGCCTCTTTTATTGGTTGTTGATCAGTATTGTCATTTTGTGGTGTTATGGGGACTAGGCCCCTAATTTATCTCACATTGATTATAATTCTGATTTGAAATTTTTATTGTTTGATAAAAATCAAGTTTGAAAAATATGATCATGATATATTAATATTTATATGCTATAATAGACCGAATCACCAATTACAATGAAATTAATTTTTCTATTCAATTTTTTTTTAAATTTAAAATAATAACACACACACACACACAAGTGTGTGTCTCGTATACATATATTTGTTGAAGGTTTGGATTTAATCCAATCTTCTTTAGTTTAGATGTAAGGTTTGAGGGGTATCTATTCTCGCCAAAGTCATCCAGGGCATGATCCCGACCTCATCCCTTTTGAAGGCATCTTGGGTATTTGCACTCAATAAGAATTGATTCCCGGTGAGCTCTTTGAGAACCTAACAACTTCACCAATGGACCAACGACTAATTAAAAAAATATATATTTTAAAACAATTGTTTATGATAAATGGGAATATACACCTTAGTAGTTTAATAAATGTGGGAAGTCTAATATATGCACAACATATGTGAACCTTAAAATATACTTACTTGTCTACGAAAAATTTGAAAACTCCCCCTCATGATTACAAAAGTCTTTATTCTTCATTGAAAATTTATAACTAAATTGGATGGGCTTTCATGTTGGACCTAAGACAATGACATGATCAACACACTCGGAATATACACTTCTAATTTTTTCATTTTATTTATAATAAATTTTAGTGTTCTTCTTTGATTTTTGTTGCCCTCTATAAAAGAGAGCCACCAATACTTGAGCATGGTCCAATTGTGGACATAGAGTCTTGATTACACAACACCCAATAGTTGTCATAGTACAACTTGATAGTTGTCATAAAAGTACCTAGTGATTATTTAATTTTGACATGACAACACCCAATCACATCATGACATGTAAGATTTGCTATTATTAAATATTCAATGTTCAACCATTATCACCCATGTTCAAGTATTGGTTTCCATCATGATGTAGTGTAACTCAAATTTATTATTTTAAATCAATTCAAAATATGTCTTTCCCTCCAATTAAACACTCCAAAAAAATATAATTTAAGAAAAACTTGAACTACATGTTGGTGAAAAAATCATGATCCCACATGGTATAGAATTGATTTTGTGGGCCCCTTAACTTAGGGTGCACCACTACTAGCTCCTCTCCCCTAAGTTGGATTGTTACCAACTATTTTGATAAAAGATTTATTTTATTGGAATTTTTTTAAATCAACAATATATTATCTTGATACGAAATAAAAAATAAATATATTTATAAAAATATATTATAGTTTTGAGCATATGAAATTTTGTAAAATATTTGGAATAATTAAAATGTTTGAAATGATTAAATGATTAATGTTTTATAAAACATTATTGAATTTATTGTTAATAACTAGAAATTCATTTCCATAATTATAACTCTTTGTTATTTACTAAACAAGTAAATAAATTGGATTAGACTTTCATTTCAGTAAGACTTTGATATGAGGCTTATTTATTTATAGGATTATGCAATACTCTTAAACCAAGATTTCTTTCAACAAACCATTACCACAAAAGAATTAAACAAAGTCATAACCACACATAACAATTGGATACAAATCGTATTATCGCCTCAATATTAACAAATCTAGGATAAATTTACAAAGGGAGTTCATGTATAAATAACATGGAAAGTGTTTCACAAAAAAAAACTATTAGCTAGGAATGAATAATTTACACTAAAAAAATGGTACATGCAAATACTATTAACAAACAAACCATCTAACAAACATTCCTAATTTGAAGTTTACTTTTTTCCTAGTGTGAACATAAATACAATAAATCCAGCTTAGGTAGAAACTAAAAAAATCACATATTGTGGACACACAAAAGAAAAAAGAGTTAACCATGTATCACTACAAGGTTAGTCAAAAACTGGTAACAATAGCTAAATTCCATAGAACAAGCATATGTTATTTAAGATGTCCCAATAACCATAGATCAAGAAAACTCAACACAATGGTTAAGTAGTTGCATTGGATGAAATGAAGGCCATCAAACACAAATGCACTTGGTGGTTCAAAATTGACAAAAGATATGGTCATAAAAAAGTGGTCTAAAGTTACTATTGAAGAGGTGACATGTGTTGGGGATTCCATATTTACAAACACTTTCAAATCTAAATCCACTATTTGTCAGTGAAGAGCTAATAGGTGATGGGGATACTAGACTTTTACAAATATATCAATAAATTTATACTAACTAGAAAGTGTTTGGTAAATGGAAAGTCGTTTGAACTAAATTTTGTATAAGTGGTCTAGATCCATTTCTCAATTAATGAAAAATCAATTCACACTAAATTTTACCAAAATAACTCCCCATTCAAAGAGATTTTCAACGGTGTTGATACTATAAGAGTACAATAAAATTAATTTTATCAAGTTGTAGAAGATACATTATGCCAAATGCCAAAAATAGTTGTCAAAACAAGGGACATGACGCCTAAAGAAGTAGGATATGCACTAAACCCGCATAATGTTGATTAGGTGGAGTGACACAAAAATACGTATGAGTGGATGAATCACAATACTCGAACACATGAATAGTTTGAAACTTTATGTACTAGAATAGATCCTTATAAAAAGGAGAGTGTCAAATTTTGAAGAAGTGACAAATATATAAAAATAAAATATATCTCAAACAAATGGCCCTAATGGTGATGGAAGAATCATGAAAATGAAGTAGAGAAAAAGGTGCTTGAAATGGAGCACATATGCATGAGCTTAAATTGTGAATAAATAATGAAACCATTCTTTTCTCTGTACACTTAGTGCAACTGCAAAATGATCCCAATAATTTTTCCGAGGGTAAGTGCATCGAAATGGGGGACCAAAAGGGGGTCGAAAGTGGCCACATTTTTCCTAAAATTAGCAAGAGCTAAACTTCATCTAATAATGTGGCATACGTATTCTCAAATTTTAAAAATGTGATAAGAATAAGAAATGTAGTTCTTGAAATCTAGTTTCTAAACTACTATTTTTTTTTAAAATGGTGGAGATTAAGAAGTTCAAATGTGGTGCGCACACAAAGTATGTCTATTTTTGTGTCAAAAATATAACAACCTATTGTGTGTGTGCCCCCACATTTTTTGAGTTCTATAAATTATTTTTCAAATCCCTTCAGTAGAAAGTTAGCTAAGACCATGTATGAGGTCCCACTAATTTTTCATAATTTTTGGATGAATATATAATTTTTTTACTAATTTTCAAAGTGCACACATCCCGAAAATGAAATATTTGTGTGTACACCCCTATAACTTTGAGAAAAATAGTTGATTTTTAATGCATGTAGAATAGAGTTTAGATGAAGACTTTTTTAAAAAATTGGATGAAAAAATCATAAATTGTGTACAAAAACGTATGCATACATTTTGGCAAGAAAAGAAGGCACTAGTAAAAGAAATTAAGGATGAAAGCCTTAAACTAATCGATTTTAGAAAGAAGTATATCGTCACAAAAGTAAAATCGAGCTTGACGTCCGTAATATAATGTTTTTGGAATATTATGTTATAATGCATGAGATATCGGGGTGTACACATGATATTTTGATTTTTTATAAAACACAAATTTATTCACGGATTACACAGTCCAAACCTTAGGTTTGGATATCCTAGGAAAATCCAAGCCTATGGATTGGGAATTTCAAATCCATAGAAGATGAAATGTGCTTGCGTTATAATACAAATGTGTTATAACACGATCGTGTTATAATGCACTCACACTATAATGCGGGCGCGTTCATGTTTCGATGTTGTATATGTGAATATGGGAGGTATATATTTACAAAAATAAATGTTTAAGTATAATTTAAATTTATTTTAGTAAATATAAGAAATTAGGGTCACTCTGCACCTTATGAAACTAGTCTCCGACTCCATAAGTCATGGTTTAAGAGATAGTTTTTTATAATTTAATTTGATCAATACATAGGTATTTTTCAGGATTTCAACATTCAATATAAATATTTTAGGGTTTAATTTCTACAATCGATGTCTATTTTGGGAAATAATATAGTCATTTTTTAGGTTTTGGGGCCTTTGGATTGTTTATTGACATTTTTAGGAGTGTTAGATGTGTCAAAATTAGAACTTACAAACCTCAAAACTCCCAAAGATAACAACAATTGATTGAATATATGGAATCATGAATTTTCCCATGAACATGGAGTAGAATCCCTAATTTCATTTTAAAATATGGTAGAATCATACCATGGATGAGTACTTGATTTACAAGATTAGGGCTTGCATCTTTAAGAGGACTATTTGAGTGATCCTCACAATCAACAATGTAAGGGAGTGACCTTGGTTTCCATGTTGGCATGTATATAATCATTTGATCCTTATAATATAGATTAACAATAGTAAGGTGTGGGTAAGAATATTATCTATCTAAGGACCCCATAATATCTTCATTTGTTCAATAGAAGAATAATACATAACTTGAAGAGTTAGAAGATAAAAGAGTGCATCACATCGATATATTTATAACACTTAATAAAAGTTAGGGTAAGAGTAGGTGAAAATGTGTAAAATATTCCACACATTCATTTACTTTCTATGTAGAAATAAACTCAAGACTTTCATCAAGATTTATGCTAAGTAAATTAGTTGCATTCTCACCCTAGTGTAGGAGTAGGAAGGTTGATTCAAGTGCCACATACTTCATAAGCAATCAAATCTACATCAAAATTAAGATAAATGCTTTTAGATATCTTTTTGGGTTTTTTCCAAGACTCCATTGAAATAATTTCATGCATTATAAAAAAGGAATTTGGTGAAAGTGGTAAGAGGGTGTTATCATGAAAAATGTATGGCATGAAAAATTAAAACTTTGAGCATGATAACTAAGCCCACAATTGTATCTTTGTTGCACGGTATAATTACACTAAGTATATATCACACGCAAGGTAGGCACGAAGGTGAGTATGTAAGGAAAAACAAACAAAACCCAAAGGCTTGTGCCTAAGGGAGAAACATTTGGGACTTAGTCAATTTTGGGGCCACAGGCTAAAAATAGATAATGTTGAGATTGAGTGGCATTCAAGAAATGTTCCAGATTTAGAAGAGAGCATGAAGACTTAGAGCTAAAGGAACCTCTATTTTGGGATAGAGCACATGCAAGGTAAATATCAAGGGTCATGGGGAATTTGAGCTAATAATAGGATTAGAGTAGAGGTTGTCTATAGGTTTAATCTATTATTAGGCTAGATGCATGGGTTCTAAATTGTTTTGTATGTATGCATGGATATTTTGAGCATGCGAGAATATTTTTGGGAATGAAAAGATGGTGAAGGGAAAGTCCCCACCCCTATATATATTAGTTGTATTGAATTTTTAGAGATACCATGTGTATTGTATTGTTATGTTGTTTTTTCCTAGCGCGCATAACTCTTAGAGACTGGCATTGTTATGTGTTCAAATATTAAATACTTGATAATATAATATAATGGATAATTATGGATGGATTATGGTAATTAATGTCCTTTATCATGGTGGTTATATGGTGAATTTGATCTTAGTAGTGGTTTGATATGTTTTGTTTCCTTATTACATGTGTTTATTTGTAATGTTTGCAATGACCTATATCTGGGTATATGATGTGTTAATGGTTAATATGAACATCCATACCGACATCTTGACAAGATTTCACAGAGGGGACCTAGTAGATTTACGCATTTTGGGTGAGCATTCAAATCTATCTGAATGAAGTGCCAGCGCACCTAGGCAATCGAGTGGAAAAAAAGACTACATTTTGGTTTGTTTACTGACCTCTTTTCAAATTGTCTTCCAGGATGTTGTATGAAAATGGCGTATCGATTGACTCTTACGAGCATTGAAAGTTGGGTAGATGAAGGAAAAGATCAATTTGTACAAAGATATGGTTCTAGAATTGATTTCAATGCACGTAAGTGGGTGGAAGAACATTTATATCATGAGCTCTATGAGAATTTTTTATCCTTTTCCCTATAGAGCTGTATGATTGGTTTTCATCATACACATCAAAGAAAAGTTAGATTTACACACTAAGGGTTTGGACGTAGGAGGATTGCTAGAATTTTTTTGATACGAGATGAATCTTGGATGTGTGTTGCAGATCATTGGTGGGTTGGTGTTGTGTGCAGTTATACTTTGGAGTATGTTATTTCTATGTATTCTTGTCCGGAAGATGCTAAGTTTGAATTTTACGTGAGCCAAGAGGATCTTACATACGCGTTATTCCTTTGGAAATTAAGATCTTGATGGTGGTATTGAGTTTGGAGAAATTACCTATGGCTATCTAAACATACCACCACGTGTAAGGGTAGGAGTAGGTGTGGTGAAAGATGGCAGACCTTGCAGAGAAAGACAACAACAAGAAAGGCGTCTTAAGTATAATGAAGTGCATCGAGGTAATTAGCGAAGCAATGTGATATTGAGGAGTCTATGGAGTTGTGGAGGATGATGTCTCGTGAAGGATTTGAAGCTCACATGGAAGATGTGGAGCTGGAGAATCAGGGTTCCCCACTTAGGAAATTGTAGTAGAGAACCCCCTTCGGCTTCTAATGAGAGCACATCAAAGGAGGAAATATTGAGGAGGACTGTGTACGTGCATCTAATCCCACCTAAAACCTATCCCTTATGCTTGGTGTTCCAGTTTAAGAAGTAATCATTAATAAGAAGGTGATTGTATGTAATCCAGGAGATATAATTTTCCTTTGAATGCAAAAGTGCATCGAGACAACATATATACCTATGGCAAGTCAAAAACATCATCTTATTTGGGGGCTCAATTAGAGGAAACTTTTCTAGCACATCATCAAGACAAAGTATGGGCTCACAAAAAATTGGGAATATGTCTAGAATTACTAAAAATTTACAGACTGGGGATTTTAGTTTAGAATTGCTGGTGGGGCTCAATGGAGTACATCTACCGGTCCGTTTCGATTAAAAAAAGAGGATCAAGTGGATTAGGTGGTTCTGGAGGTGGAGGAAATCTGGTGGGGGTTCTGGTTCTAGATTTGGTGGACAAGGTCTGCACCCTCATCAACCACATCAAGTGTATTATAAAATGTCTCTTCACTTTCCAGAATATAGGGGTATCAAAGATGCAACAAAACATGTGCAAAGTGTGAGTTGCTTTATGGTGCACTAAGGAATCAAGCCTCATATAAGAAAGCAAGTAAATTTGTTACTACTCTTCAAGGGCGCGTGCATAGTTGGTATAGAAAATATGACCCGCATCATAATGCGGTGGATTATAATGCTTTGTGTTCTACGTTTCTAGTTGAGTTCCATATTCCAAAATTTGAGTAGAAAAGTATCAGTGTGATTAAGGACATTAAGCAATGCTTATTTGAAAGTGTGCGGAATATGACATGCATTTTAAAACTTTACTATCAAAGTTGTCTTATGATATACATCCTAGTCAACATGCATAGTGATTTTTGGTAGATTTTTGTCTTCGTTCGGAAGATTGCTATCTCATAATACCTTTGTAGATCCGCACGACACTTTGGAATCAACTCTATGCACTGAGGCAGTTGGAGGTGTGGACACCAGAGTAAGTCCATTTTTAGAAGTGCAGATTGCAGCCATGGAAAAACATTTGGAGAATCTCTCTGCTAATTTAGCTCATGAGACATGCAGTGGAATATGGTGTACAAATTGTGAGGTTGAAGGACATACCAAGGATAACTTCCTCGCAAGTCAATGCACATCATGTTGTTGGATTGTGATATTTGTCATTTAGACCATGATGCGAGTAGATGCCCTCTCTTACAACACGTGATCTAAAAGAATGTGTCTATGTATTGTAAGATTTGTAAAACCCATACTCATGACACCGTTGATTGCAGAGTTGATTGATCACATCCATGAATCCATCAAGATTGGTGTGCACCATACTAGTGTATCAGGTGGATCTAAGGAACATGGAGAACAACATAATGAAGAGTGAAATAATGGGGATAATAGGAATATAAGATTTTGTGGATGATATAGAGGCCAAGGTTGTGGTGGTGGAAGAGGAGGATTTCCTAAAGGAACTTATTATACTTGATCTCTTGATCATTATCAACGTAATTTCCCTCAGAATTTGGTTTTCTCATGGTGTGGAAAACAACACAAGTATAATTTCCTTATTTATATGAGCACATGATAAAGTAGTACAAGCAAGACAAGGGTGTAGGAATGATTAAGGTACAATGTGCAATTGAAGATCAATGGATGCCTAAGGTAGCACCTAATCTTGAGTTATATCCTATTTTAGTTACTACACACTGAGGTTGCTCACACGTGAACCTACAAAGTATAAGCTGGATATAACAAAGAAAGAAGTGATAAATGCAAAGTATCCTAATGTTGCACATCAGAAAGAGGTTTACCAGGAAACTATGGACGTTATTAGGGATCTGCAAGGAGAGATTCAGAGCCAAGGAGAAATCACGTGTGATGGATCGAGTAAAGAAGGTTGACCTCCCGTAAAAGGACGTAGATGACTTGAAGGATGTTTTTCAACTATTGCACCAAGAAAATATCATCCCTTTTTTAGGAGAGTGGTTGAGAGAAAAGTACCGCTCGCAGTACCGAGCGCGAGAGGTAGATACTCCATGCGAATCTATGCCCCACATAATCATGAGTATGATAAGGAGATTACACTGAATGCGGTCATAAATGGATGGATTTTGAGCAACATTATGATAGATACAGGTGTAGAGGTTAATGTACTCACATTGGATGCATGGAATCAGATGGGAAGACCACCATTACATCCTTCTTCGAATGTGATGTATATGACAAACAGAACTAGGGCTAATCCTATTGAGTGTTAAAGGATACAACCATTATAATTCAGGGAGCCAAGTTTACTAGGGAATTTGAAGTATTAGAGCTTTAAAAGTAGATAGCTTCCCAACATTACATGGGTAACCCTGGTGTTATGAAAATAATATAGATTTGCACTTCAACAAGGGGTACATTAGCTTTAGAATAAGGAAGAGTGCATTATTATCCCTTTGAAAAATGAAAATAATAATTTGTATGTTGAGCCTTCGAGTGAAGAGGATTTGAACAAGATATATGCACGCACAATTAAAGACCTTGATGTAACTGAGCCATCTAAGGAAGGAGTGATATAGTTGGATGATGCACTCGGTTAGTTGGTGATACCACGAGTATTGTTTGTGATAGCTGGGTTAATGGAATGTATGAAGTGATTGGGTGAGATATCAAGAACACAATTACTCCCATAATTAGGTTTGTGTATGGTTAGGCACTTAAGTTTTAACCAGGTACCTTGGTACACTAGTGAAGGGAACCACGACGTATTTATGTGTGCCATGGAAACCCGGTGGAAGGATCTGAAGAGATAGAAGAAATATGATAGTATATACTCTGTGTGGGACAACAATGTGTTGGTGGGAAACACATAGAGATAACCTATTAGAATGGTGAGAAGCGAGAATTACCTTTTATACTAGGTTCTTAAGGAGAAATGTACCTTCTCAAATATATAAATTTCATAGAAATTTTGTTGCCTCGTACCACGTTCGTAATTATGAGAGACTTTGAACGGAGGAGGAGGCCTTACCATCATCACTATGAGTACATAAGTTCAATTCCACCTTAAGCGATTATGTGCATGCATGGTATGTTCATGTAGAGTTAACATGGGATGCAACTGATTAGCAAGAGACAACCTCGGGTTTTATTTATACTTTTATTACCTTTCTACTAATCCTTGATCAATGATGCATTGCAAATTATGAAGCGCCTTACTTTAGGGGATAGCAAAAATCTAAGGAAATTATATTAGAAATGTTTGGAGAGCTTGATGTAGAGGCGTGCCTTGACCTTGAATAGACAAAATAAGAAGAAATGGTCCACACTCCTGGAAGTAAAAGAAAAGGGTAAATTAGTATGCATAATAAATGATGAGGATGTTGAGGATAATAACTTGGATGTTAACCACATTGAAGGTACACAAGAGGTGATAGAAACAATAGATGTAAAGGTGCGCACATATCATGAGCATATGAGACCAAAGAAGGTTAACATTAGAACTAGAGATAAAGCCTAAGGAGGCCATTATTAGTGATTAATGGTCATAACAGAAGTGGCTAAGATTATTGAACTCTTGCATGACTTCCAGGACCTATTTCCATAGGGCTATCATGAATTAAATGTAGTAAATGCTTCTTTGGGGGAGATGAAAATCAAGCTCAAAGAAGGTGTGTAGCTGGTGAGGAAGAGACCTTACAAGATGAATCCTAATTTACGTGTCAAGGTGAAGGAAGAAATTGATAAAATTCTCAAGTTTGATATAATTGAGCCCATTGAATAATTTGAATGGGTTAGCCCAATGGTCATTTGTATTTAAAAGGATGGGAGGATAAGGATCTATGTAAACTACAAAGAATTAAATGCTTCATGTGTTATTGATCCTTTCCTACCCCATTCACGTAGAAGATCCTTGAAGTAGTTGTAGGGTGTGAGATATACTCCTTTACAAATGGATTTTTAGGTTATCATCAAGTGTGCATAGCAAAGGAAGATCAAGAAAAGACAACTTTCACCACCAAGTGGGTAAGTTTTTCATACACAGTGATGCCCTTTAGATTGAAGAATGCACTAATAGTGTTCTCATGCATTGTGGTGCGGGATTTTTAGGATTTCATTCATAGTTTTTAATAGGTCTATTTGGATGATTGGACTATTTATGGCTTGGTTAAGGATCATTGTGACAATATAAGGCTTATATTTGAGAGGTGCAGGAAATTAAGCATCTACCTTAATATTAAGAAGTACATCTTTGCAACACCTTTTGGCACTTTACTTGGACATACAATTTGCAAGGAAGGGTTGTTGGTGGACCCAACCAAGGTCGTTGTGCTCTTGGGTTTGGAAGAACCTAAAAAACAGTGAAGTGTGTAGATTTCTGGGACATACATGGTACTACAAGAAATTCATTAAAGGCTATGAAAATATTTTCGTGCCCTTGGAATAACTGTTGAAGGCTAAGGGGAAATTCTATTGGTATGGCGTGCAACAGGAGGGCTTACTACTACTACCCTATTATGCACTTTCCTTCTTGGGACAAACCCTTTCATGTTCATGTTGATGATTCTAGGATGAAAATTAGTGCATTGTTGGCACAACTAGGAGAAGGAATTGTAGACCACCCCATTTTCTTTGCAAGTAGGAAGTTGACCCCCGCTAGCGAATTACACAAATACCGAGTGCAAGGCCTTGTCCATGATTTATGTGCTACACAAGTTTAGAGAATACTTTTTGGAAACACCATTTATCTTCTTCAAACATCATATGACACTTAAGTATTTGTTTAATATGCATGTTTTACAAGGGCCCATATGCATATGGATACTTATGTTCTAAGAATTTGATTTCATAGTTATGGTGAAGCTTTGGTAAGAGTAATTCGGGGCTTGATCATTTGTCTAGAATTAATTCTGGTGAGGATGCACAAAGCATAGAGGACATTATGTCAAATGCACAACTATTTATATTGAACCACACACCCACAAAATTGGAGGACATTACGGTGTTTTTATGCACTAGGCAGGCACCTAAAGGAATGAATACCTTAGATAAGAAGCGGCTTACAATACACGCAACAACATACTAGTTGATTGGTGGGGATTTATACAAACTAGGCCGTGATGAAGTTTTGTGTTGGTATGTTCTACATCATGAACACAAAGCCATTATGGAGGAGGCCCATGGTATAATTGCAAGGGGCACTATGTGAGTGATGTTATTGTGTGCAAGATTTTGATGGCTAGAATTTAGTGGGAGACTTTGTACAAGGATACTAAGGAATATGTGAATCTTTGTGATCATTTTCAATGCCTTGGGAAGCCTAGACACAAAGATGAGATGTTGTTTCTTCCTATTTCAAGCGCTAAGCCTTTTGAGAAGTGGGCTATAGACTTTGTAGGCCCTATTTCTCCACCCATGTGTAGAACCGCACACACAACATCATAACTTGTATAGACTATCTTACCAAGTGGGCGGAGGTAGTGCCTACAAAGGATTGTACAACAGCGATTGCAACAATATTTTTGTGTGAAAACATTATTATTATGTATGGTTGTCTGTTGAGCTTGATTAGTGATAGAGGGAATCATTTTCTTAATGAGACAATTAGAATTCTTTTGGAAAATGTTATGGTGGCACACCACAAAACTACTCCTTATCACCCTCAATCCAATGGAACTACAGAGGTCTTTAACAAGAGTTTGGGTTGGACATTGACAAAAATTTATGATTTTGGAAGGAAATATTGGGATGATAAAGTATTTGTTGTACTTTGGACATATAGGACCACCTACAAAAGGTTGGATAAGGCCACACCCTTTCATTTGGTGTTTGGTGCAGAGGTTATATTTCTTGTTGAATTTATGTTGTCATCCCTTCATATTACACACACAGATGACTAGCTAATGAGAAAGTTGTTGAGGAGCACATTGAAAAAATGATGCAGTTAGATGAGTGGCACATTATTGCACGTGAGAAGCCGAGAAGACTAAAAATGTGTGACAAAAACATGACATGATAGACATATTAGGAACAAGACATTTGAGGTCGGGAAGATGGTTCTTCTATATGATTCAAATTTTGTGTGCCACCCAGGGAAATTGAAAGTGCATTGGTTGGGACCTTTTATTGTAACAAAGATACTTGAATCATACACTTTATAGTTAAAGGCGCTGGATGGAATTTTTTTCCCGTTACTTCAATGGGAGTAGGTGAAACCCTACTATAAATAAGGCTTCTTGGTATTTGTAATAAGGCAGTATTGCCACTTAGATTAGATTTACCTTTTATGTGTTTCCTTTCATCATTGCTATGCTTTTTCAATTTAGTTCAATGTTTTGTTGTAATAAGTGTGCTTGTGCACGAGAAGTTGATAACTATCTATTGAGTTCACGCACACATGACCACACATTCTTTTAGTGTGGGTGAATCAAGTATAAACGCAGAATTGTTGGATTTCAGTTTGGTATGGGTTGGTTCAACTAAGAATTATTCCTGAGAACATGGCGCGAGAGAAAAATGTGTTATAAGTGCTAGAGATGAGTTACTCAAGAAAATTGCTCGATTGAAGACCACATTAGAAGAATGATCGTGTAGAATAATGCAAGGTAGGAAATGGCATGATAAGCTACTTGGTATATGACATAGTGGATTATGTACTTTGGCACGGGGAGGTGAGTGGAGGAGGTTTGTGGCTTGGGAAGTAGTAAAGCGCACTGAGAAGGTTATGATTGCAGCGCACAAAAGAAAGTCGCGAGAAGAAAGAAAAAAGTGGAAAAGGTGTTGTATTAATAAAGTGACTTAAAAACGTGGGTGAAAAATTATAAAAAAGGGGTACGTTTTATTCATTTTCTACCTTGCATTCGAAGCGAACTTGGAGAAAAAGAGATATCGAGCAAATTTGTGTGAAAGAGAAAAAAGTGAAGAGAAACCTAGAGCATCATGTGGAGCTATATGTGGATCCTTGAAGGAAGACAAGTTGGAACTAGCAGTTAGGGCACAAGAAGGAGAGTTTGTGAGTGGTTTGAACAACTATGGATTCACAACGCTTGTATAGTGAAGGAAGTGATATAACAGAGTACCTAGAGTATGAATTTTAGGGAATGACACCAAAATGAAGGAATCACTAAACAAAGATGGCTGATTTAGAAATGGGAGAACCCTTAGAAGAAATTGATTTGGAAATGAAACACCCACCAAGAGTGCTTAGGGTTGAAATCTGGAAGTCTAAACTACTTAAGTGTAAAATCAGTGAGTATAATCATAGAGCATCCGAGCATGATAAGAGTTTAAAGGTGGATTTGGAGAGAAATCTTGGGGAAAGATGAGGAAGGGAATATGTTGGTGGACAAATCCGTGTGAAGGAATTTGGAGAAAGTGGGAGTCTTGCAGTTGTTTGAACTTCCTTTCGTCGTGAAACCCACTCATTTATACCAGTGACTTATGTCCAGGGTACATGAAGACTTTTTCTACTTTACGAAATGAAGGATGTGAATTACACTCAACTTATTGAGTGGGTCACAGGTCTAAGAAGTATAGGGGAGGACCTAGACTTGGATTTGAAAGAAAATACTAAGATTGATGAATTGGTCGTAACATTGAAATATGAGAAGGGAGGAAGGGTTATGCTGATTGATAACCTCATAGATCCTGTAACTAGGGTTGCATCTAGGTTGTTCAGTTACAAATTGGGTGAATGATGGAAAGATGTAAACAAAAAGTTTTTGTACATTGCACATAAAATGGTGAATATGACCCACTATAACATTACACAATATGTTGTGAAAGGAATTATTGAAGAGGTGAGGGTACAAAATAAGGAAGGTGCGAAGATAACTTGGGGGTCAATCCTCCTTCTCGTAGTCTTCTCGGAAATTGGAGTCCCAGATGGTCGAGATGATGTTATGTGGGTTTACCCACCTATGAATAAGTCCCTTGCTATAACATTTTCCGGATATACTTGTGATGATGCCATTTCGAATGTATACAAAGTGAGAATGGACAAGTGGTACAATTGGTTGCGAGAGGTTTTTGAGAATGAATGGTGCATTCTGCGTGAATTACCCAAAGAGGCTAGAGAGCAGGAAAGGTTTGCTATGATTCAACATTACAGCCTTGCACATTTCAAGATGAAGAATGCAGAGATGAGCCCCTGGTGCAAGTTGTTGTTTGAGTTCATTTCCTAGTATTTTAAGTGTGTGGTGAATAGAATAAAGGATGTGCAGAAGTTAACTTTTGATGTGGATAAGGTTGACTTAGACTTACATATTTTATGTACGACTTATAGGTATGACTCAAGGCCTGCATACCAAGAAATGTTGGAGCCATATACGTTGGATTTGAGCCCATAGATGAATGTTACAATAAAGGGGATGATATGCAGAGTCTTGTAGTATTGAGGATGAAGACCCAAGGAGGAGTTGAGATGGAAGTTATAGATTCTACTTTCCCATTTCCTAGAAGAATAGTGGTGCCACTAGTAAAGAGAGCCCTAAGGAAGAAGAAGAAGGGGTGAGGAAGAAGGTAGTCTTGAACACTCTAAAAGGAAGAAGATGTATTATACAAGGAGTAGAAGTGGCACTAGAACATCGGAGCTTCCTAAGGATAACGCAAAGAAGGATAAAGTCAAGCATGGAGGGGCTAAGGGTGTTTCCAGTTTAGAGATGAGTGAGGAATCATATTTGGAAGCCAAAGGACAAACCTTACGTGAGGAGCTTGAGCAAGAGTGGGCGAGTAGTTGAAAAGAAGAATACTTGAGGAGCAGAGGCGAATTCTGCGCACCATGGAGGAAGAAGTGAGTGAGATTCCACTCAAGGATGAGATGCATGTATGGGAGGAGGCACACGATGGAAAATAAACCGATGGCACTTCGTCATCAAGGAAGAAAAGGCACGGGAGTGGGTATCGAACATAGAAATACCTCTATCCCAAAGAAGTAGAGGATGAAGATGAAGGCACATAAGAATATATGGATGCCCCTCCCCCACACTTGGATTTTGTAGATGATACCAAAAATTTCTTAAGGGCACATTTTTAGAGTATAGTGTCGAATGATAAATTGTATGCATGAGATTTGATGGATAAGGATGGAGGAGTATCACAAACCAGAAGATGCAGAGCTAGAACTTGAAAAATCATGTAGAGGAACCTAGGTTTTGACGTGAGTAATCAATCCATCGGTGTTATTATGTTGAAAAATGATTTGGACAAGAAGTACAATGCGATCATCCCTAATCACTTGACATGTGAACATGCATACAATGCTTTGAATAAATTGGCCGCATGAGAGGTAGGGCGCATAAACCTTGATGCATGCGCCAAAGTATGAATATTTTGGTGGCAGATAAGAAGGAAAAGAACATAAGGTTTAGGGTTTGAAGAAGTACCTCCAGGGTGAATAAAAGATAACTAAGGAAGCGTATGACAAGGTCGACGCCTTAGTAAAACAAATTTTGGGACAATGCCCAACTTTGGTAAGCCAAGCCCGATGTGACTACAATGATGAAATGAATTATTTGGAGGAATTGGTAGGAATGATTCTAGAAAACATGAGTATCAAGGGGCCTACTTGAGGAATAACTTTCAAAGGAGAAGTAAGACAATAAGGTCATTATTGAGGCCAAGATCATTGAGCTTGAATATTTGTTCGCAAAGCTCAAGGAAGCAAGTGGAAAGGCTGATGTGGCCTTCAATAGATGTCAAAAGTGTGAGCCTATTATTGATGCATGTCTGGGTTGATGAAGATGTAGTGGTAAAAACCATCCAAGAGAAGACACCCACAAAAAGATTAAGCGCACCCTAGCTATGACCGAGGTGACCAAATAGAAGGTATTGATTAGGGCTAAAAAGGACAAGTTGGAGCTCTGGGTAACACACATTTCATAATATAGTACTTACAGCATAGACATGATAGAAGGGGTATATGTAGAACTAACGTGGTCATTCGGAACTCAAGGGCAAGGTTGTGACGAGTTGGTGCTGACCAAGTGCGAGCGATTGTAAAGGCGGCGCATGGGAAAGCTATGTCGAAACTAGATGAATGGAAGAAAGTTTTGAGTGAGATAGATGTTGAGTTTCAATAAATCTTCCAAACAATCGTTTAATTTTTGATTATCTGACTCTTTTTGGGCATTAATTCTTAGATATTTTCGTACTATTTATACATACTTTTTTAGCATAAGTTAATCGAATCATTTCCAAGGACAACAATCCAATTAGTGTGGGGTAATATTACACAAGAGAATTGCACTAATTATATACCACACACAAAAGCTAAAGGTGCACGTGAGGCGAGACGTGAAGGTGTGCTCATAAGGCAAAACAAACAACACGTGAAGGCTCACACCCAAGGGAGAAACATTCGGGACTTAGTCAATTTTGGGGCCAAGGGCTAAAAATCGATAATGTCTAGATTGAGTGGCATTCAAGAAACATTCCAAAATTAGAAGAGAGCATGAAGAATTAGAGATGAAGGAACATCTATTTTGGGATAGAGCACATGTGCGGTAAATATCAAGGGTCATGCGGATTTTGAGCTAATAATAGGATTAGAGCAGAGGTTATCTATAGGTTCAATCTATTATTAGGCTAGATGCATGCGTTCTAAGTTGCTTTGTATGTACGCATGGCTATTTTGAGCATGCAGGGTATTTTGAGAATGCACGGGAAGTGAAGCGAAAGTCCCCACCCCTATATATATTAGTTGTATTTCACTACTTAGAGATACCATATGTAATGTACTATTATGTTCCTCTGTTCTAGCGCACATAACTCTTGGAGACTGGTATTGTTATGTATTCAGATTTGGTTACTTGATAACATAATACAATGGATAATTGCGGATGGATTTTTGTTATTAATGTCCTTGATCATGGTGGTTATATGGTGAATCTGATCTTAGTAGTGGTTTGATCTATTTTGTTTCCTTATTACATGTGTTTCTTTGCAATGTTTGCAATGACCTACATCCGAGTATATGATCTCGTTAATGGTAAATATGACAATGCATGCTAACATCTTGAAAAGATTTCACAAAGGAGATACACTGTTAGCTTAACACGCTTATGGTAAGTATTCAAATCTCTCGAATGAAGTGCCAATACGCCTAAGCAATCGAGTGGAAAAACAAGACTACGATATTTTGTTTCCCAGTCACTATTGTGTCCTTATTTTGGCCACCTACCTCGGTCACACTCTCAATCTAGCTCGAAGAAATTATTAAGAATATTTTTAAGTTTTTTTTAATGTGCAAGGATGATTGATGAGTTGAGTGTAACTTGATGGTAGATAACTTCCTCTGGAGGCCTAAAAGGCCATTTTTGCCCATTCTGGAGCTAATCAAACACCCTCTCGGGAGAGTTCAAGAATATATTAAGAATATGGAGGTGATGTAGGAAAATATTGGAAGTGTTGGAGCTCATTTAGGAATATTTAGGAAATTTTTTCTCATTCAAGGATAATCTGCTCAATAACGAGTTTTCTAGGTGCAGGGAACAAACACTCTAATGGTGAAATCTAACTTCTCTGGATGATTTTGAGAGCTTCGTAAGGAGTTAGGAGGAAAATATTCTCATGTAGCATTTATGGATTTTCTTGACAAGAAAGTCAATATGAACATACTTATGGAAGACATTCCAGCTTCATATGAGATGTTGAGTCGAGTTTCTATCGTGATGTTGGTGGAGATATTCAAATGGACCGGTCATACACCATCATACTCTCTAACTTCTCTCGGATGATTTTGGTAAAAGTTAGGAGGAAAATATTCTCATGTAGCATTTATAATTTTCTTGAAAGAAAGTCAATATAACATTTATTTCCAGAAAGATATGAGATGTTGAGTCGGAGTTTCTATCGTGATGTTGGTGGAGATATTCAAATGGACCGGTCATACACCATCATTGTAATGGTAAAATGAAGAATATCATTCTTATAATAAAGATAAGATACATTATTCAAAGATAGGATGACCCTGTGGGCATACATTTATACTTCGGAAACTATTTCATACTTCGGAGGAATATGTTGAGATGCCCATATTGATGGAGGAGTACTCAAGTTTGATTGATCTAGTTGAGAAACAACATGATGATTTGATGGAATAATAATTTGACAGTTTACACTTCCCATTAAATATGGATACATGTTCTCTACTTGGTGATCATAATGATCACGGGTATCTTGACTTTCCACAAAGAAATATTGAGATGAAAATAA
This sequence comes from Taxus wallichiana var. yunnanensis, assembly GCA_018340775.1. Lineage (NCBI taxonomy): Eukaryota > Viridiplantae > Streptophyta > Pinopsida > Cupressales > Taxaceae > Taxus > Taxus wallichiana. The sequence continues at coordinate 875,616,832 of CM031235.1, read as the reverse complement.
ATGCAAGCCAGGAAGAAAAAGTGATATGGACAGTGAGTTCGGAAATATGAGTCCAATGTTTCTAATCATCTTCTCAAGACCCAGCATGAGGAACTACCTAGTGGATATGATCGTGAATATGAATCTTTTTCTTTTCTATTTGGAAAGGAGGATATTATAAATGCTAAATATATAAACGAAAAGTTGTTTGAATAACATAAGGATGATTCCACCCCATGAATAATATATCTCCATCACAATGATGAATGCAACTCAAGATGGTCATGATGAGCAAAGTGACGATCTCTATATTTCATCCCCAACCTTGTGGTCATTCTCTTTTCAAGAAGATGATGCACCATGTGAGATACACCATAGCAAGTAACATGTCAAAAATGAGTTGGTGTGTAAAGGAGAACCATTTAGGGCAACTAGTAAATTTTAAGCATTAAAAATTCAATGATGATGTCCAAAAGTCTCAAAATATCCATGAAGAACCAGTTCGTGGAAATGATGGTCATGTGGGGCATGACAAGAAAGGAGAAAATTCCCATCGAAGAGCACAAGCCTAGTTGTGAACATGTTAAGCTTGATATGATCAAGAATCAATCTTGTAGAAGTAGCCAAATGAAAAATAGGAAATCATAAGTAGGGATGAATCTAAAAAATGGATGAGCATATAGAAATGGAGTTTTAGAGTAATGTAGAAAATGAGCTAAGTATATTTCCACTCGTAAGAGGATTCATATGCACTTTCTCAAGAAGAACCATAAATATTTTTCTTTCTCATGTATATGGAGATCTCTTGCAATCAAGTGTTGTCTTTCCCAAGAAGTTGAGATTTTTTTTTTGCTTCATTGAACCAAGAAATGGGTTTACTGAGAGAAACATCATTTGGTGTTACCCATACATGGGTAACATTCGAAGAAGAAAAACTAATAAATTGAAAGCGGGATGTCCCTTGCATGTATAATAGGTGATTTAGGTTTATTTTGTTATTTTTCTTTCCATTTCATGTTGTGGGTTGTGTGTGTTTTATCTTTCCTATGTGTTTCCTTCGCATCATGTGTGGGTGTTCAATAAAGGAGTTTGAAACAAATCGAATTGTCTTATTTTAGTACTCCGTAACAAAATCTATCAAACAATGGATAAGGCAGTGGTCAACTTAGGTTCATGAGGTATTGGTCTTCCTACTTTCTTTATTTGTAATTACAACTAGAGAAATTACAAGATTCGGCCAAGTGGTTGAAAATATGTTAAGAATTTATGTAATTGATCAATCGAGTAAGTAGGGGAGCCATCTATTTTTGGTAGAGTTTTCCTACAATAATACTTACCATTCTTCAATTGAAGATGGTGTCATTTCAAGCTCTATGTGTTAGAAAATGTAGAAAACATTCTTTAGGATGGATTGGACAATATGGCTACAAACAAGCTTGAAGTATTGCATGAGTATGATTATAAAACATAATTGATTCATCGAAGGTTCAAGGAATCCTTTTCTTGAGAGTTTTCTTATGGAAAAAATCTATTGAATTTGGTAACACTACCAATATTTCTCTACGCTTTGTAGGATTGTTTGATATTTGGAAAAGTACAAATCCAATGGGTTATAAAAAGATCTTCCCCATATCTATCAAATTTCCATGGTGTATTTCATGTTTCTTTTCTAAAAATACATTATTAATCTATCTCATGTTTTTAATCAAAAAAACCTTCAAGTGGAGGATGAGGGAAAATTCAACTGGAACTAGTTCATATTTTGGACTAGTACAATATTGAGTCGTAGAATCAAAATATTCAACCGGTTCCTAGTCTAATACGATCAACTAATTGAAAGGAGACCTACATGGGAAGTTACAAATCTCATGCATATGGCATATCCTCATTAATTTCATTGATCGTTAGGTGGGTGCATTATTTATGAGGGGAGGATGTCATATCCCCTTCATGAGATCCATTTTTATGTTTTAGTTTGGCATTGGTTTGAATGTTTGTCTTTTTTTATTAGTGATATTTTGAATATTATTGTTGATCCATTACTCCTTTGTTAGAAATGGTACATGTATTGTTCAGATGGTATATTCTAGTTTACTTACTATTATGAGTTATTATAGTTTCTTATGAGTAGAAGATGTAGTATTATTGTGATGACATGTTATTATGATCTTTGAATTTTGATTATGGAGTATTTATTGATGTTTTCTAATAAACCATCCAATAGATGATATTGATATGTTTTGGGCTATATGTGTGTGGACCTATAGACATATTATGTGGGCATCATACACATGGCTATGAGTAGAGTCACTACTCTCTATGAGTACTTAACAAAAAAGTTCCATCAAGTCTACTTGGGAAACCTCCACAGTCCAAATGTTTAATGTGTGTATGTTTGTGATGTTTTATTGCTGCATGATTGCTTCATACCATGTGTTTTGTGTTGATATTCTTTGCTTTTATGATTTTGTTATCATTATGACCTAATATTTCATACCTTTCTTATTGAATGTGATATGAGCTTATGCTTCGTTGTGATTCAATTTAGTCAATAAGTTATTTGAGCAGATAGTTTGTGACTTTCACTATAATATTGTTATCAATTTAATTGTTTTGGTATCACTTCATTTGTAGCATTTATTAGTTCTTTTGAGAGTGCTCATTCTTTACTATGACTTATGTTACTATAGTAATCGAGGATAACATACGCCCCATTCACATCCTTGATTTATGTGTTTTGTAAGGCGCTAAGTGTGGATTGGGATTTGGATTATGAAGATCAAATTGTAAGTGATTTGCAACAAAACAAGTCAACCTCATATTATCTTTTATAGATTAGGGCATGAAGATCATGTTCGCAGTTAGTTTCATCTTAAACTAGACAAAGCCATTTTCATAGAGATCTTTCCATTTTCGTAGTTATATGATATCTACATGCCTAGTCACATTTACACAAAAGTGATTAACTTAGTTTACCGATCACATTTCAAAGAAAATGGTCAACTCAATTTAAGAATTCAATTTTTTTAGACAACCTTCATCTTATCTCATTGAACTCATTCTCCCCACATTTACTACTAGGTGTATTCAAATTCACCTATTTCAACATATTTATATCTCTATCTTAATTTATAATATTTCCAAACATTAATTATTTTCACGCATTTCAAACTTTTTTACACTTTATATTATTCAAGATTAACCATTATCAACTATAATTAAATTTGTATTGTTAATGTATATTTAATTAAACATAATTATCTTAGTAGACCTATTTATACACTAGATAATACAAACATATATCTAATACACTTCAAGAGATATCAATCGTAATGCACATGCACCTATCTAGCTATGCTATATATTACTACTTTTGATTGACTTCTAAGAAAAAAAGGAAAAAAACATGTAAATGACATTCCAATGGAAGTTAAATGTAGGGATGAAATGTCATGTGATAGTTAAATGGAAGTCAAATTTAATGTCCAATTAAAGTAAAGAGCTCACTCCATTACAACCTTAACTACCATTGTAGGAACGCCTCTTAAAGAATTGTGAATGAAGACTTTAAATATTGTCCTACATTATAATGTATGAAATTTTGATTTTTCTCTATTTTTAATTTACTAATTTAAAAAAAAAAAAATTAATCTGCCTAAAATGAAAACCAATGGAAATTAAAAGAAAACCAACCATAATCTAGCCTATAAAAATTGTATTAAAACTTTCTTTATAATCACAAAAGTTAATCAAAATAATCTATACACAATTTTAATTTTAGAAACATTTTATCCCTTAATTTTATGGATTAGAATATGGTATATATAAACTATGAAGTAAAACACTCTTTAACTTTGAGAATAAAATAGTATATTTTGTTGCCTCACACAGTCAACATAATATAATGGTACCCACAAAAGCAGACAATATTATGAAGCCCATCCAAGATGTTCTCACCATTAATAGAATAACCTTCATAACACAGCCTTACCCACACCACCATTGCCTCTACTATTGCTCTTACTTTTTCTGTTACTGATTTCAACCAAAATCATTTGGGACACGGATTGTGGTGGAGGGCTGCAGGGTGAGAGGACACTCTGAGACTTCCACTGTCAATTCTCAAAAAACAAAAGAAAAGTTAGACAATATCATGATCAATTCAAGAAATCATTATATTTTTATGATGGAAACCAAAAATGTGCTTGGTAACTGTGATCAACACTAATTACCTCCCAAAATGTGCTGCCAAAAGTGGGTGTCGAGATCTGAGTCTCCTCTCTGTAAGAAGGTTTATGCAGAGTCCAGGGAGTGAAAAATGAGGTTTCTCCTTGGAGAAAACTTAGGAAGCAGTGGTCTGCTTGCCCAGATGCAGGGGATGATGATGGTGGTGGGTTGCATTGATGAATTGGTGGAGCAACCTGCCTTTTTGAAGGAGGAACATACTGTGAGGAAGGGGAGGAACAAATGTTAATGTGTTTTCCTCAATGGGATCCGAAACCCATTTTGCAGCAGCATCTGCATATGACCTCCTTTCTTCACAAATGAATGGTGATTCAAATCAGTTGGGAGAAGAACAATGTGGGTTGCAAGACCCCTTCCAATACCCACAGTTTTCATCCTGCACAAACCTGGCATTGACTGAATGAAGTCGCTGGGCTTGAAGTAGCCCAGAGAAACATAGTCTATTTCCATGCCACAGCTTGCTCTGAAATCGTCCTTCAAAGAAGATAGAGGATACCATTCTCCTTCTTTGAGACATTTCTTGCATAAGAATTGTGGGAGCCATGTTTTGAATTTATCCACCCAGGCTGCTGGAGGAGGAGGTAATGATGGTGAGTCTCTCTTCCTTTCTCCTTCTTCTGGTCTATTATTCCTCCCCAACAAACCATTCATGTTGTTGCCCTTCCCCATTTTCAGATTCTAAGGAGAGCTCAACAAACCAGTCATGCTTTTTATAGTGTTTGGATATTATTAACTCCCCATTTGGCCCTGTTCGGTTTGACTGCAATTTCTGGGAAATTTGTGTGGAAGATGCATGGAAAGAGAAGCAAACATCTCGTGCACAATTGAGTTGGGTATAACTGGTTTGAGACGTTGTCGACCACAAAGCTTCTTCTGGTATCTATGCTTTTAATGGGGCTTCACAGGTATATATGGCATTCAAGAGGGCTGCTTATTTTATTTCACAAACCATTAATGGGAACTTGGTAGCAGAAGAATGAGATATTTTTACCGACATCAGCTCCTTCCTGTACTTTAGGTTGGTCAAGGACAACACGCGTTTCTACATCAGATCGGATTTTTGAGGAAACACAAATTGATTTGTGTTTAGCTATTTCTACTAGGCTTTTTAAATCCTCACTCCCCTACGTTTGGAGCCATGCTTCTATATGTTATCACTATTAAATTTGGTCTACATCTCTATTTCCTTAATTTCTTGAGGTCAATTGATTACCACATACATTTAGTTTTATTAACTTTTTCTTTCACTTTTTTTGTAGGATATTTGTGATTCTTTTTCTCCTGCGGTAAAGAACAGATGCAAATATGAAAAACACAGCCATCGCTTCTCTTCGTGGAACAACATGGACCCTAAAAAGCAACCTACCGTTCTTGTGTCTTTAACCCAAATCGAGGAGATGCTTATCGCATGAGTCAATCCATTACTGCAGGTCACCCAAGTACATGGAGGACAAAACAAATACTCAGGACACACCATAAGTTTCCCACAAAACATTATTTCAATAGCAAAATACCTACCATGCCGCCTTGGAAATTTGGACATATTACTCATACAAAAGGAAGGATATAATTTTTAAAAGTATGATTTCTACGTCAGTAGATCTCATGTTTGTGTAGCCTTGCAATATAAAATCCAACACGATCCCTATTACAAAGATGTCTTAATCGACCATGACGCCCTTTCCTCCCTACCATCTGTAGTCAAATGTTTCCTCGTCTCTTAACATAGCCACAATGGAATTTCCCCAAATGCAAATTGCCTCTACATCTCATGGTATTGATGGTTCCACTGACTCTGACGAAACGTATGAACACTCATCGTCTTTCGTGCCAACACCCCACAATTCAGGAACAAAAGAAGAAGAAATTTTAAGGATGCACCACATCTGTTGCAAAAACAACCTCATGGACCCCCACAACCTTCGAGATCTTGAAGGTGTTGAATGTTTTGATCGCCCAATCCATTGTTGAAAGTGATAGGCGAGCCGGACCAATAAATCCTGATGATGATCAGTTAGAGCACAAAGTTTTATTGTGCAAACAACAAAAATCATGCTTATTGCAAATTTATGGGTTGACACAGGCCTCGTAAATGGTGTTACAAGAACAATCACCAACATTGTCTATGACACATCAATGCCACCACCAACATTACCTTTATTTGTTGTTGTCAAATTTTATAGATAGAATGACCCATATAGGGATCCCTCCAACCCGTTACATATTCTGATACCCCATATTTCGAGAGGGAATCGAAGACAATTGCCGCTTAAAATGGCATGGGGATTAACTATCCACAAGTCCCAGGGACTTACTATGCATAGAGCAACTGTCGACATTGGAACCAATGAAAGGTAGGGTCTGACATTCACATCTTTCTCCAGAGTTCCCTCACTTGCAAATATGTGCATTTCACCTCCTTTTTCATTTGAAAGGTACTAAAAAATGACACACGTAGCAACACTTGGAGCAAGAAGAAAGGAGGAAGAAAGACTACTATCACTCAACCCTTCGTAAATACTACACTCTACTTTGATAGCACCTCTGCTACTACTTTACTCAACACTTCTTCTATCCTAAACGACATTTCCGTTCAAGGGGTATCAAATGTACTCATGTTTACCGGAAATAAAATTACCCTCAAAAGGCTACCATTCATGATATAATTTTTCTCATGTTAAGTTCAAATAAAACAGTTCTCAAAACAATACCACTCATGATATGAGATTTGTAAATGTATATGCACGAATTTGTAACAAGTTTGAAATGAAGAGATGAAACCTTGAAATGAAGTGGTTTGTTTATACATCTACAATTACAAAATTACACTTTTCAACATACATGTTCAATTTTTCCTTTTTATTGTTGCTTGTTTCTTTATGTTAACCAACAACAACACATTTTTAATGTCTTCATCTACACACAAATACCTACAATTTTAAAATGTCGAGAAAGAACAATGCAATTTATAGTTGTTTCCATCCAAATCTTTGTACATTATATCACTTTTTGTATTTTGAATAGTTTTAAGGGTTAGACCTCATGTTTGTGCTTTTTAAATGAAGTGACTCATCTATATTTCTACACATACAAAATCAATCACCCATAGTTTAAACAAACACAACTACAAAAGTAAAAACTATCCCTATAACACAAATAACATATACCATTTTTTGTTTGCAAAATGCCTCAAAGAAATGTGGTCTCATGGAATGCTATGATTGTAAGATATGCACAAAATAGCTCTAACAATGATGCTCTCAAACTCGTTGAGGTAATAAAGAAATTTGGAATGTACCATAACCATTTCAGATTTGTTTATATATAATTGCATATTCTATCTCATTTTAGTTTCACGGAGAGATAATACATTTAAGCACTTAGTCATTCTTTCAATCTACTTTGACAACAACACTTCACATTCACTACATTCTTGAGAGTGAGTATTAGTAAACTTACATGTCTCACTTGCATTTGTATTCAATTATTACACACCTAACTATTATCTAACATCCCTTCTAATGTATTTTGCAACATTTATTCTGGCTTTAATAGAAAATCAGTATTTTCAATCACACCCCTTATCAACATCAACTAAAAAATTAATAACTGTCTTTCTAAATCTAATAACATATACCATTCGGCATTCACATTGCATTGTACACATGTGATTGCTAGTCGTATACTAGAGCGAAGTGGAGGTAAAGGAGAAGATAAAGTAGAAGGATCAATGCTAAAATAGTCCGAGTGAATATGGGTGATGAAGGAAGGGATCAATGGAGAAAAAAATCTAGTGGATGGTAATCTAGTGTATGGAACATAGGTGATCCTCTTATTTATTATGATAATTCGCATAAGGATGACATTCCATTTTTTGTTATCATTGTTGAGAGAAAGGGGGTGATTTGAAAATAGTTGAGGCAACAAATTCTAGAGATAGCTTTTAAAGTAATCCCATCTCGTTCAACACTCCCAATGTCAATAATTGTTTTTAGTAATGTTAACTCTACCAACATGAAAAGACCTACTTTTATATGGATTTGTGACTTCTAAGGATTTGTGCAATGACATTGTTATGTGTTTTAATAATATAAGTATTGAACTCATAAAAAAAAAAATGGTGAAAACAACAAAGAAGAATAAATTCCAACACATAATCTAAGGGTTACATCAAATTCAATAACTTTATTTATTATTATTATATAATATATATATATATATATAGATACATTTGATATATATATATATAAGAACATTTGATTGACATTAACTCCCGACACACAATCGAAAATATCAATGCTAATTAACCTTTGAGCAGCATTATGATGAGGTGGAATAGTATAAAGTGGAGATGTCGGATCTTGACTATGGTGATAATTCTCATAAGAACACAAAACATCCCATCAACAAAGTTGGTGGTGCCTTGTATTTTCTACATTATACCTCACCACAAGAACATTCAATGAATTTAACATTCCCTTCTTGTGGTGGTCCACCAATTTGTTTGTTGCAAATAGATGTTGAGAGCATTAAAAATGCACAATTTAGTGTTATGAAAGAATAGAGTCTATTCAAGACATGTGGGTCTCCCATCATTGAAATCAACATCTTCATTTCATATTTTGAGCATAAGTTAGAAGAAAGAGGCTTGTGTTGGGTCACTTGTCAAAAAACCTCACAACAGAACAACATGGTGTATTAAGAATAAATTTTGACACATGTTGTAAGGGTCACAATAAATAGGACACCTTTGAGCGGCACTAGGATGAGGTGGAATAGTATAAAGTGGAGATGTCGATATTGACTTTGGTGATGGTTCTCACAAGAACACAAAACATCCCATCAGCCACATTGTTGGTGCCTTGTATTTTTTGCATTGTACCTCGCCACAAGAACATTCAATGACTTTAACATTCCCTTCTTGTGATGGCCCACTGATACATTTGCTACAAATAGATGAGGGAAGCATTGAAATGCACAATTTAGTGTTTTAAAAGAATAGAATATGTTTGAGCCATGCAAGTCTCTCAACCATTGAAATCAGCCTCTACATTTTGTATATCAAGCAAAAGTTATTAGAAATATACTTGTGTTGGGTTAGTTCCTTGAGAACAAATATCACAACATAAAAACATGGTATATTAAGAACAAATTCTAACACATATTGTAAGGGTTGTAACAAATTAAACAACTTTAAATATTATAAATAAAATATAGGTGCAAACATTTATGTCAAGACTCAAAAGGAAAAATATTTGTACACATTCATCATCACAAGGAAAACATGGGATATCATCAAGTGTTGCCCTTATGAGGAGAAAATCATGAAGCGAAGAAGTCGTCTTACAAGACAATTGAAGGACCTTAGAGACATATCCATAGGATGTGAAAGAGCGGAGTAATGCAGATCTTAACACAAAAACTCTCTTTATACACACAATAAAACTTTGTATTGCATTCACAATCATAGGTTACAAATATATAGGTTAATGTTGCTCATCTAATCTACGAATCCTAACATAGCTCCACTAACTACTCACTAACAATACACAAGTAGTTTTAACAACTCGTTTAATTTTCAAGATAATTATGTAGGTTGTTTGCAACAACCTAACTTACACACATAATAATACTTACCTCTATTTAAGTATTATCAAACCATATAATGTTCACAATAGTAATTTCCTAACATTCACCCCCTTAGTGTGAACATTATTAATATCTAATCTTCACCCCCTTAATGTGAACACGGGAAAAACCATATTTTGAAGAAGTTGAACCACCTCTTGAAAGCACTGCTTAGACTAGGTACAAGCTTCATATATTATCTCTTTACCCTCGTAAAGGTGTAGTGACGAGCCAAATTATGCAGGAATACTCCCTACCTCTTTGGGTTCTTGTGGAGCTTTCCCTTCCTCCTGGGCACACCGACTTACGGATCTCCAAGATCCACAAGCTTGGCACTAACTGGATAACCATCCCTTGAGTCTACCAAAAAATCTTCTCCTGCTCCCCAAAAGTGAGTTTTCTGAAAACATGAATCTTCCCCAAAATTTTGGAAAGGGTTTATTCAACAAACCAACACACTGAAAAAATAGGAACTTTGAAAACACATCACAGTGAAAAGGACACACTGAAAAAAATGCCACCAAACCATCTATGTGGCCCCGTCGTTGGTGACTAACGAGAGGTCATTGATTGACCTCCAACCTCCGTTTTCCTCCATCCCTTTGTGTGATGATGTTAGCTCTGCGGAATGTGAACATAAAGCTCAAGTTTACATATTGGATGTCGCGTTCCCAAATGATAATGCGTTTGTAAGGCAATTTTTAAAAAAAAATCTTACTTTTACAATGACACAAAATTTGACAATTTTATAACTCTAGACTCACAATATCAACTAACGACAAAGACTTACAACACCACAAAATAACAATTTACGATGACTCTACAATTGACAAACAAATGATTTTGATTATACTCGTCAAGATACTAAGAGAATAACTCTGACTCACTAACTTTTTGTCCTACGAGGAGTACAATTCAAAACATATTCCACTTGTTCGACATCAATATATACTATCGACTAACTATTAACCTATATTATCTTACTCGAAACATGAAATAACCATGCAACCAAAAACACAAAGGGCCACTAAAACAAGTATTAACAAACATACCTAGATCGATGGTATATAGCCATTTAGAGACATAAAGGACAATTTTGAAGGATAATTGTAATTGCTAGTGTTCGCCTTATAAGCACTCGAGCCACCTGTGGAGGAGCGGTTTCCGCCGGTAGAGAAGAAAGACACCACTGCCATGGAGATTTGAACTAACGTTAACCGCCCATAACTTGGGCTAATTTTAAAAGATCCCTACCAGGAATTGATTGTCTTAAGAATCATTTGAGCAACAGATGTAATGAAATCACGTTTGCCAACAGAGACACACTTGGGTAGCGATAAAAGAGCAAACTTGCATGTAAGATATAGTAGAGGATAAATGTTGTAGCTCAGACTCTGTACACAGGTGTATGAATTTTATGAACTCGTATCACATCTACGTGAGCTTTGGATATGAACAAGAATATAGAAAATCAGAATTCAAAATGAGTGGTTGGTTGCGATCCTGGGCATAATGAAATTAAGCAATCCTCGGTGTTGTGACATGCAGATATAACAAATCAGAGACGCATTGATATCTTGAACCAAAATAAACATGAGATTCCAACAAACCAAAATTCCAAAAACCCTGAATATTGGATCACGTACATATGCTGCAACAGATTGTTATTGATCGACACAGAATAATCATGAAATGGAGAAATGTTAAGCACCATGCATATCATGAAGCGTAAATAGTTGACTATAATTCCAATCCCATTATAAATCACTGACCATTACACAAAATATGAATGCAGGAACCCAACACAAGCTCGATGCATGGGAATAATGGAAGATTGACTATCAACCAGTGACAGAACAAAAACATGTACACACGAACAGATGCATACGGATATAACAAATCTTGTTACATTGTCTAACACACTCAAAAATAATTTTTGACTCATCAACCCAACAAGCTTTGGCTCTGATATCAGATGAAAGAGCGGGTACTGCAGATCTTAACACAAAAACTCTCTTTTATACACACGATAAAATTCGTATTGCATTCACAATCATAGGTTACAAATATATAGGCTAATGTTGCTCCTCTAATCTAGGAATCCTAACATATCTCCACTAACTATTCACTAACAATATACTAGTAGTTTTAAAAACTCGTTTAATATTCAAGCTCATTATGTAGGTTGTTTGCAACAACATAACTTACACACATAATAATATTTACCTCTACGTAAACATTATCAAACCATATAGTGTTTACAATAGTAATTTCATAACAGGATGTTTCATATGGGGAACCCAGTGGAAATGATGGAGTCAGTCCAGGCCCTGGTTTACCCCCACAGAGATGGACAACTCCACTCTTTCTGCCACACTATCGTCGCTTAGCATGATGTGGTGGTTGAACATTGAGTCATTTCTCATCCTAATCACATGTTCCACGTCTTCTACCACCACCCTCACACCATGTGCTACCGTCCCCAATGCCAATCACCAGAAAGGAACCTCTCTGCTTAAAACTGCTTAACATAATCAAGCACATATTGCCTATGGCGGTGGTGCCCACAAAAACACAAAACATATATATTTTGTATTTTTCCACAATTACACCACCTTAAATTAGGGATTAAAAATATTATAGCTTGAACCCATTGGAAATGATGGAGCTATTCTAGGTTGTGGTTCATCCCCACCATGATGGACCAATCCACTCTTACCACCAAACCATATTCACTTTGCATGATGCAATGGATGAACATCGAGTCGTTTCCCATCTATGTCACCTCGTATATGTTTTCTACCACTAACCTCACACCATGTGTCACCATATCCCCAATTCCAATCACTGAAAAGGAACCTCTCTACTTGAAACTACATAGCATAATCAATCACATGTTGTATATGGTAGTGTTTCCCACCAAAAACAAAACACACACACACACACACACACACACACACACACACACACACACACACACACACACACACACACACACACACACACACACACACACACACACACACATTCGTCACGGTGGCATTGCCATATACTAGAGAACAAAAATATTATAGCTTTCTTTTATGTCTTTAGCAAAGTCAGGATTTATACCTTAGTCATTAAGTAGTATGGAATAGTGGAAACAATAGAGCCGGTCAAAATGTGTTCACTCCCACCGCATGGATCGGGGCACTCTTGATGCTACACCATCTTCACTCTGCATGATGTAGTGGTTGAACGTTGAGTTATTTCTCGTCTTTGTCACCTTTTACATGTCCACTCTGCCACCATCCTCACATCATGTGCCACCATATCCCGATGTCGATCACCAAAAATGAATCTCTTTACTCAAAACTATTTATATCATGATCGACCTTATGTTACCTATGGTGGTGGTTCCCATCGAACATAGAACATACATATTTTATTTGTTGCCACCATGGCACTACCTTAAATTACGGATTAAAAATATTATAGCTTACGTGTATGTTCTATAACATTGTTAAGCGTCATACCTTAGTTATTAAGTAATATGCATTAGGATTTACCATTTCTTTGTATGATTTAACGCAATAAACTCTCCTCTCGCCTTCCACTTAATGTATATTTCACATATCAATCAAGCACTTATTATTTCAAGCGGTAGTTAAATTTGGCATTTGTTTAAACATTTTCTTAATCTCAATCGTAAAATACTTGTAAATTTTTTTAGTAACTATTACATGCGAATTGCATGTTTAAAAAATCGTCATTTTTAATATAGATCTATATGTAAATTATATAAATATATATTAAAAATAGTTAAATAAATATAGAGTAATATTTTATATATTTTATTTGTAGTGTATAAGTAACATCGCTTAATATTTTTTAACGGAAATATTGGATGGTTATCTCAAATATCCTTGTTGGGATCTTACAACAAAATAGACAAAACACAGAAATTTGCAGCAAATACTGAATCTGATTTTTGCAGATTTTATGCAGAAAATTACAGCTAGGGCAGCGAACAGAAAAATATGGATAACTCCCAAAATAACCGTTCAAATCACTTGAAAATTTAAATGGAACTAGATAATAATATAAAGAACACAAGGGAAATATTTTTGGAATTTTTCAGTCAATATAACGCTGCCAGAAATTTACAGCGTGCCTAAAATAGCTGGAAAACTTCGAAAATTAATATCTTTCCGAATACAAGTGCAAAAATGATGAAACTTGGGAAATAACATATATAAATATGGAAGATGACTTTCCAACCTTCAGATCTGAAAACGGCCAGCTGAAAACCCTAGAAATTAGGGCTGCAATCTCCCAAACAAGTCGCCCCCTTGGTAGATGGCCAAAACCCTTGTGAAATCCTCTGTAGATGATGCCAAACCCTTCCTCTATGGCTGCCGTAGGTCTGATCCGAAAACCAGCTGAAAATCTCCACAAAAACTCTCAAAACCTTCAAACCCTAATTCAAATTCCCGAAAATACCTTTGTAAAAACAGCCCAAAATCCACTCTAAATGACAAGCTAGGGTAGATCTTTCACTACCGAAGAATGCCCCGCTAGCTAGGGATGGATCTTTCACCACCGAAGCTAGGGTTCCCGTGGGATCTTACTCCACAAGCTAAATAGTTGCAAACAATAGTTGCACATAAAAAAGAAAATAAGTGTATGCATGAATGACTATCCTTTCACCCCTCTTCTCCTTTTATAACCTTTTCCATGTCAAAGAAACCCTAAAACCCCCAAGGCGCACTTTCTCATAAAGAGGGCCCAATTAAAAATAACTTAAAGTTGCTTTTTCCATTCCTAGGCGCCTTGGCCCAAAAAGTGATCCCAATGAAGAAATATAACATTTAATGCCATACATATCCCCTCAAGTCGCCAAAAAGGTACTTTAAGTGGCCCCAACGAAGAAACATAACATTAAATGCCAAAAGTGTCCACTTAAGTGATCCCAACGACAAAATAGAACACAAAGGGCCCATTAGACCCTCCCAACGCCCAAAATATAACAAAAACATAGTAGGAAATCAGACAACCATCCCCAATAACCTCCAAAGTCGTTAGTCCCTTGGGAATGACCAGGGCTAAGACCAAAATAGGGCCGTTAGGCCAACTACTCGGAATTGGGAACATTACATTATCGTCACCTAAAACTTGTTTGACAACCATAGGTGGTCATCAAATTTAACTCTCAAACAAAACTATTGTTATGCCTCGACGGGCCTAGCTAGATCCTTGCGCTAGGTGTAGAATAGGATGAATCTAAAAATCATGGTGGCAATTACAAAGCCCATGTGTAATCCCTCAAAGTATTTTTGTTTGGGTGGAACAAGGTGGGAGCTCACAATGACACTTTACCAAGTGTCACCATTCTTGTTCTAAAACAATAACACGTCGAGAGAGCCATTTGACATGTGTTATGTGCTTATCATCACTGAGATAACCTTGTAGTTATAGAATATTGTAGCTAGGGGTTAAATTTGACATTCTTTTAGACGTTTTTTTCGTGATTTTATTCGTAAAATAATACTTGCAAATATTTTATATAACCGCCACGTGTGATTTGTATATTTAAAATGTGACCGTCAATTTTGTTTTTGATGAAAAGGGATATTATATTATATTAATGTAATAAGATACAAGATAGCTTTCAACAAAAAAGCAGGCGGTATGAGAGCACACCCCAAAACCAAAAACAAAGCTAGGCCGAGCCTAGAAGAGTACAACAAAAAAGGCATCACCTTAAAACATTTTTACAAAGCACTATCAAGCAGTAACAAAAAACATGCTCGAGGCAAGTGGATCTCGTTCATCCGGCCACCCCGAACCAGAAAGTCCTTGCCAACATCCGAATCTCCCAAAGAAACAATAATTTCTTGAGTCCGCTTCCTATGCATAGGAATGATGAGGTTGAGGTGAGGGAATTTGTTTGATGGTAGTGGAGGTGGCAGTGGGTGCCAAGCATCCTGTTGTGAAGCAACGAGAGAAGGGGAGCCCCACCCATGTTGGCGAGGTGGCAAGCACCCCCTACTAGTGAGTGATGAATGCGGTGGAGAGCCTTGGCCACAAAACAAGGTGACAAGTGACTACGTTGATGTAACAGACCTCGAAGAGTGACAGTGCGGCTGAAAGTGTGACTTTGAGATCAATTGCACCGGTCACCACGGGCTAAAGGTGAGGAGTGCCTGGTGGGAGACAGAGGCACTCGGGTAACATTGCATGGGGCTTCCCCCAATGGCACAACAGGGTCTAGAGGTGATCCACCTCTAGCGCCACTATTTTCCCGAACTTGAATCTATAGAAGCACATTGGAGATCACCATAGATTTATTATAAATTGAGAAAGATTGATCAACTACATAATTAGCAAAGAAAAAATAATTTCTTTCTTTCCATATCCAAAATAGAATCTCCCCTCTGAAAACATGCCAAATCTGGGTGAACATAGGCAGAATTTTGGGATTATCTCCCAAGAGGATATGTTGCCAAGTGAAACAGTGGGATCGTGAAGGAAAAAAATGAATGGATCCAGTTCCAGGAAATTTGAGCTTTGGGACAAAACCAAAAGACATGCAAAAGTGTTTCCAAATGTCCACAGAAGGGGCATTTGGGATTCGGGATCCCAATTTTAAAAAGATGAGCCCCGATCTAAGAAGGCCTTGGTGTAGAATACACCAAAGAAATTGAGCAATTTTGGGCTCCACACATATAGTCCAAACAATTTCAAATCGCCTACCCCAAGGTAGACAGAGTGGCATGAATTCCCCAATGAGTATTAAGTTTTTTCACCATGGGAAAATGGGGTGAGATCCAACGATATCCTTTACTAGATTTTTAGTTACTGAGAAGAAGTATCAGCATATCACATCCAGTTTGTCCACCATGGGCGAGAGGAATGCACAACAATCTTATGCAACATGTGATCAGGAATCGAATTGATCACAATAGTGAAAGTATCCTGATCTTGGTTGGAAAGATGAAATAGAGCTTTAAAATTTGGCCAAGAGAACCAAGATTGAGGATTTTCGCAGAAGAATTCGTCAATGGTGCAAATTTCATGCTTAAAGAATTTGAGGGCGAAGATTCCCGGGACCTCTACTAAGAATTTATCTTGGCATTGAAAAATTAACGACCACCAAAGAGATTGTTGATTGAGAAATCCCATTATGAAAGCCACCCCCTTCCACAAAATCTAAGGTTTGACACATTCCCATGCTTTCCAAATACTCTTAAGCATAAAGGTGCCAACAATTTTGACAGCACATGAGTGATGAGAAAATTGACAAACCCTAAGCCTTTCCACACAAGGTGGCCATAAGGAGAACCTTCCGCAATGCCATGTCGTATGAGAACTTTCCAAGCTTCTTGGCCAGTAATGCTTCTGATAATCCACTTAGCACAAAGAGATTGCCCTTGACATTGAATGTGAATAAGCTTGAGGCCTCCAGAATTACGAGGAAAACAACATATATCCTAGGCTACCCAATGAAAACCTTTGCTAGTAGAAGCATTAGCCCATAAGAAAGCTTTGAGCAATTTTTCTAGCTTCTAAATGGAGGCTTTGGAAGGAACCCAACAAGACGAGTAGTAAACATGGGTGGTGCAAGAACTTTAGAGAAGATTTGGAATTTGCTAGCTAGGGATAAAGGCTTGGTGATCCAATATTCCAATTTTTTTGCCACCCGTTGAATGACATAATGCCATAGCTCAGGGGAGGCTTGAAAAGCAAAAGGAATACCTAAAATTTTGAAAATCTCACCATGTTGTAGAATTTTCCAATCAAAGGTGGCAAGCTAGTCTAGTGCGGGAAGGAAATATTGCCGGTAACATTGGGTTTTTCGCCATTGAATGGATGAGTCGAAGCTAGGAAGAAAGTATCCAAACATTGCATAGCATTGAAAATGTTGGTTTCATCCTCAATAAGTGTAAGGAAGGAATTTTCCACAAATTTCCCATTGAGAAGTTGTGAATTGGGCTCATCGGGAGCAAGATTCCAGGAAGAAGACCTTGCGCTTTGGCATGAGTTAAGAGATAACAAAAGCCTTTGGCCGCTAGAACATACAGTGCAGGGGCAAGAGAACTACCTTTTGTAATAGACCAAAAAATCCCAAAAGGCTCTGAGCTAAGGCCATTAATAGAAATTTGAGCAGAGGCATCTATTAAAATCATATTGATGGATTGATTAAAAATGGGTCCAAAGCCAAGGGCCTAAAATATGGCGATAATGAATGGCCATTCAATTTGATCATAAGCCTTCTCAAAGTCAATCTTGACAAACATGGCGGCCTGATGAGATCTGCGAGCCCATTCCATGCCTTCCCACACCGCGATGATGTTATCTAAGATGAAATGTCCCTGTATGAATCTTGTTTGCTCTGTTGGATAATAAAAGGCAGAAGATTATGTAATCACAAAGCTAACGCTTTGGAAATTATTTTTAGGAGACACTCAACAGCGTAATCAACTACGAACAAGTGATTTTCTCGAGATCTCATTTTTAGGGATAAATTTGATGTTTCCCTTATTAATGCATGGCCCTAGGGATTGGTTCTAAAATCCTTCAAGATAGACCTGAAAAAGGTCTTGCACGACGAATCCAAAATGCCTTTATAAAATTCACAAGGGAATCCATCACAACACGACACTTTATCATTAATCATTTGTAAAGTGGCTTCATGGAGGTATTAAATGGTGATCATTCTTTCATAGATCACCTTTTCACCTCGATAATTTGCATGACACAACACCCAAACATTGATCAAGAGTGGATCGACGAGCTATAGAGGGTGGCTAAGCTTAAAAGATGAGCTTGTAATGGCATACAAAGGCTTGCAACATAAGTTACGGGTCAGTAATCCGAGCTCCATTGTCTATGATAGCTCAGATTTGTTGAGAAGGATTTCTGGCTTGGAGAGAAAGAAAGAATTCTTTCGAAACCCAATCTTGAATATTGAGCCTGGATCTGAGCACCTCTTGCATTATAGTTATCCGTAATTTGGATTTGATGTCAGAAATTGCAACTTGCAATTACAGAGTATCGAGAAGAAGGATCTCCTTGAAGTGCCAAAATTTCTGGTGGGAGCCGAGGTGTTAATGGTGTATGAGTGGTATCAAATGTTTTCCACTTTTGGTTATAGATTCTAAGAAATATGGTAGTTCGAGTTAGTGCATCTTCCCACCACTATATCCAGCTGGCTTGCATAGGTGGATGAAATCATATCAATGGTCGGGTCATGGAATTAAATTCCAAACCCATTTGATATGATTGACAGTGGGGCCATGTTGCATCAAGAAAATATTAAGAAATAATTTTCCTTTTATGAAAAAAGGCGCGCATCATGCGAACATATATGAAATCGTATAGGCGAGTGGTCCAAAAGCATAAAGTCAGGCATGACCTCCACTGGCATAGAATAAATGCTATCGAACTCAAAAAAATTTGAGCCGACAAAGATGGCCCTATCAAACCATTTAAGAATGCAATCCATCCCTCCATAAAGATTTGTCCACGTGTACCAAGTGCGAGAGGTGGGAAAGCGAGATGCATTAGGATCAAAAATATGAATTTATTACACATGAAGTACCACGCTTCCCTTCCGCTAGGTATCCACCTCATAGGCATGTGGCCACATTTATCATTAGGGGATTCAACCATATTAAAATCTCCACTTATTACCTAGTAGGCAATTGGAATGAGTTGGTTATCCACTGCAATGCAGATCGGCCCTTTCGGCCACATCATTCAAGGCGTAAATATTTATGATCCCAAAAGGACGGCCATCAATATTGAAGAGGACCCATATGACATGGTTGGTGGGGTCAAACCATGGTCAATTAATAAGGGCTGCCATTTGGGAGAAAAAAATTGAAATTAATCCCACATGCCCTGCTTCATGATTGATACAGAAAGCCAAGTTGTCAGGCCAGATGGACTTGCAAACCATATGTAACTGAAACCTGTAATTTTTACTTCTGTAAAAATAAAACGTCCATGTTTGTACATCATTGTCGAGTTTCACTCACAACATACTCAAGGCCTGAGTCTATAAGACCCCAAACATTCCAAGATAGAAAATTCATGGGAAATGTTGGTCCAGAGCCATATCCCCATCCTCCAAGCCATCAAGGGAATCATATTGATTGTGCAGGAAACGAGTAGCATTATGCTGCAAAAAGTCTTGCAGATCAACTTATTTCTGGTTGGCGTACTCAATGTTGTATTCCACTTCAATGGAATCCACGCTGCATGTTGGGCTATGGTCCCGAGAGATGCGGGAAGGACATCGGGGCTGTTTGGACGACCCTTGTGAACTGCCTGGGTAGTAGTGGTAACTGAGTGCTAGATGGAAGCATGAGAACCAAAATTTTTTTGGTCCATGAGAACCGACACCGTAAGGGGTGTGGTGGAGTACTTGGGAAACTGAGAAACCAAGATTGCAGCAACAGTTGGTTCTTTAGCAGCAGTTGTAGGCTCCTTAGCGGGGATACTGAGAGATTTCTCCTTAACAACCAACTCTCAATGAACATGGGAGCCAGAGGCTTTGGATTTTTGGGCTTTTTTCTTTTTTTTTTTGCCTCCATCAACTTTCCAACCTTCCTCTTGATGGGGTCTAATGGGCTTATGAGTTGTTTTGACCACAGGCGATTCTGAGGGTACATAAAGCGGGAAGTCCTTGATCTTGTGATTAGATGCCTACAAACAGAAGAAAGTGTTAGGTAAATTGATATACATGACCTGATGGAAGTAGCGTTTATCTTCTATCTGGATATCCACAAATTCCTTGAGATCCTGCGAGAGATCAATCTCAACGCGTACTCGTATCTGCGACCGAGCATGGTAAAACTTATCAAAGCATAGTTAAATAAATATGGAATCATCGTTTATAAATTTTATAATTAATATATAAATGAACCGATGGGAGTAGTGTTTATCTTCTATCCGGATATCCACAAATTCCTTGAGATCCTACGAGAGATCAATCTCAATGCATACTCACTTCTGCGGTCGAGCATGGTAAAACTTATCAAAGATAGTTAAATAAATATGGAATCATTGTTTATAAATTTTATAAATAAAATATAAATACTATTGTTTTGTATTTGTGACCACTAACATTAAAACTTTATCGTCACCTACTTCAGCTCTGCTACGGTTTTTTCATGCTTTCACTTGTCATAATTATCTGCAAAAATTGTGCATCCATAGCTTTTCTAGAGGTCTCCATTCGGTCATATCATAGTGTCTTCTGGCTATTTTCCCACCACTAAGGTGGTGCATAGCTTATAAATGGCCAACTCTCTTCCATTGCAACATCTATTGCAACTAGTGGAAATGGCTCCCAAGTGTGCGAGGAAGTTTGTGTCGAAAGTTTACGATGAGGTATGGAATTTGAATCTCCCTCGGTTGTTATTATTTATGATGAATGTTTAGATCATGTGGAGTGGTATCAAAACCATTTCCTTATTTCTTATTTTTGTGGCTGCATACCCTCAGAAACCTACTTGCAAAACTAGATGAAAAACCATTGGGAGTCTAATGGTATCCTGGTTTCAGGTGTTTGTAACCTCACCAAGGGGTTTTATCTATTTTCCTTTCGTGAGCCTTCTCAACTCCAAGCCCTTTTTCTTAAGGTGACATGTTGGTACTTAGACAATACCTTGCTTGTGATTTCACCATAGACCTAGGCTTTTAATCATGCCAGCCAAGTCTCACTAAAAATCCCAGTTTGGATTGAACTTCCTAGCCTTCTGTTCATCTTTGGTCCTTCTGTTAGATATTTTGAAACCCATTGGTAGGGTGATTTTCCATGAACATGAGCATTTTTTTGCTTGACCTAACAAATGTGTGTGTGTCAAAGTAGACCTTACGAAAGATTTTTCAGACCATATGGATATGAACACTTCCTCTAATGTCAATGGTGATTTAAGATCCATTCCAATAGAGGGGACTAAATTTCATTGGAGTTTTGAATCCTCACTCAAGCATAGGTCATATCTACATGCTAATCGTGAAAAAATATTTCAAAAATGGGTAGAGGCCATCCCTATAAAGCAATCCAATACCAAAATAGTGTGTAACTTCCTCAAGGATAACATCATTGTTCATTTCAAGATCTCACAAAATATCATGGCGGACATGCCACATATTTATCCTCCAGAGAACTAACAGAGTTTTTCTATGGCTATGGAATTTCTCTATCACACTCATCAAACTATTACTCGTAGGGGAATGGACAGGGCATAATCAAACAATAAGAACATTATGACCATCGTTCACAAGATAGTAAATGAAAATCAAAGAAATTGGCATAAAAGCTATATGATGCATTATGGGTAGACAAAATCACTCCAAAGAAAGAAATTGGTGGTCTCAATTCCAATTGCTCTATAGGATTGAAGAAAATATTCCAGGACATGAAGAATATGAACTGATACTCAAGTTTCTCTAAGTAATGGAAGATGGGAAATATCAAGATTCCATTGACAAGAGGATCTTGTTTCTTGAGAAACTGGAGGAAGACAGGTTCAAGGTAGTTGACCGAATCAAAGCTCATCAACTGAAGGTCAAGAAGTTGTTTGATAAGAATGTCGAATGTAGAGAATTCAAAGTTGGATACCTTGTTCTACTTTAGGAAAAATGAAGGGAAATAAAGTGAAATCATGGGAAGTTTGACTCTTTGTGGCTTGGTCCATTCCAGATCTTTGAGACTTGTGGAGAAAATCCTTTCTTCCTTTCTTATCTAGATGGAACGCAATTGGATTTCCCCCACATCAGGTAATATCTAAAATTATACAAGTAGTGAAAGCGGGTTTTCCCCCACATTGTACCATAGGTGATGTAGGTGTGTGTTTTCCTTTCCCTATTGTATGTGTATCCTCTTTTCAAAGTGTGGTGTGTTTCCTTTATGTTGTGTGTGTGTTCTACTTTCATCCTATCTCTTATTGTTGAAAGTGACTCTATAAAGCCCCATACATAAGGCATTGGTCTAATTTATAAACTGAGATTCATGAGTTCTTTATCATATTTTTCTCACTTCATTTGATCCGAATGACTCCCAAATGAGAGACAATTGTTGTATTTTGTTTTTGTAAAGTATTGGCGAGAAAATTTTTCAAGTAGAAAAATTGATGAATATCTTGCCAACACTTTGGGACTCTATATCCCTTTGTTTATATGGTGCAACTCCATTTATTCTAAGTGAAATGAAAGGGAAATATGTAGATGGTGAGAGGTCATGGATCCAACATGCACACTCTAATGTACCCATGAGAAAATGCTTGCAATAAATTGCAAGAGAAGAATTTGTTGAATGATGCGGGAAAATGAGTGAGAATTTTGAAAGGGGGAATTAGCTTTGCGAGTAGAAAATTGGATTCTTTCCAAAGATAACTAGAAGTGTCACATTCACAAATTATAGGAAAGAAACAACTATGCTTAGAATATCAACGATGAGAGGAAACCATGCATAGAAAGTTACACACATTCATGCATCATGAAAAGAAGAAACTCCTTTCTTTATTGACATCTCCACAAGTTGTACAATGTTATAGCATGGAAGAAAAATAGATAGGGAAAATAGAAGAATGTTATCTCTTTTTCCTTTCTCAAATAGATCTCTCTTGAGTGCACAAAATTGACAACACTTAAGAAAGAGGGTGTCATTAAATTATATAGACCAGGAAATTACTCTTCTCTTACCCCTCATGTGTCTTTTCACTTTCCTTTTCCACATGTGACTTTTGGCATTCCTAGGAAAGAATATTAAGTCCCCTTTTATAAAATAAGGGTGAATTATTACATTTTATACTATATTCGCATTAATGAATAAGACAAAAACAAAAAGTGCAACCCCCAATGAAGAATTAGAAAATGAAGGAAGGAGGGGGAGGGGAAGAAAAGAGAGAAAGAGGGAAGAAGAGAGAAGATACTATTCTAATGAAGATCCTGCCACTAATGAGACTCCTAGAAATATCAGTACGTTAAATATCAATGCCATTGAATTCTTTCTTAAGAATCAGTCGAGTGTTGGTGCCACTTTTCGTTCTTGAGGGATGTGAATGAAACCTAGTGACTTGATCCATTTCTCTGTGAGAGATTTGATGTTCTTGCACTCCTAATACCAAGATTGGTGATCCTTCGCGGTATTGGAAATGATTTCCCTTATCTCTACCAAAGATTCCAATGTTTCTTCATTAAACAAGAATGGATCTCCATCCTCCCTTTTGATTGAATCTTTGAAAGACTTCAACAGATCATCTATTGAAGTATCTAAGTTCATGGCAGGTACCCCAAGCTTCTATACTTCAGCATCAACATCCTTTTACATTTTTTCAACCTCATCTTCATATGAATCAAGATCATCGATATCATGCTTTACCAATTCATATGGAGAAAACAAAGTCTGAGCCCAAACTTGAGACTAGTCCTCTCATTCCAACGAGAATACACCTTTAGCTACCAAAAGGGATGACTTGACTTTTCCCATTTCCATGACTAACAGATACACCCGATCCCAAAGTGGTATTTATCCACATCAACCACTTCTCGTGTTTTGAGTATCTTCATGGCCTTGACATCCATGTACTTGTACAATATCGTATCTCAGTGCAAAGAACAACTTCCCTTTTTCAAGAATCATATTCACCCACTTGTCATTTCCAGGGAAAATTTTAGCAACGAATATTTGTAGTTTGGAAAATAGTATAATTTTGGGAATTTGATTTTGGCAAATTTTACAGAAACGACAGCACCCGGGTTTCACCCAAAAATTCCACAAATAATAATTTGTCCCATGTGAATCGCCAAGGAATTTCCAATCCCAATGTATATTTTTATATTAAATTGCCACGTGATCATCGCACTAGGATTTGAAAACATTAATGTTTCGCCAAGAAATTGACACACTTTGGGATTTGAAAACATTAATGTTTCGCCAAGAAATATATGGAACCTTATTGGTTCTTTGGGCTCATTCACCAACATGCATGGGAGTTTTTCTAGGAATTGGATCAAATTCACCATACACACACAAGTGATGTTTTCCCGTAATTTTCCAATTTACGAATTTGCGAAGTAGTAGAAAGGGATTTAGCGAATCGGCATATTACAATTTTCTTACAAAATTTCAAATAAATCTAGGTCTTGCTAGGGCCCGGCTACTGTGTTGCAGTTTACATCCTAGAAGCACTTACTGCAAGTGAGTCCTCAGTCTATTTGAGACATGTTTTCTTTCATGTCGCATTGCTTTATCTCGTGATTCTCGTCTTTGTAAGTTATTACAAATCCTGAACATCCTCATCCTCATAACCACTATGATTTTTTATGTCATCTTAGATACATCTACGTAAAATAAATAAATATATATATTTTATATTTAAAATCACTTCATATATCTCCACGAGTTTTTTCTCTGTATATTCCTTGCTTTATTAGTGTATCTTCTTTGAATATTTTTGTTAATGTTCTCTCTTCTCGGTGTATATATATATATTGTGGTTTCACTTTCCATTTATTCCATGACCATGACCATTTATCACTATCTACTGACATTGCCTCATCCCACAATAGACTTGAAGGATATATAAAGTGAGGTACATTCCACAGTGTTTCACATTTTCCAGGGGGTATCTCCTTGGGAGACTGACGGAATGGCGACACATGGCATAGACCTCCCGGGAGCTAGGACCCTCTCTGAACCTAAAAGCTTATCAACTGCAGCTCATCGTGGGGTTCATGTCTGCACGGGAAGATTTGGTTGGGAATGGGAGGTTAACAAAATGTTGACAAACAATAATGTACGAAAATTGAAATAGAGACCATACAGAGATGTCCAAAATGAAAAATTCAAGAAATGCAAAAGGGAAAATAGTTACAATAATGAACCAAAACCAGAAAATCAGCATTTGGAAAAAAAAAAAAAAATAAAATAGCAGCTTGTGGGAAAAGTGCAAACATCTTGTCACAAACATGCTTACTTGTTACCACAATTTTCCTGATTGTGATGTACTTCAAACTTTTTAAACCATGAAAACATAATGTATTGAATGTACTCCAAGCATGGATTTCCTTCAACAATATGAGGAGGAAAAAATGATTTCTTTATCTTCACATTCACTTCTGGCACTTCCTGTGAAAATAATTGTGTTATAAATCCATCAGAAACTATATAGTAATACTAATTCACTTTTATTAATGTTGAGGAAAAGTTGGAATCTATCTCTCCATAGCAAGAATTTTCTAAAAAATAATGTAGGGGTTTACACCACCTCTTCTTCCTCTATGAAGATTGTAGAAGTGGGATCACTCTTCGACATCTTTTCTTGTCCTTGTTGTATTCTATAAAACATGTCTATAATATTTAATATAAAGGAAAAACATGATGTAATGTGAGACTAGATATAAATGACACAAAGTTATATATTGAAAACATCAAGATCCGGGGATATTTTTAATTCTTGCATCCTTCAAGTTTCTTGAACACATTCTCCAAGTAGGAACACGACAATATACAAAGAATACCCTTATCATGATTGTATCATATATGAAACATCATATCAAAGCATTCAAGCTTCTCTCAAGAATAATGATACTTTAGCTAGCTTTGACACATTGACATTTCATTTTCAAGCCAAAGAACCCTGCATACATTCTCAACCTTGAATTCATAGTCTCATACCACAATGAGTCATAGATGGAAGACCATATATTTTATCTCAGCTCCTTTGAAATGATGAACATTCTTGGTAATTGGATCATTATATGACATACCTCATACCTCTTATGAATCAATAATCTCTTCATGAGTAGATGCATACCTTATTTGGCTTGATGACAACATTTACAACCTATATACAACAGGAAAAACCTCTATACATTATGACATAGCTCGGTCATTTAAAATCCTTCATTAATCAACTAAAGATAGATCATACCTTGGATGAATCAATGAACTCAAAGTCCTTCATGAGAAAATACATAATATACTTTAATTTCAAACTAAGCACATACCTTGAGATCACCTATTTCATGTTTGATTAGCCACAACAGAGACTTCTTATCACTAGAGTGTCTTATCATTAGAGTGTCTTTGGCTTCTCAACAAATCATTTAAGTTTCTTGTTCTCTTCTCAAACCTCTGATACATCTTTAGTTTGCTTGATGTATGCTCTAATTCTAACTATAGTAATATTCTTATTCCTTCCAACTAAGTTATATGAGAGATAGCTAAAAATATCACCTCATCCTTTCACTTTGTTCTATATCAATTTTTTCTTTCAAAAGAGTCAAACCTTGTGATTTTTGTACTAAAACATGTAGATCAGACCAATACAGATCAAGTGCATTGAAACTGAATAAATGGTAGGCAATCCTTATCCAATTTGATGTAACATGTCAATCAAGCAACCATGAAAAATTGTGGAAAAACTTTTGTAATTTCTTCTTATACTAATGTAACACTCTTGCAAAAAGTATTACATGTTAAGTGACACAATATTATATAGCTCATGTCTCTTTGAACAATCTCATTAGGATTAGTTACATTTTTTTCTCCTTAAATTTCTTATTTTTACATCTAAACTTCTTCTAAGTTTCCATGATGACTCTTCTTTTAACTTATTATTTCATATTTTTCCATTTCTTGTAAGATGCAATGTTGATTCTTGTCTCCTCTCATATGTCATTATTTTGTGCATTTTTTGTCAATTGACATCCATTACATGATACATTTTGAGATGCACTATATAGTGTTTTGAGATCATGATATATGAATATTGAAATCACTTCTTTGTAATCAATGTTACCATTAGAAATCAGTCAATGAGAGTGCCTTTGAGATGCTTCACAATGAATTTATTATCTTTGTTGTCTTTCTACCTAAATCAATTCATTTGTATGCATTTGCATGCATAATATTTTTCATTATACATGTTTCTCATGTTGAGATGTCTCGTGCACATATCAATATTATTTAATCTAACATGTTGTATCTTTTTTATCTCAATTCTACATGATTCAATGATTCAAGAAAATGGCACCTAAAAAGGAAGCTCACCTCTGGAAAAAATGCAATTCCAACCCCTTCCGGTAGTGGTACTGGAATTTGAAAAATATCATATTTTTTTGAGAAACCATCTAAGGAAACCCACCCTTCTCCAAAGTAGGACCATCACAATAAAGGGAAAATGATTACATTCAAAATGAAACTCAGAGTGAGAATGTGTTCATTTTTATTTACATGATGTTATTAACGACAACAATAATTAAATGCCTCCCCTTAAAGAAATTCTATTGAATTATGTCGAGTTTGACATTGTACCACATGTCCAATTGAATGCAAATGACACAAAGATCACTTGTCGGTGCCCAAGTGAATGTTAGAGGTGAAAATTCTAGCAGTGAAGTCAACAAAATTTAAATTCCACCAAGGAAAATACTCAGCGGACACCTATTTCTGGAAGAAAGAGAAAGGAAAGAAAATGGGACATGGGAAGGAGTTTCAGGTTAGAGTGGGTTTCTAAGTTTCCATTTATTGAACCTGTTAAAAATGAGGATAAAGTTGAACCTCCCAAATAATGCAAATGTACAATTTGTAGATGGAAATTGGGCTGGGACAAGACAATGCAACTTAATTTGGATACTATTGAGAAGCATGTAGGAAAGATATATGAAAATGGTAATTGTAGATGGCGTTGAGAATAATTTTCTAGATAGAAAAATGCAGATGATTGTTTACATATTAGGTATGAAAATAATTTTAAGAGCACAAGAGAAATGAAATAATATTTGTAGTGAATGGAGGGACAATTACCTCTCAATTCAACAAGATCATTCAAAACATTCTTTTGGGTAAAAAGGTTGTGCTAGCTAATATTTTCACATTTTGAAAAGATGAGGTCCTATAATTGATTTTCCTAAACAAAATAAGATGTCTTTTCTTGGTATTCCACACATTCTTGATTCTCACTAGTCAGAAACTAGTCGTTGGGATTAGGAAAAATGCCTAGCTATGGTTGAGAAAGAATACTTGAAAGAGAAACTGAAGTCTGCACGATACATATCTTTGTCTATTAATGAGGTTACAGTATTAGATAATACTTCTTGGGTCTGTATGCATGTGTATACTATTGAGAATTATGTGAGACAACCTCACTTACTTGCCATTCACAAGATGAGAGAGAACTCTAATGCTGAAAACCTTTATGAGTTGGTGATAAATTTTTTTGAAGGAGATTAGTGACATGGATGAAGCTGCAATTGCCTAAAAGCTGGTATCTGTCACGAGGCGGATGGGGCATCTGTAATGCAAGGTCATTTTAATGGTCTATGTGTAAGACTCCAAACATCTCATTTCCCTTATATGATTGACATTCATTGTATGGCTCATAGAATGAACCTAGCTTACATAATAGCTAGCAAATTTAAACATGTAGCAAAAGTTGAAGACCTTGTTCGAGAGGTGCATGATTATTTATGTCGTAGTCCTAAAAGGTTCATGGAATTCCAAATATTTTCAGAAGGACTAAAAATTGGTGTAAACTATTAAAATATGTCGACACCAGGTGGATCTCATTGTAGAATAATCGGTTCATAGGGTGTACAAAGAGAATCAATCCTTATTAGGAATGATGTGGTAGAATCACATGGAAGTGGACAAGGCCTAGGATTTGATACATCATTTGACTGATATAGATTCATTGTTGATTTTTTGTGGTCTCCTTCCCATGTTGGAATAAATGCATCATTTAATTAAAAATCACAAGAAATAACTATCTATATTGTTGATTTTTCTAGTTTGAGGAAACAAGTTTGTATGATAATAGAATATTTGTTTCTCAATGAAACTACTTTTATAGGTCCAAAGTTTGATGGTTGGAATGATTTGATAAATATTGAAAATTCAAGTAGCTTTCTGAATCTCAACTTTTTGGGGAAGTATGTGGTTCTGTACGTGGATATGAGATACCGATGTACATGTTTAAAGTAGTATCTGTAAGGTTGAGGAGGTGAAAGTCACAGGGCCATTGTTTGATAACATTGTGCCATCAACAAGGGTGAGGTTAAGAGAAATTGCAAAGTCCCTCCTAGAAGAAATAAGGGAGTGATTTAGAAGGGATGCTTTACTTGAAGTAATGGTTGTAGTAAATCCCACATTTTGGAATCTGTCCAAAATTAAATACATATGCATGAAGACTACTTCAAGAGGTTGACTACATTGATTCAACATTTTTATAATCCTGTTGATATCAATAGAATTAATATTCCGGTATTTTAAACAAGGACATTTTTATTTCTCAATCTCATGAATTCGACACTACAATGATTTAACAATTCAAAGATTTGGATAATCCCTTAGAATGTGGAGCAATAACCCTGCTTTATGGAAAAACGTTGGGGTGAGTACTATTTTACAAAGAAACCATGTCGATTTTTTCTCGTTGGTTGATCTATGTCAAATAATGATTTTGGGTTCATTGAAGATGAGAGAATTAATCCGATAAACTAATAAACAAGAAGCTATACTAAACAAAATATTTAAGATAATCAAAGAAAACAAATGACAAAACATAAGATTTATCCTAGGAAACCCTTTTGAGAAAAACTCAACGACAATAACTTCTCTCTCTTATTGCATTAACTTAATTGTTTACAATACAATAATGTACTTCCAAGTTCTGCTTTACCCTACTGCATCTCCAACTATTTGTAAGAAAATCAATAGGAAACCATCAAAGCGGTTTTACAATACAATGGGTACTAAAACCATGGGCTAATAAACACCCATAATGGTTCCCCATAATTCATGGATTATGACAACCACCCATATATATGTATAGATAAAAATAACATATCTATACTCCCAAAAAAATAGGGATTCTGAAAAAATTTCTTAGGAGGCCAGCCCCCAAACCCCGATTAGTGAGCCACCGACTTTGACCCCTAAAGCCCTGGCCGGGGCTAGCCCTAGACCCCTGTTAATTCTTGTGGAAGAGGTGTACAATACTCCTGGGTATATAGTATACAAAGTATAAAACACATTCTAACATTCTCCCACTTGGTGTATACTTTGCAATAGAGGGCTACACTACCATATAGTCAGTAGCTCGGGGCATTCAAGCCCATCAATTTTTTGCACCAAGAAAAATGCTTAGCACTCACAACCTTAGTTACAGAATTTGCAATATTATCCTGTGTGTCCACCTTACTTAGCAGTATATTCTTCTCCTCCACCATTTCTCTTAAAAAATGGTATTGAACATCAATGTGTTTCATTCTTGAATGATACTCATGGTTCTTTGCTAGAAAAATTTCACTTTGACTATCACAATCAATCCTTACAAAGAATTTGAGTGAACCCAACAATGGAGATCATTCACCGAAGCCAAACCGCTTCTTTACTTGCATGAGTAGCTACCATGTACTCAGCCTCTATGGTGGATATCGCAACACTTTCTTGACATTTACTCATCCAACTTACTGCTCCACCAAACAAGTTGAACACATACCCACTGGTAGACCTATGCATATCCAAGTCTCCACCCCAATCAAAATCCAAAAACCATGTAGATCTAATGTTTTACTTTCATCAGGTTTTCCCTGATAATAAATTACATAATTAGATGTCCCATGTAAGTACCTGAAGATTCTCTTTACCACAGTCCAATGTTCCTTTCTAGGATTTTACATGAATCTGCTCACTACTCCCACTGCATGTGTAATATCAAGTCTAGTACAAACCATTGCATACATCAAACTACCAACTGCACTAGCATATGGTACCTGAGACATGTCCTCTATTTCTTCTTCAGTTTTAGGACATTGTTTAGAAGACAAATTTTGACCAACAGGAAAAGGAATACTAACAAGTTTACTTTCATGCATTTGAAACCTTTGCAATATCACCTCAAGATACTTTCTTTGATTTAACACCAGTTTCCTATTTACACGATCTCTTTTTATTTCCATGCCCAAAATAAATTTTGCAGCATCGAGATCCTTCATATCAAATTGAGATGAGAGTTGATATTTAACATGACTGACCAATTTCTTACTTGTTACCAATTAACAACATGTCATCTACATACAATATAATGATAACATAATATTCACCTTCATGTTTAAAATAAAAACAAGGGTTAGCTTTACTTCTTTCAAGCCCAAGTCTCAACACATACATGTCAAAATTCTGGTTCCACATACTTGGTGATTGCTTAGGGCCATGTAATTACTTTTCATCTACACACCAAATCTTCCTTTCCTTTGATCTTAAATTTTTTTGGCTGCGTCATGTAGATTTCCTCCTCAATCTCACCATGCAAAAATGTTGTCTTAACATCCATCTGCTCTATTTCCAGATTGAAAGCAACAATAGCTAAAAGAAATCTAATAGAATGTAACTTAGCAATAGGATAAAAAATCTCACCAAAATCGAGTCCCTCCACTTGAGAGAAACCCTTTGCCACAAGGCAAGCTTTATACTTCTCCATTTTCCCATCTGCATTATACTTCTTCTTAAACACCCATTTACAACCAAATTTTTTTCTTCCAGGAGGTAATTTCACCAAGTCCCATGTATTATTCTTATATAAGGACTCCATTTCTTCCTCCATATCCTTTTTCCAAAACTTTCTTTCATTAGATCCAAAAGCCTCCTTCATAGTCTTGGGTTCATCACGAGAGATAATTTTAGTGGAAAATATTCGTAATATGGACAATATTCCATTTTTGAAAAAAATTTAAAGGTGAATTTTAAGGCGCGAATCGGTGTCGTGTTCACCTAAAAATTACAGTTTAATTTTTTTAGGGGTCGACTTCACCTACCCTTGAAACTATCCCCTATATAATCCTAGATTATTCACCAAGTAGAACACTACTAGATCACTCATACCACCTAGGGGCATATGTATTATTAAGTACAGTAAATGTGTGACATGAGGGCAAAGGCTACAGACGCATGACAGGAGGTTGGAGGCTGTAGACGAGTGACATAAATTTTGTTGACGCATGACATGGAGAGTTTGTTGACGCATGACACATATATTTTTTTGTCGCACAACCAAAGGGTAGAGGCTACAAATGTGCGATAGAAGATTTGTTGTCACACCTCAACAAGGTGGTTGATGCACGTCAACCACCTTGTTGACGACGAGCAACAAAAATCTCCTGTCGTGTGTCTATAGCCTTCTGTCACACCTCTTAAAAATCAGGCGAAAATTTTGTTGTCGGACCCCCAAAAAATTCACCTTCCCACGAAACTAGTTCTGAGGATATTCACTAGGTATTTTCCACCTCTGATTTCTAAGAGGTCTCTTAAAATGAACCCCGGTTCATCATCGATGCATGAAAAAAAGCGATAAAACAAATTAGAATGGAAATCATGAGGACTATACCTCTCGTGCCCTTCTCGGTCGATCTAATATTCTTAAGATAGGATTTTTGGTTCAACATCTTACGGTTCCTCATCGCTTCATCTAAATCTTCCCTTGCAAATCTCTTTATGGTTCATCTTCTGTAGTCACATCAAATTCGCATTACGATTCATCTTCCTCAATTTTAACATGATGTTCCTCTGGTTTTTCTTCCTACCTGCAATTTCCTTGACTCTTTAAAAATTACATTATGGATAAAAATAACCTTCTTTGATTTAAGATTCCAAAGCTTGTATCCTTTTACACCATTAGAGTATCCAATAAATATGCACTTAGAAATTTATTATCTAACTTGGTTCTTTTCTCTTTCGTAATATACATATAAGTAATACAACCAAAGACACGTAAATGTCTAATGAAGGTATTTTATCATTCCATGCTTCCTATGGAGTTTTTCTTCAAGTGCAGATGTCGGTGATTTAGTAACTAAATAACACGAAGTTGCCACTTTTCCGCCTGCAATTTTCCATCCAAACCGCACTTCTTGAGCATACTTCTACACTTATCCATCAACATTATGTTCATCCTTTCTGTAACTCCATTCTATTGTGGCGTATATGGAGTTGTCTTCTGCCTTTCTATTCCACACTCTTTACAAAATTTCTCAAAGGAATTAGAGCAATATTCCCCACCATTTTCACTTCTCAAAACCTTTATCTTCCTTTTTGTCGATTTTATACAAGATCCTTAAACTCTTTGAATTTATTGAAAACCTCATACTTATTTTGGATAAAATATACCTAGGTATTTCTTGAGAAATAATCTATAAAACTAACATAAAACATGGATTTTCCTAGTGATGGAACTTTTACAGTCCAAAACATCACTATGTATCAAATGTAGAATTCCTTCTGATCTTGTAGCATTAGTAGGAAACTTTACTCTATTTTTCTTTCCAAACACACAATTCTCACAAAAATCAAAATCTAAAGGACACTCAGAAATTCCTTCAACCATACCTTTTACTTTTAAATTACGAAGTCCTTTCTCTCCAATGTGTCCCATCCTTTGATGCCATAACATCATCTTCATTGTAGTAGATGTAGGAGTTGGATCTGAAGCTTTCTTCTCCTCTAGAACCACAGAGCTATTGCACTCATTAGTAACAACGCTTTCCTCAAGATTGAATAGTGTTCTAGTATGGATTCCTCTTTCCAATACCATTACACCCCGAACCATCTTGCAACTATCTTTACTAAATGCTACCTGAACACCTACATCATTCATCTTACTTACATATATTAGGTTTTTGGTCAAACCTAGAATGTGTAGAACATCATGGGAGGGTTTTAATCCTTTCATCTTTAAACCTCATCTTGATTTTCCCACATCTAGTGATCTTGCAGGTTGAGTTTTCTCCTAGATATACATTACCTCCATTATACTTTTCATATTCACAAAACCACTCCATGTGTGGTGTCATATGAAAGGAGGCACCCGAGTCAATCAACCATGCACCATCACATGCATGCGAGCTGGAAGCTGCCAACTCTTGAGTCTTCATTAGAGGGTTTTGTATCTAAAGATCCACCATCATCAGATGACTTACCCTTTTCTACCTTCTTAGATCCACGGTCTTTTTAAAATACCCCGGTTTACCACGCCCAACATTTCCTCTCATATTTTTGTAGTCTTCGATTTACTTCTGGACTTTGACTATCCTTGCCTCTTCTTTCTTTTCTCTTGGGTACAACCTCTTACATACAAGGCATCCTTGGATTGATAATCCTTAATGTATTTCCACCTCATTTCTTTTGATAGTAAGGCCACAACTACATCCTCAACTAATAATTTTGTCGTAGTACTAGTAATAGCCATAACTAGATTATCCCAAGACTTAGGTAAAGAACACAAAAGAGTAATACATTTATCCTCTTCTTCCATTTTAATATCAACATAAATCAACTGACTTACCATAGTATTAAATATGTTCAGATGTTTTGCAACAGAGTCTCTGTCATTCATTCTCAATGAATATAGCTTCTTTCGAAGAAAAAATTTGTTCACCAAAGACTTTGTCTGATACAAAGTCCCCAACTTCTCCCATAACACCTAAGTAGATTTCTCATTTGACACATTCAGCAAAATTGAATCTAAAAAACACAATTTGATTGAATTCTTTGCCTTCCTATCGATCTTTTCCCATTCGTCTATCTTAATACCCATAGACATGACTCCAGACACAAAAATCCAGTGATCTCTATCCACAAGAAGATCTTCCATCTTGAGATTCCATAGCTCAAAATGTTGGCTATTACATTTTTTTATTTCAATCCTTATGCTCTCCGTCATATTCTTCTACCTAAAAATACACTAGCACATCTCCCACTCAAAAAAATTTATCACAGGTTTTAGAAACCCTAACTCTTCACATAAAAGCTAAAACCTAGCTCTGATACCAAATGCAGAGAATTAATCTAATAAACTAATAAACAAGAAGCTATATTGAACAGAATATTCAAGATAATCAAATGAAAAAATGACAAAACACAAGATTTATCCTTGGAAACCCTTTTGGGAAAAAACCCAACACAACAAATTCTCTCTCTTATTACATTAAATTAATCGTTTACAATGCAATAATGTACTTCCAAGCTCTGCTTTACCCTACTCCATCTCCAACTAGTTGTAAGAAAATCAATAGGAAAGCGTCAAAGTGGTTTTATAATATAATGGGTACAAAAACCATGGGATAATAAACACCCACAATTCATGGATTATGAAACCACCCATATATACGTATAGATAAAAATAACATACCTATACTCCCGTAAAAGTAGGGATTACGAAAAAAATTGTACAATACTCCTGGGTATACAATATACAAAATATACAACACATTATTACATCATGGTATGAAGTGGATAAATTTCCCTATGACATAGCTCGGGCAAAGATTGAATTCAATTAATAAAAGGAGAGGGGTTGAAAATAATGGCACAAATACAACAGACGACACTATTATGCAGCACTTGAATGCCAATAAAGAGAGAGTCATTCTCAGAGATTTGGTGAATCAAATGATAGAGATGATCTAGGTCCATCAAGTTGAAAGCTTCCATTTGTGGATATCCCATGATATAGATGTTCATATAATAATTAATATATTCAAATATTCAATACATTGTTCTGATAATATATTTTTCCTTATTTGTATTTTTTTAAAAACATTGTGTCAATTTGTAGTCTTTGGAATGAAACTTGAAATACATTGCATTGATTTGTTGTAGTATGTACTGAAATGAGCATGCATCCATCCAACTTTAATCTCCAACTTACTCAAAAAATATTAACATTCCTCAAACAAGGATTAGCATTCGCCCCAAACTTACATGTGCCTAAAGGTAAATCAACAAGGAAAACAATAAACAAACCTACATGAATTTATGAAATATTTGTTGAAAAGAAACTCCAAATGTTGAACCCTGGGTCATTGGTGTTGTCATTGATGTCAAGTGGCATTGATGGAAAAGCAGTGAGTGGTGAAGTGAGGCTCTGTAGGAGGCATGAAGGTTGATTGGTAGTGCATCCAGGTTGGTTTCAAGGTGCTACAAGCTCAAATTGGCAAGTGGTTGGTCTCTAAAGGAAAAGTATAGGTTGGATTGTTGGTTTTAGATGGTCTACAGGTCAGTAATAGTGTTGCAAGCTTGAATTTATTTAGAAAAATGTTGTTCAATGTCTTTTTCAGGTTTCATGAAGTTCTTTTTCTCTCCTACAGGTTGGATTGTTGGTTTCAGATGGTCTACAGGTCAGTAATAGTGTTGCAAGATTGAATTTCTTTAGCAAAATGTTGTTCAATGTCTTTGTCAGGTTTCATGAAGTTATTTTTCTCTCCTTGATCCTTGACCTATGAAACCTCTTTAGTACTATTTTCTATGGAGTTGTAGTCATGGTTAACCTTCATATCAATTGAAATGACTATTCAAGATCATCAAGTTTGTAATTATCTCAAAACCTAGGATTTTGTTGTGTATGTTCATCATTGTACCTACTTACATGACTTCTGCTAATGGAGAAATTCCAAGGTTGCAATTTGATTGAAACAACTGGAAGTTGGTCTCACAAAGACCCAACACTTGGTCTTAAGCCTTCAAGCTTGAATTTCTTTAGAAAAATGTTGTTCAATGTCTTTGTTAGGTTTCATGAAGTTATTTTTCTCTCCTACAAGAGAAAAGTAGTGTGATGAAATCCTTCAAGTGCAATAGTGTTGTATGTAGTGTGATGAAATCCTTCAAGTGCAATAGTGATGAAATTATAATTAAGTTTTCTCTTTGCTCTAGTCCAAAAAAGAAGCCCAAGAATCTCATATAGTTACATGAACTTGTTTTCTCCTTATGAAGCTCGAACTAGAATGTAAAGAGCCATGGTGCACAAGTCAAAAAAATGAAACAAAAATGGTGAAAGTTCAATTTAAAAATAAAACTATTCCTCATTCAACTTGCTTGAGACATGCCTTGTATGAAAAAATTGAAGATTGCAACAAATGGAACAATTTTCAAAATCAAATTACTCTTAATTATATCATTTTCTGTCGTAACATGCTCCAACCTTCATCTGCA
The DNA here is from genome assembly GCA_018340775.1 of Taxus wallichiana var. yunnanensis. Taxonomy (NCBI): domain Eukaryota; kingdom Viridiplantae; phylum Streptophyta; class Pinopsida; order Cupressales; family Taxaceae; genus Taxus; species Taxus wallichiana. The sequence goes on along the minus strand of CM031235.1, from coordinate 875,578,995 downwards.
TAGAATTACATTGTTTTGTAAATCGAGTGATCGACATGAAACTTTGTTAGTAATTTGAATCGAGAGTGGAGCTTTCCTTCACATTTTTATGTAAAGTTACTTGACAAGGTGATCAATGGTTTAACAAAGCCAAAAAGTTTGTCTCATATAGCTTCTCAGAATTCAGTTCTTCTCTTGCATCTTTTTTTCCTTTCATATTCTTCTATAATGCATCATTCTTAATGAATTGGTGTGTTTTGTCAAAGGGCGTTGGAAAACAAATATTTGTGAACTCGTGCACCTTTCCATGCAGCTCCTCTAACATTCTTTGACACGTATTCAACAATTCTTGTGTTTCTCCTAACATCACACACTTCCAAATGATAGATGATGCCTTTATTGAGGCATCAAACCAGTTCTGAATTCCTCTGGATGTCAGTTCGTGTCACTGAATTTGTAGATAGCTTCCAAAATTTTCCTTATTGTATCCTCTCTTAAAGCCATCACTTTTTTGCTACCAGTTATGTATTCACGGAGCTTATCATAGATTCTCTGTAGATCAGCCATGAATTCAAACAATCTAATCAAATCATCAATTTTTGGTTTATTTCCCCCAAAACATTATCCATCATATTAATCAATGCATTTTTATAAAATTCAAATAATTTGATGTTGGAAGACTATATATCCTTTTTCACTTTCACCAAATCCTGTTGCAATATTTCATTTTTTTTTTTCTCTTCCTTCTAGCATTCTACCCCTGAGTTTTCTCTCTTCATCTAGGATTTGTTCCCATTTTTTGGAATTTTTTTCTCTGCCTTCATAACCTCTTTCAATTCTCCCAATGTTTTTTCTAATCTATTATTCTTACTTGTTGTTTCCTGTGACGTTTTATTAGCTTCTTCTAGTTCTACCTGTATTGTTCATTTGCAAAATTGCAGTCATAGAGGCAGATGATTTTATCTTCCTCTTCAACTCACATGTTTTATTAAGTGTTGCTTTTCCTTTTCCTTTTCCTTTCTCATTTTCCAGGTTAGCCTCTAACTTTTGAATCTTATTATTCAACTTATTGTTCTCCCTCTCTACCTTTAGAAATTTTGTGTACACCACATCATTGTTCCTTTTTGAGACATTTATTTTGTCGAAGGTTTCATTCCCTTAAAATCCATTTGAAGGGAGGTTACATCGTAGTCACTAGAAACCATTTGATTATCTAGTTTTACAACTTTGGGCATAGCATACATGTATTCCATTGTATTTGTGACTAGGTTATATGTTGGCAATACCCTCATTGTGGCAAGATCTGAACTTACAGTAGCCTGTAGAATTTGCTTCTTGTTTTTTTATCTCTTTCTGATTTATTAGAAAACTCAGCTCTATAATCAAAACCTAAGGTGTTTGTAGGAATGAATTGTTTCACCTTGAATGGAGGAGTAATTTAAGTTTGGGGAGAACTTCCTTGTGGAATGGAAAATTCTTGAACAGTGGTAGTAGCACTGCCTTCCTAGAGTAGTTGTACCTATGTCTACCTCTGTCTTTTTCCTCTTCTCGGTTCCTTGTTGGAAAATAGCCATATGAACTTCAATTATTTGTATTGGCCTCTTTAAGTTTACAATACTCTATTGACTACTACCATCATCACTAGAACCACCAACATTAGCAATACTAATAGATTCATGGCCAACTTCTCCTCTAGGATTTTCAACATGTGGTTGAACTATTTGTTGAGGATTTGACTCTGAGTAAATTGCATTAGATTACCACTTGTAGATGTTTTAGTATGCAGTGGTCCTTTCTCCAAAGGTGAAGCTATAAGGCCTAACCTATCGTAAAAATTCTAGGATGTGCCTCTGGTGGAAGCCAAATGCCTTGTCCTGTTGAACCCAAACCACCACCACTAAAACCCATCTTTTCAACAATAACTGCTCCTATAGAATATTTTTGTTTCAAGCCTTCATCGAGACTTGGTTTATATGTTCCAGGGGGAGTGTGTAATTCCTCAGAGTCAATGTCATCATCACTACTTTCCTCTCTAGGATGCGCTTCATTCCACTATTTTTGAGCACTGCATCTTCTAGAATAGAATCATACTCAAACAGATTACGGATGGCCTAGGACTGCCGCATAGACCAAAAGGAAGTAATGTTTAACCTTTTCCAATATTTTTATCACAATTCATGATGTAATTCCTTTGGCATGATTTTAGAGGAATTTTTATAAGATTTTACATAAATTTTGGCAGATTGAAAATCCTCTACCTATTTTTGTGGAGGTTGAGGCAATCCAAAAATTTGTGTTGACAACTCTTGAAAAATAATTCCTTTCTCAACAACAATTTCATCCATTGCTATTTTTTACTTCATCCCAAGAGTTCTTATTTTTCAATTTTTCTAGCAAGGGTTTTATTTCATGTTGAATTTTAGTGGAAAAGTTCTTGTTCACCACTACCCTTGCTTTAATCACCTCACATGGGTCAAACACCCATGATAAATCAACATCAAACTTAAAAATCTCTAAGATTTCATGTGCCACATTGAATGCTTTTCTTTCAAATGTGAACCCTCCACATGAAAACGGTAAGGAAGGAAATATACTCCTCTTTTGCTGAGTAACAAAATAGAGTTTATTTGTGTTTTCTATCCATCGTATATATTCCAAGGAAAAAATATCTTTGTCACATGTATTGGCAATTTGCAAGGTTGTACTCCAGATCCATACAACCTTAGAAAATATATTCGTCCATGAAGTACCATCTGCTAACTGTATTTCTAATTCTAGTTGAATGCAATCTCTACAGTTCATAGGAAATCTAGGCAATGTACTTTTTGAAATTGCTTTATAAATTAGAGCCCAAAAATAATGCACAAACTAACTATAGTCCCTTCTATTATCAAACATCCTTATCTTGGGGGTCCACTCAGTTAATGGATAAATCACTTTTGGCTAGGCCTCAACATTATAGGGCTGAATTGCAATTTTTTTGTTGCCAAACCATTCAGAAAACCGTTATAGAATTAAATAGCACAAGTAGGAAGTGAACCTAAATGTTTTAGTTCTGAGCCTTCTTTTATGGTTAAAAATTATTTATGCATAAATTCTACAATGTGCCCAACAAATCTGTATACACAAGGTGGAGAAATGAAATGGATATTTTATACCATTTCTTGGAGGGTTTCATCCACATTCTCATCGCTATGGAATCCAAGGAAAAATACTAACATAGAAATGGTATCCCTAACACCTAGTTTAAACATCTCAATTACATGCGGAGGCTCCTTTGGTATCGTTCCATCAAATGTTAATTTTCACAAAAAGTCATCTCTGCATTTTAAGTGGTGGCATTATAATCGCTAGCAATGTTTTCTAGGTTTATGCTGACAATTCCTAAATATTTTCTTTCAAACCCCAACACATGGCCAATATTTACCTTCGTAATGGACAAAATTTCTTCTCTGGTGCCATTTGCAACAATTGTTTTTTTGTCCCATTGTAATTCTGGACACATAGAATGACAAATTCAAGGCAGGTAAAACCTCATGGAGCATCATGTGTCCCAATCTAGACCCCCATGTTATCCAACCTTTATGTTTCAGTTTACTTGATGGGTCCAAACGTTTACTTTCAATTTCCTTATTCTCAAATGAGTATCTAAGATGTGAAGTTCTTGTGCCAATTACAGGATCATAAATATCATGATATTCATCAAGAAACCAGGGGGTTTTAAGCAATGTGGCGTATGGGATTTGGGTTTTAATTTTACTTTGGGGTCCTGTGGAAGTAAACATTCTTGGAAGTTTGGATTCTTCCTTTGAAACCCTCGATCCTTATATTGAAATATTTCAAAGCAAAGGCTTATACAATGCTACTTATAAAAAGATAATATTTAAAGAATCAAGATTCGTGATGAAACTTACTCGTAACTATGAAAAATTTTAGTCTTACACAGTCCACAACTTTTATGAATCTATTTTGCCTTTTGTTGCATTATGCCTTCCAGAAGTAGAATTTTAATTGTCAGTGGATGTTTAATATCACCTCACAACTTGCAAACAGTTACCACTACCACGGTCTACATCACTATAAATGATTATGTATTTCAATGTACTTTGTAGACCTCAAATTCAGCCTACTTATCAGACGACCACATGGCATGATTATGAGCCTCTTCAAAGAAAAGGCATTCCACAGACTCCAATCATGCGGAATGAACCGATTCAATAAAGTTTCAGGTCCATGGTGATAGGTGTGGGCATTTAATGACTTGGCCGTTGAAATTTTTGTGGGCCGTTGAAACATTATTGATTTCTTAAATTAGATTCTTTCTTTCTTAAATTAATTTAAAGTTTTCAATAAATTAAAAATCTATCACCCCCGCTTTTGCCCATGCCACGCGGAAGAATTCCGTGGATTTCTTTTTGCCTTGCCCCCGGATGTGAACCTCCCGGATTTAGGCGGGATGAATTAAAATTTTAGGTCCGGTTTATTTGTTCATTGTTGGTCATGGAATATATGATGGGCCCCAACATATTATATATTTATATACATTATATATATTATTATATAAATATATTATTTATATATATATATATATATATATTTATATGTATATATAAATATATATTATTTATATTATCTATATATGCATTATTCATTTCTTGAATTAGATTCGTTCTTTCTTAAATTAATTTAAGTTTTCAATAAATTAAAAAGCTATCACAAGTTCAATTTTCAAAATACAAAACCAAATATCCATAGATGAGAATAGATCAAAGGAAGTCTTTCTAAAGAAAATGAATATGAATAAAATCAAATGTTGCTTAATATTATTTACTATTTGAATTGAAGTAACTAACGAAAATGTTGTTTTTAAATAGAATTTAGAATTTTTGATGTCATTATTGATGAAATATAGTGTTTCACATTTATATAGTGTTTCCAAAATTATTTTTAGATGTTTTTTTATTATTGGTAAATAGTTTTTTGAAATGGACTATACCCTTGTACGAAAAAGGCTCAGAAGCCATTACATTAAAAACATTCCAAAAAGTGATCAAAATCAAGATATAACAAGTAAGCACCATCAGAGCTAAACATCTCGTACAAAAAGTACCAAAATAGCCAAAAATAGTAAAAAGCATCCATTGATCAACTTGTCTACAACATGCCTGCAAAAGTACATCACTTAGATGTTTTGTCAATATTTTTCTTCAAATCCTGGAGGGCACTGAATAATGATACAATAGGTAACCTGTGAGGGGTCATTCTTATCCACATGTTGAAAGACTTGAGCTTGAGCTGGTCCTTCCCCCCATATGTTTTCAGGAATATTGCTTAACATGTTGTTCTAGAAAATTATAGACCACTTTGAGAGCTATGCAAGTAAAGTCTTGTCTGCTTTTCATATTCACCATCTTGTTATCAAGGGAGTTGAGCTTTTTATATATCTCTTGCATCTGATTTTCAGCAAGTCCAAATCCATCTTCCACTTTTCTCTTGCCCTCTTTCCTAGAAATTTGTTTCAATTCCTTCTTGAGAGCCTCCAAATCCTTTTCCATATCATCAACCCTATTCTTTAGGTCGTCATCCTTCTCTACAGTAGCATTGCTCTATCTAGGGTTGCCCATTTGAATGAAGTTTTAGGAAAGCTTGATATCTTTGTTCTGGTTGCTGCGAAGTATTTTCTTGGGAGAGAAAAGATGGTTTAGGGGGTAGTAGGGACTTTTGGATCGAACCATCCTCTGGCCCACAAGGTTAGTGGGAATAGGAATGATGGGTTCCGAGGAATTATTTTTAGATGTTATATCTTTCATAATTTTGACATTTTTCATATTTATTTTATTCAAATTAATCAGATATATATTGAAAGAAAATTAACATTTTCATTTTTTTGTTGAAGGGTAATGTGTTTTCTAATATCTCATTTATGAAGGGTAAAGCTTAACCTAGCCAATCAAATTAAAGTATGGGGAGCCCTTAAAATTTGATCACCGAATACAATGATGGCCGTTTCAATATATTTTGCAGGCAAGTGCCCTTTTCATAAAGCTTAGTAACTTTTGAATATACATGACAGCTGAAATATGTCACTTCCAAATTTCTAAAATATCATTTCTTATATTTTATATATGTAGTTAGTTTCTCTTTTTTTTTCCAAACGTATCTCCTCATATATGGGATGAAATCTAAACAAATCTAAATAATCTAAATAATAAAATTTAAATGCATCACTTTAAAGACTAAAGTTATGGAAAAAAAAATTCCATATTTATTAAATATGTCACTTTTATGAAAAAGTATTTTCCATATTTATTAAATATCTTGTTTCCTAGACCTTCATGCTAGAAAATATAACATGACCAAGAATTAAATTTGATAAGACATTTCTTAACTACGAGGGTGCCGATTAAATCTCTGGCGGCACACTTTACATGAATAGGTAATTAATTTCAATTAAAATTCAGGTCGAGGCCAAGGCTATCATGATAAAAGGACGTTTAAAAGGCGGAGGCATGTGGGATAGTGACACTTTGGTTTAAAGGTGAATTTTTCACCACAACCCATGATTTGCATTTAATGTTAATCGTCAATTCATACTCGGGTTTGGTGGACACGTTTCATAGTCCATCGAAGAACTCACTTGGCAATTATAAATTCAAGGCCCATGGTTGTTTTCCGACACTTACTTTCTTTTACAAAATCATGGGGGACCAAATTGAGTGCATCGAACTAGTATCAAGCCATGAATATGTTGAGGTTTCTTCTAGTTCTTATATGGACTCACATGTGGTTATTGTTGGGAAATCCTTCGCCATCTCTACTTCTAGTTCTCATTCTTATGGCGCTTCCACCCCCCTCTCCCGGCCATTCATCCACCGCTAATGTTATGAAATATCCCCAATGGGATACCACTTAAAAATATAGAAAATATAGAAAATGCAGATAGTAAAATACTAATTTTTATCAAGTAATGACCAGCTAGGACAGCGAATGGTATTTAATTGATATCTCACAAAATACTTGCTCAAAGTGCATGAAATTACGAGGGAAGCTTGCAATAATAATAATAAACACTAGAACAACATTTTTGGAATTTTATATTACTACTAGAGAATTACAGAGTGCCCTAGGTGGCTGGAAAACTTCTAAAATCCGTAAATCACCAAATACACGAGCATAAATTTAGGGTCTTTGGAAATACATTAACAGATACAAGGAATAATATTTCCACCAAAAGATCTATCAACGGATGACTGGAAAACCCCCAAATAAAGGCTGAGAGTTACCACGCTTGGGATAGGGGTCAGAAAATGATGGACGCACCTCAGCGTGCTGCCACGCCCAGCCCAAAAGGCTACCATGAATCTGATCTAGGCCCTCTGCTTGTCTTCCCCAAATGCCCCCAAAACCCGCAAGATCCTTCATGAGATGCCTTCAACGAGCGGCCACACTGCGCCCAAATGGTTATCGTGGATCTGATCTACTGCCATGATTCTGATCTGGAAGCCCACTGATTATCCTCTCCAAATGCCACCAAGAATCTTCAAAACCCTGTCTCTGAGACCTCTGATATTGTCTCTCCCACACAACCCTGAAAACGGATCCGGAATGACAGACTAGGGTAGATCTCTCACTACCAAAGAATTCCTTACTAGCTAGGGATGGGTCTCTCACCACCAAAGCTAGGTTCCCTGTGGGATTTGACTCCACAAGTTGTAGATGTGCGACAATAGTAACTGCACGTAAAGAGGTCAATAAAATGTATGTCCAAAAAAGTCCCTCTCCTTTCTCTCCCAACTCTTATATACTTCCCCAAGGCAAAAGAGCCCCAATAGACCCTAGACACATTCCTTTTCCATGGAGGGGCCAATAAAATAAAAGTAACTATAGTTACTTTTTCCTTTTTGGTATGCCTTGCCCAAAAGTGACCATAGTTACTTTTTCCCTTTTTGAGTCGCCCTGCCCAAAAGTGACCCCCAACGCAAAACTGGGATATTAAAACCACGGGGCCCCTTCCCAAAAGCTTCCAGTGTCCATGGCCCCCTGGGTCTGACCATGGCTAGGACTCGACCTGGCCCTTAGGCCTTTGGCGCAAGAAAAGGGGATCAGTACCCAAGAAATGCTTCACCCCAAGCATTATCTTGTCCCGCGGAAGTAGCTGAATACCACACCTTAAGTTTCTCCATCTCACCCTGTCGTCCACCAAGGATCCATGTGATCCAAAATAACTAGAAAAACCCCATGTCATCATCATGACCTCCATATGGTACCAAGAGCAATGTTATCCGTGAAGCAGAATGATACCCAAACCGACTCTCCACTGGTACCCGCACCGAAATTTCCAATCGGTCCAATCCCTGCCAATGCAAGGTTGTCATCATGGAATCACTCACGACCTCTCCAATCAACTCCTAGGTATGAAAGTTCACTCAATCCTATAAAATCCCTCGTATCATCCTGTGGAACAACCGGTTTACGCACAAATGGTGCTAACTCCCCCACCTGACCTGCACTCATGTGAGAGCCAGGCTTTTCATCCTGTATCTCGATGTGCCCGGTGGAGGAAAAGTCCCAAGACTCAAGTAGATAGTCAACCGGTAATATCAACGCCACATAGTCCACCTCCTGCACTGAATGTGAACCGACTGAACAACCATGGGTCAATTTCATCTCTCCACTGACTAACATGTGGGTGAAATGCTCACTAGGCATAGAAGTAGTAAAAATTAGAGTGTTGTCCCATGTCGATTCAACAAATGATGAACCCGTAAGCTCTGACTTGTCGTAGTGAAAAACCGTATATGCCTGTATAAAGTTAGGGATATCCTCCCTCAACTTGTGCCATATGAACCTCTCAGACATGAACCTACAGGTCTCATCACAGCTCAAATTCCCCATCACGGAAGGACAATGCACATGTCACAGTATCTCCATCCACAACCATGAATCTGACACAAGGCTCAATCTTCCTTGATAGAGGAGCATCTCATCCTCCACCCGATAGCTATCATCCTATATGTGACCATCTAGAATCTCACAAGTGTGTCGGTCCTTGGAGTACTCGACAAGAAAATGAGGTCTCCAGTCTACCAAAACTTCAGATAACCAACATAATGATAAGCTCAGATGATTTGAACCTAGTAATCCCAATCTCAGTAATAGCCTCATGTGCAACATTTTTTACCACACCCACATCCATCATACTCCACATCGATCTGCGATAATAAAACTCCTCACTATGCCGTATCATTCTATCTTTCCTCACCTATAACCACCCTTGGTGCTCCGTAGATACTCCCTCAAAAACACATTCCCGCCTCAAACTTAAACTTCAACTCTATTGTCTAAAAGTTAGTCTAAGACTCACAAAGAGAGTGAAGCCACTACACTCTCAGCACTATGTTGGTCACTCCCATACCAACAATGTGGAAATCATTGGTTACTATATAATTACCCATCGTGATGCTCATTTGGGGAACCCGCCGCTTGCACCTCAAACACTCTCCATTGGTTATAACCCCATTGAGGCCATCAAAATCCTCTGTCTATAGTCCTCGCCTCTCAAACAATGAGGCATAAATATAATTGTGGGTTTCCCCACTATCAATGAGTACCCTAACTCGCTGACCCTGCATAACTCCTCTAATCTTAAATGCCTTGTACATCAGAGTACTAGACAATGTGGCTATAGTTTTCTGAGGAAAATCTCCTCCTCTTGCCCCTCATCAGCATTTTCCAACGCAACCCCATCTCCATCATCCATCTCACGAGTCTCTATCTCCTCACATCTATCACCCTTGGTCTCCTCATAAGTCATCCTGGTGTGCTTTGTGTCTACAGCAAACTAACCCGCCGTCGAATAGGAGTCATCAAATATCCCACTTGTCTCATACCTTATGATGTCACCATGAACCACAAGAGGTTGTGTTCCTTCACACAATTCACCGCTGTGACATGCTTATTTCTTCACTAATCACATCTTTGCAATCCGCCCTCAGATACCCCGAAATCTTATTTCTTTGTTTTCCTTGAAAAAATTGTTTATCCACATGAGGGATGAATGCAAATTTCCCAAAATATGGAAGCCAATATGTCCAATGAATGATTCCAACTTCAAGTAACCCAAATGTACAAACACATTCAAGTACTTCACATCTCTTATTGATAATAAAGAAATGAGTTACCTTCTTTGTGCAAGACATATCTTTCCATGGACATAACTCATCAATTCCTTCTATGTTGGGAATACACATGGTTGCTCCCTCATCATACTTTATTCTCTTTCCCCATATTTTCATTTCACCGTAAATGCAAGAGAAAGGGGAATCAATATTAGAACTCATGCATCCATAAACTTTATCATAAGGAACTTCATTCCCTTTGTTGTACCCATTGATTCTCGTCATGAGAGAAGACAACACATCAGAAATGGCATAATTGAGGCTTCTCATCATGCCTTTACAACTCAGAATTTTTGATATAGGATCAACATCTTCATTCTCCATTGATTTTTCAACCCATGCATCATCGTTTTCCTTAACATCATGCAACCATGGCATCCCAAAAATAGCCTTCCTTCTAGCAATTTCAACCACAATAAATACACCACATACCTCATGTCCTTTCAATATCATGGGCCCCTGCATTATTTTCTTTGCCAACATATGCTTATTGGCTAAATCAAGAGCAATGTGAATGGAAAATGTGTTTATTCCATCTAGCATACCTTGAAACGTGATTATGAAATAGTCTTCCTCAATCATCCAAGCATGTAAATTTTGTCCCAAATAATAGAAATATGACAACAACATAGAAGAACTCAGCAAGCTAGGAAGATGGTAATCATTCTCATACGTTAGGATGCTAAAGTCATGAATGCACCTTGAATTCAACTCTTCTTTTTACAGCAAAGTGCACCTTGATTCTTTGAGCACTTTGAGGACCAAATGCCCCCACTAACCTTCCCAAGGGTTCCACCATATAGCTGGTATAAAAATCATTCATGGGCTCTATTAATAACGTATTTTCTCCTCTCTTTATGACAGCTGTTATACATAGTCCAGCAGGCTGAAGATGATCAAAAAATATTCTCTTACCCTTTTTAGCAATCAGAAAACCAACGCTGGTACCTTGAGAGTTACTCTCCCTTCTTGAACCGGAGTCCCCAATGAAGGAATCATGCTTGCCAACACAAGACACATTTGAATTCCTTCTTTTGCTTATGAACTCCATCACAAAGTTTTCAAAATCAGAATTGATAGTTTTTTATAATGGCCACATATTACCAGGATCCCATAGCTTATAATGCCCATGAGCCCTTGTATCTATTAAATGAGCTACAACTTGCCACCATATATCATCCTCAAGATGCTCATATACACATAGTTGGAGCAATGGTCCAACAAACTCCATGATGAAGACTTCATCATCTACCTTACCATGCATCTCATGATGGAAATAAATCGGAATAGGAAACAATAAATAAGACACCTTAGTGTGCTCTTCATACCTTTCAAGGCCAACAATGTCCTCCATGTGTTCAAGATAGACATATGTTGAGCTGCCCCAACATTGTTTCCTAAGTGCCTGTTGAAAGTATCTGAAAGCTATTCAATAGTTGCTGGTTTGGAAATCATACAGCAGGCTGCAATTTTACACAAGTGTCCATGTGAGGCTCCTCCTCATGTGTCAGCTGCTCCATAGAGCCTTCTTTCGTGGGTGTAAACTTCCTTGCATCAATTGCCTCCATCATTTCCTTGAACTCTTGTATGTGTTGTCTTGCTTGAGTCACTATCAACCTAGTAGCTCTAGCTCTACTATTCCCTTCCTCACACCTTTTAAGAGTTTCCATTACATCCTCCTTGCTTGTATAAACAATTTTCTTCTCCTGAGCTGGAATAATTTCTCTAACAAGCAAAGTTTCACTAATGCAATTATTTTTCTCAATGGAAATCATACCCTTTGGTTTAGAAGCTTCTTCTACAAATGATTTCTTTTTTATTCAAATACCAAAGCATATGATGACCTCGTTTGGGCTTGCTACTAATCTTCATCATGCAATAACTGTAATGCCATATTATCTCTCGAAACCCCTACTCAAAGATTGGTAGTTCCTCCAATAAGAATCCTCATCAATCACCTCTATTGGCCGCCCTCTATCATAGTTCTCACCATGTTCCTTATTGTCCCTAGGTCTGCTTTGATTCACATTCTAAGTGAGCTGACTCAAATAAAGGTTAGTGGTTTCCTGCTATTTCACCATGTTGGTGAACATTTCCTTCATAAAACCCCCTTTTAGATCTTTCCAAACTGTCATATTCAACCCACACAAGCTGGAGGAACAACCACTCTGATACCACTAAAATATCCCCAATGGGATACCACTTAAAAATGCAAAAATATAGAAAAATGCAAAGCAAAGTAAAATACCGATTTTTACTGTTAATGACCAGCTAGGACAGCGAATGGTATTTAATTGATATCTCACAAAATACTTGCTCAAAGTGCATGAAATTATGAGGGAAGCTTGCAATAATAATAATAAACACTAGAACAACATTTTTGGAATTTTATATTGCTGCTAGAGAATTACAGAGTGCCCTGGGTGGCTGGCAAACTTCTAAAATCTGTAAATCACCAAATACACGAACATAAATTTAGGGTCTTTGGAAATACATTAACAGATACAAGGAATAATATTTCCACCGACAGATCTATCAACGGTCAACTAGAAAACCCCCAAATAAAGGCTAAGAGTGCCACGCTTGGGACAGGGGTCGAAAAATGATGGACGCGCCTCAACATGCTGCCACACTCAGCCCAAAAGGCTACCATAAATCTTATCTGGGCCCCTTTGCTTGTCTTCCCCAAACGCCCCCAAAACCCGCAAGATCCTTCATGAGATGCCTTCAACGAGTGGCCACACTCTGCCTTAAATCGCTGCAAAGTGGATCTGATCTGCTACCGTGATTTTGATATGTAAGCCCATTGATTATCCTCTCCAAATTCCGTCAAGAATCTTTAAAACCTTGTCTATGAGACCTTTGTTATTGTCTCTGCCACATAACCCTAAAAATGACTAGGGTAGATCTCTCACTACCAAGAATGCCCTACTAACTAGGGATGGGTTTCTCACCACCGGCGATGGTCCTTGTGGGATTTTACTCCACAAGTTGTAGATGCGTGACAACAACAACTGCACGTGAAGGGGTCAATAAAATGTATGTCCAAAAAAATCCCTCTCCTTTCTCTCCTAGCTCTTATATACTTCCCCAAGGCAAAAGAGCCCCAATAGACCCTAGACGCATTCCTTTTCCACGGAGGGGCCAATAAAATAAAAGTAACTATAGTTACTTTTTCCCTTTTTGAGTCGCCCTTCCCAAAAGTGACCAAAGTTACTTTTTCCCTTTTGATTCGCCCTACCCAAAAGTGACCTCCAACATAAAACTGGATATTAAAGCCATAGGGCCCTTCCTAAAAGCTTCCAAAGGTGTCCACAAATTTCCTAGGTCGATCACGGCTAGGTCTCGACCTAGACCTTAGGCCTTTAGCGCAAGAAAAGGGGAAATTACATGTTCCCTTCATTATCTTAGAACTTCTCCTGTAGAGCTCCAACTGGATTCCTTGTCTGAGAAGCCAATTCTTGAAGTATTACTGGAACTCTCTATTCTTTATCCAGAATCCCTAGACCCAGAACCTATGGATTCTCCACATGCTGCTACAAACGATGTGGATATGGAAATTGATGGCAATCAATCCTCGACGAGACCCCTCAAATGGACAATCATGTCAAAATGGTGTCTTCCATCCTTGCAAAGATGCAACAAGCTTTTGAAGTGCTTAAAACCTGAAATACTTAATAGACACCAACAGAGCTATCATTGATAAAGAATGTGTCGGGATACTAACCCTAGCTAACACTCTGGTGGAGAAGATCGATATTGATGTAGTTAGGAAAGTGGTACAAGAACTAAGAAATATATTATGATATGTAATATTTATGTTATAATATAGTTATAGGCTTATAGCCTTTTGGTATGCCTATGTTCTTATATGTAATGTTTATGTAATGTTTATTTAATGTAATGTTTATGGCTCAACAAATATATGAGATACACTTGTGGATACGTTTATTTATGTTTCAACAAATATATGAGATACTCTTGTGGATACTCTTGTTTATGTTTCAACAAATATATTTTTCCTTGCCAACACCTGTTCTTGTGGATACTCTTACATTGCTATAGTGTTGCGCCTTTTGATTTGTCTTCTCCTTCTTGAAACACTGGAATTTGTTCTTCATTTTAGTTTATTTCCAATGTAGCATGGAAATCATGTTTTGTGGGATCATTCACTACCTCAAGATGTTTGGGAAAATGTATTGCTTTGGCTTCCATTAGAATCCATATGTAGGTTCTCTCTAGTTTCTAAGGAATGGAAAGAACTCATGACTTCCACCATATTCTTCAAGCGTTACAGCGAAACAAGGAACAAACATCCATGGATACTTGTAAATCATGGTCATTGTTGGTTGAGATACGACTTTTACAGTAGATAACATGGAAAATTCTCAACTTTTCATGGTTATCATGCTTTGATTGGGTACAGTTTAAAGATTCACATCGAGGGATAATCTTATTTTGTTTGAGTCATGTTTCAAGGGTATGTAATCCACTGAAGGTTGGAACCTCCTTCAAGCTTCCTCATATGTTATCAGCTCAGCCTAATGAATGGCACTTTTATATTTATTTGTGGGGCATTATGGTTGTGGATGACAACAAGGGGTACAAAGTGGTTCAAGCAGGTGTTAATTGATCCAGAGTTAATGCAGGAAATGGTTCTATAACAATTTATGATTCTTCTATGGGGACTTGAAGTATTGTGACACGATTGAGAGATTGTTTCTTCTATGGACCCGTTGTCTTCAACAATAATTTTTTCTTCTTAATTTCATATGAACCTGTGTTGGGTATGAGAATTTATAACATTCAATATTATCTTTGTTTGTACATTTTGTGTTGTTACCTATAAGATATGGAAGAGACCATTTCCCTCATTATAGACCAAGGTTGGTTGTATTTGAAGAAATGGTGCTACTTGTAACACCAATTGTAGATGGGGACCATTTTAAGGAAATAATTGTGTTTGAGCCCGACCTTGAGTTTGGAAGAAGGAGAGGAAATGTTTGTTCTTGGAAAGAAATTGCAAGGATGCCACATGCAATGTTCCAGTTGTTTTCTACAAGGAAAATGATGTTCTTATTTAGTTGCATCAAGCGGTGGGAGAGTTCTTGTGTTTCAGAAAGGTGATTTCTGGAAATATCCTCATCTTTGTTTTCATTTAAATTAAGGGTCTTATTCGTGGCTCGCTGATTATATAAACACAACTGCATGTGTTATAACAGTGGCATCGCCTTTGAGCCTAGGCTGATTTTAGATAACTACTTAGCTCCTACTATATATATATTCGATTGACAGTGATTTTAGGAAATATCCTCATCCTTTGTTTTCATTTAAAGCAAGGGTCTTGGTCGTGGCTACCAGAATATATAAACACAACTGGCATGTGTTATAATAGTGGCATCGCCTTTGAGCCCAGGTTGATTTGAGACAACTACTTGGCTCCTACTGTGTGTGTGTGTGTGTGTGTGTGTGTGTGTGTGTGTGTGTGTGTGTGTGTGTGTGTGTGTGTGTGTGTAAATATATATATATATATACATATATATATATATATATATATATATATATATATAGATATATATATATATATATATGTATATATATATATATATAGATATATATAGATATACATATATATATATATATATAGATATATATGTATATGTATATGTATGTATGTATGTATGTATGTATGTATGTATGTGTGTATTTATGGATATCTAAATATCAATCGATCTTTCTATTTGTCTTTGCCAAAGCTTATAAGCAAGAGTAATCATTGAATTGTCTTTTTTAAAGTAGAAGAACCTGCAATCAACTATGGGAATAACACCAGAGAAATAATCAGTCACAAAATTTAAATGACATGAGCCTAAGACATGATAACTTTGCCTTTGCTACATGCTATTTCCTATGAGATCGCAAATTGCCAATGTGTTCCTTTGAAATAAATTCATCTTCTTGGACTTGAATTAAACTTAAGATTCAAAATTAAATGTCTTGATCACATTTCTCGCACACACATGTATAAATACCAATGTAGAAATTTGCGTCACATGTTGCGAGCACTACTTCTCCACATCATTACATTACCCATACATGTTATTAAAAAAACACATTCTTACTGCTGCACATACCAAACATAAAAAAATAATAGCAACCAATGGTGTATCCTTGATTATTAAATATAAGTTATTTTTTCCTTATTATTAAAGTTATCAATCCTTCCCTACCCATCAGACAGACACATGGTAGGATTCCAGGCCTCCCCAAGTCAAAGGCATTCCCTAGACTCCAAGCCCGCGAAATGAACCGATTCAATAAATTTTTGGGTCCGCGGTGTCGGTGAGGCAAGGCAAAGTGGCAGTGAGTAATCAAAAGATACCACATGTCATTTTCTTATTCCTCTAAGTGGCCAAGTGTCACACATTCCAAGAACTTGAGCGTAAAGGTAAGGCATGCAAAATAAATGAAGATTTTGGGCCTCATTACAATAAAATTTGATAGAGGGTATTCGCCAAACAAATTACAGGAGATTCATCATTCGATTTCCAACTATTTTTAATATTTTTAACCATTTTCACTGAAAGAACAAAACAAGTTATAGGGATATTCACCAAAACCATGAAATTGGTTACATGTATATTCACCATGATTTCTATAAGTTTTTAGGGGATTTCTTAAAATTTTCCCCGTACTTTAAGGTGATCCAGGGCGTGAAGGCATTTTTCACAAAATATTTCAAGATTTGTTATCCCGGAAACTTGATAGTCTTCGTCCTTGTCTAAATAGTCTCAAAAAGATATTATCAAAGAGGGGAGCTTGATCTCTAAGGGTATAATAGCTTCAGTACCAAATACCAAGGAATATGGGGTTGCACCTGTAGGTGTGTAGATGGAAGTGTGATAGGCCTAGAGGGCGGGATGGATTTGGAGATGCCAATTGTGGCCAATTTTACCAACCATTTTCTCCATAATTTGTACAAGAGTTTTATTGGTGGCCTCATCTTTCCCATTACCTTGAGGGTAATAAGGTGTAGACCACTTTTGGTGAATTTTAAAGTGTTGGCACAAAGCCTTCACTTGTTTGTTTTTGAATGACTTACCATTGTCAAATACAATGGTAGAAGGGATGTCGTAATGGAAAATGATATGGTTCATGATGAACTTGGAAATCTGTGCACCTGTAACATAAGTGAGAGGAACAACCTCCACCCATTTGGTAAAGTACTCAGTGGCAAGTGATAATGTGTTTATGGTCGTTGGATGAGGTGGGAGTGATTTTTCCTATAAGATCGATCCCCCATTTAGAAAATGGCCATGGTTTTATGATAGGTTGTAATGACTAAGATGGTGCATGGATAAAATTACCATATTTCGACATAAGACATATTTCTTCACATACTGGAAACAATTTGTTTCCATAGTAGGCCAGTAGTATCCCACTCATAGGATTTTCTTTGCAAGAACCATTCCACTAGTATGAGCCCCACAGATGCCTTTGTGTACCTCTTTGATTTCTTGGACAAACTCTTCTAAATTTAGACAACGTAATAGAGTCCCATCATAGCCTCGATGATAGAGAGTTCCCCCAAGTAGGGTGTAACGGGCTATTCATTGGATAAGGGTTCATTTTTTTGGATGGGAGATGTCAGGTGGAAAAGTACCATCCTGCAAGTAATTATAAATGTCAACATACTCGGGGAAAAGGGACCAAAAATTCACATACCAAACATGATTTTGGCATGTCATTGGCCAAGGCACCGTTAAATGATCAAGAAGGAATGAAAATTATTTGGTATCTAGTGATAAGAATAAAAAAGGATCCAATGGTAGTCATAACATCCGCTGATTGGTTCTACATATGTGGAACTTGATGGAAGGAAATCATAACAAAATACTCTTTCAGGGTGTCCACCATGCATTTGTATGGGATAAGCTTCTCATCTTTGAATTTGTATTCATCATTTACCTATTTGATGATCAGCTATGAGTCGCCAATAACCTCAACTTGTTTGATGTTCCATTTGATAGTGACTTTAAGTAATGTGATGAGAGCTTCATATTCAAAAATTTTGTTTGTACATGGGAAGATGATTATAAAATCTCATGGGATGATATCTCCTGTGGAAGTAATAATTATTACTCTTTTTCCTAAGCCATTAAACGTGAATGACCCATCAAAGTATATCTTCTAGGTTGATGATTATTTGATATATAGAATGGAAGCATCGAGCAGATCTAGACTTAAGGGTTCTGCTCCTAGAAGGGGTGCTTCAACTAGTTGGTCATCCAACACTTTTCCTTTCACTAATTTTTGATTGACATATTCAATGTCAAACTTATTCAAAAAAATGATCCATTTGGCCATCCTTCCTTTAAGTGTCGGTTTTGACAAAAGGTATTTAAGAGGGTCAACTTGAGATATTATCTTGGTATGATGGTTCAAAAGGTAATGGTGAAGTTTCAAAGGAAAAAACAACATCTAAGAAATATTTTTGATCTATGGGTAGTTGATTTCATATGCGATTGAAGTGCGGATAATATAATAGATGACTCTTTCGTTATGTTGGGCATTGTGTTGTGTCAAGAGCGTGCCTATAGAAAATTGAGTATTGGATATTTATAGCAGCAAAGGTTCACCCAAGAGGTAGTACAAGGATAGATGGATTTTCCAAATATTTTTTAAACAAGGAAAATGCTTATTTGTAATCCAGCCCTAGTGAAAATCCACATCTTTCTTGAGTAGATGGGTAAAGGAATGGCAATTATCTGCAAGTTGCGAAATGAATCCTTGAATGGCCCGAATTTCACCTTGCGGTTGCACAACCGTTTGATTTTATTAGGAGGCATATTAGTAATAGCAGTGGCTTTATTTGGATTAACTTTAATTCTAATTTTAGATACAATGAATCCCAATAGTTTCCCTGAGATAACTCCAAAAACACACTTCTTAGGATTCAAACGGACCTTGTAATCCCAAAGCCATTCAAATATGTGACGAAGGATCACCGGGTGTTCTTCTCTAGTCTTTGATTTTCTGAGGATATCATCAACATAATCCTCTACAATGTCATGTAACATGTCATGAAATATGACAATCATATCTCTCTAATATGTTTCTCTTGCATTCTTAAGGCCAAAAGGCATGACCTGATAACAAAATGTACCCCAAGGGGTAGTAAAAGCAGTTTTTTGTTGGTCCTCTTCCATAATATTTATTTGATTATAGCCTAAGAATCCATCCATGAGGGATAACATTTCATGGCCTGCAATAGAATTGACAATCATGTCGATGTTTGGAAGGGGAAAGTCATCTTTAGGACATGCTTTTTTGATGTCCTTGAAATTTGTGCAAATCCTTATACCAATAGGCTTCTTCTGAATAGGTACTACGTTGGAGATCCATTCAAGTATTCTATAGGCCTGATGAATCCTACTGCTAGTAACTTTTTGAGCTCTTCTTTGACCAAAAGAGCCACACGAGGATGCATTGTGCGTAGTTTTTTATTGGCTTTAAAAATTCAATGTACAACCAAGTTATGCACTTCTAAATAAGGATCCAATCCTGACATGTCTACATAGGACCAAGAAAATACATCTGAAAATTCATGAAGGAGCATAGAAAAAGTTTTCTATTCATGCACTAAATGAGAAGTCCCAAGTTTGACCATTCTAGGCTCATCTTGTACTAATTTTGACATTAATATTCTCCTCCATTGATCAGGGATCATTTCTGAAATTTCCCTAAACATCTATAAATGGTGTCGGTCAGAAAGATCATCTCGAGAGCTTTCCAACAAGCGTAAGAACGCGACAAACGGACATTGGGAGCTCTAGATATGTTCGGTCAAAGTTCGGTCAACAGGAAAGTCAACTCTGGTCAACTGGTCAATATTGGACCGAATCGCACTGTGACACGTGGCTTGCCAACACTCGTTGAATTCACTCGATTTGCCTATCGGGAGACGACAAGTGGACTACAGGATTATTTCTATTCCACATTGTATGGGTCAAAATAATATTATTTTGGTAAGGTCACTTTCCAAAAGCCACATGTATATATTTATGTGTATACATTAGTATTAAATCTAATGTTTATACATAAGTATTAAACTCACCGCCAAATTTCCACGTGGAGGAGGAGTGAAGCGGTGGTGGGGAGCAAGTTTAATGGCATTAAGCCATGCGTGGACTGTTCCACGTGGAAGGAGGAGGATGAAGCGGTTGTTGGGGCGGTTTATCCTAATGTGGTCATTGACCACTATACATGCGTGGAAAGGCTTTAAAGCCTTATACATTATTTTCCACCACCAATAATGTGGGAGCCTATACAAATGCGGATCCGCCACCATGGGATTCTTATCCCTCATTAAACATGCAATCCGTTTTATATGTGATTTTATCCCATTAAATATCCAAATGCGGCTAAAGTGGGAATTAATCCCATATTATATGCAAAACCGCCCAAGTGGGAAATATTTTATCCCAATTTATATGTACGGGCTAGGCTAATATTAGCCTAAGGATTATATGGAGTGCATTATTTTTGGGCCCTAATTTTGTATAAATAGGGAACCCATTCTATTGTAAACACACAACACGAGCTTATTATTTGTTAAGCTTGTTGTGGACACACTGGTGACATTACACATTTACACACCGGTGCAACGGAGACACCGATCCCGAGCTTATTATTTGTTAAGCTTATTTGTGGGATGTGTCGACAGGTATTGTCTATTGGCCTATTATTTTAGGCAATATTAGATGGAATATTTGTGATTGGGAGTGAAATGTAAACTACCCAATAGGCCCATTGAGCCACACCAACTACTTGCAAATCCTGGATTGTCGACCGGAGTGCTAGCTTCGCATTGTTTGCGTCGGGAAGGCCGATCACAGCCGAAGGAGATTGTATGCCAGGAAGGTGGAAGTCGGGTGCTATTTTTCACCCTTGTCGTCCGAAGAACTGGTGTACTGGTAGGCAAGTAAAATTCCATTAGGTTTTCTTGTGAAAGTACTATTGTAACTTACAAGTTTTGACTAGTGGAACGGTTCGACCACGAACCCGGAGACGTAGGCAATTTCCGAACTCCGTAATCAATCTGTGTGCAATTTTCATTATTGTCTTGCATTATTTTAAATTGATTACTTAAAAGGAGTAAATTATCGGCGAATAATTAAAGCCTATAAGGGTCCGAGATCAGGTCGTAATAATCGATTATTTTCGGATCATCCATAAATAGTTTATATCCATCCTCCATACACATAGGATCGGGGAAGATTGAGTTCTCACTATAAGGGCATCTTAACGAGTTTTTAACCCATAGGCTAGTCACTTTTTATATCCTTTATTTTTCTATTTGTTTGTCTGATAGTGCCTCAAAGAGGTTTTCACTATGGGACTTGGATCTTTTCTTTTGACAAGGATTTTTAGAATATATTTTTCCCTCATTCTCTTTTTGCTTTTTTTGACCACAAAACTCAACCTCCTCCCAAATATGTGTAAGAATCTAGGTTAATAGATAATATTTTCTTGTGATCACCAATATTAATGTCATCACATAAACCCATGAATTCACCAATTACTTCATCCTTCTGAAATAAATCAATTAGTATGTGTTGTTTTTGGTCCCAGTTAACAAGTGAAGGATGAACAAGGTCTAATTCAAGATTGGAAGGGGATAAGGTTAGAATAGATGTATCGAAGAATAGGTTGGTGGAAGGAAGGTCCTCGTATAGGCTACACAGGGGACTCTATTTCGCTATCATAAACTCAAGAGCTATCCTCGCGCCGGAGGAGGTGGCGTCAACTTCTGTAGGATGAGACCCATAAGGCCAAATACAAAAAAATTATCTATCCATTTTGAAATGTGCTATAAAAGGTTCCTACACACCTTGTTCATCTATATCACACACGTATCCTTGGTATCCCATAACATACATCATCTTATTAGGGATGACATAGTCAGAGATCCGATAGCATGAGTCCATCCTTTCATCGAGGGATTGGGATGGAGAAGTTTCAAGAATTTTCTCATCTACTAAGAGTCCACCAATAATGAAGGTGTCAAGATCTTATAATGTTCTTAAGGTCGTTCTGGTGATAGTTGGGCCTACCATGTGTTTTAGATGATAGGGAAGATTTGAAATGAGGAGTGCATATTGGAGATTATATTCCCTATAGCTGGTAGGAAGGAATTTCATCTCCCATGTATAAAATGGGGATATGGACGTAGAGGCACCACTTTCATGAAGGCACAAAGTGTATTAGGATCTATGCGAAAGGCGAGGGCCTTTGATTGAATCTTAACAATCATTTGAGTAGAAGGACATTCTTAGGATGTAGGGTAATATCCAGATAACACTCTGCAATGTGTAAAGGGTTGTATGTATCTAAGAATGGTGAGGGGATTTCCTTCATGATAAAGTTCGATACATTAATGGAAATTTTATGGAATGATCTGCATGGCATGGATCCATTGGTGACTCGAGGAGAATGTTGTAGTGTAGTTCCAAGTCTAGAATATGGAACTGGGTATCATGTGTAATGGGCCCAACTCCCATATGCAAGGTAATTATTCCTACTTGACTACTTCTCTACATTATCATAACCCTTAATGGTGATTACATTAGGCTCAAATTCTATGTTAGTATGTCCCAATCTTCTGATGAGCTTCAAGGTAGATATGTTAAGGCCTGATTTGTTGTCCATAAGCACGTGTTTGATCTTTTACGAGTAATGATCACTTCAATATACAAAGGGAGGTTGTGTGTATGGTCATCCATTGGAATCTCATGTTGGCTAAAGGTGATTTGTTCATATGGAGAAAGTTGTGTAACCAAGGCTTGGAAGCGTGATGCATCAATGTCCATGGAAACTCCTGAGCCCTGAAGAGTTTTATAAAGGATATAGAATCTTAGCAGATTGTCTTCTCAAGTTGCTTAATGAGATCATAACGACCATCCAAAGGAGTAAACAAAATAAGTTCTAGAATGATAAGGTGAGTGTGTCATGTTGTCATGGCACACCCTTGTGATTTAATCTTGATGGTATTTACATGCTCGGTAGTAGGATAAACATAATCTATTAGATAGTCAAAATGATTGGTTGTTCCAATAATAACATGATTGACATTTTTTCTTTAGGAGGATCTAATTTTTATTGTACTTGTTTATGCTTAGGGAATGGCTCATTATAGATTCCCAACTATTTTTTATAGGTTTTGGTGGGTTTTGGTGAATCCATCTCAACATCTCCATTATCTATAAGGTCCTGAATGAAGTGTTTCAATTTCAAACATTGATCTGTGGCATGGCCTTTGACACGATGATATTCACAATATTTAGAATATTTGTACCATGATGGTTTTGGTGCATCATCAGCAAAGGGTGTAGTATTGGGGAATCTAACCATGTTGACCGCATCTAACTATTTCAAGATTGATGATAAAGAATCTATAAGTGGAGTAAACACTCAACATTTAATCTCAAGTTTGACCGGTCCTTTGGACAGTTTTAAAAGAGGGTTGTTTTGGACTTCTTGGACATGTTTCAATCGGTTATTCTATCACCTACGCCATTTTTTATTTTTGTTAAAGAATTTAGGTTTGTCTATAGGTTTTGATTCATGGTTGTCTCTTTGAAAGGGTTTTAAAGTCCCTTTAGCAAGTAAAGACTTTTCAATCTGGCTTCCTTTCTCAATAACTTCTTTAAAGGTGCTCACACAATGCATTTGCAAGTGAAAGGCTATCTCAGGATGTAAGTTAGGTATGAAGATACTAACAAGTTGTTTCTATATAATAGAGCAAGGGAAGCGACTAGCTAACCTCGCCATCGTATCGTTGTAGGAAACCAGCGAAGTTTTCATTATTGTGTTGTTTTGTATTACAAAGGTCTATCATAGTGATATCACTTTCCATGTTAAATGAAAAGTGGCAAAAAAATAATTCTCGGCTAATTCAACAAACATGAAAATAGACCCTTTGAGAATATGAAGAAACCATTCAAGTGTTTGGCCTCCAAGACTCATGGAATAATAAAATAAGGTAATTATCACTATAAGCAACTTCCTGACAAGCCATGAAGAAGTCTTTTACGTGATCATGAGGATCACCTTTACCCCTATATTTATCAAATTTAAGGTAATCAAAACTAGGTGGAAAATGTGTACACACCATTACGTAATCGAAAGGATATGGACATAGTTCTTCAAACTGATATTTCTTATTACGTCCAAGGTTGTTCTCTTGAAGACTAGTAAGGGAATTTTTCATGGATTTCCATTCTTGGTCGAATATCTGGCCACGTGAAGGTGTGGCAAGTATGTACACACAGTTAGATTTTTATGTTTCACCACCATGATTTTCAGTGTAATGTTCAACATAATTGACCTTAGGTTTCTTAGTACATGTAGATCTACCTGTGTCTCTGTGGACATGGGAAGCTAAGTTTTCCAATTGATAACTAAGGGTTTGTAATTGTTGTTGTATGGTAACCTCTTCATTTGGGGTTCCACTTGAGGTTCATGTGGAGGGTCTTCATGATCTTCACCCTTAGTTCTAGCTTCGCGATTGGTTTGAATGAGTGGTATGTGATAGCCATTTCCATTCTTAGTAGTCGCTTCTTCTTCATCATTATTTTCTTGACTAGAAGTAGAAGCATGTCTAGGGTTCAATATATCCTCAACATATCAAAAGGGAGGCTCTGTTTCTTCTCCTCTATGAATCATTTTTGTAAGAATAGTAGGATCAAACTCAAGTGGTAGTTTGGCTCCTAATTCTCAAACTTGTGCTAAAATTTGATCTTTGTTTTGGAATAGAAATTTGTCTATATGGGTAGGGTCAAACTCAAATTTATCTCAAGCATTTCCCACTTGTCTCCACTATGGTCAATAAATTTTTCTTCTTCAAGTAATGGGTCCAAATTAGTATGAATGAAAGGATTTGATCCCATTCTTCTATATGTCATTCTAGTAATAGGAGGCATTATAGGAAACATTTTTCTCATATTTGAAAAATGTGCACAAGTTTCATAAAGAATTTTTCAAGAGTGAAAAAACAATCACCAAGGAAAAACACCAAAGAAAATACAGCAAGTCCCGAAAAAAGGATTGATTACAAAGGAACCTATTCCCTACGTTTGTATTTTGTCTCAAAGGTTGTTTATAATAAGATGACAACACAATTTCAATATTTAAATCCAATTTTGGATCAAACAAGCTTTAAGTATTAAAAAGGGTTGAAGTGATTTTAATAGTGTAACAACACAAGGTATACACTTAAAACAATATTAATACAAACAAGGTCTAAGTTTTGAAAATGGAGGCTACAAATGTGAGCAATGTAACAATACAATTTGGAAACTTAAATCCTATTTATGAAAAACAAGACGTAAGTATTAAAAATGGATTGACACAATGCAAGTAGTGTAACGATAGCACCTTCCAAAACTTAAATCAAGTTATAATAAAAATAAGGTCTAAGTATAGCAATGGGCCGATTACAATACGAACATTGTAATAATACAATTTGAACACTTATATCAAGTTTAAGAAAAATAAGATGTAAGTATCAAAAATGGATTGATAAAATGCGAGAAACGTAATGACACAAAGTGAGATCAAGGCAAGATACCTTCTACAAAGATATGTCTCAATATGGATTTCAAGATAGACTACCAAAATATGAGGACGTACTAACACACTTTCAACACTTACATCCAAATTGCAAAAAGGAAATGATGTAAGTGGGTGCAAAAGTGGTGGACACAAATTTGGCAGCACTTTGAGTTATTTTATTTTGACCAATAATGCCAAAAAGGAGAGCAATGGAATGGATGATTGGAGATGGAAAATACACGGTGTAACTTTGGCAAAGTTTCACCTTCTTTATAACAAGGTAAAAATTAGGAAAAAGTTTTGCATTATCGATTCATGACGAAAGATACGTGGTGCAAACTTCAATGGAATCTTGACTTGTTTAAAAATAAGGTTTTAACTCGAGGAATTTTTGATTTGTAAAGGCTCTTTGAAACACGATTGGATAATGGTCAAGTTGGCCCCTATGTCAAATGGATCCATAGGCTTTTTATCAATGCTCACTAATAACTTGTTTAAGAGAGGTATGCTTTTCTAGAATAAATCCTAGATAGAGGACCATTACCCCACAATCAAATTAATGATCGAGGCCTCATACGGACAACATTTACCATTCTTCACGGTAGGCGCTTGGGAACTTCCCATTTTGTCAACCAGTTCCCTCAATGTGTTGACTACTTTGGGGTTCTTGTGGTACTCCTCACAATGAGTTTTATGGCTTATGCCAAATCACTTCCCACAGTTAAATAAATTGGGTCTTATCCTTCTCAATTGCACTTGCAAATACAATATGAGTGAATGGTGTGTTTTTTTATCTTTTGAGCTTAATGTGGTTTTGTACACCTTTGGCAATCTGCATGTAGTGTGGTTAGTATTTGTTTTGTTTTGATTCTTTGGCAAGCGAAAAGGTACTACACTTAAAATTTTAGAAGTTCTTCATATAAACCACAATTTTTAGAAAGAGGATCAAGATCACTTTTGGTTCTCAAGAACTCCCGAAGACACAAAAGAAGAGAATACATTATGTTTGATCTAGCTAATTAGGAATAGGAAAACATTAACCAATGACAATTAAGTGTTTTGAAATATTGATTCTTTTAAAAACTTTAAATGATGAAATTTCCAAGTAAACCAAAATGTTAGAAAATGAAGATCAAAGTTGCTTTTGATTCTCAAGATCACCCAAAAGTGCAAGAGAAGAGCATACACAAACTTTGATCTAACTTAAGAAAAATGGAAAAAACAACATTTAACAAAGCATTTAAATGTTATAAAATGATTTTTAAAGTAAAACCTGCAAATCAGAAGTTAGAAAACCTGTAAAAACAATAGGAAATACAAAAATTAGATTCTATAATTTTTGAAATTTGAGCCAAAAAACTACACAAAACGCTAGTGCATAAATCGAATACTAGCGCATGCGGATTGACGCTAGTGCACATAGGAAAATGGAGATGCATGAAGTTCAACGCCAATGCACAGAGTTTGACACAAATGTACATACATTGACACAAATAGAAAACACACAAATTAACAATAAAAACACACAAATTTTAACGTAGATCCACATACACACGACGCAAATGCACAAACCTAAATGCAAACACACATAGAGAAATGCAAATGCATATAGTTAGATGCAGGAGTGTGAAGATCCTTTTGCGGTAGAGGTAAAAATACGCACAACACTAGCACAAATCTAGAGAAAATAGCAATGCTAGCGCATAGACTTCAATGTATATGCATGTGAAAATAATGTAGGTGAATGTACAACAACGCTAGTGTGCAAATAATAACCCAAACATAGATAGATTTTACGCTAGTGTGGGAACTCCGGGTTGCTTCAAAAATGCGTGAAAATGACCCAAAAAAGTCAAAAATCTCAAAGTTTTGTTGATGAGCTTCAAATTTGGCAGCACTTTACCTCCTTCGCACCTATAAAGGAACACTCAACACATTCAAACTCAACAAAAAGTTAAAAAAATTCAAGTTATTTTACCATGTGCTAAAATAGGTTAGTATGCAAAAATAAAATTTAGCTACAAAAACTCAAGAAATGCACATGAGACAAAGGAGAGTCCCACTAGGCGTGTTGTGTGTGTGTGTGTGTGTGATTAAACCAAGCTAAGTTAATTAATAGAAACTAACACCAAGTAGTCTCAATAACAAAGCTAATCTAACAAAGCATCATGATAAAGCCATAGAAAAGGAAAAGCTAACTAATGCATCTAATTAACATGAAATGCTAAGCCATCCTTTGATGTTTTTATGGGATTTTAAATTATAGTTACTCCTTTTTTGAGTTGAACGCAACTATGTGTGATCAAAGGGTGTTGTCTCCATGAAGAAGAAGATATCTCACCAAGATGGTTTGGTTTCCATTGTTGCGATTTATGGTTCTTCTCTTACTACTCTTTGCAAGTAGAAGATAGAAGGGGATGTTTGATCAATAAGATTTTCAAATTTGAATTCCTCTTATCATATGCATACATTAACACTGGTATGAATAATGTAAATGGTGTAAGATTAGAAAGAAGGTAGTAGGTTGTTTATATAGCTTTCTAATTTGGGAAAAGCTTGCAACCTAGTGAATGTGGGATTAAGTAAAAGTAGAATTAGAAAGGGATAAATATGATTAGAAGAGATTAATAAAGGATTAGCAACTCATGGGAGTTGGAGATGATTTAATTAATCAACTAGGATTAACTACTAAACCAAGATAATCTTAAAAAGACATTTGGAAGGGTTTGATAGGGGATTTAATCAATAAGAGGGTTTATTAATTAAATGAAGATTAAAAGGCTTATTTAATTAATAATGGTTAATTAATTAATTAAAAGAGAATTATAACTAATAAAGCGACGTTAATTGGCATCTAGGATGGGGGAAGGCTAGTTAATTAACAAAGTGTCGTTAATTGAACGAAATGAAGGGGAATGTTATCTAATTAGCGGGAAATCACTGATTATAATGAAATGATGGGAAAGAGGATAATTATTGTAATTTTAGTATTAAAATTGCGTACTGGATTCATGTGTCTACATCAAGTACAAAACTTGATAAAAGCTCCATGTTTTCGTAAATCAATAAAAACACTTATGTATATCCAAAAAATTATGATGACTGGTAATTCGACCAATCCTAGTGATTTATCCACAATATATAATAGAAATTTACCCCAAAATAGGAATAGATATTAAATATTTTTTCCCTTCAATTATACTCGCCTCTACTAGCTACATCAATGACATTATCAAAAATACATTAACCTTTTCCAATTAAATATTACACACCTACATAATCAAGAGCTATATTATAGAATGGGTAATTATACTAAAAAAATCATACGAGCTCAAATATGTCATATTTGATTTTACTTGAAAAGATATTATAAGTACCTTTATATGTGTATGCATGAATTTTAAATGTGATTAATCGGAATTAGCTAAATCTAGGTTAGCTAAGGGCTAGTTAATATAATCTATAAGGACATATAATACAAAGTGAATAAATATACTAAAATAGCATTTAAACTAAATAACCGAAATAATCTAATAATATTAAACCCTAATATGCAAGAAGGAGGTAAGGAAATAACTCATCTGATAATCGATGACTATCAC
This sequence comes from Taxus wallichiana var. yunnanensis, assembly GCA_018340775.1. Taxonomy (NCBI): domain Eukaryota; kingdom Viridiplantae; phylum Streptophyta; class Pinopsida; order Cupressales; family Taxaceae; genus Taxus; species Taxus wallichiana. The sequence goes on along the minus strand of CM031235.1, from coordinate 875,549,621 downwards.
AGAGTGTCACAGAGTTTGACTAGAAATTTCGAGAACATGAACGAATGTGCAAAAGTCTCAAAAAAGACTAGATCTAGAGGATCTAAGTGGAATGGGGTGCCTAGAATAGGACTTGGGTACCTATAGGCGCTTTGGCAAGGAATATGGGTGTCGTGGTCTACGAAAAATCTTAGAAGTTGGTCTTCGCAGAGTCGGAAGGTGATCTAAAACTCTACTTGCCATGTGTTAATTAATTTGTACCATGCCAAATGCTCAAAATATTTCAAGAGGAAGAAATGACCTACAATAAGACAAAAGGAAGTATCAAAACCCTAAAAAAGATACAGAATGAATTGGTCGATCGACCTCAAATTGCCACAACAAAGGGCTTACTAAATTGAGCGCTACACTACATATTAGACCCAAATGTAGTTCTAGTGTGTGTGTGTGTGTACATGTAGTATGCGTGCGTGTGTGTGCATGCATGTCGTTCCTAGGTGCTCTTGTGCAATCACACTTTGTGAAATAACGAGCAATAGTTAAATGTAGAAAAATTAATAGTATGTGTGCATGGAATAGAATATAATCCTCCCTTATGAAGTGTGATGCAGATGTCCCGCTTGTGCCTTGATGATGGAGCTATATGGATGCCAATGCAAAATATGGATGCAACTCTAGATGGAGTGATAGTAGTGTATGATGTTAGGTCCCTCATTATGGTCTCATAACTTTATATTTATAGGGTTCTCTTGCTCTAATTTCATAATTAACCTTGAAAAGGCCGACCACAAGAAAGATAAGGATGAAAAATGGCTAGAAGAGGCCAAAAAGTTGTAGGAAAGTGCTAGAAGGATTGGGAACCCCTACAAAGGACCAAGGCACCCATGGGTGAACCAATTATTAGCTAATATTACACAGGGATGTGTGAAAATGGTTGGGCATGTGGGTGCAATAGGTCACAAATTATGAAATAAAATAAATAAGATGGCCAAAGGGACAGGGGGTTAATTAGTACTTTCTTCACTCAAGAACCTTCTAAATAGTAGTATGAAACCAAGATAAATAAATGTATAAAGTGCATGATTTTGTGACTACATTTTGCCCCCACTTTATGTTGGTGAGCAAAAATCTTGGTAACATAAAGTAGATAGAGATGCATACTGATGTCCATGAAGATTACAATAGAAACACGTTGAAGGACTAGACAAAGCATGGAATGATAAAAATATGGAGGAGCGTGGAAACTATAGATGAAAAATACGCAAAAGCAAAAGTGATGAGCGTGAACCTAGAGCGGAATGTGTGTGTGTAGCTATCGCAATGTGTACCTGCATGGTTAGTAAAACATGTGTGATGTTGTGGAATGTGTTGTCATCATTGTCATTGTTTTCTCCCCCATTTAACTGCTTTTTTCTCATACGGACGGACCTACAAGGAGAAAATGATCAAGTAGTCAAATATGTATGCATGTAACTGCTAAAATGCTATGTAAAATACACATGTGTATGTAAATGTAGAGTAGGAAAATGTAAATGGAAAACATAAATGTAAATGTAAATGGAACATGTGCACCTGATCCATGTTGAGAAAAAGTGTAGAAGGATATCATGTACTTCCTAGGTTTTTTGGGTGATCCGACACCACTAAACGAAGTAGTGTAGATAAGAACACCCATTATAACCTCCAATCCTTTAACTTCTTCATAGAAATATGTGTAGAGATCCCCGTCTTCGTATGGATTTTTTTTGGGAAATCCAACACCACCAGATGAAGTAGTGTAGAGAGGAACACCCACTATAACCTCCAAGCCTATAATCGCTCCGCATAAATGCTAAAGGACACTATGTACTATAGAATCTATTGTGTATGGGTTTCGTAGACTGGTCTGAAACCCACTCGTTGTATGTAACCCACAATACCAAGGGAAGAAAGTGCATTGAATCGAATCGAGTAAATACATTGTGTTATAATATACAAACACTCAAATGATTCCCCCTCTTTGGGGGCATATGTTACATCGCTGATAGGAGACATATTGCCCCAAAAGAGGGCCAACCGCATGTATGCTGAAATTTGCTTGTAAAACCAAGGCACACACAAACAAGAAAGGCTAGCCAAAGACAAGTGTAAACATGCATGCATGTAGAAAACAATGTATAATCTATGCAAATAATGTGTAAGCTACCAAGAAAAGTAATGTAAACACACAAGAATACAAGTAAGCCGCACAAAGTGAGTTGCAAACATGGGACATCACTCATGATGTCGCAAGGGCATCATGGATGCAAACAATGATAATTGTGCACACCAAACATAGGGCAAGGCCTAAAAACAATAGAAGACAATGGCAAAAAAAAAAGTAACAAACAAGTATGGGAACCAATATCCCAAAAGCGTGTATAAAAATGTTAGAAGATATGAATATGTGGATGCCCCCAACAACCAAAGTGTAGGAAGGGTAGAAGGCGAGCATCCATGCCGCATGTAAGAGACATGTATCTACGATCACAACTAGAAAAAGGCGTGAATGCGCATGTGTGGATGATATAGATAAATGACATACAAGTAATCAAACTAGCATGTGTAGTAAAGTGATCATGAACGAGAAAGAGTAAGCAAGAATAAAAGTAACCATATATGCAATATGTCATGGATGGGTGGAATGGAATTTAATATGGAAGTGATAGAATCCGCATGCCCCCTAAGTGGATGGAAATGTATGCAAGAAGGGCTTATTTTTTTATCCCTCTCAAAATTCAAGAATGAACCATAAATGAGAATGCATCATCTAGAAATGGTTGAGTAGTGTGTATCATGTCTAGCGCGTTGTGATGAATGTGTATATGCGTAGTGGTGATGATATGCGAAATGGAGCATAGATGTGCATGGACCTTATAGCCTAATCATATACTAATATAATATGAAATGTGGAGGGATGATTTATCCCTAGGCTTATATTACTATAGGATGAAATGGATGAGTGATGATTTAGCACTAAACATATATCACTATAGGACGTAAGGAGGGTGTGATGATGTAACCTAAGGTGTATACCACTAGAAGATGATAGAATAAGTGATGATTTATCCTAAAGCGTATGTCACTACAAGATGAATAGTAAGGAGTAGTGATGTAAACTAAGGTGTATACCACTACAAGATGATAGAATAGGTGAGGATTTAGCCTAAAGTGTATGTTACTAAGCTAGTAATGTTGCATGATGAAAGGCGGAACAGTTGAATCATGTGGTGAGTGTAGGATCCATTTGATTTGTAAACCCTCAACAATAGAGTATGGACCGAAGAACTAAAATGCATCATCGAGTAATGAGTGCAATGCATAGAAGACAATGTAGACAACAATCGACCATGTAATGAGTAAAATATGGAAGGAAGTAATGTGTAGAATGTGTAAGGTGTAAAGTATAGAGTGATATGTAATGTATGTAGATAATAATATCGTGATGCTAGACTCTTATACGATGAGAAATAGTATAATATGCAGAATATGTGTGAAGATGCACGGTGTAATATGTATGGTAAGTAGACAAATGGATACTTTGCAATATGTAGGATAAGTAGTGTAGGATGTAAGATGCGTAGACAATGGTGTATGTCTAAAGATGACTATAATGTAGGATGTGTAAATATGTGAATGTCAAAATGTGGGAATATAATGGAGGGTGAATGATGTGCAATGTATGATGAATGCGGCGTTTAGTATAGTAGTAAGCCCTCAACAATCAAGTGTGAACCAAGCACAAGAGTGTGCCATCGGGTAAAGACACTAAAACATATGATGAGTATGTCTAATGTGAGAAAAACAAGGGTATGAGAATATGAAGAGCGTGATTATGCTAAGATGAAGTATGCCTAAATGTTGTGATTATAATTATGTAAATATGATAGACTAAGGGGGGAATTAGGTGGTATGCCCCCCAAGTGTGTATGTAAGTAGCTCATGTAAAGTCATCTAGAAGGTCATCATCCTCCAGGTCATAATCAAATGGGTAAGCATTAGTAACTTGGTAAGAAATGGTGTCTGGTTGGTCACGTAAGGATCCATTGAGGTGTAAGTGATACATACCCATAGCATATTCCTCAAAGTGAAAAGGAGGAAGTGGGCAACCATGGGCATACCAATGAGTAAGATTCTGTATAACCTAGGAAATAACTATTGTAGATGAAAATGTGTCTCAAAAGGCATAGGGAAAGATATATCTGTATGGTCAGGGTCTAGAGTACCTCCAATATAATCAAGCCATGATTGGCCTAATGTGAGTGGTGAAGATTGAGGGGTGCGAGTAAGAAAAATCATGAGATAAAATATATGAAGACCATAAGTCAGTAGGTATGATGATATACCCATAATAAAGATGAGAAGCATATGGCATAGGATGGAGATCGTTGAAGGTAAGCCCTAAGCGATTCAAACCCTCATGTGTACATATAGTGTCATCGCATGTAGGATCAAATGGAATGTGTTCCCAATATGAATTATTCATGAAAAGTGTGTAAGTGAATGGCAAGCATGTTAAGGTATGTGATGTAAGCAAAGGTGAATGTGATAGAGCGGCGTCCATATACTGGATAGGCCCCTGATAAGGAATCATAATAGTAGTAGTAACATGTGGCATATGAGGAACAACATCTATCACACAAATGGTACTATCAAGTGGTAGAAAGTGAGGTAGTTCATCTATAGGTTGCAGATTATTGGTAGTATTAATATATGGAATAAGGAGACTAGTGTTAGGAGCATAACCAAATTATCAGAATGGGTCATGGTCATGAGGAATAGTATGTTCAATTTCGTCATAAAGGAATTTAACATAATGATGCATAGTAAATGAAATGGATTGCATGGCATGAAGCCATGGCCTACTAAGAAGAAAATTATAAGAGACCGAGAAATCAATGACGAAGATTACAATGTGTATAGTTTTTGGGCTAATAAAATGGGCGAGGTAATGTGACCAAGACATTGATGGACAATCATCATCATAAGCACACAATGAAATACTAGATGGGCTAACATCATGAGTGGAGATACCTAAAACTTCAAGAAAGGACATAGGACACAGGTTGAGCTCAAACCCATTGTCAATTAAGGTGTGCTTTACACCCACATGTTGGATGTGACAGATGATATGCAAGGGTGGGTCATTGTCAAAAGTAGTAAAATCAGTCGGAGGGATATATGGGAAAGCAATATGCTAAGAGAATGCATCCGCAAAGGTATTATAGACTATATCGGGATGGGTATTGTTAGGAATTGGAGTAGTGAGTAAAATATTGATAATTTTAGCTCACAATTCAAGATGGAGAAGGAAATTTTTTGAATGGAGATAGCCATGATAAAAAGTAATGGGGATCCTAGGAGTATGTAAGTAGAGTCAGGTTAACCAAAATGATTAATTGGAATTATCTAAATCTAGGTTAGTTAAGGACTAGTCAATCTAATCTAGGAGGACATATAACGCAATAAATAAATATACTAAAATAACATGTAAATTAAATAACTTAAATAAAATACTATATTAAACCGTAATATGCAAGAAGGAGGTAAGGACAAAACTTATTTGATAGCCGATGATTGTCACAGAGTGTCGCAGTGTCCGACTAGAAATTCAGGGAATAGGAACGAATGGGAAGAAATCCCAAAATCCTCGATTTGGAGGATCTAAGTGGATTGTGGTGCCTAGAATAGGATTGGGGTGCCTACAGGCTCGGGAAAGGAATTTGGGTGCCCTATTTGCCAAAAGGCTCGTGAAGTTGGTCTTCGCAGAGTCGGAAGGTGTTCTAAAACTTTTCTTACTTGTCGTGTCAATTATTTTGTACCGTGTCAAAGGCTTTGAAAATTCTAAGAGAAAAGTATGACTTGAAATAAGACAAAAGGAAGTATCAAAACCCTTTAAAAATATGTAGAATGAATGGTTCAGATGACCTCACCACCTCAATAGTGGGCTTACTAAACCGAGCGTTGCACTACATTTCGACCCGGATGTAGTTCGGTGTGTGTGTGTGTGTGTATGTCATGTCTTAGGTGCTCTCATGTCACTCACACTTTGTGAAATAGCGAACAATAACTAAATATAGAAAATGTAATAATATGTGAGCATGGAATAAAATAAAATCCCTCCCCTATGAAGTGTGATGCATATGTCTTAGCATGTTCCTTGATGATGGAGTTATGTGGATACCAATGCAATAGATGGATGCAACTCTAGATGAAGTGATAGTTGTGTATGATGCTAGGTCCCTCATTATGGTCTCATAACTTGATATTTATAGGGTTCTCTCTGCTCTAATTTCATAATTAAGGTCTACCACAAGAAATATAAGGATGAAAAACTGCTAGAAGAGGCCCAAAAGTGGCGGGAAAATTGCTAGAAGGATCGAGCACTCCCGGGTGGGACCGGGGTGCCTATGGGTGCCCCAGTTAAGGCTAAAATTACACTGGATGTGTGAAAATGGTTGGGTATATGGGTGCAATAGGTCACAAATTATGAAATAAAATAAATAAGATGGCAAAAGGGACGGGGTTAATTAGTACTTTCTTCCCTTGAGAACCTTCTAAATAGTAGGATGATATCGAGAATAGATAAATGTCTAAAGTGCATGATTTTGTGACTCGCAAAATGTTATTGTATAATAATATCAATAAATGGGTCAATTACTATTGAATCTTCGAGAAATTATTTTAATGGAAAGTTATAAAAATATCCTAATATAAAGAAAATATTTGTATTCAAACTCCTCTTACTGCTGGCACCTTAAGTTACCTAATTTTCCTAGGATCCCCAATAAAGCTAATCCAATAGAATAATTAACAAGGGAAAATAATTTCAGCATCTTAAAAAAGAGATAAAATATACAAAGATAGAAAATTTAGGTACCATGGAAGAAACCTAAACTTACATGATCATTCCAATAGAATCTTCAAGTTTCAATATCCAAACACAAATAAGATCAACTTCTAACCAACTGTTGACTGAAATCCAAGTACAACATGTTAATATTTAATAGAAAACAAGAAACAATAACCAACATTACAAGAGAAACTGAAAAGGATAATTCTACACTAAAAAATGTTTTGGGATGAAGCATTCACAGAACACACCAAGGCTCAAAATTCAATATATGAATCTATAATGTTATGTAACCCCATAACTGGTTTGTTTCTATAAAATAAACTACAAACTCAATCAAATTCATGTTACTTAATTACCCCACCTCCCTTACAAAATTGTAAATCATACGTATGAATTAAAAAAACATAAATAGACAAAAATTACATGCCTTATATGGCATTAGAGTTGATCTGCTTCATCAACCATCCATAAAACATCTTTAAAAAAATCAAACAAAGTCCAATGAGAACTTTATACAAGAATAACAAAACAAGTATGATGGTGGTGTTGGCAAGACAACATGGTAGGAGAATACCACGTAGATTATGTTGATAGTTGATTACAAGCAAAAAGAATTTCCAAAGAAAAATTTTAGACTAATTAAAGCATAGGAATTTCCATTTAAACATCACAAACAGAGGCTCATTCTGCATAACTATCTAACCCAATTTCTGTCTCATTTTGAGATAAAATCAAAATAGCTCAATTATTCAACAAGCTTGATCCAATTCGCATGCCTCCCCTACAAAACTGTTAGTAATGGCTCATAAATTAAAGTACAATGCCGGATAAAAAATATAAACAATGTATACCTTCGTCACCCGTTGATCTACTATTTACAAACATTACATATGTCCCTACGATTTATAGACATTACAACAAAATCAAAGAAAAACACACATAAAAAAAGATTTTAAAAATAGAAATCAAGGGCAACGTATGGATGTTAGTTGTGCAACTAAGGACTGGATCACATCATATTCAATACAAGACCGGTATATGGACTATTTTTAAGGAATATTGGGAGAGGAGAACTTGGTCTTTTTTTGTAACAAGGGGGTGGTGGAGACATAATGGCATTTCATCATGAAATGTAAAGCTTATGATGATATTTGTATCCAAATGTAAAGTAACTCGAAAAGTGTACAACATAAGTGATTTATTTGAAGAAGCAAGGCTTAAAAGACTATTGGTTTTCTTATCAAAGGTCCATTATAGAATATTAAAAGAAGTCGAAAATATCTTGTTGTTGCGGATTTGGTCCCATACATTGTTTAGTCTGGTGGACGTCATTAAAAAGTTTCACTCATTCATTCAAATGATCAAAAGTTTTTGGATTTTTTCATCCACCCCTATATACCCTCAACACTATAAAACCTTACTCAATGATGGCTCCTCCATTTATTTACATTACTATTTTGTCAAGGATTATAAATTTCATAAGGTTTACCAATGAAAATAATTAACTTGCTAATTTTTAATATTAAATATTTAAACTTTTATTTATATGTTTATTGATTGGTGGAGAAGATTTTGATTGTGTTTTTATAATTATAGACCACATGTAGCCCATTAATTTTTATTGGAATGCATCAATATGTTAATTGTGAATACAAGATGGTTATGATAAAAAGGTCACTAGAATAATTACCCTCTAGCCTATATTTTTATATCAGTCATTAACATAATGACATTGTTTACTCATGTACAAAATCATATGGAAAAGACGTTAAAAGCGTGAAAATCCCATTTACACAGAGTACATACATTATCTTTCCTCTAATAAAAATTTTAACTCATGACTGCCATCTTCAAATCAATTGAACAAATTCAAGTAGAAAAATCACCAAAGGTAATCTAACATATTCACATCCCCATATTAATGTACATTACTTCTTAAACATATTAATGTTTAGAAGTACAATTTTCCACTCCACATAAAAATATTCACTTTTCTCAATTTAATTATCTTAAGTAAACTACATATTGAAATAATTGTAATAAGATTTATAATTTAAAAATATATATACCATATATTAAAATATTTGAAATACAATAGATCTTAGATATGGGTTGTTGGCACATCATATGTTTTTATTCTTTATTTTTTTATTTTTTAGCACTTGGCATTTTTATATATGATTTATTCTTTGGAGGCACACAAGAATTGCTTAAAGGCAAAAACAGATGTAAGCAAGGGAGCACGCAAGAAGTGTCACACAAGGAAGAAAGAGAGAAAGCATGTGCACAAGAAAATAGTGGAGATGCATAAGAAAGCATAATGAGGATTGTGCAGAAAAGATAAGATCAAAAGAGAGGGCATGCAAAATAGCAAAGGAATAAGATAAAATATGAGTCTCAAAGTGGATTTAACTTCATTTCTAGTCGTTTGCATGAAGTGATAAAAGGTAGTGGATAAAGCTAAACATAGAACTGTCTTATGTGGAGGATCAACATGCAAAGCACAAGTTGGAGGCGGAAAAAGGATAATTTTGGGCAACCAATCAAATATAGTAGTTAACTAAAGTTGTAAATATAAAGGCTATTATTAGCCCTTGTAATACTAGTGAAGGACAAGTTCCCACTAGTTTAAATACCCATGAATGGGTATAGTCTAGGAAAATATTAGAGAGATCTATTAGTGAGAGAAAGCTAGTAGAATAAGGTGTGAAGGACTTGTACTTGGATTTTGGGCTACTAGATAGCCAAAACTTGTATTTTGTAGTGACTATTATATGATCATTATGGTTGGTGTATGCACAGTCTTGTTATATTGCTGATTTCTAAATGAATATATTACTTCATTCAATTCACTCTTACTAATTATGATAGGACCTAGAAACTGTTTGCACTTCGGTGAGTGAGCCCTATTGTTGCTGTATTTTGTCATGATAAATCTAGGCACTATTGTGTAATTTGTATCGTCAATCTTTACCAATTCCTAATTTGAGTTTTTTTCGTATGAGATTCCACAAAATTGGGTTTGGATAATCCTTGTAAGCATTGATATTATTTCCCAGCCTCGTAACTTTGACTTGTCGGGACTATCATTTTTCCCAAAATGTGATAAAGCACGATGATTATTTCCCCAGAGCTAACAATGAAACACTTAGTCGTTGGTGAATGTACTAAATTTTTTGGAGCTGCAAGATGCATGTTTTCTCCCAAAGTCCATAATGAGGGAACTTTTTAAAGGTTCGAGAGGTCGTAATTACTATTTCCATCATGACTTTTAGGCCTAGAGATAGTTTTTATTTTGAATAATTATAAATGTATAAAATTACAAAACACTATGTGCATTTCTATATACAGCAATGAAGATAACAACTGGGAACTGGAAGAAAAACATATAAATTATCTCATTATAGACACAAAATCATGCACTTTAGGCATTATTTAGCCTGGTCTTGTACTACTATTTAGAGGGTTCTCAAGTGAAGAAAGTACTAATTAATCCCACCTTTTGGTCATCTTATTTTTATATTTTATTTCATCATTCCCATGTATTTTCCTATGCATATCCACCTATTTCACAAATGTCTCGTCATTTTAGCCTAAACCGGGCACTTATACATGTATTGGGGCACCCCGATCCATGTTCCACTTTCCTGCTTCTTTTTGGGGTCTTTCTAGTCATTTTTCATCCTTATATTTTTCCTAGTCATCCATGTTGGGGTTAATTACGAAATTAGAGCAAGAGAACCCTATAAATACAAAGTTATGAGACCATAATGAGGGTCCTAGCATCACATACTACTATCACTCCATCTAGAGTTGCATCCATTGCATCACTTGCATCCACATAGTGTCATGCATCAAGGCTAGGAGATTTGCATCAACACACACAACATAGGGGAGGATTCTATTCTATTTCATGCACACATGCTATTACATTTTCTATAGTTATTATTGCTCGCTACTTCACAAAGTGTGACTGACATAAGAGCACCTAGGGCATGACATGCACACACACACCAGAACTACATTTGGGTTTGAAATGTAGTACAACACTCAGTTTAGTAAGCCCACTATTGTGGCAGCTGAGGTCAATCTGACCCATTCATTTTGCATCTTTTATTTTAGGGTTTTGATACTTCTTTTTTTTTTGTAGGTCATTCCTTCATCTTAGTTTATTTCACACACTCGGCGTAACTCGGAAAATCTAGTGCAAAAGACAGTAATATTCCATATCATCTTGCGACCTTGCGAAAAAAATATTTTGTGCTTTTACAGAGAGACCGAGGCACCTATTCTCAAGAACAGGTGCCCGAGGTGTCCCAAGATACTTCCTGAGAACCTCAGTCTACTCAGATCCTCCAGATCTGACCTCTGCGAGACCCCTAAGTGATCATTTCTACTTCTAAGATCTACAATCAGGACCGACAACAACCTACTATAGTCTCCAACAATTAGCTAAGTCATTTCTTTCTACTACTTTGCACATTAGGGTTTTTATTTCACTTAGTATAATTATCTATGATTATTCCATTCTGTTTTAGTGCATTGTTTCAGCATTTTAGCCCTCATGTATTAGATTAACTAGTTACTATACTTCTCATAGTTTAGTCTAATTTTAGTTAATCATTTTGGTGAACCCGACGTGTGAATAACTCTCTCCTCATCCCATTTTATGCTTGTTAGTCGTAGTGGTCGCTTCTGAACCCCTCCACTATTGTGAACTTCCTTCTCTCCTCCATTGTACTTCTAAATCCATGGCTGACATACCTACCTCTATGGCTGAAAACCCCTAAACAACTCCAACCAAGTTCCCCTTCATGAAATCGAAGCCACTGATAGTGAGAATTCCTATGATGAGGACACTAATGTTGACCAGAACAACTTGATGCTATTACCGACTTTCGTCAAGCTTTACGTGAGAATCCCACTCATCTCCCTCATGTCTTACACACTTTAATCATTGTTAAGTGAGCTTGGGAGGCTTCTGTTTCCATTTCTTCTACCCCTATGGTCTCTACACCACCCATTTATGTTTCCACTCCTCCTATTACAACTACCGTCCCTCTTGCCCACCATGGTACTTCTAATATACTACTTGGTTCTTCCTCTAATACTCCTGATTTCACATCATTATACCAGGATCTCCAAAATCAAATCTTCCAATTAAAATTCACTACCTCTCGAGGACCTCAATCTCTTAGCTCCACATCCTTATTACATTCAACTTTTGTGTCAGGTCATCATTTCCACTTATCCATTTCCACCTAACTTCATCTCTATCAAATCACCCATTTTTGTCATTTTGACCCACAAGAACACCTTCATATTTTTCATGTTGCCTCTCTTGATTACACCATTGATCATACCATCCTCGTTAAGTTATTTCCCCATATCCTGCAAGACTATGTGATGCGTTGGTTCTATGACTTACCTATCCATTCGGTGGTTTCTTTTACACATCCGGCCGACAATTTTCTCACACATTTTTCTATCAATATTGGTTCCACACTCTCTTATGCCCAACTAGCCCAACTTAAACAAGGCTCCAATGAACACTTCCCTAATTACATCTTACGATACAAGAATAATGTATCCAAGATGACCAATGTCCTTGGACTCAACTTCAGGATTTATTCGTTCATAGTCTATTGCCACCTCTACAAGACAGTGTACTCTTTGAGACTTTTTGTCATTTGATCAACTTTTTCATGCTCTCAAGCTTCACGAGAATAAACTCGTCTCCATAGGTAAGCTCAAATACCAATACCCACCTTCTTCCTCTACCTATGTTTCAAGTAAGACATTATTCAAAGCACCTACAACTAAATCCATCGATAGACAGAGTGTTTTTAATGCGGTCTCCACTACTAAGGAATTGTGACCTCGGTCATACGGGCGTTATCTCATTAATCTTAGTACATCGCCGAGTGTTTTATTTCCATAAGTCATCGAAAGTAATATCATTACCTTGCCATCACCTTTATAGTTAGATCCATCCTTACCCAAAGGGCGAACTATGGCGACGCATCGTTCTTCTTGATATTATCACCAATGTTTCGAGAATTCCATTAATCGTTGTTTCAAGCTACGACATCTCATACAAGGTCTACTTGACAACGGTCAAATTGAGCTTCCTAATCTCCAACACCTACCCCTACTAACCATAACCATAAAGTCCAAATTTTTAACAACCTATTACAAATACATGATACCAAATAAACTAATTCATCTTCTAACCATGTTTTCTATACAATGTCTTCTCCCTCGTGCTCTCTCACCTTTCTCATTACTAACATTGCTAATTTGACACCGATCATCATCTCCTTTTCTAACACTAGTTACCACGCCACATTCACATCCAATCATTTACATATTCAAGCATCTATTGGCTCGACCTCTATCAACAACACTAAGGTTGATCCATCTTCACCCATTAGTGCAGTTCCTTTTCCCTCTTACAATTTAGCGCTTTATCCTCTAGCACAAATCAGCTATTCATTCAAAAGACCTTATGGTATCATCAAGTTACATGTCACATTTTGTCCTCTCACTCTTCTTGTCCCTTTCCTTGTTGGTTGAGCAATCCGGGATGTGACACCTTTACAGTCTTAATTGGATTCTCCAATCCCAATCTATTATTTCCATGAACCACTTGTGCCTTAAATTTTTTACAACAATCAAGTTATTTCCATTAACAACATCCCTCTTTCGCCTCCATTATCACCACCTTCTAGTCTCATCACTCATACATCCTCTACTCTCTCCTACACATCTCCTATGGTGTTGCCCAAAATGCACTCTACTCCTAGTTCACCTACTCGATTTTCCTCTACGCGATTGCTTCACTCCATTAGTCCTACACACCGGCATAGGCCTATTCCTAGGACAACCATCACATCCCAACATTGATTATTGCCTCGATTTATTCCACATAGATCGTCTTCCCATTCACACATGAAATTTCCCTAATCTCCATCATCACTAACACATTTTTCTACGCCATGATATTCATCTCATATCCATCACTCACGTACGTATCGACCTTGTTCCCATGCGCAACTTTTATCTCCTATACCACCATTATAAGAGCATGGTCCTATGCTTTCATCATCACAGACATCGTAGAGGGACCTACATCCTTCACCCTTGTTGGTTAGTTCATTCATTCTTGTTTGAGGGGGGTATGGCATATCATTTCCCCTCCCCATTCTCACATCACCACATCATCATATGTCATCCTTCTTTCTTATCAGCATAGCATATCACCCATCATAGCACCATCATTACCCAATGACGCATTCTTGTGCTTCAGTTCACACTTGACTGTTGAGGGATTACCACTACACTAAGCCCCACACACCACACCTTAAGCATTATACACTCGCATTCCTTCATACATTTCACTTCATACACCATTCATTCTACATCTATTTCTACATTGTGTTAGTCCTCATCTACGCATTCCATCTATGATGGTACCTACACACTTAGTCACACTATACATTATGCATTATTACATCATACATCCTCCACATACTATACTAGTCATCATTTCCTATGAGTCCAGTTTTACATTCCATCCCTACATTCTACATTTACGCTAGGTACATTATATATGGGTCAAGCTTTACATTTTATTACTACACATTCTATTTCCTATCTACACCTATCATCACATCTTACATATTACATATCCTACACCTTCCACACATCCTACATTACATTGTTCACATGGTACATTTATACATCATCTATATTCTACATACTATGCTAGATTACATTTCATATGGGTCTAGCTTTACATTTTATCATTATGCATTCTATTTCTATATACACCTATTATTGCACTTCACACATTACACATCCTACACACACTACACATTTTATATTACATTATCCACACCACACATTCACATACCATATTCTTCACTTGGTCGTTTATACTACGTTGTTTTCTACATGTTGTCGTCACCACCCTATGACACACTTTAGTTCCTTGGTCCATACTTGATTGTCGAGGGTTTACCAATCAAATGGACCTTACATTCACCATGCAATATTTCCTCATGTGACATTTCCAGCGTTAGTGACATACACCTTAGGTTAAATTGTCACCCATACTATCATCTTGTAGTGGTATACACCTTAGGTTACATCACCACTCCCTTATTATTCATCTCATAGTGACATACACCTTAGGTTAAATAGTCACCCATATTATCATCTTGTAGTGGTATACACCTTAGGTTACATCACCACTCCTTATTATTCATCTCGTAGTGACATACAACTTAGGTTAAATGTTCTATGTTATCATCTTGTACTAGTATACACCTTAGGTTACATCACCACTCCCTCCTTTCATCTTGTAGTGACATACACTTTAGGCTAAATTGTCACCCATCTCCATCCTTTCATCATATAGTGATATACGCTTAGGGATAAATCATCACTCATCTATTCAACAAGTCATGATATACGCTTTAGCTATAGGGTTCACACACATCTCTCCAATGTCACATTTCATCACCATTGCATATACACATTCATCGCAGATGCTAGAAAAAACCAACACTACTCAACCATTTCCCGATGACGCACTCTCTTTTATGGTTCATTCTTGATTGCTAAGGGGAAAACAAAATGAACCTCATTGCATACACTTCCATCCACTCGAGGGGCATGTTACTCCTATCATTCCATCTTGCATTTTCATTCCATCCATCCATAGCATATTACATTATCTTGGGGGCATTTACTTTTTCTTACTAGTGTTTTGCATGATCACTTTACTACACATGTTATATTACTTTCTTATATGTCATTATCTATATCATACACACATGTGCATTCACACCTTTGTTTAGTGTGATCGCAGATACTTTACTCTACACGTGGCATGGATGCTTGCCTTCTACCCTTCCTATACCAGTCGTTGGGGTCATCCACATTCGTCTTATCCAGTGATATTGTTTCATTTTGTAATTAGTATATTATATTACTTTCTAATACATGTTTTTACATATTAGTCATCACTCTAACATGCTAACTAGTGTTCCATGTAAACACTTGTTTTGCGGGATTATGTGTTTCCATGATTACTTGTTTGTTTATACTTATGCGCTTTGTTTCCATTGTATGCAAGATTTTCCCTTTGCTTGTGTGCACACTTATTTTTGTTTGAGGCCTTGCATGTCTTGTGACATCATGAGTGATGTCCCATGTTAACAACCCACTTTGTGTTGTCTAATTCTTTTCTTGCATGTTTACACTACTTTGTTTAATAGTTACTACATTGTTTGTGTATTTTACACTTGTCTTATTGCATGCATGTGTTTTCAGACTAACACTTATTTTGGCTAGCCATCCCCTTTTGTGCATGCCTTAATATCTACCAAGTGCTTTCCCTTTCCTCCTATAGAGAAAATTTCTACAGATTAGAGTGTGGTAGGTCCTCTTTTGGGGCCACATTTCCCTTTCATTGGCATCGCATGCACCCTTAAATAGGGTGGCATCATTTAGGGTTTTACATCCTAACATAGCATATTTACACTGGTTCAGTAAAGTGTACTTTCTTCCCTTGGCATTATGGGTTTACATACAATGAGTGAGTTCAGACCAGTCTAAGAACTCCATACACAACGGCCTCTACAGACAGTGCCGTCATTTGGCATTTCTGCGAGAGTAGTTACAGTGCTTGGAGGTTACAAAGGTGGTTGTTCCTCCCTACAATACTTCGTCCAATGGCATTGGATCACCCAAAAAAATAGGATAGTATAGATATCTCTTCACACATTTCAGAAAAAGTGGTTAAAGGTTAGAGGACATAGAGCATTTCCTCCCTATACTTCTTCAACCAGGGTGGCGTGAGATCACCCAAAAACTCGTGGCAGTATAGGATATCTTTCTACACCCTTTTTCTTGACATGGATCAGTGCACATGTTCTATTTACACTTTTCTTTTCACGTATTTTACATTTACATACTTTACACATTTCTATATACATGTGTATTTTACACAACGTTTTTACATACATACATATTTAACTACTTGATCATTTTCTCCTTGCAGGTCCAACCGTATGAGAAACAAGTAGTCAAATTAGGGGCAACAACAAAAACAATGATGATGATGACGACAATGACAACACACCTTTGTGACGGAACTTTCCTTTACTAACCATACAGTTACACTACACACCGTAACAGTTACACACGTGTTCCACCCAAGGTTTATTCTCATCACTTTTTAAGTGCATTTTTCATCCTTAGAATCCACACTCCTCCACATTTTCTTTTTCCACTCCACACTTGAGTCTAGTCTATCGACATGTCTCTTCTACACTCTACATGGGTATCAGTGCACGCATCTCTATCTACTTTATATTACCAAATTTTTTTCTCACCAACATAAAGAGGGGGAAAAATGTAGACACAAATTCATGCACTTTAGGCATTATTTATCCTAGTCTTGTACTACTATTTTTACCTTTTATTTCTTCAATCATGTATATTTTCCTATGCACATCCACCTATTTTGCAATTATCTTGTCATTTTAGCCTAAACCGGGGCACCTAGGCCTATCTTGGGGTTGTCTGGGCTGCCCTGGTCCCACCTGGGGCACCCCGATCCATGTTCCACTTTCCCGCTTCTTTTTGGGGTCTTTCTAGCCATTTTTCATCCTTATCTTTTTCCTAGTTGGCCATGTCGAGGTTAATTACAAAATTAGAGAAAGAGAACCCTATAAATAAAAATTTATGAGATGATAATGAGGGTCGTAGCATCACAAACTACTATCAAACCATATAGATTTGTATCCATTGCATCACTTACATCCGCATATTGGCATGCATCAAGGCTAGGATATATGCATCAACACACACATCATAGGGGGATTTTATTCTATTTCATGCACACATGCTATTACATTTTCTATAGTTATTATTGCTCGCTACTTCACAAAGTGTGAATGACACAAGAGAACCTAGGGCATGACATGTGCGCATGCACGTGTGCACACACACACACACAATAACTACATTTAGGTCCAAAATGTAGTGCAACGCTCAATTGGGTAAGCTCACTTGTGGCAAATGAGGTCACCCAACCCATTTATTTTGCATCTTTTATTTTAGGGTTTTGATACTTCTTTGTCTTTTTAGGTCATTCCTTCATCTTGCATTATTTCAAACACATGGTGCAACTCTTTAAAATCTAGTGTGACAGACAGATACAATATTCCGATCATCTTACAACTCAAAAAACCAAATTCTATGCTTTTACAAAGACTAGGGCACCTATTCTCAAAACCATGGCGATCGGGGCACCCAAGTACCTTCCCTGGATGCCTCAATATGCTCGGATCCTCTAGTTTTAACCTTTGTGGGACCCTTGAGTGGTCGTTTCTACTTCTAGGATCTACAATCGACCTCAATCTTCAACAATCAGCTAAGTCATTTCTTTCTACTTCCTTACACATTAGGATTTTTATTTCACTTAGTATAATTATCTATAATTATTCCATTTTGCTTTAGTGCATTGTTTCAGCATTTTAGTCCTCCTATATTAGATTAACTAGTTGTTATAATTCCCATATTTTAGTCCAATTTTAGTTAATCAATCACACCTCTTTAAGAAATGCAACTTGTAGAAATAGCTTCAAGGCTCGATGATGGAGAAATGTTTACCAAACATGTGTCATGTAATCATGAAACGAATAGGAAATGCATGTTGCATCTTGCAAAAGGTATATGAATGTTGTTTTTCAATACTTTATCGAGGCCCATCGACAAACCGAGAATCATTAATGCACTAGTCATACATGATATAAATATGTGGAAGTGGTCTGGTTAACAGGGAATAACTCATGTAATGGAAATATGTGGGTGATAGGACATGAAAATATTGCAATGGTTAAAAAGATAAAAAGGTGGGAATTACAAAAAAAAATCCCACAAATGCAATCTTCGAGATTAATGTAAGAATTTGAGAGTAATTAATGTGAGTACTTAATATAAATATCTATTATGCATCTTATAGCTTGAAAATTTGGAAAGTACCCAAGAAGTATTGAATAAGGTTGAAATGAGAGGTGTTTTCAAAGAGCAAGAAGGGAGTTACAATGTTCTTCATTCAGATTTCGAACAATAATCAGAGGAGTAAATTGGTTCTCTTATTCCTATGAATCTTCAAAGGAAAGTTTAAGGTTTATTTTTAGAAAAGGTGGGATTGTTGAAATTGTGTCAAGACCATGAGGATTCATATACACTCCCCGAGGACAACTTCTAATCTAAGTTCCCCTTGGATAGAATTATAGAATTTGACCTTGTTAATGCCAATCTAGATGAATTTAGGCAGAGGTTACATTCCCCTGAAAGAAGTGACACTATAGCCCTTATGGATAGAATTTATATTGACATCACCATTGTTGTTTGTTCCACTACACCATGCCCATATATTGTATGGATGTGTGCCCAACATTATAACCCTATAACAAGAGAAGTTTGGGATGGGAATGTGGGCCTGGTCTTATCTTTTTAGGAACAAGTGTTTGATAGAATATTGGGTTTTCCTCCTACACGGGAAGAAGATGTCATTACCATGTAATCATCTTAGTTGTAATTGAACTTGCGGGAGAAGAAATAGACTAATTTTATGAACATTCATTGGCTAGTTAATCCCCGGGGGTCCGTCTCCAGAATGACTAAAAATCTAAACATAATTGAATTCATTGAGGAGGTTGGAGATTTAATTACATTGTTGAACCGATTGATGAGTATGTAATCCACAACCATTTTCCATGAATGGATGTTCCAATTCATTGAGGTAATACTCACAAAAAAAATCCTCTCCGTTGGGCCAAGATAATAAGTAGTAAAATTCATGAACAGATGATGGGGGTTGCTCAAATTGTGGGAGGAGAAAAGGCTGTTATGGAAGAATTATTTATGACTTCTTGCTTGGTTTATAACATTTCTTTCCACATAAATTTCCTAGGCTTGTAGATGGAGGGTGATCTCATTAGCGCCAAGGTATAAGATGTTTTCTTTCACCTAAAACTAGAAAATTATATGACAGACTACATGAATATTGTTAATATCTTCTTTGTACTTGTAATTTTCCTTTTTCATCCCGATTGGGAGACTGAAATATTTTCCCAAGATGTCAAGTTGGTTATCACCCAGTATGGATTTTATTTTATCCAGTTCTAGACCTTTTCTTATATTAGGGTTAATGGTTTTGATTGGAGTACTTATTTAATCCCTAGGTATGTGGATAAAAAGTGGGCATTGATGGATTTGGTAAGGCAATTGTTCCCTTTTCATCAAATCATTTCCAACGAACATCTCACATCCCCTATTGATTTTCCCATGAATATTGGGAATTATACTTGCCCAAGCATCCCAAAGGTAAAAATATTGGATCAAGAAAAAATGGGTAGATGTATGTTGGATAGATTTGAGGTCATGCCTCAATATGACATAAAACAGATTATACATAGTATTGCACCCACTTAGATGGAGCATGAAGCTCATTATGAATACTTCTGGATGGATTGTGGAGATGAGATGGAATTCAGAAAAAGGGACTGCTTTTAGGATGACGTTGTCCTAGATGGTGGATTTTGGGGTTATTCCGGACCCTGAGGGATTAGAAAATAATGACAACGAAATCAATGATGATTACATCAAAGGGAATATTTCCTCTTAGCCCTTTCTACTAGTTGATTGCGAAGTTGATGAAAGGAGGGATAATCAAGATAGAACTGAAAATATCATTTGACTCTCTCTAAGGTGGTTATTTTAAAAGGTCGTGGATGTAAGTTACCAAAAAACTCTTGTTTTAATGGAATGCGGGCCTACTAAGTTACTTAATTACGTAATTCCCCTATATCTAAAGATTCGTGCTACCAAGGACGTTTTAGGAAGCAAGGGATTAGGGTCCCTTTTAAGAAGTTAACATGTGCTTAAGCAATGGATGATGTGAGTGCCCATATTAGCAAGACTGTATGTCCCTTACTCATTGACAATGAGAGATGAGGAGGTACGTCGGGGAAGTATGTGTAGGACCCTTGTTCATGTTAATCCTCTGAAATTTGTTTCAACATC
Organism: Taxus wallichiana var. yunnanensis; assembly: GCA_018340775.1. NCBI lineage: Eukaryota > Viridiplantae > Streptophyta > Pinopsida > Cupressales > Taxaceae > Taxus > Taxus wallichiana. The sequence continues at coordinate 875,528,662 of CM031235.1, read as the reverse complement.
TCGCTTCAGGATCAAATGGGAAAGAAAAGGTAGTAGCATACACTCCAAGAAAACATAAAGAGGTGAGTTTTTCGGAAGCACCTCGAAAGGTACTAACACCGAGAGGTGGGTCTATAGGACTCGGAGGAGGAGGAGGAATGAGTTCACCTCCAAAGGAGAAAATGGACCAATTTAGTTGAATGGATTGATTTATATGAAGTAGAGATAGTCAAAAAATAGTGTTTCATGATGTTTGATGTTCTCTTCTCCTCACCAAAATATTGCCCAGTCTCCAATGATTCCTCTTGCTATGGAATCATTTATATTAACCCAATCCATAATGCCCCACTAGTTTAGGTTATTTCACCCATTAAGGAGCAACAAATTGTGAATGTTCCTATACCCAATGTTTTTCCTAGTCCATAATGAGAATACTAAAATGCTAATAATATAGCAACATCTAAAGGAGCCTGACACATCTAAAGTTGGGGTGAGAGTTGAGATCACCCAGAGAAAGCTCCAAGTATTATAGTGGCGAAGAGGAGAAAGATAGTGAACATGAAATGCAAGATGCTAGTAGGATATTTGAGGACGCAGAACACATTTTCACACATGATGGATCACGGTGAGAGCATTAAAGGGGAGGTTTTTGGTGTCGGTCTCGATAGCATCTCGGGATAGGTGGTTACTAGTGACCGATGTTGATCCCCAAGAACCTTGTGATATAATCCACATCTTTAGTGAGAAAATGGATGAGGACATGGAAAAAACAAAGGAGAGGTTGGTAACCAACTGTCCCCGAGGGTAAATAACTAAGAGACTAGTTTGAGCCTATGGATAAAACGGATAGTCATAGTGGACCCTCCACTAAAGAAATTAGACATGATTTCTTTATGGCGGTGGAGGGAGTCTTCTATAAAATTGATGAATACAAAGATAATAAGAAGGATCTAAAGGCCAAGAATGAAGCTTTATCCAACCTAGTCGAAAAATTGAATAGGACCCGCAAGACAGGGCAAGTTGAAATCCCTAAGATCACTAATGATGATATCAAAATGGTAAGTGATCAGGGAGAAAGAGGGGAAGCCACCATTCAATGGGAAAATGATTTGATCGCTAGAGTTAAGGAAGTAATTAGAGAGTGCATAAAACGCTACCCCCATATCTTTTATAAAGAAGAGGTAACCAAGGCATTGATGGACAAGTGTGAATCAAACAAAATATGTGGAGTGATATGTTTCCAAATATATAAGCCCTTATAGACTTGGACGATGATTTGGTTGTTAGGGAAGGAATTATATCTCTCCAGGTTTGCAAGAAATCAACATGAATACCATGAAGCTACGAAGGTAAGGGTGGAGATTTTTATAAATTCTATCAAAATTATCGATGAATCAAGGGATAAATCAATTGAGTACATTGATAGTATCCATTATTTGATTGAAAAGATGATTGGAACAAGCAAATGGAGTTATTCTTAGAGTATAAAATACAAAAAAATTGAGTAGGCTCTTCGAGAGATCATGCTCTTGGGAAGCTCGAAGAATCGAGGACTTTCAATTTTTCTATCATGCAACAATGGGTACTGATTAAGATGACAATTGCTAAACTAATGAAGAAAATAAAGAAGGGAAGAATTGTTTCGTGGAGCTTGATGATACAAGTGTTAGGACGATATAATTTTCCATTACCATTCGGGGCCCGACGAGGAACCTATCTTACAAATATTCGGGAAGCTTTATGCTTACAAATATAAGATAAGGGAAAATTTGGTAAATCAACCCATCGATCTAGAACAGGTAAGTTGAAGAAGAAAAAAGAAAGAAATCAAATAAAACTTTCCTTCACGATGAAACATTCTAGTTTCTCCAAACAAAATGTAGTTTGTTAAAGGAAAAAAGGTTTGTTGAAGGATAAAGTAATATCCATTTTTATGTTCTCCAATTGTCAACATGTTGCATCTTTTTCTTGAGCCCAATCAAAAGAGGGGGAATATTTTCAGTTAGAATATTTTCCCTCATTTTGGAAAAGATCTTAGTTTGCACAAAGCAAAGTGTTTCAAGATTTCCTTAGAGAGGTTTTGGGGAAATTGGGTAGATATTTTAGTAAAAATTGTATAAGAATGAGGGTCTTTTCCTCATTCTAGGGTGGTAGTTGTAGAATTTTGTTGATCAATTTCAATTTTAGTTCCATTTTTTTGTTTTTTGTAAAAAAATTGTACTTGTCCGTTTATGAGGAAATGCTAAGGTGGTTGCATTGTACATCCATTAGCAATTTTGAAGGTGTTTTTATGTCTCCTTACCAAAACTTACAAGAATGGATTCTCTATTTTGATAAAACTATACTTTCATGTTTCTTATGTTTTAAAAGTATGAATGAGGCGATATAATTTATGTTACAATCTTGTACTGGTTTTACTTTGTTAATTATGCAAAGGTCCTTCTTCAAATTGTTGCATTCTTCTAGTCATTGTGAGAATATTGTAGAGTAGTGTATACTTTACAATAGTTCATTTTGGTTATAAAATCCTAAGGGAAACATTACTTTTGAAGGGCTATTATTATCCCTTAAGGTTATTTTGGGTGTATGAAACAAATATAGCAAGTTCTTTATCTAAACTCTAACTCAAGGATTTGTAGTTAGGATTTTGAATACTGTCGATGACATTTGTGCAAATTGAGTATCAATGAATGCAAATGTTATTTCACAAATTATGTTAAATTGATTGTTCTTTTTAGGCATCATCGTTAAGGATGGATTCTTTCTATGGGAACATTAACATACCAAATTCACAAAATCAATTACCCTCTCCCTTCATTTCAACTAAGAACATCCAATTATCTTCACACCTATCAAACATACCATACATATGCTTATTCTATAAAGCCTTGTTTAATATTTGTTCATTACCAGTATGCTTTGCTGAAATCCCACCAAGTTTGTGATCCAATATCATCTAAAGCACCCTTGGTTGATACTATTACGTAGAAGTAATATCTGAGATTGTTCATTATCTGTCTGTTTTGATCTGTATTTGATGTGTCAAGTGCGTATAATAATCAAGTGACAACTCTTATGAGTGATTATTGTATTTGTGGTTGCACTTGCTTCAAATTAAGTTGCACCAATTATAAAGAAAACCAAGTTAGAATAGCCTTTCCTTAAGTCCTCTCGCCTTGGTCAAGGTAGATCCAAAAGTAAGCAAGGCTAAGCCATCCCCTTAGTTAAGGTGTCTCCTAATTATTTCTCATAACCGAGTCGGTAGGGTGAGTGTTGAAAAATTCTTCAACTATCAATGACCTAGGAATTTTCATTGCTCATCACTCCTTCAAGTCCAACCTACACTGGTTAGCTATTCAATTCCTTGGGGTGTAATATCGGAAGCCAAAACCCGAGTGGCGTCATTTTCAAGGACATTTACATTTATCTCATTACTATTTTTGAGTTTTTTTAGCTCGATTTTTCTTGAAAAGAGTACTTCTATGCTTAAAAGGTCCATGTATTCTAGAATTTGATATTCTAGTGGTGAATCCTTAAAGTAAAGCTAGGATAGATTGGTTTCATCTAATTGTATTTACTAATTTACTCTTCATTTTGTAAATCTAAAAGGATTACAGTCTTCTTTCAAATTTGATCCCACAAGGAAATTACTTCTGAGTTATAGGTTGTTCGCAAAGGAAGTAGATATGGAAGCCTATAATTGGTCATAGTTTAAAGAGAATTTGTAGTCAAGTTAATAAGCTTGATATTCTGTTGGATGAGGAATACTCTAGCACATCCGACAACTTTGACGCATCTAGTGTGGATTATCATTTACACTCTTTATACAATCAAACTCCTGATTCAAAGGCTATACGAGGTAATCCTAATGTTATTCATTTATTTACTAATGAGAACTGGATATTTTGTTTATAAATTACTCCTCCCGTGAAGTTTTCATCGATTGTTAAAAATCCTCTAAACCAAAGAAACCCCTATCCAAAGATTGGCTATACCATCCGCCACCGAAGTTCATGTGTAAGATAACATGGTGAACCCCCCTCCTACAAAACCCTTTAGATTCAACACATGTGGACCCATTAATTATAATGGCATGGAAGGTTACGGTAATGAGGTCCCCAATGAGATTAGGATGAGATTCCCTAAGTTCCAGGAAATAATGCTATTAGTGGTGATCACCATTTAAATTTGTTTCAGAATGTAATGGATGATTATGAGGTTGAGTTTGAGGATGTGTATGTAAATTTATTTGTGCACACTTTAGAGGAATACGCTCATGAATAGTTCAAGGCACTTCCCGATGGATCAATTAATTCATGGCAAGAGATGAAAAATGCATTCAAAGTTCCATATGGTGATAGAACTATCCAAGATTTCTATTGTCTGAGTTTGAAAATATCAAGAATAATCCCAATGAATGTGTCCAGGACTTCAATACCATATTCAATAAAACCTTGACAAGGTTTCCCAATAATATAAGACCCAGTGATGAGTCTTGTATTATTAAGTATTATAACACATTTGAAAAGAAGGCAACATACTACTTGAGAGAAAAAAGTCCTCGTACCCTTGAGATAAGATTTTATCATGGCTATCCATATCAAGAATAATATTAAAGCCACTATGAAGCCACCAAAGAGAGAGGGTGTGAAGTTGGTTAACCCAAAGAAGCCTCAAACTAGCAAGACAATTGACCTTGAAGAAGTTTTCAAGACTTTAGCAGGTGTTGTTAAGGAAATTTCTTATAAGTTAGTATGGGTTGAGAAAGGATTGTCTCATAATCCCTCGAATCAACATCAAAACGTTGGAAACAATAGATTTGAAAATCAAGATAAAGGGGATTTCAGGGGAGAAGATAGAGGAAAAGGACCTATGGGTCACATAAGCAACAAAATTTTAGAGATAACAAAGCAGTTCTGACCCTTTGGTGGGAAGAGTAGTTGTTATCGAGGAAGAACATGCCATCAATTGGTGTGATAAATGATTGTTGCCCCATGTTACATGTGATCCACCTGCAGATGATGAAATTGATTATGTTTATTTTTTTGATGTATGTATGATTGAATGTCAACCAAAATGTGAGAGGGATGGCATCTTCTCCTGACCTCCTCTATGCCCGAACTGTGGTTGATTTTTGGACTTATGTTGACAAGGTTAGGTCCCTCCTTGTTGAAATTAATATTGAGGTTGATGGAATAATATTTTGAATTACCTAATCATGATTTCAAGTATTTAATAGCCTTGATGATCAAGAAATATGATGGTGATGTTCCTTCCAATGAGGATAAAAATTATTGATCAATGTTGCAATTGCTCAGAAAAGGAATATAATTTTAGAAATAGGAAAATTAAAGGACCTACTCCTGTAGCTAAAACAAGGATTCCTATTATTTCTAATATCCCCAAAGATGCTCCTCATAATAATGTGTTAAATAGAACCCATGTAATTCATCCCAGGCCAAGTATTTCTTTTCCAGTCCCACTAGAAAATCCCTTTTTCCATCTGAAAAAATAGTCACAGTACCCCCAAGTGCCCCTCTTCCCAGATATAGTGTGTGTGATATGGCCTAGATTTTAAGCGAGATAAAAATTGTTAGGAAATAATATTAAATATGAGGAACAATCCCACATAAAATTGCGATAGTAGAAACTAATATGCGAAAATATTACAAATCTAAAATAAAAGTGTTAAAAATAAAAGAACATAGTATAGAGACAATATTTAACGTGGTTCACCGAATTTGGGCTACGTCCACCAAGAATCACTTGCTTAGATTTTATTAAAGCCACCTCTCTCTCAATACAATACCCAGATCCATTTGGATTTGTGCTCAACAAACTCTCATGAATTCACACTCAAATTCACACACATCTACAATAATATGTCTCACCTATCAAAAGTACAAAAATAGGAAACTGTTTAAGCAATTTTATAATACCGTGGGTACCAACACCACGGGCCAAAACCACCCCATAAACATATGGGTAAAAAATCCCACCCATATGAGAAGAGTGCATTTCCTGAGATATCGGGCACGTTTTCAAGGGAAAATGGTGAGAAAATTGTGGAGAGTGTACAGTAATTTTAGTGTACAGTATTCAACACTTCCACACATGAAATAGGCTCCAACACATAATAAAAATTAGTGTTCCGAATGTGAAATTTTTAAGGATCCCTGAACATAAGAGGAAATATTTCAAGTATTTGGGTTTTAAAGAAGATGAGGTTGTTGTGAACCAAGCTCCTGTTGACAAAGAATCATCCCCCACAATTGTTAAAGTTGAGGTACAAAAAAATGAAAAGGAAATGGAAACTCCTCTTGAGGTATATTTGGGAAATTCTTTAGTGGAAACACAATTGGATGTTGACCCCTTTTTCACATCCCTTATTGTAAATGGGTGGCTCTTACACAATTGTATGTTTGATTCTAGAGCTTCATGTAACATCATGCCTCTTGCGAAATGCATGAGTTAAACCTTAATATAACCGCTGCTTTTGGGAGATGCTATGCTATGGATTATAGAGAAGTACCAATGGTGGGATATGTGAAAGGATTGATTGTACAGTTGGCATCATATCTAGTAAATTACTTAACTATGAATATTGTATCCATGAATGGCATTTCATCATGGAATGTACAAAGCAGTTATGATGATATTTGTATCCAATACGAAAAGCAACTTGAAAAATGAACAACCTAAGTGATTTGTTTGAAGAGGCAAGGCTTAAAATGATTGTTGGTTTTCTGATCAAGATCCATTATAGAATATTAAAATAAGTCTGAAAATATCTTGTTTTGCGGCTTTGGTCCCATACATAATTTAGTTTCGTGGACGTCATTAAAATATTTTACTCATTCATTAAAATTATCAAAAACTTAGGGATTTTCTTCATCTACCTCTACATACCCTCAACTCTATAATACCTTACACTCAAAAAATAGATCCTCCTTTTATTGACATTACTAGTTTGTCATGGATTATAGGTTTCATCAAGGTTTAGCAATGAAAATAAAAACTTGCTAATTTTTAATAATAAATATTTAAACTTTTATGTATATGTTTATTGATTAGTGGAGAAGATTTTGATTGTGTTTTTATATAATTATAGACCACATGTAACCCATTAATTTTTTTTTTTATTGATAAGTGCACTCAACTGGGCACTAGATTACATAGATTGTCGATATCTCTACTCATATTTGGAGGAAGCATATAATGATTTACAATTACGAGTGACCCGTTAATTTTTATTGCAGTAATGCACCAATATGTTAATTGTGAATACAAGATAGTTATGATAAAAAGGTCACTAGAATAATTATCCTCTAGCCTATATTTTTATAATAGTCATTAACATAATGACATTGTTTACTCATGTACAAAAGCATATGGAAAAAGAGGTTAAAAGGGTGAAAATCTCATATACATAGATTACATGCATTCTCTCTCCCTAATAACAATATTTACTCATGATTGTCATCTTGAAATTAATTGAACAAAGGCAAGTAAAAAATCACAAAAAAAGTAATCTAACATATTCACATCTCCATATTAATTTACATTACTTCTTAAACAAATTGATATTTAGAAGTACAATATTCAACTCAACATAAAAATATTCACTTTTCTCAATTTAATTATTTTAAGTAAACTATATATTGAAATAATTGTAATACATAACATTTGTAATTTAAAAATAGATAAACCATATATTAAAATATTTGAAATATTATAGACCTTAGATATGGTTTTTGGCCCATGTTTATCTTATTCTTTATTTTTAAGTTGTTGAGGACTTAGTATTTTTATATATGATTTATTCTTTGGAGGCGTGAAGGAATTGGTTAAAAGAAAAAAGCAGATGTAAACAAGGGAGCACGCAATAAGTGTCACACAAGGAAGAAATATAGGAAGCATGTGCACAAGAAAAATAGTGGAGTGCATAGAATAAATCTTAAAGATTGTGCAGGTGAAAAGATAAGTTCAAAAGAGAGGGCATGCAAAATAGCAAAGGAATAAGGATAAAACATGAGTCCGAAAGTGGATTTAGCTTCAGTTCTCGTCATCTGCATGAATGATAGAAGGTTGTAGATAAAGCTAAACATAGCACCATCTTATGTGGAGGATCAACATGCCGCACAAGATAGAGGCGGAAAAAGGATAATTTTGGCCAACCAATTGGATATAGTAGTTAACTAAAGTTGTAAACTCAAAGGTTATTATTAGCCCTTGTAAGACTAGTGAAGGACAAGTTCCCACTAGTATATATACCCATGAAGGGGTCTAGTCTAGGACAATAATAGATAGATGTATTAATGAGATAAATCTAGTAGAGTAAGGTGTGAAGGACTTGTGCTTGGATTTTAGGCTACTAGATAGCAAAAAATTATATTATGTAGTGATTATTATATGATCATTATGGTTGGCGTATGCACATGTCTTTTTATATTTCTAATTTCTAAATGAATATCTTACTTCATTCACTTCTCTCTTACTAATTGTGATGGTACACAGGAAACCGTTCACGCTTGGTGAGTGAACCCCAGTTGTGCCTAATCAGAAACTCTTCAACTTTGGAATTATCCATAGAAACATAAATAAACGTTGTTGTTCTACTTTCTATTAGAAAATGATAGAGATAGCTAGTGAATGAATTATGATTATGCTTAGAATCCACAATTGCAGGAAAGGAAATAATTTACGCTCATAAACACCAACCAATTTTATCCTAGAAACCTCTATAGGAGGAAAAACCAATGGGAAGGGAAATTTCTCTTTCTTCCCACTTTTATTGGCCAATTCAAAATAACAAGTATAGAAGTTACAATAAGTATGAAAGAGAAGTAGATAATATCTCACACTTCCTCCCAAATACTTGTTTGCTCTGTCTCAACACTCCTTTCTTCTACAAAACACAATTCCAACACTAAGAACTTCTTGCTCACTTGATTTCATGCTTCGATGATCCTATTCTCTTCTACAAACATGTATTTATAGCCTCTCCCATGTCCTCCCGTGCACTGGAGAATGGGAAAGGTCATGGAGGAGAAGAGATACAAACAATTGTCCAAATTTTGGGTTGTTCGTTTCATATTTTCATTTTCTATCCGAAAGAGCCAAGACCGCCACCCAATGCAAACCGACGGTCCCAAGACCGCCACCCTAGTTGGGTGGTGGTTCTATAACCGCCGCTCTACACAGAGCGGCGGTCCTGTTACTAAAAAGATAGAACCTTCATGTTTCATTTCCCCTTCTTCGTGCTAATCGCATTTTGATGAAGTAGATTCATTTTGGATCCTTATGGATCACACCTCCCTTGCTTAGGAGGATTTTTGTCCCAAAAAATCTTAGTGGGGGAGTAGATGAGGAAATAATTCCCTCACTTTATCCTTTGAGTACCACCGGGCCTACCTTGGTGTCTTCCTTTCAGTCCAATCTGCCAAGACTCCCATGGGCCTCTCCTAGTCTCTCTGACCTTCTACTGCAGCACTACATCCTCCTCCAATTCACCTCATGAGTCCAAGACACAATCCTCAATGGAAGGTAGCAAATGTATTCCTTTGTCTTCATCTAGCATTGATGGCTCATATAGGTGCAAGTTTTCACAGTTTACTATAGAGTACATCCTCATAAATGGTGGCAAGTCAAGTCGAAAAGCATTTTCTCCAACCTACTCCAATATGGTGAAGGGCCCATATCATAGTGGCTTGAGTTTCCGTGCTTGACCTTGTAATCTCTCCTTGCTCAAGTAAAGCCAAACTCTATCTCCAACATGTAACTTATGTTCTCTCCTATTCTGATCATGCCTAGCTTTGTACTTGGCTTGAGATTTCTCTAGATGTTCTTTAACTTTGAGATGGATTTTCCGGATCCTCTCAATGATTTTTTTCTTTAGTCACTGTTTGTCTCGTCTCTCCTCCTCATCCTACAACCCAACTTTTATTTCTAGCGGATTTATAGGTAGATATGCCAAGCATGCTTCAAATGGTGACTTCATAGTGGATGTGTGTACTTCTGGTTATAGGAATGTTGAATGTAGGCTAAGGACTCATCCCAATTCCTTGGATATTTGTTTTTATACCCTCTGATCAATTGTACCAAAGTCCTATTTACCACCTATGTCTGTCCATCTCTCTGTGGATGTAAAGTTGTGCTCCTCTATAACCTGGTATCCATCTTGTCCCACAAAGTAGTCCAAAACGTCCCCAAGAACATGGAATCCCTATCAGAAATAATAGACTTTGGAAAACCAAAATGCACCTATACATTAGCAAAGAAAAGATCTATTGCCTCATGTGCTTTTACTATCTTTTTACATGCCATAAGAACACACATCTTACTGAATCTATCATCAACAACATATAGATAGGCATGGCCATAGTTAGACATAGGTAATCCTCCTACAAAATCCATATAAATGTCCTCCCACAGACATAGAGTACTGGAAAGGCATATACAAACCCTCCTTCATAGTCTTAGGCTTGTTAGTACAACAAAGTCTACATCCCCATATAAATTTTGATACTTCTTCTTGCATATTGGGCCAATACACGTACCTTTGCAAGTGGACTCGGGTCTTACCAAAACCAAAATGTCCCACTACTTTCAAGGTATGTGCTTCCCTCATCAGTAGAATTCTTTATTCTTTTGGCATGCAAAGCTTCCCCCATCGGTAGAGCAGCCCATCTTTGAGATTGAAATCTTCAATCCCTATCCTTACAGCCCCTTGGGACTGCAACTGCTGAAATGTCACCCCAAAATCTTTGTCCTAGGCATATGCCTCTCCATAAGATTCCTTCGTGAAGGGCTCAATCTAAGAGATAGTGTCCAAACAGGAAAATTTCTCCTATGTGGGTGGCCTAGATAACATGTCTGACACCAAGTTTGTACTACCCTTCTTGTATTTGATCACCAGATGGAACTGTTGAAGGATCCCCATCCATTTGTAGTGCCTTTCTTGCTGCAATTTAGACTATGCTTGCAAATACTAGAGAGGTTTGTGGTTAGTGTGCACAATAGTTTCTTTACCCAACAAATAATGCTTCCATTTTTTAATTGCCTAAACTAGTGCATACATTTCCTTATCATATATTGAATATCCTTTAACTACTGAAGTGAAGGTTTTAGAATGATAACATATGGGTTTACCTCTTTGAAGCAACACTACGCCCATGGCGTAATCACTAGAATTTGTCTCTACTTCAAAAGGCTAATACAAATTAGGAAGATCAAATCTTTGGAGCATGAAAAATCTTTTATTTCAATAACTCAAAGGATTTGTCTTGTTCCTTACCCCAGTTAAAACACTTACTCTTTGCATCCACTATGTGTAGAGGTGTTGTAATCATGGAGAAAACCAAAATGAACTTCCGCATGTCTTGTCTGCTCCCACAAAACTCCAAGTCTTTGTGGCTCATGTAGGTATTGGCTAGTTGGTGATGGCTTCCACCTTCTTTGGATCCACTCATAGCTCTCATCCTCCAACCACGTGCCCTAGATAGACAAGTGATTGTTTGGAAAACTCATATTTCTTCATATTACAAAGCGATTGTTTCTCTCGAGAACTTGCAAGACTTCTTATAAATGAGTTAGATGTTCTTCCCATGTGGCACTAAAAATTATAATATCATCTAGATATACAATGACACATGAATCTATGAAATCCCGAAATACATCTTTCATCAATCTCATGAATGTAGCGGGTGCATTGCATAATCCAAAAGGAAGTGCTAACCATTTATACAAACCCTATTTTGTTTTGAAGGTAGTCTTCCATATATCCTCCTCCTTCATTCTAACTTGGTGATAACCTGACTTGAGATCCAACTTCATGAAAATTTTGGCATGCTGAAGTTGGTCCAAGAGATCATCTATGCGGGGAAGTGGATATCTGTTCTTTCTGGTGATCTTGTTCAAAGTGTGGTAATCGATGCAAATTCTCCAAGAACCATCCTTCTTTGGCACCATCACAATAGGAAAACCACATGGTGAGGTGCTCAAACATATCACCCTTGGTCTAGTAGTTCCTGAAGTCATTTCTTTATTTCAATACTCTCAAGCAAGGATTGCCTATACAACCCGATGTTTGGTAGAGGGGACTCGGAAATAGCTGAATCTCATGCTCTACTTCTCGTTTTGATGGTAACCCACTTGGGAGCCCTGAAAACTTCTGAAAGGACTAAATAATACTATCCAAATCATGCTTTCCCTGGTTAGAAATATCTGAAACTTCTACCCCATCTTGTTTATCCTTTAACAAAAGTAAACAAAACTAATTATGATTTGCTTGAATAAGTCATTTTGCTTTGTTAGCACTCACCATAGTAACTTTGTGTCTTACTGTTTGGTGTGCTTGGATGTTGTAGTTAATCTCTTCCTTAACCCATCTATACTGATTTTCCCTTCTCATGAATATAGCATCCGTGATAAACAAGTAAGGACTCATGAATACAACATCAAAAGCATCAAGTGGAATAACGTCAGCTTCCAAAACATTAATATACTAGGAATTTATCCCAAACTTGACCTTACACCTTCTTGTTACCTAAATTTTAACACCCTTATTCACCCAACCCAAAGGATAAGGGTGTGGATGCTCTCGTAAGTCTCAAGACCAAGCTTCTTTACAACTACTTCAGAAATCAGGTTACACTGAGAACCGGTATCAACCAAAGCATTTACCTTAGCTCTCTTGATATGGATTTAGATCTAGAATAGTCTACTCATCTCCTCTTCATGGTTGTCCATGTTGGTGTCCGTGCATCCAATCCTTTCATCTACATCAGTCATCTTCAATTTCCGCCTTCCGTTCTGTTCTTACATTGTCATGGACTTCTTTGAGTCCTTGGTTCAGATTCTTTGGATGTAATGTTGGATGTAACTTCCAACATGTAGCGTCAATATGACCATTAATATCACAGTTCTTGCAAAAATTCTTGGGATCTTTACAAGTATTTAAAGTAGTGGCAACTTGTTTACCTTTCCCTTTCCACTTACCCTTGTTACTTGTTTTCCCATACTCTTTTTCTACTGATTTGTCAACTGATTTTCCTCGCTCTCTTCTTCCCCTTGCTTCTTTTCATCATCTATGTAGTATGCTTGTACACACACCTCATTGAGATCTTTGGGCTTGGTGGAGATTAATTTTCTTCGAAGGTGAGTGTGAAGTCCTCCCAAGTACTTAGTCAGAATATCCTCATCCTCCAAGTCCATGTTTAGCAACATGGCTTGCCTCCAAAACTCCGTAGTATAGTCCTGCACACTTTGACCACTGCCTTGTCTAAAATACTACCATTTAATCATTTGGTCAGTCTTGTGGCCAATAGGATAGAAGTTAGCTCTAAGTAATTCTTTAAATTCTTTCCAATATTTCACAATAGGATGCTTCTTCTTTTCACAAGTGGTTAGATGGGTTTCCTACCAAACTAGAGTGTGTCCCTCCATTTTGAGACGTGCAAAGGTGATCCTTTGTACCTCGGTGACATTATGGATGCTAAAGTAGACTCCTAATTGTTTTAACCATTTATCAAGCAACTCCTCATCTAATTCTCCTTCGGATATTTTAATATTAGCTTTCGTCTCAACTTTAAAAGGAGTATGATCAGATTTTACCTTTTCTCTTGTGTTTGAAGTCTCTTCTTCATGCTCTTCCCCATAACTTTCCTCATGGTGGCTCCTTCCTATGCTAAACTTTTCAACTAAGCCCCAAACCACTGAGTCCATGGAGTCTTGTTTGACAGAAGTTGTCTTTTGTAAATTAGCAAGCTCTTCTTGCCTTCTAAACATCCTATCCATCATGGTCTCCAGCATCTCGATTCTATGGACCAAGTTCTCTTCCTCCATTTGTCCCTGAATTCTCTATTTCCACTTCTTTGTAGAAATTTCTGGATTGCAAGGTAAATCCTCTTCGCCTTTAGATCTCGTCACTGTCATAAAAATCCAAGAACGAATACCACAGTCCTAGATAATTGTTAGCTATGATACCAAAATGATCTGTAAACTCTTCAACTTTGGAATTATCCACAGAAACACAAATGTTGTTGTTCTACTTTCTATTAGAAAATGACAGAGATAGCTAGTGAATGAATTATGCTTATGCTTTGAATCCATAATTGCACGAAAGGAAAGAATTTACGCTCATAAGCACCAACCAATTTTATCTTGGAAACCTCCGGAGGAGGAAAAACCCGATCGGGAAGGGCAATTTCTCTTTCTTCCCACTTTTACTTGGTCAATTCAAAATAACAAGTCTGAGAGATTACAATAAATATGAAAGAGAAGTAGATAATATCTCATACTTCCTCCCAAATACTTGCTTGCTCTGTCTTAACACTCCTTTCTTCTACAAAACACAATTCCAGCACTAAGAACTTCTTGCTCACTTGCTTTCATGCTTCGATTATCCTATTCTCTTCTACAAACATGCATTTATAGCCTCTCCCATGTCCTCTCGTGCCTTTGGAGAATAGGAAAGGTCGTGGAGGAGAAGAGATATGAAAACTTGTCCAAATTTTGGGTTGTTCGTTTCATATTTTTGTTTTCTGTCCGAAAGCACCAGGGACCACCGCCCAATGCGGACTAGTGGTCCTAGGACCACTGCCCTAGTTGGGTGGCGGTTCTATAACCACCGCTCTACACAAAGTGGTGGTCTTATTACTAAAAACATAGAACCTTCGTGTTTCATTTCCCCTTATTCGTGTTAACTGCATTACGATGAAGTAGATTCATTTTGGATCCCTATGGATCAAAGCTCGTATTTTGTTATGATAAATCCAGAACTATTGTGTAATCCATATTGTTGTTCTTGAACAGTTCCTAGTTTGAGTTCTTTTCATATTATAATCCATGAAATTGAGTGTGGATAATCCTTATAAGCATTGATGTTATCTCCAAGTCTCATAACTTTGACCGGATCGGGACTATCATTGTTCCCGACAAAGGTGATAAAGCACAATGATTGTTTCCCCAAGCTAACAATGAAACACTTAGTTGTTGGCGAGATATACTAAATTTTCTGCAGTGCAGGGATACATGTTTTCTCTCGAAGTCCGTAATGAGGGAACTTTTGAAAGGTTTAGAGGCCATATATAGAAATGTAAATAGATTTTGTACTTTATACATTTATAATTGTGCAAAGTGAAAACTAACTCCCGACCACAAAGTCCCGATGGAAATAGTTAATAAGATAAATGTCAAGGAAACGAACAAAACAAAAATAAAGTATGTAACACCTCTTTGAGAAATGTAACTTGTATAAATAGATCTGACGCCTGATGACTTAAAAATGTTGACCAAGCATGTGTCATGAAATTGTGAATGCAGCAGAAATGCATGTCGCATCCTGCAAAAGGTATATGAATGTCGTTTTGCAATACTTTCCTGAGGCCCATCAAAGAAATTATGGAGGATCATTAATGCACCAGTCGTACATGATATAAATATGTAGAAGGGGGTCCGAGTTAATAGGGAATGACTCGTTTAATGGAAATACATGGATGATAGGACATGAAAAGATTGCAACAATTAAAAAGAGAAAAAGTTGGGAATTACAAAAAAATTCCCACGAACGCAATCTTTGGCATTAATCCAAGAATCAGAGAGTAATTAATGTGAGAACTGATATAAATATCTACTCTGCATCAAAAATATTGAAACTTTTAAAATTACCCAAGCAACCATGAAGAAGTTTGAAGCGCGAGGTGTTTTGAAAGAGTAAGAAGGGAGTTATGGTGGTATTCATTTAGATTACGAGCAATAATAAGAGCTTTGTCGAGACAAGTGCATAAATTGGTTCTCTTATTCTTTTGAATCTTCAAAGGAAATATTAAGGTATATTTTTATCAAAGGTGGGCTTTTGGAAAGTGTGTCGATACCATGAGGATTCATATACACTCCCCAAGGACAACTTCCAATCTTAGTTCCCCACTGAACAAAATTATAGATTATGATCTTGCTAAAACTAATCTAGATGAGTTTAGGCGGAGGTCACATTCCCCTTAAATAAGTGAGATTATGGCCCTTGTGGCTAGAATTTATATTGACCTCACCAGTGATTTCCTCCCACTACACCATTCCCAAACTTTTATGGATGTGTGCCCAGACATTATAACCCTATAACAAGAAAAATTTAGGATGGGAATGGGGACCTATTCTTATATTTTCGGGATTAAGAGTTTGATAGAATGTTGGGTTTTCTGCTACACAGAACAAGGTGTCATTCTATGAAATAAACATAGTCATATTGGAACTCATGGGTGAATAAATGGACTAATTTTATGAATAGTCATTGGCTGGCTAATCCCCGGGGGTCCGTCTCTAGAATGACGAAAAATATGAACATAATTGAATTCATTGAGGAGGTTGGAGATGAAATTACATTACTAAACCGACTAATGTGTATAGAATCCACCACCCTTTTCCACGAATGGATGTTCCAATTCATTGAGGTAATACTCACTAACAAAAATCCTCTCCCTTGGGCCAAGATAATAAGTATATGAATTCATGAACAGATGATGGGGTTTCTCAAATTGCGAGAGGAGAAAAATTTGGCATGAATAAATTCTTTATGATTTCTTACTTGGTTTATAACATTTATTTTTGTATAAATTTCTCAGGATTGCGGATGGAGGGTGATCTCGAGTAATGACAAGGTATATGATGTTTTCTTTTAATTAAAATTGGAAAATTATATAACAGACTACAAGAATATTGCTAATCCCTTCTTTACACCTATAATTTTCCTTTTTTATCCTGACTGGGTGACTGAAAGATTCTCCCATGATGCCAAGTGGGTTATCACCCAATATGGATGTTATTTTATCTAGTTCCAGACCTTTTCTTATATCAGGGTCAGTGGTTTTGATGGGATTCCTTATTTACTCCCTAGGTATGTGGATAACAAGTGGGCATTGATGGAATTGGTAACGTAAGTGTTACCAATACATCGAGATCATTTCAAAAGCATCTCACATCCCCTATCATGTTTCTCATGACTATTGGGAATTATAATTGCCCAAACATCCAAAAGGGAAGAATGCTTAGGAAGCAAAAATGGGTAGATGTATGTTGGATAGATTTGAGGTGTGGCCTCGGTATGACATAAAGCAGTTATACTTACTATTGCACCCACTCGGATGGAGCATGAAGAACATTATGAATACTTTTGGATGGATTGTGGAGATAATATTGAATTCATACAAAGGGATTGTTTTAGGATGACATTTTCCCAAATAGTGGATTTTGGGATTATTTAGGATCTGAGGGATTAGTATATAATGACAATGTAATCAGTGATGATTACATAAAAGGGAATATTACCTCTCAACCCTTTCCGTCATTCGATTGGGAAGTTGATGAAAGGAGGAATAATCAAGATAGAACCACAAATATCATATTACTCTCTCTAGGTGGTTTTTTTCGAAGGAGTGGATGTAAGTTACGAAAATAATCATGTGTTTAAGGGAATACAGGGGCTACTAAGTTACTTAATGACATCCTTCCCCCATACCAAAAGATCTACACTACCAAGGATGTTTCAAGGAAGTAGGCTATTAGGGTCTCTTTTAAGAAGTTAACATCCGCATTAGTGAGGGATGATATGAGTGCCCAGATTAGCAAGACTAGGACCTCCCTTACTCAGTTGAAAATGAAAGCTGAGGAGGTACTTCATGGAAATATGTGTAGGGCCCCTGTTTATACTACTCCTCTGTAATTGTTTCAAGCATATGCTTCAGGATCAAAGGGGAAAGAAAAGGTAGTAGCATACACTCCAAGAAAACCTAAATAGGTGAGTTTGTCTGAAGCACTTCGTAAGGTACTAACACTAGAGATGGGTCTACAAGACTCAGAGGAGGAGAAATGAGTTCACCTCTAAAGAAGAAAATGGACCAAGTTATCTGAATGGATTCATTTAGAGGAAGTAGATACAGTCAAGAAAACAGTGGTTTCTGATTCCATGTCCCCTCACTCGCTATTGTCTAGTCTCTAGCGATTCCACTTGTTATGGAATCAGTGCCTATTAACCCAATCCCTATTACCCTGCCAACTTAGGTGTTTTCACCCACCGAGGAATAACCAGTTGTGAATGTTCTTGTACCCAATGTCTTTCCCAATCCATAGAAAAACATTGAGATGCTTATAATGTAGCAACATCCAAAGGAGCTCGACACATTTGAAGGTTGGGTAAGAGTTAAAGTCACCCCAGGACTAAGTTCCAAGTATTATAGTTGTAGAGAGGAGTGATATAGGGACATGGAGTGTAGGATGCTTTGGTAGGACACTTGAGGACATAGAAACACGAGTCTCGCACGGGGGATCATGGTGGAAGCAATAAAGGGGGAGGATTCGGGTGTCACATATCAATAACACCTCATGACACTAAGGTGGTTGCAAAAATTCCCTGAAACATAGTTTCCAGGTGACCAATGTTTCTCCCGGGAACCTTGTGAGACAATCCACGTCTCCAAAGAGAAAATGGATGAGGGCATGACACAAACATAAGGAGAGGTTGGTAACCAACCATCTCTAGGGAATGAAGAACTAAGAGACCAATCTGAGCCTATGGATAAAGCAGACAGGTCCCCAGTGGACTTGTGGAGAAATCTTCTCAAGAGGAACCAATAGGTGTGGCCACCGAAGGTATTTTTCAACTAATTTATCCTCCAAATCCCTTACAATTATTCCTATAGCTTTGGTACCACAATCACCTGATGAACATGGGTTACCAATGGGGGATTGGATAGAGGGTGCCCTCCCAAAGAAGAAAAAGGTGGAAATAAAATTATATGATGATGATCTACAAATTTTATCCCTCCTCAATACCACTAGGCCACCTAAAAGAGAAAAATTATCTCAAGAGTATTTTTGAATAGGAAGGGAGAAATATTTGTAGAAGTTGCAACTCCCAAGACTAATGTGCTCCAAAGTGAAGCGTCTCCATCTGATTTCCAGGTCACAAGAATCCCATTGGGTAAACCCTCCACAAAATAAATTAAACATGATTTCTTTGTGGTAGTGGAGGGAGTCTTCTAGAAAATTTATGAATTCAAAGAGACTAAGAAGGATCTAAAGGCCAAGAATGAAGCTTTTTCCAACCTAGTTAGAAAATTGACTAGAACCCACAAGGAAGGGCAGGTTGAAATCCCTAAGATCACTAATGATGTCAAAAGGTTAAGTGATATGGGAGAAAGAGGGAGGCCACCATTCAGTGGTAAAATGATTTGGTCGCTACGAGGCGAAGAAGTAATTAGAGAGTGCGTAAATGCTACTCCCATATCTTTGCTAAAGCGAGAGACAACCAAGGCATTGATGGACAAGTGTGAAGTTGAAAAAAATATGTGGAGCAATATGTTATTGAAGATATAATTCCTTATGGACTTAGACGATGACTTGGTTGTTAGGGAAGGAACGATGTCTCTCGAGTCTACAAGAAATCAACATGAATACCATGAAGCTACGAAGGTAAGGGTAGATATTTTGATAAATTCTATCAAAATTCTCAACAAAGCGTGAGATAAATAAATTGATTACATTGATATTTTCCATTCTCTAATTGAAAATTTGATTGGAACAAGCATGGATAAAGGCTCGGGGTAGAAAATACATAAAAATTGATTAGGCTCTTCGAGATCATGCTCTTTGTAATTCCGGATAATCGAGGACTTTCAGTTTTCTACCATGAAATGATGGGTATTGATCGAGATGAAAATTGATAAACTACGAAAGAAAATAAATAAGGGAAGAATTTTTTCTATGGAGCTCAATAATACAGGTGTCATGCAGGAAATAATTTTCCATTACCATTCGGGGCCCGACGAGGAATCTATCTTACAAATGTTCAATAATTTTTATTCTTACAGAGATAGGATAAGGAATCGTTTGGTAAATCAACCCATTTATGTAGACTAGGAAATTTGAGGCACTCTATTTACTATTTTTGTATTTGATTCATCTACTTTAAGAGATTCATCAACAACTCCTCCTACTTTACAAGGTGTGAGGATTATAAACAATGCCCAAAAATAGCTTATAAATGCAAGAATCTGATCATATATATCCTTAATTGGTTCTTCAAGTTCTTTACCATGTTCATTACCTTATTCCATACATAATATCCCTTCAACAGTGATCTAAAATCAAAGAAACATTTGACTCACCTTCATAGCTCAAACTGCACTGTCACCTTTATTCCTCTAGTTTCTAGTCAATGTTTGTAAGTTATTGGTTTATTTACCCTCTTTGACACTCCTCTAGTCATTCCCTTGCTTCACACCTCAAATATGAATTAACTTAATCATAGGTCTTGACTCAATCAACCAAAACCATCACACTACTCTACTTAGGCCCAAATTGTCTTCTAGCAATCTCTTATCACAACTTGTTCTTATAATGCAATTTCTTGCTCTTATACTTCTCAAATTCCACCAATAACTATTTCTCTATATTACTACTTCAATATACCTTTAGGATCACTAAAAAGTTCTTTTAGGGTATCCAAGACTTCTTACTTCCTTTCTTAGGTAAAATTATCAACAAAGTTCTTAAGACAAGGTTATCTGCTCTAAACATTGAATGGATATTTTAGGGCCACCCAGAAAGGTTTAACAGCTTCATTAGTTCACATTTTCCAATTCAAACTTTCTCCTAAAATCTCAAAGCTCAATTCAATATAAAACTCTTGATAGCTCTTCTTTTGTATTTGTCTCTTAAACCCTCAATTTTGGTCTTCTTAACTAATTTGTCCTGCTTATTTTTGCTTGGGGTGACTTCAAAGCAAAATCTATGGTTTTATGAGGACCCTTTAATGGTTTCTAATTGTCTAAAAAATTTCACATTTTGTCTCCAAAAAAATCTCACCTTTTCTTTATTAGGGTGCCTTCAAAACTAGGTTTTCCTAACTGTGTAAATAGTCTCCTTGGGATTGGTAAGAAAATATTTTCATAAGGCCAATGAAAATTTAAAATTATTTATGGAATATTTATAGGATACCTTTTCCATTATTTCTTCCCAATTTCAAGGTCAAATTATCTATTTTTTATGCTTAGAACATAAGCCCTAGCTCTATCACTTGGAAACCTCTTAGTTAACCCAAGTAAAGATAAATGAGTATAAAAATCTTGGAACTTGGTTTCAAATCTTGAAATTTAGAATACTTGTGTATCTTGGGGTCCTCTCAAATAATTATTTTCCATTAAGTTATGAAACCCACGTAAACTATCCTTATTTTTAGTCTTTCCTCTGTCCCGCTTTTAGGAGTTCATAGTCACAGTTTGCGAGGAACTCGTATCTTTGTACCACTCAACCTCCCCATATCTAAATATCACCTTCCTTCCTTCACTCTCTACAATATATTCCTAATAAATTCACTTTTGAATACTTAATAATGCTCCCTTATCATCTAATTTCATGGTACAATCTTCATTATTGCAAGACCCAGAACAGGGTATCCATGTTAATACATGCAAGTAGGGTTTCAAAGGCGAAAACCAAACAAAAACTCTCAATCTGACTCTATCCCATGTATACACCTTTCATCACAAGATTCAATCCACCAACTCAGCAATAATCTCTTCAATGATTCACATTCTTCTTCTAGATCCTGAAACAGTCTAGTTCATCAAACCCAACCACAAGGGCTTTCATTCACAATCATACAATCAAACTCCTTGTACATTGTAAAAGAAATAACCTTCATTGCTTTAAAGTAAATACTATGAAAGATCCTAATTATTGTAATGAACATTCAAGCAACAAACTTAGAGTTTATGTTAATCACACCATTACACAACTTTGAGACAATAATGAATAAAGAACTCAAGGTTGTATCTATCGCAAGATTATTAAATCTCACCCAAAAAATGTTATCACATAGTATTGAGCTTCTTACCAATCAAAAATTCATAGACATAATACATGCATCCAAAATTCATCAAGAAAATGTATAGGGATCCTCACAAAACTATCAAACAAGAACTAGTTCAACTGTCAATGTGTATTTACAAGAAAACGGCTTCTTCTTCCTAAAATATTCTTCCTTTGTCCTTGACCATTCAAATGATGAATGGAAATTAGTTACAAAAAGGTATTTATACCTCCAATATTTGGTTTCTCACCGAATAGGACCTTTTTAACCTTTAAAATCATACAATTTTACCTTTATTTCAACATTTTAAGCTTAATCCTAGACTAGACCTCTTAGATATCTTTCATGTCCTTTTTCATAGAATCACCTTTAAACCTTCATACCAACTTGAAATTTCCTTGGTGACCTCAATAAAAGGCTAACAAATCTTAAACAATTCAAAAATGGGCTTAAATTTTAATCTTGCCTTTTTGGAGGGAAATACAATTTTCAAATTTTGAAAGGCCAAAGTCCAAACTAGCCTCCTCTAAGTGACTCTCAAGATAAGTAGATGATGCTCCCCGAATCAAAAGTTGAAGAAGAAAGAGGAAAGAAATCAAAGCAAAATTTCCTTCACAATGAAACATTTTGGTTTCTCCAAACAAAAGTAGTTTGTTAAAGGACAAAAGGTTTTTGAAGGATAAAGGAATATCCCTTTTTTCTCCAAGTGTCATTATGTTGCATCTTTTCGCTCGAGCCCAATCGAAGAGGGAGGGAATTTTTTTTGTTAAAATATTTTCCCCTCATTTTGGAAAAGATCTCGGTTTGCACAAAGCAATGTTTGAAGATTTCCTCATAGAGGTTTTGGGGGGAATTGGGTAGATATTTTGGTAAAATTTTGTATAATAATGATGGTCTTGTCCTCATTCTAGGGGTAGGTAGTCGTATAATTTTGTTGATCAAGTTCATTTTTAGTTCCAGTTTCTAGTTTTCTTCAAAAAAATTGTACTTGTCTAGTTATGTGAGGAAATGCTAAGGTGGTTGCATTGTACAACCATTAGTAGGTTTTGAAGGCATTTATTTATGTCTCCTTACCAAAACTTACATGAATGGATTCTCTCTGTTTTGATAAAACTATATTTTCTTGTTTTTATGTTTTAAAAGTATGAATGAGGTGATATAATTTTTGTTACAATCTTGTATTGGTTTTCTTTGTTAATTACGCAAAGGTCCTTCTTCAAATTGTTACATTCTTCTGGTCATTGTGAGAATATTATAGAGTAGTGTATACTTTACAATAGTTCAGTCTGGTTGTAAAATCCTAAGGGCAACATCACTTTTGAAAGGCTATTGTTATCCCTTAAGGGTATTTTGGGTGTATGAAATAAATATAGCAAGTGCTTTATCTAAACTCTAACTCAAGGATTTGTAGTTAGGATTTTGAAGACTGTCAATGACATTTTTACAAATTGAGTATCAATGAATGCAAATGTTATTTCACAAATTATGTTAAATTGATTGTTCTTTTCAAGCATCACCGTTAAGGATGGATTATTTCCATGGGAACATTAACATACCAAAGTCACAAAAGCAATTACCCTCCACCTTCAATTTCAATTAAGAACATCCAATTATCTTCACACATATTAAGAATATCATACCTGCATACCATACATATGCTTATTATGTAAATTTGTGTTTAATATATGTTCATTACCACTATGCTTTGTTGAAATATCACCAATTTTTTTATCCAATGTCATCTAAAGCACCCTTGATTGATACTATTACGTAGAAGTAATATCTACAATGATTAACCTCATACAGGTGGCATTGGGAACACTACACAACAAGATATCTATGAAAAATATATACTAAGAAATGTCTCTACATTTTTCGAGTACCATGGGTTTGAGAATGCAGCAGAGAGCATGTGCTCAAATAAGAATCGATATGGCGAGAAAAAAGTATCACTTCCTCTTAATGAAATTCAAAACAATTTACAACTACATTATTGGTTTGTGCCCATACCGATACCGAAAGCACAACCCATCATAAGTAGTAGTGGATTACAATTAACTCAAGGTAGAATTTTTAACTGAATTTGATATCCCATAGTTTGAGCAAGTAGAGTATTTTGCGCTCAAAGAGATCAAGAAAGATCTCATGAGAGTGTATGACCTTGTGATACGCATTTCAAAACTCTCATTTCCAAACTCTCATACGAAATACATCCTACACAACATGTGTAATGGTTTGTAGGAGGGATCTTACTACCATTTAGGTGTGTATTGTCACATAAGACTTTCACCAATTTGTGGGATGCATTATAATAATCCTTGTGTATTGAATCGGTGGAAGTATTAACATTGGTGTGAGCCCATTCATGGAGGCACAGATTACATAAATGAAAATGAACTTGGATAAGTTAACAACAAGCAAATATTGCGTAATGTGCAGTTGAATTTGGTGTATTGATTGTGAGGTGGAAGGCCACACCAAAAATATGTGCCCATGCATAAGTTTGAAGGTCATTCTTATAGCATGTGAAATATGTGAAGGTAATCACGGTGCTTGAAACTACCCCTTATTACATTTTTCCAAACATGAAAAATTATCCCCTTATTATAAAATATGTGATGCACACACTCAAGATACATCAGAAGGTCACATCATTCATCAAATTCACAAAGCTAAGTCATTAGGACTCCATCAAGACACTATCGAAGATGTCAATGCGGAGTTCATTTGATACTATCACGGATGAAATGGATGAGGCCAAAAAGGGAGTAGAGGTGGTAGATATCTACCCGGAGCTTACTATAATTGTGGATCATTATACCATTAACAGCTTTAATTTCCCATCCTTTCCATTCTTCACACATCGTCTAAAGGAGTACAATGTGGAAGATTTCCCCGACTTATATAAGCTAATAAAGGAAAAAGGAGAGAAGGGCATGTGGATGATTAAAATTGCTCACCTTGTTGAAAATGAGGATTAATTGAAAACTATACCGATAGAGGGGACAACCACCAAAGTACAGTCACAACACATACAATTATATACACGTAAGAGATAGCTTCTAACAAAGTGTCACTAAACTCCATTCACCAAATCCCTACCCTTATGGTCAATAGCGAGAAGGAGATCCTTCAAGGGGTGAAATATTTGATAAGATAAATCCAAGGAGAAACAAAATTTCTTAGAGATGAGGCCAGACTACACAATGAGAATATAATAATTTTGAGGAAGAATGGGTCAACAAAAATGAGTTCCATGAGGTATGTAGTTTATCAGTGCATGGAATGCATACTACCCTTACTAGGTCAATGGTTCTCCTAAGATAAGATAAGTAGCGCTTCAAAATAATTAAGGATGACATAAAGGTAGGATGTCATATCAACTAAGACAAATGGTTTTGATAGAGAGATATGTGTTTGTGTCTATATAGACTGATGGAACATTAATGACATCTTATTTAGTCCACATGCGTAAAATTTAATACACTCACAAAGGATTCCTAGAATAAGATGGGGTGACCAGTGTTACATGCATCCCCGCATGTTTTGTTCATGGCTAAAAAACACAATTTTGTGCCTATCGAGTCCTAAAGAATTTCATAATCAGTATCATAAGGGTGAAGCTCCATGGAGATTTTGAAGTCTTACCTTTAGCTAAAGCTAATAATTTCCCAGCACTACTTAGAAGACCACGGTGTTATGCTAATAATTCCTACATAAGATTTAAGAAACGGTATGTGAGTTTCAAAATGATAGTTAGCACATTATTTTCCTAATGGACCTTTAAAAAAGTACACCATATGAGGAGATGTAGAAGAGCACGAGTATTTGGAACATATATATAATATCCAAGCTACAAGGATAGAAAATTTTGAGCCAATAATGAAGGACAAGCTAAAATGGGGGACAACTAGTCAATCTACAACACTTGAGTGTTTCTTATGAAAATTTGGCACATGGATCATACGAACTACTAGGGCGAGAATATGGAATGATTCAATGCACAACAATCCACAATACTATCAAAGCGTCCTTGAAAATTCACAAAATTGTTCAAAAATCAAGTCTGAAGAATACTCAACCCCACCAAGCTTTAGTGGGAGGGAAGATATCCAAGCTTTTCTTAAGGACGTGGATGCCTATATACACACTGCTTGAAAAGCACGGTTAAACCGTGTAGACACACCAAAATAACCACTACACATTATAAATGTTTAAAATATTACTAAACCTTTGTCCCTCTCTAAAATCAATTTAATTAATTCTATTGCCCCATATCACCCCCTTTAGCTAATTCTATTAGTTATTTTAATATCTAATCAATTAAATAAATCCTAACTAGAGCTTTCTATAAAATTATTTTTTTAGAAATTATTTTAATAAATCGATATTTTGGAGGACCCGGAGACATAAGCACACTTTGCCAAACTCCCTTATCAATGTGTATTGTCTTGGAATTCTGATTTCTCTTATTATTCTAGAGTTTTATAGTCTTTTAAATGTAAATTGAAATGTACTAAATTTATAGAAAAATACATAAATTTTAATAATCTCTTTTAAATCGTTTTAAAGTACAAAATTGTGAGTTTTCAATATTTAAAAGTTGCATACAATTATGGATCATTTGGTAGAGATCCCATCTGTTGAGTCAATTCATTGCAATTATCAAGCTCAATACAACCAATCACCACCGAACCATGTGTCGAGCTTATAAAGATCTTCACTAAAATGGAGCATAGTGTGGTCGAAGCCATGTATAATTTACATAGAAAATACACTCAAATCAAAATGAAGCACATGTGAAGGTATTTGAACCCTTCACCATGCGAGGTAAAAGGATATGCCTTAACCATTGATCCACGAACTCGTAAACTTTATAAAAGGGATAAAATTTGCATTTGTTGGGTACGTTGGTTCGATTGCATTATTTTGGAAAGAAGAGTGGATATCCAAATTTTCACCTTTTGTAAGTAGATTTTGGGCAAGTGTAAATCGGTATATTGCGGGAAGAGATAATTGTAGAATTCCTAGAGAGATATAGACTTGCCTAAGAGTTAATTGAAGACTTTCTAGAGATATATAGATTTGCTTAACCCCATTTTGGAGAATTTTAGCCTCATGAAGAAATAGAATAGGCCTTTTTAGGAGAGAGAAAATGCAGCGAGAGATCATTTTTGTAGTAACAAGATGTTGTAAAGTCGAGATCTTGTTCTGAGTCTTACTAGAGGTGTTCATAAACTTTGCAAGTCATATTACCCATTTTAGAGAATTAGATGTAAGAATTAGTGTTATTTTTGCATCATTAATAGGATTGCTCTTTGTATTTGTAAACTTGGAGACACGGTCCATCGCAGATGGACTTCGTTATCAATATCGGAGTAAATGTCTTTGTTTTTATTTATATTTGTAGTTTTAAATCATTTCTTGATGTCTGGATTGAAAGTTTTAAAGCCATTTAATTGCTTACGGGAAATGGAGATAACCTTGTAAAATAATCAAAACTTAGAAAATGGTTAAGTGAGGTATCTAGAATGTTTTCCATGGTTAATATGAACCTTTTAATTTAGATTTTGAACTAATTTACATCATATTAAGCTAATTTTATGTTTTTGCAAGTAATTATGGGAAAATTGAGAACTAATGAAAATGGATGCAGAATTGGTGGAATAGAATTGTTATGCATTCCTAATCAATTTCAGACTTTATACGCCAAAATATAATGTATCGCATGGATTTGATATGAAATAATTGTCCATAAAAGCAAGAATTGAGTCAATTTTCTTTTAACCATTTTTGGATCAAGTTTGGTATCAAAGCGGATTTCTGAAGCATTGCTTAAAAATTTTCTCGCTTTATATTATTGCATTGGTTCAAATTATAGTTACATCTGAAGTTGCTCAGAATAGGATAACCATGGGAAAATCTCGGAAAAGGAGAGACTTGAGGAGCTAGAAGCCATTAATCGCCAAATTTAAGAGGAGAACTCTTAACTAAGAAGAAGACGGCAATGTGTGTGTGTATACAAAATCATGTATATATATTCGAGATCTAAGAAATATAAAGATGGAGGTAAATGAAAACCATAACCAAGTATATGGGAGAAACTCAATATATATATATATATATATATATATATATATACACATTCTATTCATGGAAAACCCCGTAAAAGGGATGCAAAAAAAGAGATCATTCCAGGTTGTATATATCCATCCATAAGAAAATAACAAATCTCCATAACCTCTTGCAAGCTCCATGGCCTCCATCCTTAACCTACAAAAGCAAAAATAATGCAAATGAGAGGTTAGGGAAAGAAAAAGTGAATAAAATAAAACTCATAAGGATTTTTAGGGCAATCTAGATCCAAGGGCTCTAATAGACCTAATCCATGGTTGAGAATGAATCCTACAACATTTTAAGTGATGGTAATTTTATGGGGGTGGGTTAAAAATAAATAGGTATGTGTATTTAACTAATGGGGCCACTTAGTGGGTTAGACTAAGTTGAGACCCCTTTTCTGTCATGGATCATTAAATAAGTACATGACATTTGATTTGGTTATTAAAATTAAAGTTTCTCATGGGGTATTTTTAATTAAATTAATTTAAGGAGTTAAAAGGGACAAGTGTAAATGTGAAAATTAAATAAATAAAATAAGGGTGCAAAGCACGGGTATTAATGACCTAGGTAGATGTGACTACTTTTAACTTAGGAATTGTTTTATAAAATTTTATTAGGGACCTAAGTGGATAAATGAGATTAATGTTAAATCGGAATTAATCAATCGTAACTAAAGTTTTACCCTCGCAACATTTTAAAAAAAAATCCCACAAATTTTTTTCCTAATAAATAAAAAGTATTTGATGTGGTTTTAGAGCGTTGAAATTTGTGGGCATTACAATGGCATTCCTTGGAGGATAAAAATTGAGAGCTCTAAGAGAGATTGAGAAGCCAAGGAGGAATCCTCTTGGGTGTCATAGAAGCATTACAACTTGAGTTGCAAGCCAAGGATGGGATCTGAGCAAAGTATAAAATTAGTGAAAATGGAGTAGATAGAAAAATCCATCAAGGGTTAGCCCTCTACCACATATGAAAAAACCTCGGAGGTATTCACTTTAAGTGAATCACCATGTATATTTTCATCCCATCATGAATTAGATGTTAATCTTAATAAATTTGAGAAATATATTAAAGGTATTGGATTCAAATTAATAAATAGAATGGTATTTCACGAAAATGGAATTGGAATCAATGGAAAAGGTATTACTAATCCTATACATGTAGAGGAAATACCTTGCTATGCAAGTTTTAGATATGGCAGTGATAAGATATAATTTATAGAATTCTCTAAAACAAGCTGAAGCAAGACAAACTTCAAGAAAAGAGCTCTGCGCCACTAGAGCTCCAAAAGCAACATATTCAAGGTAAAGACTATGTGTTTTTTCAATCCTACTAATGAGGATATTGTTTCTTTGAAAACCGAGAAGGTCGCCCAAAGTGATTGTGGGAGTGAGTGTAAGTTAAGGAATGAACAACCTTCCAAGCAAGGAAAAAGCATCCAATGAGGATGAAAGGCATCTCTAAAGTGAGGTGAAAATTCTAGAGGAGATAAAACAATTTCCCTTGACATTATTGCACAAGTTTACATTCCTAAAAGAAATGGACAACCTAAATACTCCATTGTTAAGCCATTATGTGAAGGTCGGGTAACATAAAATTTTTGGTATTCATTTCCATATACTTTGTATGGATTAAATAAACATTGTATGGCCATATGTTGGAAGAGGAAATCCTTAGAAAAAAGGATTAACAAAGACTACTCTTTAAAACAATATACGGGAAATAGAAAAGACTACTATGCTCATTGTAGAATGAGTGGACACTAGATTGGAAACACTTGTAAACTCTGCCTCAACATTGTAAGAAAAAAATTAACACAAAACCAAAAATCCAATCTCATACAAAAAACCATCTATCGATGAAAAACCCAATCAACGGAGTAACCCACGAGGAGCATCTATCATAATGGGTGGTAAGACAACACTTGCATTTATGGATACCATATTTCTATAGCTGAAAGTCATTTAGCATGCCTAAATTTTGCATCTCTTATTCATTGTTTTTATTATCTTAATCATGAAGGAAACTAACTCATTACTTGAGTAAAATGTGTAGGTAGCATATGGAGAAGGCATTTAGTGAAAAGCAAAAAAATGAGCAACTTGTTATAAGTTATATCATTTTGTTCTCATAGGCATGTTAACATTCAAATTAGCATGATTGCTTAGCATTTCTTGTAATAGTTGACAAGATGGGTAAAGAGATTCTCTAAATCAATGTTTAAGGTATAATAAGCATTGTTGTTTTTTGAATGTACGTTGGCATTCTTTCCTTCCATTTAAAAAATATACTTGTAATTTTTGTGCAATTACTTAAATACATGTTCGTAAGACCCTATATCAGAAACATTTATAAATGGAAGAGCATTTAAAATCCATGTCTAATTGTAATTGATAATAATACCCCACTTTGAAGGGCTACTTGTACAAGTAATTTTCAATCCAAGATAAGGATGCTAACAAACATTCATAAAGCAATTGTTTTGTTATTACAATGTATTATATTGTTTTTCTTTGATAACATTGAGCAGTAAGAAGAATATAGGCATCCTTATAAAAGAGCTTCGTGTTAGCCTTAGCAATGAAAAAATGCTAAGAATAATTCACCAAAAATATACCAAGACACTTTGATTGCAGAGGGTTAGATGGAAAAGATAGGAGGGAGTTGTAAAAATTCTTTGTCACATGGTTATAGGTTTCGGTTTGGGGTAATTAGACTCGAGATGGAGAAATTGATCTATAGGGATCCAGAAAAACAAACCATTATATCTAATCCATCAAAGCAACAAGAAGGAAAAGTGAAGGAAAAGGGGAGAAAATGAGGTTATGTCATTATTTTAATAGAACTACATCTCATGCGAGAATGGCGGATTCTGAAGCGCACCCAACCAGGTGGCATTCATGTAGCCACCACCCGGCCAGGGGAAGCAGTCATGTAATCACCTGGTATGCGCGTAGGGCGACGGTCTTGTCACTTTTGATGGAAAAAATAAAATGGAGCACGAACATCCATGGATTCAAAAATTTGGGTTGTGCCTCTTCCCTTCCCGACCTTTCCCATTCCCCAATGCACGTGAGGACATGGGGAAGGCTATAAATAATAGAAGGAGTAAGAGAATTGAGCATCGATTGGAGATCTAAAGAGATCAAGAGAAATTAAGTCATGAGAGCAAGTGAACAGAGATTATTCGGTGTTGGAGTGGAATTGTAGGAGTAAGGTGTAATAAGCATATTGAGCAAGTAACTAGAGGATAGGTTTACATTGTTGCTTCTCTCTATACTTATTGTAATTTGTAAATTGTTTATAATTGGCCAATACAAATGGGAAGAAAGAGCAGTTTCCCTTCCCGACTGGTTTTCCCTCGAATTGGGGGTTTCCAAGATACAATTCTTGCATTGTGTGTTTTAATTTTTAGCATTCTCTACAAAAATTTCTAAGCCTTTGGATAATCAGTCACTAAAGCTCAAAAGTGTCATTTTCCAAAATAGAAAATAGAACAGTACATTTATGTGATTTCGTAGATTTCCAAAGTAGAAGTTTACGGATCAAAAACAAAATACATGCCAACACATTCCAAGATGTAGCTCCATAATGGAAGATATAGCCCTATTAGGAGAGACAACTCCATAATTAAAGAAATGTCCCTACTTTGGAGAGACTGCTCTATAATTGGAAGAAATTGCCCGTTGGGAAAAATAACCGTTGATGATTGTAACTCAAGGTGAGAAGTTTAAAAATTCCTTCTAATGATGTTTTGTTCTGCATTATTTAACAAGTTGTAGGAATAAATTATACTTCGTATAAGAGAATGGAAATCTAGAAAAGAGGAGCTATACATTCAATGATTTTCTCGAGAATGGAAACTTTTGGTGGCTAAAACTTTTTTCGGTGTGGAGGTGTGATATGGAGGATATTCATGGTTTATTTTTTCTTTAAACTTCTTGACACTAGTTGCATATGGAAGATATCGTCAATATCTTTTGACACCTTTTGAATGGCGTAAAACAAATATCGTATGTGGAAGATACAATCCGCTCAATTTTATCTTCAAGCTGTAAAACTAAAAGCACAAGTTACACAACAACTTGATGTGGCATTAGAGGAAGTGACAAGTGGACCAATGTAATCTTGACTAGTGGAAAAGTATTCTGAGTAAAAATTTGGTTTGTAGCCTTCGGTCTTCGACGGTCAGTGGGTCCCACATGGTATGTTGGTTGGGGACCTAACAATCGATGGGTCCATTATTTTTCAAGAGGAGGACCCTATCACCCTTCTTCACATATATGCTTTAGCTTATAAATGCACATGAAGACCAGATTGTCATGCATGTGGGAAAATTTCCTAGTGTTGCCAAATACCCCCATGTCAAGTCTAAGTTGTGAAATGTTAATTAAACATTATAAAATAAATAAACATTCACTAAATATTATTAAAAAAATAAGCGTACACTGAGACACTAAATTTAACGTGGAAAACCCCAATGGGGTAAAAAACCATGAAGAATAATTTTCCATTAACGAGAAACATTACAGTCTAGTAACTTATTTCCTCACTTCCTTCTATAATTTTACCCGCGTGAATTCAATTTACCTTGATATGGACCATGACCATATTTATATAACCCCGAGGGTTATGAACATTAAGTGACGGGGTATACCCTCTACGCCCCCACCCCGTTTAAATAAATTGATTTCATTAAAAACAATTAACCACAAACTCATTGTTTATATTAAATAATTAAGAATATAAATATTCTCAATTATTTAATTATAAACGAGGTTTATACAACACTTAATATTATGTTCTAACGCTCCCCCTTAATATTAAGTGGGGAACCATATGCCAACATTACATGTTTATACAACTACTGATAGGATTTACAAATCTATAAACTATTAGTGAAGGTTTAGGCTAACATATGACTTTTGAAGGATTTATAATACCTTCATTATGCTCAACTTACATTTTGGTACAAAAGGGTTTGAAATCCATAAATCGAAGTTATGATTCAAGCTAAGCATGATTTGTGAGACTACATCTCACGGTTTCTCATGGAAAAAAAATCTTAAAACCGCATCTTTAGGAGCCTCTTATAACACAAGGTTCTCCTTAACAAATTGATGTAACACATTGGACTATACACCGTAAACTTAGAGTTATAAGTTTACAAAGATCATAAAGATATTTTTACAATGCTTTACAATGGAGCAGAAGTATAGAGGAAGAATTATCAACTGAGCAACCATTAGGAGGTGATATTTCCATGCACACTCTCCCTCAATGGAAACTCAGAAAGGCCAAGTATTGCACAAAACTTACAGATTTTTGACAACCCACAAGTGGCTCATAAACATAACGCAACTTAATCTTCGAGACAAGCAATACTGGAGATCTATATCATTGCGAGAGGATCTTCTCTCAAATAAGGAATATATAAACATCTATATGCTTTGTTTTCTAATGTTGAAATGGATTCTTAGCAAGAACAATGCAACTCGGCTATCACATAGAATAGTAATATTGCATTTAGCTTCTATGTGTATCTTTTTCATCACCGCTTGACCATATGGCTTCTTTTGTTGCTCCCATTAAACTTCTACAATTTTCCTCGATTATAAGAAATGGAGACTATTGGATGTTTTTACTATTCCAAGTAATGGTACTGCACCAAAAAACTTAAACACATATCTAGTATATTTTATATCTAAGATAACATCAACATGGTTAGAGTCATAATATCCATATAAACATCATAATAAGCATAATATAAATCATTATTGATTTCACTTTCAACCATCTATAAATTTTACATTGATAGATTAAACAAGTTGTATAACTTAAATAATAATATGCTTAAGAACAAACCATGTTATATTACAAATATGTGAAAAATTTCACCATATTGATCTTATGAAATATATATTAGATGCAATCAGTATTAGACATCTCCAATACAAACACAAAGGTGTCCCCAAGTGTTATTTGATATGCATATAATAATATTTTAGTAATCATATACTAAGAAATGTTTTATCAACAACATATATATCTTCATTATCTATTCTAAGCCCTCAAAAAAGTGATAAGACTGATAAATAACATATCAAGAAAGATAACCAAATCATGTAAGAATAATCATTACATACACAAAGGTGAGGTTTTGTTCAAAAAAGGTATTGAGCACAGGAACAGAGAGCAGGGGTCGAGGGCGGTAGCCCTCAACAGGGTCGAGAGGCGGGACCCTCGTGAGGTCCGGGACAGTGCCCCTAGTGCACTCCTTGAAATTGACAAAAATCAACTCTTTGTGATAAAAAAACCATGATTATTACAACAATTTGTATGATCAACATTTCGATAATAAATTAGGTTTTACGGAGGAAAAACATTGCAAAAAGAATTTAGAAACAGTCCCCCGTCATTCAAGCCATGTAGTCGAATTTCAATGAATTCACGTCGAAAGAAAGGGACATGTCAAACAAATAATCTATGCATACGATATATTAGTTTAACAATAATAATTTAACAAAATGTGAGTGAATTTTTTTAGTTTTTCATAAAAAGACAACGACAACTTAGTCATCGTGCCATAAAAAAACTTTACTTGAATGACTAAGGAGAGGAGCCAATAGGTGAGCATGGACCAATAATTGTGAGGGTAGATATAAAGTTAAGGACTAGTACATGTAACTTTTTCATTTAAAACTTGGAGAAAAAATAGTCAATAAAATGTGTTACATCAAATCACATCAAACAATCACCCAATCAAATGATGCCACATAAGTGAAAAAAAATGCATGACATTATGCCCAACAAATGATCCACCCCTAAATTTGTTTGTATGAAAAACTACTTAAATTGAATACCTTAAAACCCCACTTTCCACATTATATAAATGCTCCAAAGAAAATATTTAAATTTAAAATAAAAATATATATTAAATGGTATTTTTATTTTCAAAATAAGTAAGAGGACCTAGTTGTTGTACACCCCTCAACTTAGGGTGCACAACCACTTGGTCCTCTCCCTTATATAAACAATTTTATCAAAATAAATTTCCTTATTTAGAAAGGAAAAAATTAAATTAAATTAATATAAACTAAATTATTTTAGTTTAATAAATACGAACAAAAAATATATTTACATATAAAAAAAGTGTGGAGGAAGATCCATGAAGAGTCAAACTAGGGGCCAAGCTCAAATGAGCCAAGATCCTCCAGACCGCTCGCGTTAAAATCCATATGTTCCAATAATACGGGTGATTCTCTTCTATCTAATAATCCAATTGATTCTCTTCTATCTAATAATCCAATTGATTGATAAGAATGCTTCTACACTTTTTTTGCATGCGTGTCCATCAACACTATCACTACTACAACATCTAATAAAGCCGCATTTAAGTCAAAAAAAAATCGAGGAGTCTTTGTAGACAACTTAGTTGATGGTGAGCGGGAAGGAATCATTATTTTAAAGATTTTTACAAATACCGTTCTTAAGGCGGCAGAAAAAATTAGATACTTTAAACAAGGGAAAGCGCCCAAATTGCCAATAAATGATACTAGGCAACAAGCCAAATGTGAGGAAAAAATAAATGAAACACGTGTGCAAGAGAACACATACTTGAAAAGGAAGTTGAAGATCTTGAAACTATGCAATAAGAGAATATCTTATAGATTTAGCCACCACAACCCGTGTAGGAAGAATGTAAGCAGAAAATCAATCAAAACACGAGCAATGTGGAAGTGGTATGCCTAAACATCACGCACGTTTGCGGTTAATGTTAAATACGGGTTTTTACTTTTGTCTTACGAAAATTAGTGTGGCGTCTTGGTGGGGGCAAAATCTGGTGGGGGCCAAAATTTAGGGGCCTCGATATAGCACAGATAAATGGGCGCTTGGGATTAATAGGTAAACAACGTTAATGCATGACACTTTTCACGACCGTCCACGTGTTTTTGGACACGTTAGAGACCGTGTTTTGATTGTGCGAGAGGGAGGACATCGATTACAAACATGCCATAACCATCAATCTTGGAGGAGATTTTGAAAAATAAAAGGAACCGTATTGAAATAGCATAAAGGGATAGTTGGGCAATCTGAGATCGCTACATTCACCACCTCTGCTGTGGCCTCGGGTTGTCAATTATTAGCATTTCAATGGTGGTGTAAATGAACACACAAAATATTGGCCCGTGTAGAGTGGGAAAGATGAAGAAATGGTAGGCGAGAGAAAGGTCGTAGGCAAAGTCGACGCTTCGTGGCGAGATGGAGCTTAGCTACTGCTACGCAGAGGATACAAGAACAATATTCACCAAGTTTTGGTGTTGCAGTTGTGGTTCAGATTTCAAGCACAAGCGCTCATTGAAAGATCATATTGAAGGATGCATGATCAAATCTGCCAACTCTTCAGTCCTCCTCAGTTCCACCACCAATTTTTTTTCATTAATTATTTTTTTCTTTCAGTTAATAAACTACAGCATGTCTCGGTCATTGTTTGTTGGCATGATCAATACCTGATTTTTAGGATCTAGTTGATTTCATCTTACTTTTCTTCTTAGATTATCTACCTAATAAACCTGTAGTTGCTATTTTTAAATGTAAACTTTTTTCTTCATAATTCCACACACAACAGAAGGAAAAGAAGACAATTATGAGTTAAATAAAAGAGAACTTTATTATCTTTGTTGTTCGCTCACTTTGTGAGCAGATATACTATTAATTTTTGTGCTTTGTTTTCTTTGTTAAATAATATATTCAGTATAGTATAAGTGTTGAGTATTAAAATCTTCAATTGGTATCAAAGTTGGTTGTAGGAATATATTTTTTTGAAAAATTTGCGGGTTAACGGTTCTCTCCAAGAATTGTCAGAATGTCAAATGGTGGCAATTTTTCATTCCAACTTTCGTGGTTTACCGGAGACAACTACGATTACTAGAGTATAAAGATGAAGACTCTACTATTACCCTAAGATATTTGGGATTTAGTAGAAGGAGAATACACGGAACTTTGCATATCGAAATGCTTTAAATGCTTTAACGGCAAATCAACAAACCCAATGAAAGAAGACAAAAAGAAGGACAATCGAGCTATTTTTGCTATCCAATTTGCATTGGATATATCATTTTTTCCCCGTATAGTTGGTATGACAAAGTCAAAGGACGCATGGGAGGCCCTACAAACTACATACCAAGGATCTGACAAAATAAGGTTGGTAAGACTTCAAACCCTTCGAAGATATTTTGAAAGTTTAAGTATGAAGGAAGTTGAGTCTATTCAAGAGTTTATTACTAGGGCTCAAAGTATTGTGAACCATCTTAAAACTCAAGGGGAAAGTGTCACAGAGCAAAAATTGTACAAAATATTTTGAGATCTCTTCCTCCAAAGTTTGATCCAATGGTCATAGCCATTGAAGAAAGTAAAGATCTAACCACATTCAAAGTTGCAGAGTTGATAGGTTCTTTGCGATCTCATGAGGAGCGTATGCAACATTCTACAGAGGACCTAGTTCAAGTTTTCCAATCTACTTTAAGAATTGAAGAAAAATCTACAGCCCCTTCTCAATAAAGAAAATCTCAAAGGGAGTCTTCTACATCTAGAGGACGTGACAGAGGAAGAGAAAGAGGAAATAAAAGAGGAAGAGGAATAATTTCTATGGATCAGAGAAGCATCTAGTGCCAATCTTGTGAAAGGTATGGACACTATGAATCGAATGTAGGAAGAAAAATCCGATTTGAATAAGTCAACACCAACTATACTAAAGAGCATTTTGAAGAAGCAAAACACTCTATATTCTTTGCTTGCAATTTGGAAAAAGAACCTCAAAATGATGTTTGGTTCTTGGATGGTAGTTGCTCAAATCATATGACAAGTAAATCTAATCTCTTTGTCAAATTAGATGAATCTGTAAGGAGTCAAGTAAAATTTGGTGATGATAAAGAGGTTGATGTAATGGGAAAAGGTACCCTTGTAGTGAAAACTAAGCAAGGAGAAACTACATTTATTCATGACACTTTGCATGTTCCCAAATTACAACATAATCTTTTAAGTATTGGGCAGCTTGTAGAAAAAAATTACAAGGTTGTGTTTGAAGATAACTGCTGCAAAATATTTGATAAATTAGCTAACCATCATCTTGTAGCAAAGGCTTGTATGACAGAGAATAGATTATTTCCTCTCACTTTGGATTCTACTAAGATGCATGCCCTCAAGGAAACCATAGATGATTTGTGGTTATGGCACCAATGGTATGGTCATTTGCATTTTCAAGGATTAAGTTTGCTTCATAAGAAAGGCATGGTGAGAGGACTTCCTGCAATTTAGGCAAAAGAAGAAGTTTGTTCAGGATGTGCACTTGGAAAAGAACATCGATACAGTTTTCCGGTGAACAAATCATGGAGGGAAAAATCTCCTCTAGAGCTTGTGCATAGTGACATTTGTGGTGACATGCAAGAGGAATATTTGGGTAAGAATATTTATTTTCTGACATTTATTGATGATTTCTCACACCACACATGGGTTTATTTTCTTAAGAAGAAATGAGGTATTTGAATGCTTCAAGCATTTTAAGGCTATGGCAGAAAATCAAAGTGGTTATTCTCTCAAAATACTCGAGAGAGATAGAGGGGGTGAATTCACTTCCAATGAGTTTGTTGGTTTTTGTGATACTCGTGGAATCAAGAGACAAATTACAGCAGCTTATACCCCACAACAGAATGGCATTACAGAAAGAAATAACCATACCATTATGAAGATGGCATGAAGTATGTTGCAGTCCAAAAACCTTCCTAATTGCTATTGGGGAGTTGTAGTAGCAACCACAACTTATATTTTGAATCCCAACAAAATTGCTTCAGAATATCACTCCCAAGGAAGCCTGGAGTGGACACAAGCCCTTAGTAGCTCACTTTCATGTATTTGGTTTCCCTGCATATGTTCATGTTCTAGAAAATAAGCAGAAGAATTTGGATGAAAAATCCCAACTTTGTATCTTTGTGGGCTATTCAGATTTCACAAAATGATACAAATTCTATAATCCTGACACAAAGAAATGGATTATTAGTCGAGATGTGGTTTTGATGAAGGGGGAGCATGGCAATGGAAAAAGGTGTTCAACAAACTACACCACTAATCATGGGTATTGAATATGATCAAGTTCCTCCTCTCCCCACAAGCTCAAGTGGAAGTTCAAGCCCCAGTTCACCAAGTTCCTCTTCAGGTGATAGTTCTAGTCCACAATCAAGTCCAAGTTCTTCACGAAAGGTATGAAGTTTAAATGAAATTTATCGAAGGAGTTCTAATGTGAATCTAGTTTCCAATCTTGCTTTGTTTAGTACCATTCAAGTTGAACCTTCTATGTATGAAGAATCCATGAAAGAACAAGTATGGATTGATGTTATGAATGAAGAGATGCATGCAATTGTTAAAAACAATACATGGGAATTAGTGCAAATTCCTAAAGATAAACAAGTGATTGGTGTCAAATGGATTTATAAGGTGAAATATCATGTTGATGGTTCTATGAATAGACACAAGGCAAGATTAGTTGCCAAGGGATTTGCACAAACGTCTGAGTAGATTATTTAGAGACTTTCGCTCCAATTGCAAGATTTGATACAATCAAGATTATATTGGCTATTGTTGCACAACAAAAGTGGCCAATCTATCAAATGGATGTAAAATCGGCCTTCCTAAATGGTTTTATTGATGAGGAATTCTATGTGGAAAAACCTCTTGGTAATGAAATTTCAGGAAAAAAACATTTTGTTTACAACCTAACAAAGGCTCTCTATGGGTTGAAGCAAGCACCTCGTGCTTGGTATGTAAGGATTGAAGTTATTTCTTGAAGAAGGGATTCATTTGAAGTTCCTCGGAGCCAACCTTCTATATCCAGCATCTTGGTAATGATACTCTAATTGTTTTCCTTTATGTTGATGATCTCATTTATACAGGAAATAGCCCATCTCTCATGGAGAAATTTCAAGCAGAAATGAAATAGGAATTTGAGATGTTAGATCCGAGACTCATGCATTATTTTCTTAGAGTAGAGGTGCAATAACACTCTAAAGGTATATTCATTTCTCAAACCAAGTATGTGGCTGATCTATTAAATCAGTTTAGAATGATGTCATGCAATCTTTGTAGTTGTCACTCGTGTTGCCCTTGGTGAAAAATTAACCAAAGAAGATGCAAGTTCCAAAGTAGATGCTACTTTATACATAAGTTTGGTTGGGAGCCTCCCGTACCTCACTACCACGACACCTGACATTATGTATGATGTGAGCCTCATCTCTCAGTTCATGCAGGATCCACATCAATCTCATTGGCGTGTTGCAAAAAGAATTTTAAGGTATGTGAGTGGTACACACAATTTTGGCATTCATTATTCTCCCACAAATAAGTTTGAGCTATGTGGTTACAATGATTTTGATTGGGCGGGTTCAGTGGATGATAGAAAATAAACATCTGGTTATATTCTCTCACTTGGTTGTGGAGTTGTCTCATGGATTAGTAAAAGCAAGCAATCATTGCTCTCTTCCATAGAAGCGAGTATATTGCAGCAGCATCATCTAGTTTTCAAGCCATATGGATTAGACGGATTTTGGAAGATTTGCAATTGGTTCAGGAATATCCAACCACTATTTACTGTGATAACAGTAGTACCATTGCAATGACCAAAAATCCAGTGTTTCATGCTAGATCAAAGCACATTGAGATTCGACATCACTTCATCCGAGACTTAGTTCAAGATGGGACAGTGGAATTACAATTTTTCCCTACAGATTGAGCAAGTTGTTGATATTTTTACCAAAGCTCTACCTACAGCCAGTTTTGTTGCTTTGAGGAATCAGTTGGGACTCATCCCGTTGCTCATGTAGGGGGAGATTGAAGGATGCATGATCAACTCTGCCAACTCTTCAGTCCTCCTCAGTTCCACCGCCAATTTTTTTCATTAATTATTTTGTTCTTTCAGTTAATAAACTGCAACATGTCTCAGTCAGTGTTTCTTGGCATGATTGATGCCTGATTTTTAGGATCTAGTTGAGTTCATCTTTTGTTTTCTTCAGTTATCTACCTAATAAAATGTAGCTGCTATTTTTAAATGTAATCTTTTTTCTTCAGACTTCTACGCATAGCAGAAGGAAAAGAAGACAATTCTGAGTTGA
Organism: Taxus wallichiana var. yunnanensis; assembly: GCA_018340775.1. NCBI lineage: Eukaryota > Viridiplantae > Streptophyta > Pinopsida > Cupressales > Taxaceae > Taxus > Taxus wallichiana. The sequence goes on along the minus strand of CM031235.1, from coordinate 875,487,538 downwards.
ATAAAAGAGAACTTTATTATCTTTGTTGTTCGCTCACTTTGTGAGCAGATTTACTGTTAATTTATGTGTTTTGTTTTCTTTGTTCAATAAGATATTCAGTATAGTATAAGTGCTGAGTATTAAAATCTTCAATAGCGCCATGGACATCTTCCTGTAGGCTGTAGCACTATATAGTTCTAATTTAGAAGGTGGTTGTTAACAAAGTGCAAACCAAACACAAATTCACACAAGTTTTGTCTTTTTCTTTTTTAATTATTTAAGATTACGTAAAATGCACAAAATTTGTATATAAATTGTTGATTTTAAGAGAGTGTGTTTCATATTTATATCTAATAGCATTGCATGAAAACTAAGGAGTTACTGGATAGGTTTGTTTTGCTAAAGGTTTGGCCGCACTATTTTTAAACTTAGATGTTCCAACACCTCTATAAGTGGGAATTTCGGGTGACAGGGGTATGGAGAAGTTTGCTCTAATGTTTTCGGTACGTCTAATTTAAGATTTTCTTTTTATCTTATTTTGAATATATCATGTTTGAATATTTTGAACTGAAGACTTCGGCTCAGCTGGCTTTTCCAAATTTATTACAAAAATCAGATTTTCCTGGATCCGACCTAGTGCATTTTCTATACAAGTACAAACACAAATACAATAAGGTGTATAGATCGTTAGCGATCATGGACCGCATTGAGATAGTGAGTTTTCCTTATAATGTAATATTGTGGTTCAAGTACAAATTATTGTAGCCTTATTGTTTTCTGTGTCGCAGTTTCACCTGAGAGATACAATATCAAAGTGGAGCAGCAACCAATTAAGGTTGTGTGCTAAGTGTTGAATATTGAATACATTCATCCAATGGCGAGAGATATGTGGTGACTGCAAATCCCAGGATTGTGATGGAACCGTTTCTCAAATATTATTTGAATGTGGTTTATCTAATGGGAAATAACATTGGGATAATCAAGTGATTTCTTGGATAAACTACGTGTGTTGTTTGGAATGAAAAAGAAGTCCGACGAAATCTATGTAAAATTGTAGGAATTGTTTTGGGAGTAAGCTACGTGCCACATACAAGACCTACACTAAATGATGCACGGGGAAAGGAGAAATACATATTCCTCCACCACCTTATTGAGAAGTTGGAAATTGTATTTAGATATTTGAGCATGTCTCTCGGAATATCTACTACAGTTGTCAAAAACCTTCTAGCATGTAGTGGCTACCAGACTGCAACCAAGATTTTTTTAGGATTGTTGCAAGAGAAATTGAGTTTATTTTGAAGATTGTGGGGATTATTGGTACACTATTTAGTGAAGTAAGCTATAAATAGAGACTTAAACTATAACAAGGTGTACAATGTTAGACTTGAAGTTCTAAGAAGGAATCCATTTGTACTCCTATTATGAAAAATGTTGCTTGAATATTATGTTTATTGCATAATGATGCTCTAGATTGCCCTGGTGCTTTTACAAATTTCTAACTAGACAATATGGCATGATAAATTAAACCTTTCTTGCCTTCCTTCTAGAATTGAAGCCTCAAACTTAAATGTAAATATCTATCATTTATTTATCACCTTAATTAATGTTCCGATCATCTTTGTGTGGGTTGTGGACAAAAGCATAGTAGTACACATATATATACAAGCACGTTAGTGAAGAATAATTTTCAAAAAGAAGCTTATTTTAAAACACCAAACGGGACTGCATTTTCATGGTTTCTTTCTATTTTCTATTTTCTTTTTGTTTTATTTTTATCTATAAATGGTGTTTTTTTAGTTATGTAATTATGTGGTCTAAGTGCATTTCTGGATTTTTGTGTTTATTATTTTGTTTTGGTTTGAATGAGTGATCGCAGCAGTCAATAGACAATGATCATCTTCATGGTAAGGGTTTACATGCTTTTTTTGCTTAGATTAAATGTTATTTTTATGGTGAAAGAAACTATTTAGACTGCTAGGATTCAAATCTGTTTGTTTGAACGTTTAGATTCCTATTTGTAATAGTTCTCAACCCTTTTGTATTATGTGGAAGAAGAAAAAGAAGATGAAGCCTTGAAAAAGCGTCTTAAAAAGCACCATAGAATAAAGCAATGGAAATCTATGGGAAATGGCACATTTGTGGGCATGTGGAAATGCATGGTGTATTTAGAGGATGTCTTTGCCCTTTTAGTGCATCAATTGAGATTTAGGAAAGTAGATGAAGGCCACCTATCCACTTGCCATTGTCCTTTCCTTCCCCTCCCTTCATTCCATTGGTAGGAACAAGGGATGTCATGAAAAAGTGTTTGACAATGTTTTGTACTCTTATGTAAAGAATATTTTTTAGTGAAATTTTCACATCTTTCACAAATATTCTTAATGAGAGCTAAAAATTTTGCCAATTAGTTTTAACATGATAGGAATTTCAGTTATGTCATGGACCATGGATATTAATTTTTTTGTTGTGTTATGGTCTCAATAAGGCGCTAATTTGGTTGGGAAACTTTGAACCCCCATCTTAGCAATATTGAAAAGTTTGGTTGATAGAAATATTTCAACTACATGGAGCAAAGCCACATTCGGACTATCTTTTGTTAAAATATTTTTGTTAGCACTGCTTAAATTTCTTGTTTAATGTAACAAATTTTTTTGTTAGGACTACTTAAATTTCCTATTTAATATGACAGATGACTTCATACTACGACAAGGTGATTGCTTAAATTTTGTGAAAAAATTTTGTACAACAACTACAAATAAAGTGGGATGAAATCATTTTAAAATGAAACTCATAAAATGAAACTCACCTTTCCAAATTATATTCCTTTGCCCCATAAAGTTCTCTTCTTTAAAATTCTAGACAAGTATTCATTCTTCTATGCTATACGATTCTCATGGGGTTCCTAAAATTAGGTGTAGTCTTTTTTGTTTTCACAATATGTGTTTTTCAAAAATTATGGGATGTTTTCGACAATTTTCTAATTTCACATGTTTTAGTTGGATTCTTGCTCACTATTTTTACAAAATTTTAAACTAAAATTTCAATACTATTCACACTAATCGGCACAAGCATTCATCGCCATTGCCAATACATTCAGGTAATTAGAGTTTTTATTTTAACATCTAATTGTAAACATTCTCATGCTACTTAATGCATGTAGATTCAATGCATGCATTCATAACTTAGTTGTGGGACAAATGATCCATTAACATATATGATCATTGACATCATCGATAATAGAGCCTAGCCCATGGTCTAAAATCTTACCTATTGAAAACTTTGCAAAAAATACATTTGAAAAAAATTATGGCTTTTTTATTTTTACGTAAATGATGTTGTTGATTTGTACTTTGCTATTCTCATCTGGCATTTATGGATTTTGTTATGGTGACAAATTGGCATTGGTGTGATTCTTAAAAACAAAGATATTGATAAGGCTATCAACACAAGTTAGATATTAACTTTTGACTCTTCATCAAGGAAATTTACTCATCGTCAAGGAAATTTAGTCACTATTTACATTTCAGTTACCATTTCAGTATTTATGATTAGCAGAGAGCTATAATTGTAGGTTTACAGTTTCTTCACCCTTTCTTGTCTTACATTGGTAACACTGATAGACAAGGCCTTACATTCACCACAACATTTAGAGTCCCCTCCTTGATTGACATTCATATTTCACCACCTTTTCCATTTGAACGTTATTACTCCAAGAAGTCAAATACCCTTTGTCTCGATCTCGTAGAAATGAAGAATCCCACTTCCAAACACTTCAACTCTTGCCTCCCACTTAATCCTCCTCACATATCCCTTACCATCCCTTCCATCCTTGAGCCCCCTCCCTCAGTAATTTTCAAATCTTCCACAGTGGCACTCTCTCCTCATCATTGTATGGTTCTATCCTTCTCTTGTAATACATTACATCTCTGTATTTTTAAAAAATCACACTTCTTTTTGTTCCTCGTATTTTACAAATATTATTTCATTTCATTTTCACTTTTGTCACACTCATTTCCCCTTTCGGCATTCACATCGCACTTTGCTCACATGATTGTTAGTAAACTATACAAAGTGTAATGTATAGATTAAATTTAGATTAACCTATATGGTATATGTTATATAAACCATATAAAATAAGGTTGTTTTTTTAAATATAGTATATATTAAACTATAGAAAAAAATATAAACTATGGTATTATATAGTTTCAAAAAAATGCAATCCTTATTAAAGGGGGTCGAAAGGACATAAACCAAGATAAAAAAATTAAGTGAATATTTACTAGGGGGTAGGAGATTTCGAATCTACATGAGAGTATAAATAACATGAATTTTTTTACATAGGGACAAGCAATTTCACTCGTCTAATTAAAAGTTGGAAATCCCTATTTTTACAAAACTTGTCTCCTCCCTTCATTTACTCTTGAATTTACCTTTGAAAATATTTAACCTACAAACATTTGAAACTATACAAAAATAGAAAATATTTCATATAGAAATTAACTCTTACTTGTGTTCTTGTTTGTGATTTCAAGAGCGGGTAAATGATAATTTTAAAGCCCTTGCACACATGTACACATGATTTTCCTCAACCTCAAAAACATGTATGTCCCGAAGGAAAGGGGGTTAAATAAATATTCCTACAACTAACCACCTAACCACCAACCACTCGAAAGACACAACTATTGGACAATTAAATAATTAATTAATCACACGCTCTGGTACCATGTCAAGTTTGAGGTGTGAAATGTTAATTAAACATTATAAAATAAATAAACATAAACCACCTAAACAGACACAACTATTGGATAATTAAATAATTAATTAATCACACACTCAACCATTTCAAGTCCGTGTGAAATGTTAATTAAACATTATAAAATAAATAAACAATGGGGTTATTAAAAAACATTATAAAATAAATAAATGTCACCAAACATTATTAAAAAAATGTACGAGGGGACACCAAATTTAAAGTGGAAAACCCAATGGGGTAAAAACATTACACAATTCATTAACTTCTTTCCTCACTTCTCTCCATGATTTTACCTAGCATGAATTCAATTTACCCGAATATGGCTCACGACCATATTTATATAACCCAAGGGTTATTAACATTAAGTGATGGGATACATACCCCCAATTTAAATAAATTGATTTAATTAAAAACCAATTAACCATAAACTCATAGTTTATATTAAATAATTAAGAATATAAATATTCTAAATTATTTAATTATAAACTAAGGTTTATACAACACTTAATATTATGTTCTAACAATGAACCATTTTGGCGAGTCGAAGAGAGCTAGGGGAGATTCCAAGTTTCAAGTCATGAGTTATCTCGGTGGACAAGCCACTTCACCAACTCACCCAATCAACACTATGTGACAAGTCTCAAGTTCAAAGCACATCTATACAACTCGCAAATCACACAACTATCCACCTCAACCTTCCTCGAGTCAAGTTTCAAGTTCAAAGAAGTTAACCAACGAGATCGATCTAGTATACACGCCAACTCAATCAATGCACAACCAAGTTGAGTAGCGAACCCATCGGGTGATTCAAATAATTGCAATTGTCGAGCTCAATATAACCAATCACCTATGAACCAAGTGTCGAACTCACGGATCTCTTAAATAAAATGGAGCATAGTGTGGTTGAAGCCATGAATACCTTGTAATAACCAAGGCCTATAAAATCCTAAACTAACCACAACCCGCTCAATGTGGGGTTATTCCACTTAACATAGAAAATGAGTAGAAATGAAGTGCATGGGAAGGGATTCAAACCTTCACCATGCAACCACGACTCCACTCAATGTGGGATTATCCCACTTAACATAGAAAATGAGTAGAAATGAAGTGCATGGGAAGGGATTTGAACCATTCACCATGCAAGGTAAAAGGATATGCCTTAACCATTGAGCCATGAGCTCGTCAACTTTATAAAATGGCTAAAATTTACATGTGTTGGGTACGTTGGTTCAACTGTGTTATTTTGAAAAGAGAATATCTATCCCTTTGTAAGAGTGAATATCTATCCCTTTATAAGGAGATTTTGGGCAAGTACTATAAATCATTGTATTGCAGAATATTTAATTGTAGATTTCCTAGAGAGATATAGACTTGCCTAACCCCATTTTGGATAATTTTTTAGCCTCATGAAGAGAGAGAGAGAGAATATGCCTTTTTAAGAGAGAGAAAATACAATAAGATGATGTTGTAAAGGAAAGAGCTTGTTATGGAGTCAGCTAGAGGTGTTCATAAACATTTGCATGTCCTATTTCCCATTTCGAGACCTTTGGATGTAAGAATTTGTGTTATTTTTGCATCATTAATATGATCGGTTCGTGGTATTTGCAAACCCGGAGATGTAGTCCCTCGCGGAAAAGCTTCGTTATCAATCTTAGAGTATTTTTTCTCTATTTTTATTTATATTTACATTTTTAATTAGTTCTTGATCTAAATTTAAAGTTTTAAAGTCATTTTAATCATTTATGGGAAATGAAGATAACCTTGTCAAATACTTGAAACTAATAAATTGCTTAAGTGAGGTGTTTGGAATGTTTTCCATGATAAAGATGAACCTCATGATTTAAATTTGAAACTGATTTACATCATATTAAGCCAATTTTATGTTTTTGTAACTAATTACGAGAAAATTGAGAATCGATGAAAACGGATGCAAAATTGGTGGAATAGAATTGTCCTATAATCCTAATCAATTTCAAAGTTTATAATGCCAAAATCTAATGTTTAACATGGATTTTAGATGAAGTAATTAAGTATCCATAAAAAGCGAACTGGTCGGTTTTGTTTATAATTGTTTTCATACCAATATTAGTTTTTACACAAGATAGAAAATAATTTTTTGCCACAAAGATGCTAACAACATTATTTTATTAGCTCCTCCCAAAACCAAGGTATTATAGCTTTCATTTCAATAAATTAACAATTTAGTTGTGATCCAATCAAAAACATGTATTTTTTATGAATGTTTATGTTTCTAATGTTGAGAATTTACTTTTACAATTACCTAAAAAAATATAAAGACATATTTGTTTCATTTCTATTGGCTACTTTTTAATGAAATGAAAATTTTGAGTCTTATTAAGCTCAAAAAATTATACAACTTTTCAATCTAATGTGTTAACATATATTAAGAAGAGCATGCATTTATGATTATTAAGATTTTATTGGATTTGTGAGAAGACAATTATCATATAGACTAACCAAATTTTTCAACTTTGCATGCCAGATGTGTAGATGAGACATATATGCTTGAATGACCATTTTTCAGGTGGTGATTCTATTTGGCTTTTTTCATCTTGTGCAAATCTAAAAATATGTGATCTAATAATGAAATGCATTTTTGAGAGAGTTGAAGTTGTCATTATTCCATCAGCGTCTTCTTGAACTATTTGTGACCAGAAGTAATCTACAATCCAAGCACAGATTAGAGGTTTATTTTCCAGCTATTCCTTTTTTGTTCTTAGTTACTCTTTCCAACAGCTTACAGTCTTTCCAGGAATCTCAAAAAATACATTGTAATAGTATGACTTCTCTCAGTTATGGGTAATATCCTATTCCTTTTGTTTTTTTGTACTTATGTTTTGAAGAAAACATCCCAACGTGGGGGAACCAAAATTAGGAATATGATTGATTCCACCATAATTGATGAAGTGGCATTTTTCATTGATTCTGTGACTGAAAGCAATATCTTGTTCCCTTTTCTGTTTGCATTTATTCCTTCGTACGGCTTAGTCTTTTCAAGCATCTCAGAAATATGTTTGATTTTATAATTTTTAACTGAAAGCTAGGTACCATTCGTAAAAGCATAATGTTTTTCACTACGATCTATTCCACCATGATCGATGCGTTAGATGTTTTTATTGATTTTATAGGTGAAATCCTTTAAATAGCCTAATTTATCCTCCTAGAAAATATCATGTAATAGTTTTGATTTTCACTAAGTTGTAAGAAAAATCCTATGCTAAGACATTTAAGACTCGTGGATATTGTGATCTTTTTTAGGCAGCCATTTACTTAAATGGGAAGAGCCTATCCATGGCATGTGTTTGCATAGGTTGATTGGTCAACCAATGGATTGTTTACCACTTTGTGGGGTGGATTTATCATTGGTTGGTTGCCCAGTCAGCCTTGCAAACATATGTGATGTTTACGCTGAGCTCTCGAACCCGGCTTCATTTTTTGAAGTGTCTCAGCGGTAGCATGTTTTGGGATGGTCCAAAATGCCCACATTAACAGGAATGTAAAGGGAAATCCATGTCTACCAAAGGGTGTTGCAGGTAAAAACAGAGCTCTCATTATCCATCTTATGTTTCCTATCAATTTCATTCATGTTTTACAAAATTTTGATTCTTTTTATAGCTTGGAATCTCCTTATTAAATATCCTCTAAATTGACTGGATTGTTAGTCTACCTTATGAAATTCGACAAGAACCTTGTCATAATTTTTGTTTTCATTATTTTTTATACGGCCTCAAAATTTATTTGTTTATCTTTGTTCTATGGATTTTTAAGTCTGTGAGGACTAGAATTTATTTCAATGTTTGAGGGTTTAAATATTTTCATGTGATTAGTATTTTTTTGTTTGCAGAGGGTATTAGAAGTTCATCCATAGTATCTATCCATTCAAACAATGCTCAAGATAATGTTCATCCAGTAACACCCTCGGAACAAATAATAATTCAAACTATTATTTTCCTTCATTTCAAGCTCTTCATGTGCTAGGGTTCTCTTTTGTTTGTAATTCATTTCCTCGTTCTTGACAAGAATTTCTTGCCAACTCCAGTTAGTATTTCCTTTTATAGATTGTGAAATTTGTCCTAGAGTGTATTTCCAAAGTAACTAGTTACTTCTGCTTTGGTTTGTAAGAATGTATATGCAAGGATATTTGTCAAAATAATTACTAAAATATTAGGTTTATGGAACATGCATGGGCAATCTCATTAAACATTTTCTTTGTTTCTTCAATATGCAGGGTTTGTTGGTTTCAACAAAAAAAATTTGGAGTACAGGAATCACTAATCTTCTTTGTTGTTATTTTGACTTCATAGCCCTTACTTGTTGAATTAATATGTATTATATACTATTAACAAACACTTACCATTAACAAACACTTACCATGAAACAATATGTCAGGAGTTTTATTTGTTCTCCAATTTTATTTCCCACACAAAGTTTCAATTAAATTGAACTCTTCAAGTTCGTTCATTTTTTGGAAAATTGTGTATTGTTAAGTTTGAAATTGATATGTGAATTATCTCTCTTGCAATTATAGTTAAATTATCTACTTCATTATTGTTACATAGCCTTCTTAGCATTCTTTAACATCGCACAAATTTTCAACTACATGGCAGATGTTAATTAATGTTTTTCTTATAAAATAAATAGTTTGCTTTTCTGTATCTTCCACTCACAACAAACTAATTCTACTCACTACCAACAAATAAAGCAGGAACTAGCCACTTCAAATTGATAGTCAATTATCTTTGTCTTACAATTGCAGTTAAATTATCTTTGATAAAGTAGGAACTCTTTAAGTTCGTTTATTTTTTTGGCTAGGATTTTTATTTTTCGCTAGGTTTTTATTTTTCACTAGGATTTGTTCTTTTTTTTGGGGTAAGTGCATGGAAATGGGGGGCCAAAAAGTGGACACAAATCCGTTTTTGGCCATTTTGGCCATAGCGTTATGGTTCGATCGCGTTCAATGCGGCGAGAGAAATTCAGTGGTCGCGTTATAATACGCCGTGTTCTGCTCGCTATGTGGCATATGTGCTTATGGGAGGGATATATTTACTAAAATAAATGGTTTAAGTATAATTTTTTCTTTTATTAATCTTTATACTTTATTATTTCATAAAGTATAAAGATTAATAAAAGAAAAACTTATACTTTAAATTTATTTTAGTAAATATAAGAAGTTAGGGTCACTCTGCACCTTATGGAACTAGTCTCATAGCTCCATCTGTCACGATTTAGAAGATAGTTTTTCATATTCTAATTTGGTCAGTACATAGGTATTTTTCAGGATTTCAGCATTCACCTTCAAGCTTTTAGGGTTTAAATTATACAATCGATATCTATTTTGTGAAAGAATACAATCTTTGTTTATGTTTTGGGGCCTTTTGGATTTGTTATTAACATTTGTAGGAGTGTTAAATGTGTCAAAATTAGAATTTACAAACCTTACAACTCCCAAAGGTAGTGACAACTTATCTCTCCATCAGTCTACAAACACCGTCTTAAACAAGCATTTGGATTCACAGTTAGTAATTTCATCATATAATCACCATACATAGATTCCCTATATCATAGTGGTTTACAAACTATGTATATGCCCTAAACCCTAAACCCCAAAACCTAAATGGGTAAGTGCACAAAGTTGGGGAGCCAAAAAGTGGACAAGAATACGAAATAAAGCAAAATGCGTATGCGTTTTAATTTGGTTGGCTCTAGAATCACCAAAGCATAACGCGTACGCATTATGCCTACTATAAACAAAAAAGAGGCCCAAGCCTCTATCATTTTACCTCCCTCAAACGTGAGTTTCAAAGCTATTTTGTGCCCTCGCGTTTTTTCATTCAACTGGATCTCAAGCTCAAAGGATCATTTCTGATTTCGGGAAGATCTGAATCGACGATGGCGCCATGGAGAAGAGGTAAGCACAATTCTTTTCTCAAAATTGCATTGAAATATGATAATTATAGATTAAAATTTGAATTGAGTACATATTTTTTATTGTTACAGTTAGAGGTCAAGGGAATCAACCACAACCAAACCCTGTTATTCTTGACATCCCTCCCGACACTCCCACAATTGCTCAACATCCCTCGGGTAGTCAAGAAGATTTAGCAGCCCAAATAGTTGAAAACAAAATTAAAATTGAGGATTTAATCAAAACAATGAGGGATGCACAATCTACAAACCCCACAGCGCCTCTCTTGCAAACACATTGGAGGCATTACTTGTTCAAATTGACGTAGAAACGGGGAAAATTGATCGTTGGACAACTTATAGAGAGGGTTATAGGGTTTATTATTCCAACAAATTGTCATATGTGGATGTAAAGAAAAAAAAATTCAAAAGAACTCATATGCGCCTTATTCACGGACCCCCACTAATTTTCCTATTCCGTTGACATGTAAATGATTTCCCATCCATTGGTGCAAAAATAATTTGATTAAAAATAATTTTTGGGACCGATGGTGGATGGTGTTTGATTTTCCACCTTGTAATAACAACAAGGTGCCACTATACTTTATGAGGAAACTCTATTGTGAGTTTATCCTCAACGAGATCCCAAATTATTTTGATTTCTGAGATTTCCAGGGACGAGGAAAAGGATTTGCACTTGACAGGATCGACCAGGTGCACAATGTGCACTTATTCAGTAGGGTAGATTCCCTGCACAGAGCCCCCTCGCCCTGAGATTGTCCATCAAGCAGTGAAGGAGACAATAGATATTGATACACTCCACGCGCTTCAGGGGCTATCTGTAACCCTTGTTCGACATACGAGGGAGATTTCTGAGCCAGATGCTCGCGGAGGTACACAGAGTATTCCCTTAGGGAGTCTAGCATGAGGCCGCATTTTTGCTCGTCATGTGGTAGCATATGTTTGGGGCCAAGGAGGATGATACTTTCATGCGTACTGATTTTGGTTCACTGGTGCTAGGGGTGAACAAGATAATGTCACTATGTCGATGTAATTTTGAGTGAGACATTTGGATTGCATTCATCGCGTCACCTTCGGAGATAAATTTGTTATGATTTGTTATGTGTGTTACAAAAAGGATGGAGTACCCGATTTACTTATATATGTTAAATTTTTGAAATAATTGTATTTGTACATGTACATGCATTGATATTACAGTGCACGGGAGGCGCATCTTCATCCCGACCATAGGCGGCAAGCACCATGCATACACATACATTCACAGAGGTAATTTAGAATGTTAATTATGTAAAATTTTCACATATATTAGTTTTGAAGTCAAATATATGTATGTTCTTGTATGTCCATCTAACTCACGTGATATACATGTTTGATAAAGATGTTGACTTCACTAGACACCCCACCATCTCTGCAACAAGTAGATAAAGGTGTTGTTGCTGCAATTTCATCTGTGCAGCAACTCACTGAGGTATTCAAACAACACGTAAATTTTGTTAAATTTCTCGTGTAATTCATATTATGTTAAACTACATGTTAGTATTGTCTTTCATTGTAGAATTATTAAATTATGTTAATAATGTCCTTCATTGTGTGTATATAGTAGTTACCTGTGACAGGTGCAGCCCTATTCATTTGATTCACATGTGTGATGGGGTAAAAACAAAGAGTTCTATATTGATAAAATTAGTTAAAATATTGTCATTATGTAGATACATGTACTTAGCTCTATTTTTGCTACTTCGATGTTATATTTTCTGATCTTATGTGCATGTAGGGAACTTCAACCCCCTCCATTTTGACTTTGAGGGCATGGAATCCTCCATCTCGTCATCTTCGTACCCCTCGTTAAATCAAGCAAGAGCTCATGATGACTCATCTAAGCGTGAGATACAAATTCGGCGTGATCGACAACTTGCGGTAAGTTTGTGTATTTATGTAAATACTTTCATTCTAGCATGGTCTTAAATACATGTTGAAAACGTATATAAATTAAGTTTTGACAAAAAAACATTAATTGCATTTACAAACGAGTATTCAGCGAAAGAGGACTCAAAGCATGGGCTCGAACGATCCAAATTCATCTCATGGATCTCCATCTTCGTCTAAGGGAGGGCCTTCTTCAAGCAAGGCCAAGAGAGGGATAGATTTTGATCAGTAAGAAATATATATGTCTTACATGACATTGTTTTTGTATGCCTATGTGCATGGCATTGTATGTAAGCCTATATGGCATTTGAACTTGATGGTATATGGCCTATTTGGGCATTTTTGTATTTATTATGCACATTAAAATACTATTTGGAACTTGATAATTTTGTATGAGACCTTACATTTCTGAGATTATTTTCACATGAATCTAATATGATGTGCACTTGACAATATTTAAGACATTATGGAATATTTTTTCATTTATTGGTGATGTACATGTACTAGCATTTTCAATGTATAATATGCATCAAAATTTGGAAATCAATATTTATATAATGTATGTATATAAAGAATTACCTAATCGAGTAATTATTCATTCAATTTATCAATGTGTATATGTGTATTTACCCTACTTGTGCTTCTTCTTGCTCTTGGTCCCTTTGTATTGGTTCCTACCTTATCATGCACTTACTACATTCTTCTATGCTTCGTAGTCTTCTCCATTGTTAAAACACCGCAGTCATCATAATTTGATGTCTTTCATCTATTGATATTTTGAGAATGTCTCTCCAAATACATTACTCCAATGCTTGAGAATGTCTCCGGATGAAATGACATTCGATTCGGACACTCAATTTTTCTTGATTGTCTAATCCTGTCCAATTCATGTTACTACCTTTAAATCAGTAGGCATTTCCAGTTATTTAGAAATCACATCACACCCTTCACTAGGCTTGATGACTACCCCTATTCTTTTTAAGGTGCTTTTGAAAGCATCCATGGGTTTGTCATAACATAAATTATCAATGAATGGAAGGTCACTAAGTCGTAGGCCACCCGACTCCCATCCGTAACTAAACAAGAAAGATTTATTAGGCGATTGATAACTCCCATGTGTTCTTAGACATAGCCCTATAAAATTCATTCTTAAGTCAATATATTCATTCAGGGCTCTTAAACGACTACGCCTTGGATGGGGTAGCCCTACACCGACTCGGATTCGCACTATTTCACGCGTTTGTAAACACTAGCACGGTGAGAGAACCCGATGGAGACGAAGAAAACCACGAGAGGCTTTCGTAGGGGCCCCAACATGGAGGTCTTGGATCTGATGAGATGTTTCTAGGTGCCATGGAGTCAGAAATCACCCATCGAAGAGATAGCGTGTTTGGGCCTCGGGGCTCTTAAGCGACTATGCCGGACGAGGTAGCCCGAAAGCACGGGAGCATAGGGAACCTAAACAAAGCCTCTATTAGCGTTCACCAGGACCATTTTGATGTGTTGGCGTAGTTGGTTTGGTCCCATGAGCTTCCGTTTACAAACTACAGCATCTAACAACCCTACACTGACTCAAACTACACTATTTTGTGTGTTTACAAACAATAGGACAGTGAGAGAACCAAATGGAGATAGAAAAAATGGTGAGATTATTTCGTAGAGTGCCCCGACATGGAGGTTTTAGATCTGACGAGACATCTCTAGGTACCACAGAGTCCGAGAAATCACCCATCGAAGATATGGCGTGATTGGGCCTCAGGGCTCTTAAGCGACTACGCCTGGACGAGGTAGCCTGAAAGCACGGGAGCATAGGGAACCAAAATGAAGCCTCCAATAGTGTTCACTAGGCCATTTAGACGTGTTGGCATAGTTGGTTTGGTCCCACGAGATTCCATTTGCAAACTCTGACCTCTCTCGACCCATACACTTACTCGTGCCGCACTATTTCTCATGTTTGCAAACAATAGTACAACGAGAGAACCGGATGGAGACGGAGAAAATGCGAGAGGCTTTCATAGAGGGCCCCAACATGGAGGTCTCATATCTGACGAGACATCTCTAGGTGCCATGGAGTCTAAGAAATCACCCGTCGAAGATATGGCATGATTGGGCCTCAGGGCTCTTAAGCGACTACGCCCAGACGGGGTAGCTCGAAAGCACGGGGAGCGTAGGGAACCAAAATAAAGCCTCTAGTAGTGTTCGCCAAGCCATTTGGACATGTTGGCATAGTTGTTTCGATCCCACAAGCTTCGTTTGCAAACTACAAGCATCTCGGCATCCCTACACTAACTCGGAGTCGCACTATTTCGCGTGTTTGCAAACATTAGGACAACGAGAGAGCCGAATGGAGATGGAAAAAACCGTGAGAGGATTTCATATAGTGCCTCGACGTGGAGGTTTCAGATCTGATGAGACATCTCTAGGTGTCATGGAGTCTGAGAAATCACCCGTCGAAGATATGGCGTGATTGGGCCTCAGGGCTCTTAAGGGACTACGCCGACGAGGTAGCCCGAAAGCACGGGCAGTGTAGGGAACCAAAAAAAATCCTCCACTAGTGTTCACCAAGCCATACGAGATGTGTTGGCCCAGACGGTTCGGTCCCACAAGCTACTGTTTGCAAAATACAACATCTAACAACCTTACACTGACTTAGACTACACTATTTCGCGTTTACAAACAATAGGACAACGAGAGAACCGGATGGAGATGGAGAAAACTGTGAGAGGATTTCGTAGAGGGATTTAACATGGAGGTTTTAGATCTGATGAGACATCTCTAGGTGCCACGAGTCCAAGAAATCACATGTCGAAGATATAAGGTGTTTTGGTCTCAAGGCTCTTAAGAGACTACGCCCGAATGAGGTAGCTCGAAAGCACGGGAGCATAGGGAACCAAAAATTCCTGCACTAGCGTTCACTAGGCCATTTGGACGTGTTGGCCCAGACATTTCAGTCCCATAAGCTACCGTTTGCAAAATACAACATCTAGCAACCTTACATTGACTCAAACTACACTATTTCACGCGTTTGTAAACAATAGGACAGCGAGAGAACCGAATGGAGATGGAAAAACCCGTGAGAGGCTTTCATAGTGTGCCCCAACATGGAGATCTTGGATCTGACGAGACGTCTCTAGGTGCCATGGAGTCTGATAAATCACGCGTCAAAGATATGGTGTGATTGGGCCTTAGGGCTCTTAAGCGACTACGACCAGACGGGGTAGCCCGAAAGCACGGTGGAGGAAACCACCAATGTTCAATGATTTTGCCATAGGATGCAACTATGTAGACTATGAACTTAGTTTTGTTGGGGAGACCACCAATGTTCCAACTGTTCATTTTGAAAGAATGAATATCTTCAATCAAACAAAGAATGAAGGGCCTGAATTTTTTTGGACATTACAAAAGGTTGTTTGTGCCCAAAAAGAAGCCAAAGGCCATATAAATATTTAGTCTTCAACTTTAGATGACAATGAACATCGTGAAGGAAAAAAATTAGGCAAAGATGTCACTATGATTCAAGAAGAAATGCCTCCTGAAAGTCATAAAGAGTCAATTTGATTATCCAAAAACATCTGGAAAGAACTTAAAGAGAAGATACGAGCAGAAGAAAAGGAAAAATGGGAAGCGTGGAAGGATCACAACTTAACTGGAATGGAAGATCTATGTGATGTTATCGATATAATTATGGATAATATTAAGGACAACATGTCAAGTTGATTATTTTTATTAATCCCAGCTGCTTCAACTTCACAAATCAAACCAGGTAGTTCCAAAAGTAGCATACTGGCAAGAAAAACTGCAATGAAGTATTGATAATTGAGCCTGAAACTCGTTTAGAATTGTAATTTATTTTTTGATTGAGCATTCACCCATAGTTTCTTTTTTGAAGGTAGAAATTCATTTTATATGTGAGAAATAGAATGTTGATTTAGTCTATTACTCTGACTATTTAGGTTAGATTTTTGTAGTCTACGAAAGCCTCTCACGGTTTTCTCCGTCTCCATCCGGTTCTCTCGATGTGCTATTGTTTGCAAACGTGTGAAATAGTGCAGTTTGAGTCAGTGTAGGGCTGCCAGAGACTGTAGTTTGCAAACGGAAATTCATGGGACTAAACCAACTACACTAACACATTGGGGTGGCTTGGTGAACACTAGTGCAGGCTTCGTTTTGGTTCCCTACGCTCCTGTGCTTTCGGGCTACCTCGTTTGGGCGTAGTCGCTTAAGAGCCCTAAGGCCCAATCACGCCATATCTTTGACAGGTGATTTCTCAGACTCTGTGGCACCTAGAGATGTCTTGTCAGATCCAAGAGCTCCACGTTGAAGCCATCTATGAAATCCTCTCGTGGTTTTCTCCATCTCCATCTGGTTCTCTTGTTGTGTTATTGTTTGCAAATACGTGAAATAGTGCAGTTTGAGTCAGTGTAGGGATGCCAAATGCTGTAGTTTGCAAAAGGAAGCTCATGGGACTGAACCAACTACCCCAACACGTCATGGTGGCTAGTTGAATGCTAGTGGAGCATTCATTTAGGTTCCCTATGCTCCCCTTTCTTTCAAGCTACCCCGTCCGGGTGTAGTCACTTAAGAGCCTTGAGGCCCAAACACGCCATATCTTCGATAGGTGATTTCTCGGACTCTGTGGAACCTAAAGATGTCACGTCCGATCCGAGACCTCCATATCGTGGGCCTTCTACGAAAGTCTCTCGTGTTTTCTCCATCTCTATTCGGTTCTCACATTGTCCTATTGTTTGCAAACGCAAAATACTACAGATCCGAGTCAATGTAGGGCTTCCAGAGGCTATAGTTTGCACACGGAAGCTTGTCGGACCAAACCAACTACGCCAACACGTCGGGGTGGCCAGGTGAACACTAGTGGAGCATTATTTTTGGTTCCCTATGCTCCCCGTGCTTTCGGGCTACCCCATCCGCTTAAGATCCCTAAGGCCCAATCACGCCATATCTTTGACGAGTGATTTCTCGGACTCCGTGGCACCTAGAGACGTCTCGTTAGATCTAAAACCTCCATGTCGAGGTACTATACGAAATCCTCTCGCGGTTTTTTCCATCTCCATTCGGTTCTCTCGTTGTCCTATTGTTTGCAAACGCGCAAAATAGTGCAATCTGAGTTAGTGTAGGGTTGTCGAGGGTCAGTAGTTTGCAAACGGAGCTCGTGGGATCGAACCAACTACACCAACATGTCGGGGTGTCCTAGTGAATGCTATTGGAGGCTTCATTTTGGTTCCCTACGCTCCCCATGCTTTTGGGCTACCCCATCCGGCGTGGTTTCTTAAGAGCCCTCGTGCCCAAACATGTTATATCTTCGACAAGTGATTTCCCGGACTCCATGGCACATAGAGACATCTCGTCGATCTGATAGCTCCATGTTGAATCCTTCTACGAAATCCTCTAGCTCTCTCGTTGTGTTATTGTTTGCAAACATGAGAAATAGTGCAATCGAGTCGGTGTAGGGCTCCTAGAGAGGTCTGTAGTTTAAAACGGATGTTAGGAAATAAGAGATAAAATATGCGGAATAATCCCTTACAGAATCACAATAGTAGAAACTAATATGTATAAAATATTACAGATCTCAAATAAAAGTGTAGAATAAATAACACAACACAGAGAGACAAGATTTAACATGGTTCACCCAATTTGGGCTACGTCCACCAAGAATCACTTGCTCAGATTTTATTACAAGCCTCCACTCTCTCAATACAATACCCAAATCCGTTTGGAGCTATGCTCAACAAACTCTACAGAATTCACACCCGAATTCAAAACACATCTGCAATACATTTACTTGTTCATCTATCATATGCATAAGACCATATAAATAGACAACTGCTTAAGCAGTTTGATACAAAACCATGGGTATCAAAACCAAGGGCAAAAACCGTGGGTATCAAAACAATGGGCAAAAGACCGAAAAAACCATGGGCCCAAAAACAACCCATAACGGTTACCCATTACCCATGGGTTAATAAACCACCCATGAAAATTTGCTTCGGGGGCTTCGCCCGAACCTCTTCGACCCGCTCACCGGCGAGCAGAAAGCCGTAAAATAACCGAGTGTAACACATAGAAGGTGTACCACATTCTAACATGCAAATAGGCTCCACAAACATAACAATCTCCCACTTGGAGACTAATTTCCATTGAGAAAGCTTCCTAACCCTTCACTGTCATCCGTGAAGGCCAACCAAAGCTGAACATAGCTTTAGTTTATCCTCTTGTGACCACCCCACGGTCATCATGTCTGCAGGATTCTGACGGTATGAATTTTCTCCAACTTCAACTTATCTTCCTCCAAAGTTATCCTGATGAAGTGATATCTCAACTGTATATGCTTCTTCCTAGAGTAGAAAGCAGAGTTCTTAGCTAGGTGTATAGCACTCTAACTATCACTATGCAGCTTACATTCCTCCTGCTTATGCCCCAACTCCTTAAGCAATTGTTGTAACCAAATCATCTCTTTTCTTACCTCTGTGGCAACAACATACTCAGCCTCTGTGGTTGATAAAGCCACCAGCTTCTATAGTCGTGAAATCCAACTCACTGTTGTCCCACCTACAATGTAAATATAACTGTCGTGCTCCTCCTCCTGCCAACATCTCTAGCCATGTCGAATCTACATAACCACATAAGGTGGTATCTCGATCCACTATAGCACAAAATTGTCCCCATGGTCCTTCTCAAATACCGAAGGATCCACTTTATCTTGCCCAATGCTCTTTACCTAGATCACTCATAAATCTACTCACAGCTCCCACCGCATGGGCAATATCGTGCCTAGTGCACACCATAAAGCATACATCAAATCGCCAACCGCATTGAGAGTAAGGTACCTTGGACATCTGGTTTCTTTCTGCTCTGTCTTGGGACACTTTGCTCCTTTGATAACTTAAAATGGCCTCGCCAAAGGGGTCCCAACCAGTTTAGCATCCCGCATGTTAAACCTATCCAATAGCTTTCGTTCCTTCCTATCCCGAGTTATCCTCATACCAAGGATTTGTCTCGATTGCCCCCAAATCCTTCATATCAAAGGATTCACTTAGTTGTTTCTTGAGTACTTTTATTTCCTGCATGTTTTTACATGCAACCAACATGTCATCAACATACAAACATAGGATAATATAACTTCCATCCTCAAATTTCTTTGTATACACACAATGGTCAAAAAGACGTCTAATATAACCTTGCTCCATCATGAAGCTATCAAAATTCTTATACCATTGGCGTGGAGCTTGTTTCAAGCCATATAAGCTCTTCTTCTGGTTTACACACCATCTCCTCATTACCTTTGACTTCATATCCTTCTCAGCTGCTTTGCATATATAGCTCCTCCTCCAAATCACCATGGAGAAATGCGAGTCTTTACATCTAACTGTTCTAACTGCAAGTCTTCTGCGATACTATTCCAAGAACAGCTTCGATACGGAGAAAAATCTCATCAAAATCTATACCTTGTTTCGTGTAAACCCTTGACCACCAACCGGGCCTTATATCTTTTCTTTCCTCCTTCTTCATCTTTAACTCTGTAGACCCACTTGTTCTGCAATGCTCTTTTGCCTTCCGGTAGCTTCACCAAATCCCAAGTCTGGTTCTCCATGAGAGACTTATGCTCCTCATCCATGGCTTGCTCCCACTTCTTATTAGCATCTACCTGCATTGCTTCATCAAAGCTCTCTGGCTCTCCACTATCAGTGAGTAATAAATAATAAAGAGAAGGAGAAAACCATTCAGGTTCTTTTCTTACCCTAGAAGACCTCCTCACTGTAGGAGTTTGGGGTTCCTGTTGAGTAGGTTCCTAAACTGATTCATGGGTCACTTTCCCATCCGAAAGATCCTCTACCACTGCATATTCTTTCTTGGATTCTTCCCTATTTTCCTGCAACTATTGCTTATACATGACTTTCTCATTAAAGACCACATCCCTAGACCGAATGATTTTCTTGTCCTTAATACTCCAACATTTAAACCCAAATTCATCACCACCATAACCAATGAAAGTACATTTTTCTGATTTAGCCTCTAGCTTGGTCCTATCATCCTTGTCTATATGAACAAACACTTCACATCCAAAGACTCTAAGAAATGAATAATCAACTTTCTTACCATACCATGCCTCCTCAGGTATGCCTCCATCCAAGGCACTTGAGGGTCCTCTGTTTATCAAGTACACAGCTGTGCTCACCGCTTCTGCCCAAAAAGAAAGAGGCAGTCCTGCATGTAACCTCATGCTCCTAGCACGTTCCATTATTGTTATGTTCATCCTTTCTGATACCCCATTCTGTTGTGGAGTTCCTGGAACCGTCTTTTGCCTGTGGATTCCATTCTTAGAATAGTAATCATTAAATTCATTGCTGTAATACTCCCCTCCATTATCTGACCTAAGACATTTTAGCTTAAGACATGTTTCATTCTCTACCAAGGCTTTCCATTTAACAAAAGTGTCAAATACATCAGATTTGTTTCTAATACAATAAACCCAAACTTTCCTTGTTGCATCATCAATAAAAGTAACATAATAACTTGAACCCCCAAGAGATGATACCTGAGTCGGCCCCCACACATTAGAATGTACCAGCTCTAACTTACTCTCTTTCTTCATAGGTCCAACCTTGAGAAACCTTACTTGCTTCTGTTTCCCATATATGCAGTTCTCACGAACTCCAAACCTATTTCTGTATATCCAGAAAATTCTTCTTTATGATGTCCATGCCCTTATGGCTCATATGACTGAGCCTATAGTGCCATAATGTTGTATCTACATCTGAAGCCACAAGATTACAATCATTAGTACTATCAGTGGTTAAATACAAGGTTCCAACCTTCTTACCTCTTGCCACCACAAGAGCACCCTTAGTAACCTTCCAAGAGTTAGTCAGTAAATATCACAAGACAACCATCACTTCCCAATTGCCCCCGATATCAAATTTCTCCTTAATGTAGGCACATGTCTGACATCCTTCAATAGCCATGTATTCCCATTCTCCTCTTAACTTGAATAGAACCTTTTCCAACTATACTTTGCAAGGCTCATCATCACCAAGAAAAACATGCCCAAAATCCCCTTGAACATAATCAACAAAATAATGCCTATGTGGAGTAGCATGGAAAGAAGCCCCTGAATCTAAAACCCAAGATTCAACAATATTATGCAAAGAAAGAATCAAAGCATCCTGACATACATTACCCGTTGCCACATTTGCCTCCTTGTTTTCTTCATGTTGTTTCTTCTTATCCCGAAGCTCCCAAGTCCTTCTTTGCATGCCCGGAGTTTTCCACAATTCCAAAGATACAATCTTGTTCTTGGATTTTGACCTTGCCCGATCTTTTGATTTTCCACGGTTTCCTCTATTCTTCTGTCTCCCTCTAGTTTCCACTATCAAAGCATTCCCTAAGTAGAAGATTCCCCAGAGATTTTTCTTCGCATTTCCTCACTTAGAATCACCCCTACAACATCCTCAAACTTCAACTTCGAGTTAGCTGGAACCGAGTTACTTACCGCCATTACCAGGCTATTCTAACTCTCAGGTAAAGAGCACAGAATTAATAAAGCCCTAACTTCTTCATCAAATTCTATTGTAACCAAAGCTAGCATATTCACAACCGTATTGAAATCATTTAAATGATTTGCTACTGAACTATTCTCAAACATCTTCATATTAAACAACTTTTTCATTAAAAATATCTTGTTAGAGGCAGAGGGTTTTTCATACAACTTCCCTAATGCATCCATTAGATCTTTTGTAGTCTTTTCCTTTGAAACATTAAATAATACCGAAGATGCAAGACATAGCCGGATTGTCCCAAGTGCCTTCCTATCCAGCAAATCCCATTCCGCATCTGTCATACTCGAGGGTTTGTTCACCTTCTCAGACAATGGAGTATAAAGATCCTTTTGATAAAGGTAATCTTCCATCTACATCTTCCAAAGACTGAAATTCTACCCATTGAATTTATCAACCCTAGATCTTCCTTCATCTGCCATAGCTCCCACTCAAGCTAAAAACTTTCCCTGCGATTCAACACTTCAAAGCAAACCAAACCAAGCTCTGATACCAATTGTTAGGAAATAAGAGATAAAATATGCGGAATAATCCCTTACAGAATCGCAATAGTAGAAACTAATATGCATAAAATATTACAGATCTCAAATAAAAGTGTAGAATAAATAACACAACATAGAGAGACAAGATTTAACATGGTTCACCCAATTTGGGCTACGTCCACCAAGAATCACTTGCTCAGATTTTATTACAAGCCTCCACTCTCTCAATACAATACCTAGATCCGTTTGGAGCTATGCTCAACAAACTCTCTAGAATTCACACCCAAATTCAAAACACATCTACAATATATTTACTTGTTCATCTATCATATGCATGAAACTATATAAATAGACAATCGCTTAAGTAGTTTGATACAAAACTGTGGTTATCAAAACCAAGGGCAAAAACTGTGGGTATCAAAAAAAAGGGCAAAAGACCGAAAAAAACCATGGGCCCAAAAATAGCCCATAACGGTTACCCATTACCCATGGGTTAATAAACCACCCATGAAAATTTGCTTTAGGGGCTTCGCCCCCAAACCCCCTTGACCCGCTCACCGGCGGCAGACCCGCCGTAAAAATACCCGAGTGTAACACATGAAGGTGTACCACATACTAACATGCAAATAGGCTCCACAAACATAACAACGAAAGCTTGTGGGACCAAACCAACTATGCAAACACATTGGGGTTGAGTAGTGAATGCTAGTGGAGGCTTCTTTTTGGTTCCCTACGCTCCCTGTGTTTTCGGGCTACCCTATCCAAACGTAGTCGCTTAAGAGCCCTAAGGCCCAAACACGCCATATCTTCGGTGGATGATTTCGCGGACTCTCAGTGGCACCTAGAGATGTCTCATAAGATCCGAGACATCCATGTCAAGGCACTCTACAAAATTATCTTGCGGTTTTCTCTTTCTCCATCCAGTTCTCTTGTTGTGCTATTGTTTGCAAACGTGTGAAATAGTGCAATTTGAGTCGAGTGTAGAGGGCTGTCGCGAGGTCAGAGTTTGCAAACGAAAGCTCATGGGACCAAACCAACTACACCAACACATCGGGGTGGCCAAGTGAATGCTATTGGGGCATTCGTTTTGGTTCCATATGCTCTTCATGCTTTGGGGCTACCCCGTGCTTGCATAGGGCGCTTAAGAGCCCGAGGCCCAATCACGCCATATCTTCGACGGTGATTTTTTAGACTTCGTGCACTTAGGACGTCTTGTCATATCTCGAGAGCTCCAAATTGGGGCACTCTACAAAATCCTCTCATGGTCTTTTCCATCTCCATTCGGTTCTCTCGTTGTCCTATTGTTTTGCAAACGTGCGAAATAGTGCAGTCTGAGTCAGTGTAGGGTTGTCAGAGGCTGTAGTTTGCAAATGGAAGCTCGTGGGACTGAACCAACTACGCCAACATGTCAAGGTGTCCTATTGAATGCTGGTGGAGGCTTCATTTTGGTTCCCTACGTTCCCTGTGCTTTCGAGCTACCTCATCCGGGTGTAGTCACTTAAGAGCCTTGAGGCCCAAACACGTCATATCTTTGACGGGTGATTTCCCAGACTTCGTGGCACCTAGAGACATCTCTATAGATCTAAGAGCTCCACGTTGAATCCCTCTACAAAATTCTCTCATGGTTTTCTTCATCTCCATCCAATTCTCTCATTGTGGTATTGTTTGCAAATGCGAAATAGTGCGATAAGTCGGTGTAGGGCTCTCAAAGTCAGTAGTTTGCAAACGAAGCTCATGGGACCGAACCAACTACGAAAACACGTTGGGGTGACCTGTGAACACTATTGGATACTTATTTTTGGCTCCCTAAACTCCCCATGCTTTCGGGCTACCCCGTCTGGACATACTCGCTTAAGAGCCCTGAGGCCCAAACACGTCATATCTTCAGCGGGTGATTTCTCAGACTCCGTGGCACCTAGAGATGTCTCGTCAAATCTGAGAAATCCATGTCAAGGCACTCTACAAAATTATCTCATGGTTTTCTCTGTCTCCATCCAATTCTCTCGTTGTGCTATTGTTTGCAAACGCATGAAATAGTGCAGTTTGAGTCAGTTTAGGGCTGTCATAGGCTGTAGTTTGCAAACGGAAGCTCGTGGGACCGAACCAACTACGCCAACACGTCGGGGTGGCCAGGTGAATGCTATTGGAGCATTCATTTTGGTTCCCTATGCTCTTCATGCTTTTGGGCTACCCCATCCGGCGTAATCGCTTAAGAGCCCTAAGGCCCAATCACGCCATATCTTCAACAGTGATTTCTCGGACTCCATGGCACCTAGAGATGTCTTGTCAGATCCGAGAGCTCCACATCAGGGTACTCTATGAAATCCTCTCACAGTTTTTTCCATCTCCATTCGGTTCTCTCGTTGTCCTATTATTTGCAAATGCGCGAAATAGTGTAGTCTAAGTCAGTGTAAGGCTGCTAGATATTGTATTTTGCAAACGGTAGTGTGTGGGACAAAACCAACTATGCCAACATGTCCAAATGGCATGGTGAACACTACTAGAGGTTTTTCTATTCCCTACGCTCCCGTGCTTTCGGCTACCTCATTCGGGCGTAGTCTCTTAAGCGCCACGAGACCCAAACACACCATATCTTCGACAAGTGATTTCTCAGACTCCATGGCACCTAGAGACATCTCATCAAATCTGAGAGCTCCATGTCAGGGCACTCTATAAAATCCTCTCGCAGTTTTTTCCATCTCCATTTGGTTCTCTCGTTGTCTTATTGTTTGCAAACGCATGAAATAGTGTAGTCTAAGTCAGTGTAAGGCTGCTAGATGTTGTATTTTGCAAACGGTAGCGTGTGGGACCGAACCAACTATGCCAACATGTCCAAATGGCCTGGTGAACACTACTAGAGGTTTTATTTTTGTTCCCTATGCTACGATGCTTTTGGGCTACCTCGTTCGGCGTAGTCTCTTAAGAGCCCTGAGACCAAAACACCTTATATCTTCGACATGTGATTTCTCGGACTCATGGCACCTAGATATGTCTCATTAGATTTGAAACCTCCATGTTGAAGCCCTGTATGAAATCCTCTCCCGGTTTTCTCCGTCTCGCATGCGAATCTCTCGTTGTCCTATTGTTTGTAAATGCGCGAAATAGTGTAGTCTAAGTCAGTGTAAGGCTGCTAGATGTTGTATTTTACAAACGGTAGCTTGTGGGACCAAACTGTCTAGGCCAACACATTCATATGGCCTAGTGAACACTAGTGGAGGATTTTTTTGGTTCCCTACACTTGCTCGTGCTTTCGAGTTACCTCGTCTGGGCGTAGTCCCTTAAGATCCCTGAGGCCCAAACACATCATATCTTTGACGGGTGATTTCTTAGACTCCGTGGCACCTAGAGATGTCTCGTCAAGATCCGAGAGCTCCGCCTTGAATCCCTCTATGAAATCATCTCGCAGTTTTCTCCATCTCCATCTGGTTCTCTCACTGTGCTATTGTTTGCAAACGTGAGAAATAGTGCAGATGAGTCAGTGTAGGGCTACCAGATGTTGTAGTTTGCAAATGGAAGCTCATGGGACCGAACCAACTACACCAACATGTTGGGGTGTCTGTTGAACACTATTTTAGGATTTGTTTTGATTCCCTACGCTCCATGTGCTTTCAGGCTACCCGGTCCAGCGTAGTCCCTTAAGAGCCCTGAGGCCCAAACATGCCATATATTTGACAGTGATTTCTCGGACTCCGTGGCACCTAGAGATGTCTCGTTAAATATGATACCTCCACATTGAGGCCCTCTACAAAATCCTCTCGTGATTTTCACCATATCCATTCGGTTATCTCGTTGTGCTATTATTTACAAACGCAAGAAATAGTGGTCTGAGTCAATGTAGGGCTACCAGACACTGTAGTTTGCAATCGGAAGCTTGTGGGACCGAACCAACTATGCCAACATGTCGAGGTGGCTGAGTGAACACTAGTGGAAGCTTCATTTTTTTCCCTATGCTCCACGTCTTTGTCCGGGCTACCCCGTCCGGGCGTAGTCGCTTAAGAGCCTTGAGGTCCAAATACGTTATATCTTCGACGGGTGATTTCTCGGACTCCGTGGTACCTAGAGATGTCTCGTCGGATCCAAAACCTCCATGTTGAAGCCCTCTATGAAAGCCTCTTTTTGTTTTCTCTGTCTCCATTCAAACTGAGTTAGTGTAAGGTTGTCCATTACCAATCACTTGAATAATATAGGTGGTTCATACAATATAGGTGGTGAAATGAGAATTTTTGTTTGTTGTTCCTTTCTAATATTTAATTTTTCTTAGCTTCACTTCGCTTTGAGAATAATAAACACGTGCCAACCACGTGAAGGTGGAATCTTTTTTGGCACCACTAACCTACATAAACATGTTAGTAAGCAATTAAATAGAATTTTAAATCATACAAAATTAAAAATATATATATTTAAGTAAATATTCAAATTAAATTCATGAATAACATACCTTTACAAATTCAATCCAATGAACCGCAAGGATCAACTCTATTCTTTACAAGAGCAAGAATTCCTTCATGATCCGATTCACAAACCTTTCACAGATTTGTGTTTAATGGCCAACCTCGATATTTGATCAATTTAATATTTGTTGCAAGGACCAAATGTGAATAGTGAAGTATCTTCTGATGTACTTCATAGTCTTCAAACAACCAAATGTTTGATTTTTTGATAGGATATCATCGAAGCCAAGTTCCAATGACTACCACTGATCCAGTGGGATACTCAATGTCTTCACCATCAATGACTATGGAAGTCAAAAAAAATTCCCCTCTACACAATGAGATAAAAAGTAGTATGTTCACTCTTCCTTAAATTCCATCACAATAACTGCAAAAATGTACCCTATGTATCACAAAATAAAATTGTCCAGTCAATTTATAAATACATTAAGAATTGACCATTTAATAATTTATAAATCTAAAACATGGCATGTACATATATGTATGTACCTTGTTGCACTAAATCAGAGACTTAGTCAAAGTCAGGGGATGTTGTCATTTGATCTAAAGACCCTGCAAGTTGTAATTCTCGTGGAACTTGATGTGTGTCGAGTGGAATTAGAGGTCTACAAGTCCATTCATCCACCCACTATTATGACTCACATTCATTCCAAAATCAATGCATGATATACAAAAACATGTCATGCACCTAGTATAAATAGTCCAAGCATTTGCATCTGAACTACGGAATGAGTGCATATCACTTGATCCGGCAACTGTCATACAATCTTCAAATTTTTCCACATGTTTTTGCTCTATCAACCAAAAATATCTATGAACCGTTGATCTCTTTTGAGATTCATGGCCCATATTCTTGACACACCAATTAACAATAATTTTTGCATCTCAGTAAATTTAGCACCATCCTTGAACTTTAACTCTTCTATCGCAAGTGCTCTTTTCACACATGCTCTTGCACCATCATGCTCTCCTTTTCCATGCCCTACCTCGGTAAAACTCTAGATATGTTGTACATTTGTTTCTTTGTGCATCCCGCTTCAACCAATAAAACATATGTGCATTCTTGAATTGTGATGTGCGGTTGTCGACCAAATGTAATGTTGATCGAAACTAATATTCCTCTCATTCAAGTTGGCATAAAATACACTGAAACACCCTTTTACATATTTTGTAGAATGTGTCTGATCATTATTGATGTAGAAATGATACTCTCTTAATATTTTTCGATCTTGCTCAGTGCTTTCTGGTGAGTGCATGAATGTTATATGCATGAAAATAGAAACTTGCACTAAGTTATAATATTGAGAGTGAACCTCTATTTGTGGCTGCAATGTGTAATTCTCTTGTGAAGTCAACTACTGAAACAATAGTACCAAGTGGGAATGTTTTCTTTCTTAACTTGAATTGTTCATCCAACCATCGAGCTCTATGTGTGTGCCTTGCATACTCATAAAAAAATTTCTCTCTGAATTTGACCATATATTATGATACAGGTAATTGTTTTGTAATAAGCTCACACCTCTTAGATTATTTTCCATATTTTAATTGATATGCCACCGATTTATATTTGGTGAAATCAACAAATTCTTTTTCTATTGAATATGTACTCTCCTCGTGGATACAACTTTTTAGATTTGGCAAGCCACCGCATACATTGCACGTTCCATCCAAACATGCTTTGTTATAAAAAAATTATCTTGTTGATTTTTCACAAAATATTGTCAGAATAAATTCCCTTGAAGATTTTTGTGGGACATTTATTCCACACTCCTACAACATGATGTCAGTATGTAAAACACGACGTATTTGACAAAAAAATCATAATGTATTGAAAATTCAACATGATGCCTAACAAAAAGTGGTACGTGAGTGATTGATTTTCACATAAAAGGGTTTGCTCATTTCAAAGAATCTTTGGCTAATGTTAATTTGTGGATTTTTATTTTTAAACTTAGAGAACAATTCTTTTTATTCATATCTAAGAAATGTTTTACACACAATTCACGATTACGAGAACTTGTTCTTCTTTTTCTTGTATCTCTTCTATTCGATGACACCCTTGTGTTCTCATTCCACAATTTTACAACTAATTCTTTTAGAATATCATATGTATTTTTTCCTTTTCATGGAAGTCTGTAGACAAATCCCAATAGTCGGTGTTTTGACTAACTCAAGATGTTTACGTCTCTCTATTGCTTTCATTAGTTTTTTTTCATTTAGCTTCAAAGAACTATTTGTTATTATAATCAAGCATTTATTAAATGTTTTATCACTTACTATATAATTAGTTAGTGCACGTTATGTAGCATTACTATCTTTGGTGTGTCTTTTTCCACCTACAGTTTGGTATGCTTTATGTATGTTTTCAACAATTAACACATTTTGATCAACAACATTAGATGTTCTTAACCCCATGGTCTTCATTATAGGTCTCATCTTAATTAATTTCATCAATGAAACAAAAAATTGACATCTTTGTGTGTCATTTAAATTCTCAAAGTAATTATCCCAAATTCCACTAGCTTTTCTTCTCGCATTTCTTTCGAAATTTCGTTAGACATTGGTTTTAAAATGTTTTCATCAATTTCAATTAAGTGAATTAGTTTTCTTCACAAAATGGAAGGAGGTGTTATTAGAGGTGAAGATTTGTTTACAAGGTTACTTTCTTCATTCAGTGTTTTCATACAATTTTTGGGGTTAACATTTGGATTCTCAGGTAATCAACAATTAGATTCATATCAATTTCTTCATCCATACCAACATTATCATTCAATTCAATATCATTATTCATTACAAAATCATTATTCTCTACATTTTCATTATGTATTTCATCCCCATTTTCTAATACATTAGCTACATTTGATATAGTGGATGTACCTTGCCTTGCTCGAAGTTTTTACATTCTCTTCAATTTCTTTATTCTCTTCTCTTCCAATTGATCCGGTGTCTTGTTCTTGACTTTCCTCTTGTCCTTAGCTTGACGTTTATCGCCCATGATTAGAAAAAATCAACTAGTGGGGTAGGGGACAAAATGAACTACTAAAAAATCGTGTAAGAATGTAGAGAAAATTACAAAAAAATAGAATGTTTGCGAGAATTCTGTGAAAGAGATAATAGGGACGTGGGGGCCATAATATATAAAATAAAGAAAAACACGTACGCGTTATGTAACGCGTACGCGTTTTACGTTTTCTCTTTTCCCAAGCCATGCCTCAAGTCTTGGGATCTGGTTTGGATCCCCAAGCCTGAGGCATGGACCTACACAAACACAACAAACAGTGAGTTTTTACAAGAAAATGTAAAAATGACACTTCCTCTATGATAAATCAAAATAAAACAATCGATCTTTTGAAAAAATTATACCACGACGTAGATCGAGTCTCTTCTTTCTAAAAATATAATTTTCCAAATTTTTGAATAATATAAGGTTTCTATATTATTTATTTTCTAACTTGCTTTTTATAGCTATTTTTTGAAGTGTAAAAATGTCTATCTTTCATGGTGTATCTTTTTTTGGGTGATTGAAATTTAAAAATATATATACTAGCCCAAACTAGGCATAATTCTATACATATTCAAAAAAAAATCTAATTTTCGATAGTTTTTGAGGTAGTTAGGGGGGCACAAATTCGAGCTCTGTTATTTTTCAAAACATAAAACTTATACTAGAAAAATCATAAATAAAAAAATATTCGCTAAAAAAATATTTTAAAAATGGATCCCAAACTAGATGTTCATATCTATCTTTCTACCAAAGGGTTTTCAAAAATACTAAATGGTGCTAAAAAATGGTGGGGGGCACAAAAGTCACTCTATTATGTTTTTTTAAAAAACAAGAGCATCTATTGGTATTTTAGTTGTTTGACCCACTTAAACTTATCCGTTTTCAATAAAGTTTAGTAGCTTAGAAACTAGACTCAAAATGCTACGATTCATATTTCTACAACATCTTCCAATTTTAAGTGTAATTATTTCAAAAAACTCGTACAAGTTGATATTTTCAAAAAAATGCATCCACTTAAGACCCCCTTTTGGCCCCCCAACTTGGTGCACTCACCCAAACCCTAAATCCTAAACCATATTTTTACCACCTTAAACCCTAAACCCTAAACCATAAACCCTAAACCCTAAACCTTAAAACTTAAACCTTAAGCCATCAACCCAAAACCGTGAGCCCTAAGCCCCAAGCCTTAAACCCTAATCCCTAACCCCTAAACTCTAAACCCTAAACCTTAAACCTTGAGCCTTAAACCATAAACATTGTGCACTAAACTCTAAACCCCGACCTTTAAACCTTAAACCACATCCCTAAACCCTCAACCCTAAACATTAAACCCTAAGCCCTAAACCTTGAGTTCTAAACCCTAAACCACAGAGCCCTTATCCCTAAACCATAAACCCTAAACCCTCAACCATAAATCCTAAACCCTAAACCCTGAGCCCTTATCCCTAAACCATAAAAACCATAAACCCTAAACCCTCAACCATAAACCCTAAACCCTTAACTCTAAACCTTGAGCCCTAAACCATGAGCCCTGAGCCCCAAGCCCTAAATCCTAAACCCTAAACCCTATTTTTACCACCCTAAACCCTAAACCCTAAACCCTAAACACTTATCCCTAAACCATAAACCATAAACCCTAAGCCCTAAACCCTAAGCCCTAAACAATATTCCTAAATCTTCCTAAATTTCCTCTAACACTTCCAAGATTCTCTAACATCACCTCTAGATGCTTAATATATTTCTTGAACTATCTTAGAGGGTGTTTGATTAGCTCAAAATGTCCTTTTAAGGTTTAGGACTTAAGGCTCGGGTTTAGGGTTTATGGTTTATGGTTTAGGGTTTAGGGTTTAGTCATAATAAAAAAAGTTTAGGACTCGGGGGGTAAGGGTTGAATGTTTAGGGTTTAGGGTTTAGGGCTCATAGTTCAAGGTTTAGGTTTTAGGGTTTATGGTTTAGGGTTAAGGGCTTAAGGTTTAGGGTTTACGATTAATGATTTAGGGTTTAGAGTCCATGGTTTATGGTTTGGGGTTAATGGTTTAACATTTTGTTGGGTTAATCACACCAGTTGTATAGACAGATATTCAAATCTAAGCATACAAGCAATAAATATGGAAATAAACCAAAAGAAACAATACACAAGATATAACGTGGTTCACCTAGTGTGGGCTACATCCACCAAGAAACAACCAATATATTATTCAAAGCTTCATAGAGGATATACAATGAAGATTTGTAATCTTCCACACCTCTCCCGGATGTACAGTACTTTCTTCCTCACAAGCTTCTTTGACCTCTCTCCAAGAATTCCTTCTTACAATTCTTCTAATTCTTTCTTCTAACCCTAGCTTTCTAGCTTATATAAGCATATACAAACTTAGGGAACCTTATCTATGCAATTAAAACCATTAGATCACCTTTATATTAAAGGTTAGATCTAATTCTCGTAACTTAAATAAAATCAATCACGCACTGGGTAACAAATGTCGGTTAATCTGCTAGATGACTGATGTCGGTTACTGTGTAAACTTGTAAGTTGTAAATAAGTTATTTGTGATGTAATTCAACTCCACATATCAACAATCTCCCACTTGGAGATAAATTTTTACACTGTACCGTACAACTCCATTCTTGAATCCTTTCCTTGGCTTGTTTCTTCTTCTTCAAGTCTCAAATTTGATGACCTACGAAGTGGAGTACACTCTAACTTCTCATTTGCCTACGACTTCCTTAGCATATCCGCATGGTTCTCCTTTGTATGAATTTTCTCCGGTTTGATGGCTTTGTCCTCCAACACATGACATATAAAGTGCGGTAAGTGCACCAAGTTGGGGGGCCAAAAGGGGGTCTTAAGTGGATGTATTTTTCTGAAAAAAAAAAACTTCAACTTGTACGAGTTTTTTGAAATAGTTACACTCAAAATTGGAAGATGTTGTAGAAATATGAATCATAGCATTTTGAGTCTAGTTTCTAAGCTACTAAATTTTATTGAAAACGGATAATTTTAAGTGGGTCAAATAACTAAAATACCAACAAATGCTCTTGTTTTTGTTAAAAAACATAATAGAGTGACTTTCGTGCCCCCCACCATTTTTGAGCACCATTTAGTATTTTTGAAAACCCTTTGGTAGAAAGATAGCTAGGAGCATCTAGTTTGGGCTCCATTTTTTTAGATTTTTATAGCGAATATTTTTTTATTTATGATTTTTCTAGTACATAAATTTTATGTTTTGAAAAATAACGAGCTCATTGTGCCCCCTCCCCTTCAACTACCTCAAAAATGTCAAAAATTAGATTTTTTTGAATATGTATAGAATTAGGCCTAGTTTGGGCTAGTATATTTTTTTAATTCCGATCACCCAAAAAAAGATATACCATGAAAGATAAACATATTTATACTTCAAAAATAGTTATAAAAAGGCATAGTTAAAAAATAAATAATATGAAAACCTTATATTAGTCGAAAATTTAAAAAATTATATTTTTAGAAAGAAGAAACTCTGCTCTACGTAGTGGTATAATTTTTTTAAAATGGATTGATTGTTTTATTTTGATTTATCATAGAGGAAGTGGCATTTTTACATTTTCTTGCAAAACATCAAGCTAAGGACAAGAGGAAAGTCAATGACAAGACACCTGGATCAATTGGAAGAGAAGAGAATAAAGAAATTGAAGAGAATGCAAAAACTTCGAAACAAGGCAAGGTACATCCGCTATATCAAATGTAGCTAATGTATTAGAAAATGGGGATGAAATACATAATGAAAATGTAGAGAATAATGGTTTTAATGTTGGTATAATAATTATATTGAACCCTTATAATCCAAATGTAAGTGATAAAATAGTTGATAAACGCTAATAATTGAAATGATTATAAAAAAAAAAATGCAAATAGTGCTTTACCATTCTAATAAATAGAAAAACATTAATGAAAATTAATAGAGAGACATAAACGTCTCAATGAGTCAAATTAATTAAGATGAGACCTATAATAACAACTAGGGTTAAGAACATCTATTGTTGATCAAAATGTGTTATTTCTACTAAAGCATACCATTCCAAAAGACGCATAAAGACAAATGAGTACATCGATATTCTAAAAGTGATAAAATTAATTGTAAAAAAAATTTTGGAATGAGAACACAAGGGTGTCATTTCGAATAGAAGAGATACATCTGATATTCTAAAAGAAGAATAGGTTCTCGAGAACACAAGGTGAATCAATGAAGAGCAAAAAAGAAGAATAGGTTCTTAGATATGACTCAAACAAAATTATTCTTTAATTTTAAGAATGAAAATCCACAAATTAACATTAGCCAAAGATTATTTGAAATGAGCAAACCCTTTTATGTGAAAATCAATCACTCACGTACACTTTTATGTGTTGAATTTTCAATGCATTATGATGTTTTTTTCAAATACGTCATATTTTGCATACTTGACATCATGTTGCATGAGTTTGGATTAAATGTCCCACAAAAATCTTCAAGGGAATTTATTCTCGACAATATTTTGTGAAAAATCAAAAGACATTTTTTTATAACAAAGCATGTTTGGATGGAACGTGCAATGTATGCGGTGGCTTGCCAAATTTGAAAAGTTGTATCCATGAGGAGAGTACATATTCAATAGGAAAATAATTGGTTGATTTCACCAAATATAAATCGGTGGCATATCAATTAAAAGATAAAAAAGAATCTAAGAGGTGTGGCCTTATTAGAAAATAATTACATGTATCAGAATATATGGTCAAATTCAAAGAGGAAATTTTTTATGAGTATGCAAGGCACACACATAGAGCTCGATGGTTGGATGAACAATTCAAGTTAAGAAAGGACACATTCCCACTTGGTACTATTTTTTCAGTAGTTGACTTCACAAAGAATTACACATTACAGCCACAAATGGAGGTTCAGTCTCAATATTATAACTCAGTGTAAGTTTCTATTTTCGTGCATATAACATTCATGCACTCTCCTGAAAGCACTGAGAAAGATCAAAAATATTAAGAGAGTATCATTTCTACATCAATGATGATTGGGCACATTCTACAGAATATGTAAAAGGGTGTTTCGAGGTGTTTTGTGTGAACTCGAATGAGAAGAACATTAGTTTCGATCAACATTACATTTGGTTGGATAACTGCACATCACAATTCAAGAATGCACATATGTTTTATTGGCTAAGAAGGATGCACAAAGAAACAAATGTACAACATATCTAGAGTTTTACTGAGGTAGGGCATGGAAAAGGAGAGCATGATAGTGCAAGAGCATGTGTGAAAAGAGCACTTGTAAGAGAAGAGTTAAAGTTCAAGGATAGTGCTAAATTTACAGATGTAAAAAATATTGTTGATTGGTGTGTCAAGAATATGGGCCATGAATCTCAAGAGAGATCAATGGTTCGTAGATATTTTTGGTTGATAGAGGAACAACATCTGAAAACTTTGAATATTATATGACAGATTGCGGATCAAGTGATATGCACTCATTCGTAGAGTTCGATGCAAATGCTTGGACTATTTATACTAGGTGCATGACATGTTTTTGTATATCATGCATTGATTTTGCGTGGAATGAATGTGAGTCACAAAAGTGGGTGGATGAATGGACTTAGACCTTTAATTCCACTCGACACACATCAAGTTCCACGAGCATTACATCTTGCAGGGTTTTCAAATCAAATGACAACATCACCTGACTTTGACCAAGTCTCTAATTTAGTGCAACAAGGTACATACATATATGTACATGCCATGTTTTAGATTTATAAATTATTAAATGGTCAACTCTTAATGTATTTTTAAATTAATCTGAATAGTTTTACTTTGTGATACATAGGGCACGTTTTACGCTTATTGCAACGGATTTTTAATGAAGATGGAATAGACTACTTCTTGTCTCATTGTGTAGAGGGGAAAAATTTTGACTTTCACATTCATTAATGGTGAAGACATTGAGTATTCCACTGGGGTAGTGGTAGTCACCGAACTTGGCTTCGACGATATCCTATCAAAAAACCAAACATTTGGTTGTTTGAAGACTATAAAGTACATCGGAAGATACTTCACTATTCACATTTGGTCCTTGCAAAAAATATTAAATTGATCAAATATTGAGGTTGGCCATAAAAAAGAATATGTGGAAGGTTCATGAATCAAATCATGAAGCAATTCTTGCTCTCATCAAGAATAGCGTTGATCCTCATGCGGTTCATTGGATTGAATTTGCAAAGGTATGTTCTTCATTAATTTAATTTGAATATTTGCTTAAATGATTTTGTTTAAATTTTTTATGATTTAAAATTCTATTTAATTGCTTACTAACATGTTTATGTAGGTTAGTGGTGCCAAAACTCTTCCACCTTCACATGGTTGGCAATGCATCGATAAAGAATCTATTATTCTCGAAGCCAAGTGAAGCTAAGAGAAATTAAATATTAGAAAGTAACAACAAACAAAATACTCATTTCACCACCTATATTATTCAGTGATTAGCAATGGACAACCTTACACCGACTGCATCGCAGTGTTTTACGCGTTTACAAACAATAGGACAGTGAGAGAACCGAATGGAGATGGAGAAAACCGCGAGAGGATTTCGTAGAGGGCCCTGACATGGAGGTATTGGATCTGATGATACGTCTCTAGGTGCCACGGAGTTTGAGAAATCACCCGTCAAAGATATGGCGTGATTGGGCCTCAGGGCTCTTAAGCAACTACGCCCGACGGGTAGCCTGAAACCACAGGAGCATAGAAAACCAAAAATAAGCCTCTAGTAGCATTCACCAAGCCATTTGAATGTGTTGACCTAGTTGGTTCGGTCCAACGAGCTTCGTTTGCAAACTATAGCATCCGTGCAGTCGCACACTCAAATCGGATAAAGCAGAGTGTTTCGCGTGTTTACAAATAGTAGGACAACGAGAGAATCGAATGGAGATGGAGAAAACCATGAGAGGATTTTGTAGAGGGCCCCAACATGGAGGTCTTGGATATAAGGAGACATCACTAGATGCCAAGGAGTCCGAGAAATCACCCGTCGAAGCTATAACGTGTTTTGGCCTCAGGGCTCTTAAGGGACTACGCCCGACGAGGTAGCCCAAAAGCATGAGTAGCGTAGGGAACCAAAAAAATCCTCCACTAGTGTTCACGTGGCCACCCCGATGTGTTGACATAGTTGGTTCGGTCCCATGAGCTTCCGTTTGCAAACTATAGCGTCGCACCATTCTGTACATCGACTCGACTCATACTACAATATTTCACGTGTTTGCAAAACAATAGGACAGCAAGATAACTCGAATGGAGATGGAGAAAACCATGAGATTATTTCGTAGATGGCCCCAATGTGGAGGTCTCATAATTGACGAGATGTCTCTAGGTGCCACAGAGTTCGAGAAATCACCCGTTGAAGATATAGTGTGTTTTGGCCTCAAGGCTCTTAAGGGACTATGCTCGACGAGGTAGCAAAGCACGGGGAGCGTAGGAAACCAAAAAAAATCCTCCAATAGCATTCACCTGGCCACCCCAACATGTTGGCATAGTTGGTTCGGTCCCATGAGCTTCTATTTGCAAACTATAGCTTCTGGCAGCCGTACACTAAATCAAACTACAATATTTCACGCGTTTGCAAACAATAGGACAATGAGAGAACTAAATGGAGATGGATAAAACCACAAGATTATTTTGTATAGGGCCCTGACTTGGAGGTCTTGGATCGAGGAGACGTCACTATGTTCCACGAGTCCAAGAAATCACCCATCGAAGATATAATGTGTTTTGGCCTCGGGGCTCTTAAGGGACTACGCCGACGAGGTAACCCGAAAGCACGAGTAGCATAGGGAACCAAAAAAACATCCAATAGAGTTCACCTGGCCACCCCAACATGTTGGCATAGTTGGTTCGGTCCTACGAGCTTCCATTTGCAAACTATAGCGTCTAGCAGCGTGACACCGACTCATACTACAATATTTCGTACATTTGCAAACACTAGGACAGCGAGAGAACCGAATGGAGATGGAGAAAACTATAAGATTATTTTGTAGAGGTCCCCAATGTGGAAGTCTCAGATCTGACGAGACGTCTCTAGGTGCCAAGGAGTCCAAGAAATCACCCGTTGAAGATATAGTGTGTTTTTACCTCAGGGATCTTAAGGGACTACGCCCGACGAGGTAGCCCGAAAGCACGGGGAACGTAGGAAACCAAAACAAAGCCTCCACTAGCATTCACCTGGCCACCCCGACATGTTGGCGTAGTTGGTTCGGTCCCACGAGCTTCCGTTTGCAAACTATAGCATCGACGACATTCGTACACTAAATCGACCGTAGTATTTCTCAAGTTTGCAAACAGTAGGACAAGGAGAGAACTACATGGAGATGGAGAAAACCATAAGAGGATTTTGTAGAGGGCCCCGACGTGGAGGTATCAGATCTGACGAGACTTCACTAGGTGCCACGGAGTCTGAGAAATCACCCATCGAAGATATAGCGTGTTTTGGCGTCAGGGATCTTAAGGGACTATGCCCATACAAGGTACCCCGAAAGCGAGGGGATAGCGTAGGGAACCAAAAAAATCCTCCACTAGCTTTCACTTGGCCACCTCGACGTCTTGGTGTAGTTTTTTCAACCCCACGAACTTTCGTTTGCAAACTATAGTGTCGGTTGCCGTCACCGACTCATCTTGTAGTATTTCACACGTTTGCAAACAATAGAACAGCGAGAGAACCGAATAGAGATGGAAAAAACCACAAGATAATTTCATAGAGGGCCCGACATGGATTTCTTGAATCGATGAGACATCTCTAGGTGCCACGGAGTCCGAGAAATCACCCGTCGAATATATAACATGTTTTGGCCTCAAGGCTCTTAAGAGACTACGCCCGAACGAGGTAGCCTGAAAGCACGGGGAGCGTAGGGAACCAAAAAAAGTCTCCACTAGAGTTCACCTAGCCATTGCGACATGTTGGCGTAGTTGGTTCAGTCCCACAAGCTACCGTTTGCAAAATACAACATCTAGCAGCCTTACATTGACTTAGACTACACTATTTTGCATGTTTGCAAACAATATGATAGTGAGAGAACCAAATGGAGATGGATAAAACCACAATATGATTTCGTAGAGGGCCTCGACATAGAGGTCTTAGATCTGATGAGACATCTCTAGGTGCCACGGAGTCCAAGAAATCACCCGTCAAAGATATAGCGTGTTTTGGCATCAGGGCTCTTAAGGGACTACTCTCGGACGAGGTAGCCCGAAGCACGAGCAGCATAGAAAACTAAAACAAAGCCTCCACTATTGTTCACCGTGCCATCCGGACATGTTGATCTAGACGGTTTGGTCCCACAAGCTACCGTTTGTAAAATACAACATCTAGCAGCCTTACACTAACTCAGACTACACTATTTCACGTGTTTACAAACAATAGGACAGCGAGAGAACCGAATGGATATGGATAAAACCATGAGAGGCTTTCGTAGAGGGCTTCAACATGGAGGTTTTGGATCTGAAAATATGTTTCTAGGTGCCACGAGTTTGAGAAATCACATGTCGAAGATATAAGGTGTTTTGGTCTCAGGGCTCTTAAGAGACTACGCCCGAATGAGGTAGCCCAAAAGCACGGGGAGTGTAGGGAACCAAAACAAAGCCTCCACTAGTGTTCACCAAGCCATTTGGATGTGTTGGCCCAAATGGTTCGGTTCCATAAGCTATCACTTACAAAATACAACGATCTAATAGCCTTATACTTGACTCGAGACTACACTATTTCGTGTGTTTGCAAATAATAAGACAGGAGAAAAACCAAATGGAGATGGATAAAACCGCGAGAGGATTTCTTAGAGGGCCTTGACTTGGAGGTCTCGGATATGACAAGTTGTATCTAGGTGCCACGGAGTCTGAGAAATCACCCGTCGAAGATATAGCGTGTTTACGCCTCAGGGCTCTTAAGGGACTACACCCTGATGAGGTAGCAGAAAGCACGGGTGGAGGAAACCACCAATGTTCAATTATTTTGCCACAGGATTCAACTATGTAGACTATGAACTTAGTTTTATTGGGCGGACCACCAATGTTCCAACTGTTCATTTTGAAAGAATGAATATCTTCAATCAAATAGAGAATGAAGAGCCTGAATTTTTTTGGACATTACAAAAGGTTGTTTGTGCCCAAAAAGAAGCCGAAGGCCATATAAATTTTCAGTCTTAAACTTTAGATGACAATGAATATCGTGAAGAAAAATAATTAGGTGAATATTTCACTATGATTCAAGAAGAAATGCCTCCTGAAAGTCATAAAGATTCAATTTGATTACCCAAAAACATCTAGAAGAACTTAAAGAGAAGATACGAGTAGAAGAAAAGGAAAAATGGGAAGCGTGGAAGGATCACAACTTAACTGGAATGGAAGATCTATGTGATGTTATCGATAGAATCATGGATAATCTTAAGGACAACATGCCAAGTTGATTATTTTTATTAATCCCAAGCAGCTTGACTTCACAAATCAAACCGTAGTTCCAAAAGCGGCATAATGGCAAGAAAAACTACAATGAAGTATTGATAATTGAGCCCGAAACTCATTTAGAATTGTAATTTATTTTTTGATTGAGCATTCACCCATAGTTTATTTTTTGAAGGAAGAAATTCATTTTATATGTGAGAAATAGAATGTTGATTTAATCCATTACTTTGACTATTTAGGTTAGATTTATGTAGTCGTTCAATGAAAGTTTGAAGCTCTTGATACTAAAATGGAAAAATTGTCAGGGCCCTACGAAAGTTTCTCGCGGTTTTTCCATATCCATCCAGTTCTCTCGTTGTCCTATTGTTTGGAAACGTGTGAAATAATGTAGTCTCGAGTCGGTGTAAGGTCATGAGACACTATATTTTACAAATGGTAGCTCATAGGACCAAGCCGTCTGGGCCAACAAGTCTAGATTGCTTGGTGAACACTAGTGGAGTCTTCATTTTCATGGTTTTCTCCATCTCCATTTGGTTCTCTCACTATCCTATTGTTTGCAAACGCAAGAAATCTGCAGTGAGTCAGTATAGGGCTACCAGACGCTATAGTTTGCAAACGGAAGCTCGTGGGACCAAACCAACTATGCCAACACGTCGGGGTGGCCAGGTGAACGCTATTGGAGGATTTTTTTGTTCCCTACACTCCCCGTGCTTACGGGGTACCTCGTTCGAGCATAGTTCCTTGAGAGCCCTAAGGCCAAAACATGCTTTATATCTTTAACGGGTGATTTCTCAGACCTTGTGGCACCTAGAGACGTCTCGTCAAATCTGAGACCTCCACGTCAGGGCCATCAACGAAATCCTCTCATAGTTTTCTCCATCTCCATTCGGTTCTCTCGTTGTCCTATTGTTTGCAAACGTGTGAAATACTCGCAGGTATGAGTGAATGTACAAACTGTCATATGCTATAATTTGCAAATGGAAGCTCGTGGGACGAACCAACTACACCAACACGTCGGGGTGGCTAGGTGAACACTAGTGGAGGCTTTGTTTTGGTTCCCTATGCTACCTGCTCTTTCGGGCTACCTCGTCCGTGTGTAGTCCCTTAAGAGCCCTGAGGCCAAAACATGTTATATCTTTGACGGTTGATGTCTCGTACTCCGTGGCACCTAGAGACGTCTCCTCAGATCCGAGACCTCCATGTCGGGGCCCTCTACAAAATACTATCACGGTTTTATCCATCTCCATTCGATTCTCTCTTTGTCCTATTGTTGGCAAACGCGCAAAATAGTGTAGTCTGAGTCAGTGTAAGGCTGCTAGATGTTGTATTTTACAAACAATAGCTTGTGGTACCGAACCAACTATGCCAACACGTCGTAGTGTCTCAGGCATAGTCCCTTAAGAGCCCCGAGTGACTAGATTGGCTTAATAATGAATTTGATAGGGGTATGTCTAAGAACACATGGGAGTTATCAATCACCTAGTAAATCTTTCTTGTTTAGTTTAGTATGGGAGTCAAGGTATGCCTACGGCTTAGTGACCTTTCATTCATTGATAATTTATGCTATGATAAACGCATGGATGCTTTCAAAAGTTCCTTCAAAAGGATAGGAGTAGTCATCAAGCCTAGTGAAGGGTGTAATGTGATTTCCAAATAAATTTAAATGCCTACTGATTTAAAGGTAATAAAACGAATCGGACAGATTAGACAATCAAGAATCATTGAGTGTCCGAATAAGAATTTCATTGCATCTCTGAGACATTCTCAAACATTGGAGTAATGTATATGGAGAGACATTCTCAAAATATCAACAAATGAAAGACATCAAATTGTGATGACTCTCGGGTGTTTTAACATGGGAGAAGACTAAGAAGCATAGATGAATGTAGTAAGTGCATGATAAGATAGGAACCAGTATAAAGAGACCATGAGCAAGAAGAAGCGCAAGTAAGGTAAATACAAATATACACATTGATAAATTGAATGAACAATTACTCGATTAGGTATTTATTTATATACATACATTATATAAATATTGATTTCAAAGTTTGATGCATATTATACATTGAAAATGCTAGTATATGTACATCACCAATAAATGAAAAAATAATCCATAATGTCTTAAATATTGTCAAGTGCACATCATATTAGTTTCATGTAAAAATAATCTCATAAATGTAAGGTCTCATACAAAATTATCAAGTTCCAAATAGTATTTTAATGTGCATAATAAATACAAAAATACCCAATTAGATCATATACCATCAAGTTCAAATGTCATATAGGTGTACATACAATGCCATGCACATAGGCATACAAAAACAATGTCATGTAAGACATACATATTTCCTACTCATCAAAATATATCCCTCTCTTGGCCTTTCTCGAAGAAGGCCCTCCCTTAGATGAAGATGGAGATCTATGAGATGACTTTAGATCGTCTGAGCCCATGCTTCGAGTCCTCTTCCGTTGAATACTCGCCTGTAGATGAGCCTGTAAATGTAAACAATGTTTTTTTGTTAAAACTTAATTTTTATATGTTTTCAACATGTATTTAAGACCATACTAGAATGAAATTATTTACATAAATACACAAACTTACTGCAAGTTTTTGATCATGCCGAATTTACATCTCACGCTCAGATGAGTCATTAGGAGCTCCTGCCGCATACAAGGAGTACGAAGACAACAAGATGGAGGAGTTTGTGCCCTCAAAGTCAAAATGGAGGGGGTTGAAGTTCCCTACATACACATAAGATTAGAAAATCTAACATCAAAATTAGTGAAAATAGAACTAAGTACATGCATGTACATAATGAAAATATTTTAACTAATTTTATCAATATAGAACTATTGTCTTTACCCCACCGCGTGTGTGAATCAAATTAACAGGCTGCTACCTATCGTAGGTAACTCCCGCATATACATAATGAAGGACATTATTAACATAATTTAATAATTCTATAATGAAATACATTACTAATATGTAATTTAACATAATATGAATTATACGAGAAATTTAAAAAAATACATGTTATTTGAATACATCGGTGAGTTGTTGTGCGGATGAAATCATAACAAACAACACCTTTATCTACTTGTCATAGAG
Source organism: Taxus wallichiana var. yunnanensis (assembly GCA_018340775.1). Taxonomy (NCBI): domain Eukaryota; kingdom Viridiplantae; phylum Streptophyta; class Pinopsida; order Cupressales; family Taxaceae; genus Taxus; species Taxus wallichiana. The sequence goes on along the minus strand of CM031235.1, from coordinate 875,443,872 downwards.
ATGGTGGGGTGTCTAGTGAAGTCAACTATATATATATTTATATATATGCACATGTATGTGAAAATTTTACATAATTAAAATTCTTAATTACCTCTCGTGAATGTATGTGTACGCATGGTGCTCGCACCTTTATGGTCGGGGATGAAGATGCACCTCCCACGTGTTGTAATATCAATGCATATACATGTACAAATACAATTATTTCAAAAATTTAACATATATAAGTAAATCAAGTACTCCAAAAATTTTGTAACACACATAACAAATTTACCTACGAAGGTGATGCCGATGAATGTAATCCAAATGTCTCACTCAAAAGGACATCTGACATAGTGACATTATCGTGTGCACCCCTAGCACCAAGTGCACCAAAATCATTACACATGAAATTATCGTCCTCCTCGGGCCCCAAACATATGATACCACATGACGAGAAAGATGTGGCCTCATGCTAGTACTCCCGGGAATACTCTGCTATGTACCTCCCGGAGCATCTAGCTCAGAAATCTCCTCGTATTTTGAAAAAGTTCATGAGATAGCCTCTGAAGCACATGGAGTGTATCAATATCTCACCTGTCTCCTTCACTACTTGAGGGAAAATCTCGGGGTGAGGGGGCTTCGGTGTGGGGAATATACCTGCCGAATAGGTACACGTTGTGCACCTGGTCGATCCTATGTAGATCCTTTTCCTCGGCCTTGAAATCTCAGAAATCAAAAGAATTTGGGATCTCGTTGAGGATAAACTCACAATAGAGTTTCCTCAGAAAGTATAGTGGCACCTCGTTGTTATTACAAGGTGGAAAATCAAACACCATCCACCATCGGTCCTAAAAATTATTTTTAATCAAATTATTATTACACCAATGGATGGGAAACCGTTTACATGACAATGGAATAGGAAAATTAGTGCGGGGGTCCGTGAATAAGGCGCATATGAGGTCTTTTGAAATTTCTTTTTTCTTTACATCCACATATGACAATTTGTTGGAATAATAAACCCTACAACCCTCTCTATAAGTTTTCCAATGATCAATTTTCCCGTTACCGCATCAACTTGAACAAGTAATGCCTCCAATGTGTTTGCAAGAGAGGTGCGGTGGGGGTTTGTAGATTGTGAATCCCTCATTGTTTTGATTAAATCCTTAATTTCAATTTTGTTTTCAACTATGTGGGCTGCTAAATCTTCTTGACTACCCGAGGGATGTTGAGAAATTGTGGGAGTGTCGGGAGGGATGACAGGAATAGCAGGGTTTGGTTGTGGTTGATTCCTTGACCTCTAACTATAACAATAAAAATATGTATTCAATTCAAATTTTAATCTATAATTATCATATTTCAATGCAATTTTGAGAAAAGAATTGTGCTTACCTCTTCTTCGTGGCGCCATCGTCAATGTTGATCTTCCCGATGATCCGAAATGATCCTTTGAGCTTGAGATCCACCAATGAAAAACGCGAGGTATGGTTAAGCTCTAAAACTCACGTTTGAGGGAGATAAAATTATAGAGGCTCAAGCATATTTTTTTCTTTAAAGTAGGCATAATGTGTATGTTTTATAACACGTATGTGTTATAACGCGTATGTGTTATAACGCGTATGTGTTATAACGCGTATGTGTTATAACGCGTATGTATTATGTAACACATACGTGTTATACCTCGGTAAATCCCAAACCCGACAATTTAAAATTCGATTGTGTTATAATAGAAACGCGTTATGCGTTATGTTTTTTTCAGGTTTTTTCCATTTTTGGCCCCCAACTTTGTGCACTTACCCAGTGATATCTCAAATGAATGTGTTTCATTCTTGAATGAAATGTTGAGTTCTTTTCCGAGAAATTGCACTTTGGCTATCACTATACAATCTACAATCCTCTTGGTCCTTTCCCAACTCTTTGCTAGCCTTTGTAGCTGCAATATACTCAACCTCTATAATAAACACGGTCATAACCTTCTACAATCTCAAAATTTAGCTAACTATCATCCCACCTACTATGAATACATATCTATTGGTGATTCTCCTACCATCCAAATCACCAGCCATATCTGAATCAACATAGCCACATAAAGAAATATTTGACCCTCCATAACATAACTGCATGTTGGATGTCACTCTCAAACACCTGAGAATCTATTAGACTACTTTCTAATTCTCTTTACCTGGATTGGCCATAAATATGCTCACATCTCTCACTACCTACACAATGTCTGGTCTGTACAAACCATAGCATACATAATACTTCCAACTGCTAAGGCATATGGAACTCGTGTCATGTACTCAACCTCCTCATGTGATGTAGGACACTAATCTTTGCTCAATTTGAAGTGTCCAGCCATAGGTGTACTTACATGTTTTTAATTCTACATATTAAACATTTCCAACACCTTATTGATATAATGTTCCTAAGAAAATACAACTTCTTGTTCTTCTATTTATGTGAATTTACATGCCAAGGATTTTATTTGTAACTCCCAAATCCTACATTGCAAATGTATGAGCTAACTTTTCTTTAAGCTCGCCAATGTCTTGCATATTAGATCCTATAATAAGCATATCATCCACATACGATTTCAAAATAATAAAGCTTCTATTTTCAAGCTTCTTAAAATAAACACAATGGTTAGATTTACATCTCATATAATCATGCTCATGTGTGAAACTATCAAACCTCATATATCATTTTCTTGGGGCTTGTTTGATCCCATATAAGCTCTTTTTAACTGCACACAAGTTTCTCCTTACCTTTGAATTCATAACTAAGTGGTTGTTGCATACAAATATCTTCCTCCAAATCATCATGAACGAAATCCATCTTGACATCAAGTTGCTCTAAATGCAAATCTTCTACTACAACTAAACTCAATACAGTACATATGGAAGTCATTTTTACTACAGGAGAAAATATATCACCAAAATCAATACCTGATTTCTATGTAAATCCTTTTACAACAAGCCTTACCTTGTACTTTTTCTATCCACCCTCTTCTTCCTTGATCCTATAAACCCATTTGTTCTGCAATGTTCTCTTACATGCTTTGGAAACTTAACCAAATCCCATGTCTGATTTTGTTTCAAGGATTCCATCTCCTCATCCATGCCATGCTCCCATTGCATGTGGGTTTCATCATGCATTGATTCTTCAAAACTCTTTGGTTTACCACTATCAATCAATAATAAATAAGATAAGGAAGGTGTAAATCTTTTTGGAGATCTAATTAACCTTTGTGAACTTCTCATTGAGATTTGGGGTGTCAAAGACTCAAACTGCTCATTCTATAAATTTGTATCAATCTCAGACAATGACCGACGCGTCGGTCACCTATAGGTGACGTCAGTTCGCTAACCAACATCGATCTCCTACCACCGATGTTGGTTCACTAATCGACGTCGGTTTGGCTCTTCTATAACCGACATTGATTCGGTGACCGTGTGTCAATCTGGTGTCAACCGATATCGATTCTTTGCGTAGACTGAAAGAGGTGTCACTTTTAAATCGAGAATGCATTTTCATTCACAAATTTTAAACTAGTTCATCTTTGGGTACCAAAATATGATCCTTATACATTCTCTTTTCATTACATTTAATGTCACGACTCCTAACAATCTTAGAATCTTCTAAATCCCAAAACCAGAATCTTAAATCACCAGAGCCATAATCAATAAAATTGTATCTCTTGGATTCAGCATCCAAATTCTTTCTATTTTCTTTATCAACATGCACAAAAGCTTCTGAACTAAATACTCTAACAAAAGAAAGATCTACCTCTTTTCCATTTCAAGCTTATTCTGGTATTCCACCATCTAGTGCACTTACATCATGTGTAAATACACCGCCCAAAACTACAATGGTAATCAGCATGTATCCTCATGCTTCTTGCACGTTCCATGATTGTCTTGTTCATTCTTTCAGCAACACCATTCTACTTTGGTGTTCTAGGAACCGTTATTTCTCTACACATTCCATTCACTAAACAATAATCATTGAAAACCTTGTTGCGTAAAGACTCACCACCATTGTCGGATCTAAAGCATTTTAATTGTAATTTGATTCATTTTCCACGAGGAATTTCCATCCTTTAAAATTCTCAAAAACATCAAATGTACGTTTAATACAATAAACGCGTACCTTTCTTGTGGCATCATCAATGAAAGTCATATAATATTGGGATCCTTCATGAGAAGATGTCTAATTTGGTCCCCACACATCTAAGTGCACAAGCTCCAATTTTTTCTCTTTCTTTGTTTCCCAACTTTGAGAAATATCACTCTCTTTTGCTTTCTAAATATACAATGCTCACAGAAATCAAGATCTACATCTTTCAAATCTAATAACTTACCCTTAGCCTTTAAGATTTGCATTCCTTTTTGACTCATATGGCCTAGCTGATTATGCCACATGTTTGCATTTGAATTTGAAGTAGATAGCATAGAAAAGGAATCAATAATACAAGTAGACAAATACAATGTTCCTACCTTCTTGCCTCTTGCTACAACAAGAGATCCCTTGGTAACCTTCCAAGAGTCACTGTGAATGTAACCATGCAACCAAATTCACCTAATTGTCCTACAAAAATTAGATTTCTCCTAAGGCTTAAGCACATGCCTCACATATTTCAATATCCATATATTTATATTCTACAATTTTAGATGAACTTCCCTTTACCAATAATATTGCATGGTTCATCATCTCCTAAATAAACATGCCCAAAATTACCCTAGACATAATTTCTGAAATAACCCTTATTAGGGGTAACATGGAAAGAAGCTCTTGAATCTAAAACCCATGATTCAATTTTATTATCCAAGGAGAGAATAAGGGCATCTTGCATTACCTCAGAAGATGCAACATTTTCCTCTTTACCTTTCTCTGGTACATTCTCTTTATTTTCCTTGAACCAAATCCTTCTTTGCATGTCCTTTCTTTCCACAATTCCAGCAGGTTATTCCTTTACCTCTGGATTTAGATCTATGCCATTCTTAGACTTTGATTTCCCATTATTCTTACTCTTGGATCTCTCCTTCTGCCTTCCCCTACTTTCTACATTCAAAGCATTTCCAAATGATAATTCTCATGTACTTTTCCTACGTATTTCTTCATTCAGGATTATACTAACCACATCATCAAACTTTAAAATATTAGTAGCAGATGTTATATTACTAATAACCATTACCAAGTTATCCCAACTATTTGGAAAAGAGCATAGAAATAAAAGTGCTTTCACTTCATCATCAAATGGAATATTCACCAATTTTAATTGATTTACAATAGAATGGAAATCATTCAAATGACTTGATGTAGATTCACCTTCTTGCATCTTAGAATTAAATAATTTCTTCATCAAATAAACTTTATTTGAAGCACTAGGTTTTTCATATAAATTAGCTAAAGATTTCATCAACTCTACCATGGTTACTACTTCGGTAATATTTGAAGCCACAATGCATGCTTGTGCTCAATCTTATAAATTCCAGAGCCTTTCTGTCAATAATCTTCCATTATTCATCAGTCATATTTTTAGGTCTTGCCTTCTCATCCAATAGTAAGTATAGATCTTTCGATACGTATAATCTTCCACATGCATCTTCCATAATTGATAATTTTGGCTATCAAATTTTTCAACTTTATATAATTTACCATCTTCTACCATTGATGTAGCTCCCACTCAATCGAAATCCTCTCGTGAGTAAATATGTCAACACACAAAAGCCTCAAAAAAAAATCAATGATGCCAGTTGTTGGGGTTAATCACACCAGTTATACAGATACATATATCAGATCTAAGCATACAAGTAATAAATACATAAATAAACCAAAGAAACAATACACAAGATATAACGTGGTTCACCCAGTGTGGGCTACGTCCACCAAGAAACAATCAATATATTATTCAAAGCTTCACAGAGGATATACAATGAAGATCTGCAATCTTCCACACCTCTCTAGATGAATTTACTTTTTCTTACAATCTTCTCTAAGCTCTCTCCAAGAATTCCTTCTTGCAATTAATCTTATTCTTTCTTCTAACCCTAGATTTCTTGCTTATATAACCATATACAATCTTAAGGCACCTTAGCTATGCAATTACAACCATTATATCACCTTTATATCAAATTGTATAGCTAATTACCGTGACTTAAATAAAAGTAATCACACACGGGTAACCAATGTCATTTTTTCCAAACTAATGTCGGTTAGTCTGCTAGGATATCGATGTCGGTCATCCAAATGATGTCATTCTTCGTGTAAACCTAAAATTTGTAAATAAGTTATTTGTGAAGCAATTCAGCTCCACATCTCAACAAGTTTAGGTTTTAGGGTTTAGGGTTTAGGGTTTAGGGCTCATTGTTCGGGTTTAGGGCTCATGGTTTAGGGTTTAGGGTTTAGAGTTTAGGGCTAGAGGTTCATGGTTTCGAGGTTTAGGGTTTAGTGTTTAGGAAAACCATCAGAAGATTTTTAAAATCCCTTTAGTCTACAGTAGTGATTACAAAGTGAAAACATCTCTTGATCTTCTAGACTACAAGGATTGGAAAACCTCATATATTTCTAGTAGGTCTCATGAGTGAGTTCATCTTTTGGAATATCAATGTTAGGACCATATTTCCTAGTATCGTGCCTAGAACCATTATTGAATCTGTTTGTACAACTACCTTGTTTATGAGAGGTGGGACGAGTAATTAAATGGATATGGCATCTACCTTGTGCTTTGCAATGAATATTACACATCTTTTCCAAACATGTTTCTCCCCACATATATTTGCGCTCTTGAATGTCAATTTCTTCACACTCTGAAACAAATTTCACATTTCTCATATTTCCATGTATGGTATTATGCAAGCTAGGATGACCCATTGGAAGCTATAAAAATAACCACATGCTCATATTCACATTCATGATTCACTTTGATACATGTTCATATTCACAAGAACCTCTTCTTCCTTAAAAGTTCCTAGTTTGTCTCACTAACTCGCTAAGGATTATGCATACTCTTAAAACTTCACATTTCTTATGACAGATATGATCGTTGCCACATAGATGTTCAACATTGGAGTCCAAACTATCTCTATCAATATAAATGGAAGCCATGTAATAGTGTCTCCATGTATCCAAGGATCGAGGACTCTTACTATGATGGTGGTAGGATTTAACATTCAAGAATCATCGAGTGTCTAAATCAGAATGTCATTGCATCTAGAGAAACATTTTCAAACATTGGAGTAATGCATCTTGGAAAATAAAATTGAACCTCAAAAATCCTCTCAAATTTCTAGCTTACATAAGCATTAGACATATCAAGCTATGTTCTTCGAATGAAACCTTCATTCTGACGGCTTTAGACTTAAACTAAAATAATTGTTCAAAAGAACGTCAAAAATGATCAAATTTTCTTGGTATCCTAATCCATTAGACCCGAAATACCACTTGGACTTGTTATTCTTAATTTATAACACTCTTAGAGCTCTAAATATTTCACAAGCTATAGAAAAAAAGGAGATAATTGTATTGGGTAACATTTCTTTATATTGAATTGTTCTTGGATATCCGCATTTCCCTCCATAGTCAAAATATCAACAGATGAAAGGCATCAAATTGTGATGACTCTCTTTGAATGTTTTGCCTATGAAGCAGATGAACCCTTTTCAGTTGAATACTCTCTGTCAATACTAATAAGAATGGGTAAGACATAGAACATTACTTTTAGTGAAATAGAATGGGTAAGACACATAACATTACATTCAAAGAAATATTCTTTGTTAATACTAATAAGAATAGGGTAGACATAGAACATTATAGTTGTATTGGGTAACATGTCTTTATGCAAGCTTCCCACAAGGAAGGGGTTGCTTAGAAAAGGGTTGTACCGAATTTTTCTTGGATATCTAGAATTTTCATCCTTCAAAATTGGTGTACCAATTTACACACAAGCATCAGGATGGCCTGGTAAATGCTTGTGAGTTAATTTATCTCATCTTATAAGGATTCTTATAAGATAAATCCACTTATAATTGGGTTATAAAACTTAGGATTCTTCATGAGTCACACCATTACGGAGAATACTCTAATATCATTGCGGTTATTAAACATTCAATATTTATATTTCCTACTTTTTTTCCTCATAGATCCTTACAGAGTTCCCGAATCAGCCAAGAATTCAATGTTCACAATTTGACTGCTCATTCTTTGCACTGAAAAGCTCATTGTTGAACATATTATCCCTTAATGATCAAAACTTTCCTAAATCTTCATAAACTATTTCTAACACCTTCAAAGCTTTTAAATACCACCTTTATATACTTAAGACCCTTTCATAGCACTCATAGAGGATGCACACAAGCTCCAAAATGGCCAAAATTGGCCTTTTTACACTTGCTAATGAATTAGGATTTAGGGTTTAAAGTTTAGGGTTTGGGGTTTAAGGATCACGGTTTAGGGTTTAAAGTTTAGGTTTTGGGCTTTAAGGATCAAGGATTAGGGTTTATGGTGAGGGTTCAATGTTCGAGGTTACCATTTTAGGGTTTAGGGTTTAGGGATCAATGTTCCAAGCTCAAGGTTTAGGGTTTAGGGTCTAGGGATCAGGGCTCAATTTTTAGGGTTTAAGGTTTAGAATTTAGGGTTTAGGTTTTAGGGTTTATGGTTTAGGTTTCATGGTTTACGGTTTATGGTTTAGGGCTCAGGGTTAAGGGTTTAGAGTTTAGGGTTTAGGGTTTAGGGCTTAGGTTTAGGGTTCAAGTTTAGGGTTTAGGGTTTAAGGTTTAAGTTTAGGGCTTAGGGATTAGGGTTGAGTGTTTAGGGTTTAGGCCTCAAGGTTCATGGTTCAGGGTTTAGGGTTTAGGGATCAAAGTTTGGGAATTAGGGTTTAGGTTTTAGTGTCTAGGATTTAGGGTTTAGGGTTTAGGTTTTATGATTTAGGGTTTAGGGTTTAGAGTTCAGAGTTTAGGGTTCAAGGTTTAGGGCTTAGGGCTTAGGGTTTAGGGTTTAGGGTTTAGGGATTAGGCCTCAAGGTTCAGGGTTTAGGGTTTAAGGTTTAGGGCTTAGGGTTCAAGGATTAGGGTTTAGTGTTTAGGGTTTAGGGTTTAGGGTTCAGGGATTAGGATTTAGGGTTTAGGGTTTAAGGTTTAGGCCTCAAGGTTTAGGGTTTAGGGTTTAGGGTTTAGTGTTCATGATTTAGGGTTTATTGTTTAGGATTTAGGGTTTAGGGTTTATGACTCAATGTTTATGGTTTAGGGTTTAGGGTTTATGGTTTAGCACTTAGGGCTCATGTATCGTGGTTTAGGGTTAAGGGCTTAGGGCTATGGGTTGAATAGGGATCCCAAATAACTCTACATCATTAGATCAACTAGCAACAAAGAAGGAAAATGAAGAAATTGAGGTTTTATTTGCATTATAATAGAATCATTGATCTATGTAGAGTGGTGGTTATAGAACCGCTGCCCAACCTAGGTGGTGATCCTGTAACTACCTCCCAGCCAGGGTGGCGGTCCTATGACCACCAGTCTGTGTTTAGCAGTGGTCCCGTCACTTTTGGACCAAAAATATAATAGAGCGTGAATGGACATGAATTTGGAGTGTCCAACTTTGTCCCTTCCCTACCATGACCTTTCCCATTCTCCAGTGCACGGGAGGACATGGGGAAGGCTATAAATACTTGGGGAGAACAAAGGAATGGATCATCGGCAAGAGACTTCATGGGAGTAAGTGCAAGAGTTCTAAAGTGTTGGAATTGAGTTTGTAGAAGAAAGGAGTTTGAGAACATAGCAAGTCAAGTAGTTGGGAGGAAGTGGGAGACATTGTCAATTTCCTTTCTCACTTATTGTAAAGTTTGTATCTCTTTATTTGAATTGGCCAATAAGATAAAAAGGGAAGAAAGAGTTGTTTTCCCTTCCCGACTAGTTTTCCTCCTTTGGAGGTTTCTAGGATAAAAATCCTTGGTGTATGTGTGTGTGTTAATTCATTTCTCTTTGCAAATTTCAGTTCTAAGGCATAAACAATTCAATCACTAGCTCAACTGTCATTTTCTATTTGAAAGTAGAACAACAGTATAATTGTGATTTTTGAATTAATTCCAAAGTAGATAATTTACATATCATTTTTCTATCAGAGCTAACAAGTATCTAGGACTATTGTATTTGTTCTTTGATTTGTATGACAGTGACGAGATCTAAATGTGAAGAGGATTTACCTTGTGATCCGAGATATTTCTACAAGGAATTGGAAACAGAGAATTTGGGGACAAATGGAGGAAGAAAACTTAGTCAGTAGAAATCGAGATGTTGGAGACCATGATGGATAGGATATTTAGAAGACAAGAAGAACTTGCAGATTTGAAGAAGATGACTTTTGTTAAACAAGTCTCCATGGACTCAGTTGTTCGAGGCTTAGCTAAAAAAATTTGGCATAGGGAGGAGCCATGATGAGGAATAATATGGGGAAGAGCGTGAAGAAGATACTTCAAAGCGCAAGAGAGAGGGTAAAATCTGATCATGTTCCTTTTAAAGTTGAAACTAAAGTTGAAATTAAAATCTTTGAAGGAAAAGTAAATGCATAATTTATTGATAAATGGTTAAAATAATTGGAAATCTACTTTAGCATCCATAATGTCACTAAGGCACAGAGGATCACCTTTACACATCTCAAAATGGAGGGACACACTCTGATTTGGTAGGAAACCCTTCTAGCCACTTGTGAAAAGAAGAAACATCCTATTGTGAAATCTTGGAAAGAATTTAAAGAATTACTTAGAGCTAACTTCTATCCTATTCGCCACAATACTGACCAAATGATTAAATGGCAATATTTTAGACAAGGTAGTGGTCAAAGTGTATAGGACTATACTACAAAGTTTTAGAGGTAGACCATGTTCATGAACATGGACTTGGAGGATGAGGATATTCTGACTAAGTACTTGGTAGGACTTCACACTCACCTTTGAAGAAAATTCATCTCCGTAAAGCCCAAAGATCTCAATGAGGCATGTGTTGTAGGCATACTATATAGATGATGAAAAGAAGCAAGGGAAGCAAAGGCAAGGGAAAAGCAATCGAAAAATCAATGTAAAAAAGAACATGGGCAAACAAGTAACAAAGGTAAGTGGAAAGGTAAAGGTAAACAAGTTGCCACTACTTTAAATATTTGTAAAGATCCCAAGAATTTTTGTAAGAACTGTGATATAAATGGTAATACTGACGCTACATGTTAGAAGTTGCATCTAGAGTTACATCCAAAGAACCGATCCAAGGACTCAAATAATTCCATGACAGTTGTAAAGATAGAAGGGGAGGTGGATATCGAAGATGACTCTGATGTAGATGAGAGGCTTGGATGCACGGCCACCAACATGGACAACCAGGAAGAAGAGATGAGTAGACTATTCCATGTCAAAATCCAAATCAAGAGAACTAAGGTAAATGCTTTGGTTGACACCGGTTCTAAGTCTAACTTGATTTTTTAAGTAGTTGTAAAGAAGCTTGGTCTTGAGACTTACGAGCATCCACACCCTTATCCTTTGCATTGGGTGAAGAAATGTGTTGAAATTTAGGTAACAAAAATATGTAAGGTCAAGTTTGGGATAAATTCCTAGTATATTGATTTATTGGAGGTTGATGTTATTCAATTTGATGCATTCGATGTTTTTTTCGAGAGTCCTTACTTGTATATCAGGGATGCTATATTCATGAGAAGGGAGAACTGATACATATTGGTCAAGGATGGGATCAGCTACAACATTCAAGTACACTAGCGTAAAACATGAGCTACTATGGTGAGTGTTAACCAAGCAAAATGAATTATTCAGGAAAATCATAATTTGTTTTGTTTAATTTTGTTAAGGATAAACAAGATGGGGTAGAAGTTTCAAATATTTCTAACCAGGGAAAATAGGATTTGGATAGTATTATTCAGTCTTTTATGGAATTTTTTCAGGTTCCCAGTGACGTTACCACTAAAACATGAAGTAGAGAATGAGATTCAATTATTGCCAGATTCCCCTCTACCGAACATCGAGTTGTATAAGAAATCCTTGTTGGAGAGTACTGAAGTAAAGAAAAACTCCAGGAACTATTATACCAGGGTGTGATATATCCGAGCACCTCACTATGTGGTTCACCTATTGTGATGGTGCCAAAGAAGGATGGTTCTTGGAGAATGTGCATCAACTACCTCACCTTGAACAAGATCGCCATAAAGAACAAATATCCACTTCCCGCATAGATGATATCTTGGACTAGCTTCAACATGCCAAATTCTTCATGAAGTTGGATCACAATTCGAGTTATCACCAAGTCGAATGAAGGAGGAGGATATATGGAAGACTTCCTTAAAGACAAAACAAGGTTTGTATGAGTGGTTAGTACTTCTATTTTGTTTATGTAATGCACCCGCTACATTTATGAGATTGATGAATGATGTATTGTAGGATTTCATAGATTCGTGTGTCATTATTTATCTAATGATATCTTGATTTTTAGTGCCACATGGGAGGCACATCTAACTCATTTACAAAGAGTCTTGCAAGTTCTCAAGGAGAAACAACTACTTTGTAATATGAAGAAATGTGAATTTTTCCAAACATTTTCTTGTCTATCTTGGGCACATGGTTAGAGGAGGAGAGCTACGAGTGGATCGAACAATATGGAAGCCATCACCAACTATCCAACACCAACAAGAGCCACCAAGACTAGGAGTTTTGTGGGAGCAGTACATTACATGTGGAAGTTCATTTCGGGCTTCTTCATGATCTCAACACCTCTACACACAGTGGCAACAAAGAGTAAGGGTTTTGACTGGAGTAAGGAAAAATATAAATCCTTTGAGTTATTGAAATACAAGATTAGTCATGCTCTAATACTTTCTCTTCCTAATTTTCAGCAACCCTTTGAAGTAGAGACAAATGCCAGTGATTATGTTATGGGCACAGGTGTTTCTTTAGGAGGTAAACCAATATGCTATCATTCTAAAACTTTTACTTCAAAGATTAAAGGATATCTAGTGTATGATAAGGAAATGTATGCACTAGTTCAGGAAATTAAAAAATGGAAGCATTATTTGTTGGGTAAAGAAACTATTGTGGACATAGACCACAAACCTCTCCAGTATTTGCAAGCACGGTCTAAATTGCAACAGGAAGGCTCTACAAATGGATGGGATTCCTTCAGTAGTTCCATCTGGTGATCAAATACAAGAAGGGTAGTACAAACTTGGTGGAAAACATGTTGTCTAGGCCACCTACATAGGAGAAAATATCCTTCTTGGCCACTATCTCTCAGATCGAGCCCTTCACAAAGGAATCTTACGGAGAGGCATATGCCCAAGACAGAGACTTTGGGGTGACATTTTAATAGTTGTAGTCCCAAGGGCTGAAAGGATGGGGATTGAAGATTGTTATCTCAAGGAAGGGTTGCTCTCTACCGATGGGGGAAGCTTTGTGTGCCTAAAGAAGAAAGACTTTTGTTAATGAGGGAAGCACATACCTCGAAAGTAGTGGGACATTTCGGTGTTGGTAAGACCCTAGCCCACTTGCAAAGGTATGTGTATTAGCCTAATATGCAATAAGAAATATCAAAATTTATACATCGATGTAAACTTTGTTGTACTAGCAAGCCTAAGACTAGGAAGGAGGGTTTTACATTCCTTTTTAGTACCTACTCGTCCATGGGAGGAATTTTCTATGGACTTTGTAGGAGGATTACTTATGTCTAAACATTGCCATGACTATCTCTATGTTGTTGTTGATAGATTTAGTAAGATGTGTATTCTTATGGCATGTAAAAAGACAAGTAAAAGCACATGAGGTAGCAGATATTTTCTTTGCTAATGTATGGGTGCATTTTGGCTTGCCAAAGTCTATTTTTTCCATGAGAGATTCCAGTTCTTTGGGGAAGTTTTGGACTACTTTATGGGACAATATGGATACCATGTTATAGAGGAGCACAACTTTCCATCCACGTATGATGAACAGAAAAAGTTGGTGAACAGGAATTTTGTACAGTTGATCAAAGGGTATAATATAAAATACCCAAGGACTTGGGATGAGTCCTTAGCCTATAATCAACATTCCTACAACCAAGAAGTACACACATCCACTATCAAGTCACCATTTGAAGCATGCTTGGGATATCTACCTACAAATCCACTAGACATATGGAGGAGACATGAGAAAGGAGAGGGTGACTAAAGTAAACAAATTCATTGAGAGGAACTAGAAAATCCATCTCAAAGTTAAAGAAAAGTTAGAGAAATCTCAAGCCAAGTATAATGTTAGACATGATCAGCATAAGAGAGCATACGCTTCATGTTGGAGATAAAGTTTGGCTTTACTTGAGCAAGGAGAGACTACGAGGTCAAGCATGAAAGCTCAAGCCACTACGATATGGATCCTTGACCATATTGGAGCAAGTTGGAGAAAATTCCTTTCGACTTGATTTTTCATCATTTATGAGGATGTACTCGATACTAAAGCTGTGAGAAATTAAAACCTATATGAGCCATCCATGCTAGATGAAAATGAAGGATTACGATTACTACCTTCCATTGAGGATTACATCTTAGACTCATGAGGTGAATTGAGGAGGATGTAATGTTGCAACAGAAGGTCGAGAGAGACTAGGAGAGTTCTACAGGAGTCTTGGCAGGTTGGATCGAAAGGAGAGACACCAAGGTAGGTCCATTGGTACTCGAAGGAGCAAGTAAGGGAACTATTTCCTCATCTACTCCCCCACTAAGTTTTGTGGGACCAAAATCCTTCTAAGCATGGGAGGTTTGATCTATATGCATCCAAAATAACTCTACTTCATCATATTATCCAACAACAAAGAAGGAAAATGAAGAAACGGAGGTTCTTTTTGCATTATAATAGAACTGTCACTCTGCTGCGAGATCGAGCGGTTACGGAACTACCACCCAACCCGAGCGACGATCCAGAACTTCCGCCCATCCAGTGGCGGTCCCTGTGACCGCCATTCTACATTAGATAGCGGTCCTATCACTTTTGGACATAAAATAAAATGGAGCGTGAATGGACACAAATTTGGAGCATCTGACTTTTTCCCTTCCCTGC
This sequence comes from Taxus wallichiana var. yunnanensis, assembly GCA_018340775.1. Lineage (NCBI taxonomy): Eukaryota > Viridiplantae > Streptophyta > Pinopsida > Cupressales > Taxaceae > Taxus > Taxus wallichiana. The sequence continues at coordinate 875,428,823 of CM031235.1, read as the reverse complement.
CATGACCTTTCCCATTCTCTAGTGCACAAGAGGACATGGGGAAGGCTATAAATACTTGGGGAGAACAAAGGAATGGATCATCGGAAGCAAGAGACTTCATGGGAGTAAGTGCAAGAGTTCTAAAGTGCTGGAATTGAGTTTGTAGAAGAAAGAGTTTGAGAACAGAGTAGTCAAGTAGTTGGGAGGAAGTGTGAGACATTGTCAATTTCCTTTCTCACTTATTGTAAAGTTTGTATCTCTTTATTTGAATTGGCCAATAAGATAAAAAGAGAAGAAATATTTTTTTAACTTCTCGACTTGTTTTCCTCCTTTGGAGGTTTCCAGGATAAAAATCCTTGGCATATGTGTGTGTGTGTGTGTGTGTGTGTGTGTTAATTCATTTCTCTTTACAAATTTCAGTTCTAAGGCATAAACAATTCAATCACTAGCTCAACTATCATTTTCTATTTGAAAGTAAAATAACAGATAATTGTGATTTTTTGAATGAATTCCAAAGTAGATAGTATATAGATCATTAAGGTTTAGGGTTAACACTCGGGGTTTAGGGTTTATTATTTATGGATCATGGTTGAGGGTTTAGATTTTAGGGTTTAGGGCTCATGGTTTAGGATTCACTATTTAGGGTTTAGTGCTCATGGTTAAGGTTTGATGGTTTAGGGTTTAGGGTTTAGGGTTCAAGGTTTAACTTTATGGTTTAGGTTTTAGGGTTTAAATTTCATGTTAAAAATTTTGTCACTCAAAAACAAAATCCAGGGTGTTAGGAAGGTGTTTTCAACTCACAAAATTTGGCCCCATCCTCATGAGATCCTTACCCATGGTAAACAATAGTATATTTATGATAGTACCCATTCCCATAGGTACTTATCAATGTTTACAAATATTAACCTATCACCATGTGGTGATCATCTCTCTAGTGCTTACAAATTTAGGGCCATTTTTGTCTGGAACCGAAAGGGGTAGCTACACTATCTTGAAATTCTTCATGAAACCTTCAAGTCTTAGATAAAAAAGGATATTACCAACATGTATAGGATTCACATATCTTTCTAGTGCCTATTTTTTTCCTCCTAACTCCTTACGAAGCTCCCAAAATCATCCGAAGAAGTCAAATTTCACCATTAGAGTGTTTGTTCCCTACACCTAGAAAACCCGTTGTTGAGAAGATTGTCCTTGAATGAGTAAAACTTTCCTAAATCTATCTCAACACTCCTACAAATATAAATAACCAATCCAAAAATATCCAAAACCTAAACAATGTCTATATTCTTTTACAAAACAAATATCGATTGTATAATTTAAACCCTAACGACTTGAAGGTGAATGCTTTGAAATCTGAAAAATATTTATGTATTGACGAGTAGAGAATATGAAAAACTATCTTCTAAATCGTGACAGATGGAGTTGTGAGACTAGTTCCATAAGGTGCAGAGTGACCCTAACATCTTATATTTACTAAAAGAAATAATAAAAACATAAATAATAATAAAAGAAAAATTTATACTTAAACATTTATTTTTGTAAATGGAAGCATGCCACAAACACATATACCACATAACACATAGGAACGCGAGCGCGTTATAGCGCAAGCATGATATAATGCACTCGCATTATAGCGTGAGCACGTTTTACCTTCTATGGGTTGGGGAATCTCAATCCATAGGCTTGGAGTTTCCTTGGATATCCTACCCTATGGTTTGGATTGTGTAATCCATGATTTACAAAAAAACAACAAAATGTCACGTGTACACCCCGATAAAAAATGTGTTATAACATAATATTCCAAAAAATTATACTACGACATCAATCTCGATTTTACCTTGGTGATGATATGCTTCTTTCTAAAATCTGATTAGTTTAAGGCTTTCATCCATAATTTCTTTTACTAGTGCCTTCTTTTCTTGCGAAAACCTATGCATATGTTTTGGTGCACAATTTATGATTTTTTCATCTAAATTAAAAAAATCCTCTTCAAAACTCCATTCTACACACATTAAAAAACTAACTTTTTTCTCAAAGTTATGGGGGTGTACACACCAATATTTCATTTTTCGAGATGTGTGCACTTTGAAAATTAATTAAAAAAATTAAAATTATGAAAAATTAGTGGGACCTCGTACATGGAATTACCTAAATTTCTAGCAAATGGATTTGAAAAATAATTTATGAAACTCATAAAATGGGGGCACACACATAATAGGTTCTTATCTTTTTTACACAAAAATAGACATACTTTGTGTGCGCACCACATTTGACCCTCTTAATCTCCAAAGCATTTTTCGAAAAAGAATAGTAGTTTAGAAACTAGATTTAGAGCTCTACGGTACTTGTTCTTATCACTTTGTCAAATTTTGAGCATATGCATGCGAATTATTCGATGAAGTTCGTGTTTCGTTGATTTCGGAAAAAATGTGTTCCTTTTTACTCCCTTTTGGTCCCCATTTCCATGCGCTTACCCATGGAATTGTTTTTCATTTGCTATTATTTTATTTTTTTCTATTAATTCTTTTTCTTTGTGTTTTTTAGTGTTTATTGATTTCTTCATAGGCTTTGTTATTTTTTTATTTTTAGGGTTTGTTTGTTTTTCTAGTTTTTTTAGGGTTTGTTTTTTTGGTTAGGGTTTGTTGTTTTTTGGGCTACGATTTAATGTTTTTATTTCTACAATTGGATTTTTTGTGCTATAATTTGGATTGTTTCTATAACATAAATATCTATATTCTATGGAAAAAAATTGCAATAAAAATCATGTACATACCCAAATCCAGTTAGTGTTTCCTTTTATGGATTGTGAAATTTGTCTTAGAGTGTGTTTCCAAAGTAACTAGAAGCTTATGCTTTGGTTTCTAAGAATGTAAAATCAAGGATCTTTGTCAAAATAATTACTGAAATATTAGTTTTATGGAACATGCATGGAAACTCTCAATAACCATTTTCTTTATTTCTCGAATATGCGGGGTTTGTTGGTTTCAACAAAAAAATTGGAGTACAAGAATCACTAGTCTTATTTGTTGTTATTTTGACTTCATAGCCCTTACTTGTTGAAGTACTATGTATTTTACTATTAACAAACACTTACCATGAAAAGATATCTTAGGAGTTTCATCTATTCTCCAAATTTGTTTCCCACACAAATTTTCAATTAAATTGAACTCTTCCAATTCGTTCATTTTTGGAAAGTTGTGTACTCTTGATGTTGATCGGAGTTTCTTGCTTCCTGTCCAGATTAGTGTACAAGAAATCAATAAACACAAAACAACGTTGAATATGCAAGGGCTTAGTACCTTAGAGATGGTGATGAATGATACGGGTGCAAAGTAGATGATGAGCTCCTCATAGCGATCTCAGCAAACCTACAGCTCAAAGACACTAGAGGAAACTACTTTATATTTTTTTATACGGGGTTTCTGACAAAGCATATCTCGAGAAGCGTTAACTTCCTTAGTGGCTGTCAACCCCATGTGATAAAGAATAATGATAAAATATAAGACAAACAGATAACATGCAAGCTGATGAACAAAGGAATCTGACGTCGGTGGTATGCAAATGGTGCTACTTGATCTAATCTAAACATAACATGCAACATGAACCACACTACGTGAACTAACAAATCATGAGCAGAGTATTGTGGGGATTACAGTGTCATTACAAGGACATCATGAGGATATTATGATAAACAAGAAGCTTAAAATTCAAAACAACATTTTCCCAAATTTTCCAACTTATTCTTCCGAGGGGGAAGGCCCATATTTATAGCCTAGAGGTGAGGTTATACTGTGGGTTATTAGGTAATCAGGGTTGGGTAAAGTAACCCTGATTAAAAGAGGTGATGTGATTCAGCGGGGCTCACAATTTGACTTATGAGGTTAAAAAGATAAGGATGTGATATGGAGTGGGGAGTATGATTGACATAGTTAGGTGAAATAATAGATTCCATTTTGAAATTAATAGGGGATGTCGGATGGGTGTATTATTGCCCATGGATTGAATAATTTTGAGATATGTGAGATAATGCCAAATTTTAATTATTAAATGGGTTTATATGGAGCCCATTAATTAATTAAAATTTGGGTGAGTAAATGGATGGAATTCATTCAAATTTGGGAAAAATAAAAGAAAGAGGGAAAGTTGAATGAATGTGAGATGACGGAGGGGCATTATACCAAAAATTGGTGTCTACATTTGCCCCTTTATTGAGTGGTTTGCGATAGCACACCACGAGACAAACAAAAAGGGTTAGATGAAATATGTATCTCGTAAAAGGGATGGGGATGAATAAAAACATGACCAAAGGAAAGAAGCCCCAGGTGAAAAAGGATCGCAATGAAAATGAAAAATATGGTAGTGACTCCAATATCACATCGATAGAGGACAATTGCGGTCTCAACGAAGACAGGTGACAACGTTCTACGGACCAGTGAGTAGGTGAAGACCACTACAATATGGATGTAAACCGTGATGACCAATGAGTCATAGGAAAACATCAAAATATGTGCAACCAAATGTGAAAGGTATGCAAAATCCTTTATCTACAAGGAATCGAACAAAAAATTATGCATTCGCAAAAGGGACAAGGATGAAAATAATGATGCCTAGCACAGGGCATGAGAAGGAAAAAAGTGAGTTATATGCATCGATAAGTACGAGGAAAAGGTGCCCCATCATAGGACATAAATGACATAATGGGAGATGGATGTTGAAATAAAATATCCCAGGGGGAACGAGTATGGCCACGAATGTGGATATGAAGAAAAAATCGATAAAATGCCCCAAGAGGGTGTTAAATAGGATGTTGAATACATGTTTCTTAAGAAAGGTTTGCAGTTGAAGGCAAATGAATAATGGGGCAAAGAAAAAGGAAAGCAGTCCCACTTCTTTGACAAATAGGAAAAGGAGTCAAGCTAATTTTGTGAAAAAGTAGAACAAACATTTGTGGAAGAGAACAAGATCAGATAGGTGATGGTCATTATGGTATCCTCCAAGACAAAAATTTCAAAGGAATATGGGATGAGGGATGTAGATGATAGATGATAGAGATAAGAGGAATAGGACATTGACTGGAGTAGAGCGAATGTGGTGGAGGAGGAAAAAACATGAAAGAGGATAAAGGGGGTGAGGTGTAATAGGATGGAGAAACCATCGTCTACGGATGATGAGGAGTGTGAACTATGCTTGATTGTGATGGAAAGAAGAGGAAGAGAATAATAGAGAAGGACGATAAGAGAGGTGAGAAGATAGATGAAAGCACAAAAGAGAGAGAATGATAGTTAATATGAAGGTAGTGGGAAAATATAAGGGGGAAAGAAATAGAGAAGGCATGATGGGCCTGGAGAAAAATAAAATAGAGAAAGAGAATAGGAGAAGAAGGGAAGGAGGAAGAACAAACAAGAAGAAGATGAGATGAGAAGAGAAAGGAGATTAGAGGAGATAGTGAACGTACAGAGATGTGCCATAGTAAAGAAGTAGTAGATATAATAAAGAGGAGAGATGGTGGGAGAAATAAATGATGAAGGACAAAGAAGAAGAAGACAAGAAAATGATAGAAGAGAGGGTGAAAGGGAGATGGAGATCAAAAACAAAGGGAGAGAAAGAATGGATCATGAAAGAGATGACAGAGCTGAGAAAAAGAAGAGGTGAAGAATATTAGAGAAGGATGATAGGAGAGATGAATAATAAGACATGATGAGGGTAGGGGATAACATCAGGAAAAGGAAGAGAAGGATGGAAAGATGAAGGGGATGAAGAAGATGAAGAAGTTAAAGAAGATGAGAGAGGAGGTAGAATAGAAAAGAGAAAGAAAGGAACAATGAGGAGCCAGGAGGCTGTAGAGGAGATGAGAGAATGGAAAAGAAACTGATGTATAGAGATGGAATAAGATAGGGGTGGTAGAGAAAGAGGTTCAGTAATGGGGAAGTGGAAATAAGAGGGAAAGAAGAGATGATAGAGCCGAAACAAGAAGGGAATTGAACCAAAGTGTTAGGGGTAAGACCCAGGTAAAGAATATGAAACAGAATGCATGGAAATGCATGTGGATGGTGGGATGATAAAAAAATATGGGACAACGTTGGTGAGCTAGGTTATCAATGGAGAAGTAAGACGAAAGTGTAAGGAGAAGAGGGGATGAAGATGATACAGAGGAAGTGAAAGAAAACTAGGAGTAGAAAGGAGGAGAGGACAACAGAGAAAATGATGCAAAAGGGAGGAAACCAAAATGGGAGATAAGAAGTGAAGAGTGAGCATTATAAGGCATGTAAAGAGAAGTTGGAGGGGAGGAATGACACAGATTGGAAAAGATGTAGAATTGACAATGAGAAAATAGGGAGAGGGTGTATGATGAAGACAATAGAGATATTGAAGAAGGTGAAGGGAAGATGGAAAGGCAATGCCAGCGGATGGATGTTAGGAGAAATCCTCCAATAATGATCAGAGGGCACAAAAGAAAAAAGGAAGGAAGAGAAAATGGAGGAGGTAAAAAGGAGTGAACAGGGATGTGTAGAATGGGGATAAATGAAATTTAGGAGAAGTCCACCGATAATTATTAGTGCGAAAATGGAAGATGATGATGAAATAATGTTAGGAGATGAACAATGACAATGATAGGTAAGTATGGGAGTAGATATGTGGGATAACTCTAGAAAATAGAGTGGAAAGAGTAAATAAAAGAGGGATGATGATCCGGCTCTACCCGATCATTACCCGGCTCCATGGTCGCTACCCGGCGTAACCCTAGCCGCATACATGGCGGTAGATCTGCGCTTGGACAGGATTGTGACCCGACTACTCCCGATTATTACCCAAGCGCTTCGCTCCCGGCATTCTAGCCCTAACGGCATTCATGGCGGCGCTTGCGTCTCTGGTCGATGGAAATGTGGCTGCAGATCCTACGGGTAAGATCGCATTGCGTCCCCTTCAACCTTCAGTTGGAGGCGGTAAGACTTTGATGGCTGATCACAGTGACTCGACCCTATCTTGGATCGATCTCGCATTTACATCCTCTGAGGACGGCGGCACATTTTCCGGTCAGGCTCCCTCTGATGGGGAAGGAGCAACTATTCTGGGAGTTCACCATGCTCGACGGATCGCCAAGGCGCATCTATTCAAGGCCACACTGTAACCTCTTTCAAGGAAGCATTAAGGGGCAAGGATTCTCCTTTGAAGCCTGCAGACAATACCCCATGCATCACATTTGGGGAAGAGGTCATTACAACTGAAAAATACTATCAGGAACATGCTCTGATCTGCAGATTCGGAGGACTCTGGCCCAGCCTTCATGACCTACATGCATGGATTTCCAAGCACTGGACTCCTTTGCTCGCTGGGAGGTTAGACTTATATCCGTGTGCTAAAGGTATCTTCATTGTGACTTTTTCTTCAATAGCTGATAAAAACTCCATAGCTTCCAAGCTTTGGGTTTGCCAATCTAAGTACCTGGTAATTAAACCCTGGTTCCCCTCTTTTAACCCACTCACTGAGTCTTTTGCATGTAAACCTATTTGGATTCGACTGCCCCAACTACCCCTCCAATTCTGGAGCAGTGAATGTTTGAAATCTATTGGAAACACCTTGGGAACTACTCTTTTTATAGATTCTCAAACTGCTGAATACACCCACACTACCTATGCTCGGATATTGGTGGAACTTGATACGGCTAAAAACCTCCCTGCAACTATTGATCTCAGGGTGCAAAGCAGAACTTGGTCACAACCTTTAGATTACGAAGGTCTTCCATTTCGATGTAGAAGATGTTTCTGTCTTGGTCATACCTCTATTGCTTGTGGGATGGAAAAACCTCAACATGAGAAACGCAGTTGGTGGAAGGATGCCTACCCGGAACATTTGGTTTTTAATGCAAAAGAGGACCTTGAAGCAATTTCAAATGCTGAGGGTGAATCTGACTTTGTCCCTGAAACCCCTTTATCAGAAAATCCTATTGCCAATAGCAAGGAAATTGCAGCAAATTTGTCTCATTTAGTTGTTGACAGCAAGGAGAAATTGTCTCATGAAAACAATGATGTTGTTTCAGTTGGAACTTTTGCTACTATGGAAAATTCTCCTTTTTCTAACCCTCCATTCGTGGAGGCATCATCAGGTTGGATAACTGTCCATAAAAAGAAAAAGTTTATTTTAAAGAATGACACTTCTCCGCCTCGATGATTCATCTCTCTTTTGGTGTTCGGTTTGTCTTTACCGAACTGTGGTTTTTTTTACGACATGGTGCTGCATCGCGAAGCCGCTTTTGTTGTTATTCATTGTTTTTTTGCTATGTTGTTCTTTGTATGTTGGTACTTTTCTGCAGCAGATTGTTTTCTGCTGTAGGGCTTCCATGTTTTATTCTTGGCTTTTGAGCCTTCATGTACAAGGGTATAGTCCCTTTCAAAAAACTATTTGCCAATAATAAAAAAAAAAGAGGGATGATGATTGGTGTGGAGATGACGATGAGGAGAGGATGTAATGGATGAGGATGTGGATGAAGATGAAGGAACAAGACATAGTAAGAAATGGTATGAAGTGGTTAAGTTAGATTTCCAAATGAGGGATGATGGGGATGATATTTGAGAAAGTCTGAGATATTTTGTGTGAGGAAGAAAGAGGAGGGAAGAGGATGTGTTTATGGGGAATGAAGAGAAAATGTGGACGGTGGGAATGTGGAGTGAAGGGGAAAGGCAAGGAGACAAATCATTCCTAAGAGATTCTTAAGTAAGATCGTCATGTCATAGGAATGGTTAAGTAGGATCGCCAAGTGAAGAAGAAGAAGAATGATGAAGAGAAGCGAGATAGTTGAAAATATTGATGGTAAGAGTGTATGACAAAGTGGAGTGAAGGGGAACCCTCAGGTATATTTTTCATACTATGAAAGTGCGTAAGTAAAGTGATCGAGGAGAAAATGGATATTAAGACGATAATAAGAAAAAAGGAAACAAAGGAGTGTAACATAAATGGATGGAGGAATGTATGCGGTGTAGGATGGAGAGTGTGAGGGGAATCCTTAATTAGGATGCCCATGTTGTGTGAGTGATGATGTCGAGTGTCAAGTGAAAAAGGAGGAGCAAGAAGACATTTTTAGTGATGATTTTCGTTCAATGAAATAGAAAATGGTGGAGGAGTTTCTACAACGGTAGGATCTTAGGAAAGAGATATATTGTAATTAAGAATCCTGCGCAAAATGGGTGGTTAAGTAAGATTGTCAAGCCGAAAGAAGAATGAAAGGGAAACAAAATGATAAAATAGATGCCAGTAAAAGGATATTAAGAGAAAAACACAAAAATAATTATCCGGGTGAAGGACGGGTGAAGGGTGAAAGAAAAAAACGGAGAAGGACGAAGTGGGTGAGAATAGCAGCAGAGAATGAGATGGGGTGAATGTTAGGAGAAAATTGGGTTGACAAAGGAGACTAGGAGGAAGGAATTGTCAACATATGCAATCACAAATGAGACCTTGTCCGAATGACAATTCTACTTGAGTGGGACTTTAGTGTTGCATGGGAGTTAAGTAGACGTGCGTGCTGTCGGGGATGAAAAGCCTGGAATGATGAAGAAGATGATGTCTGTGCTAGGTGATAGACAAGAATAAGAGCGATGAGAAGGGTAATGGGTGGATGATTGGAGAGAAGAGAAGGATGATGCGAGAGGATGGATGGAGAAAGGTCACATTGGTCATGGTGGGGGATGAGGAGTTGTTGGATAATGAATGCTACTTGAGAGATATTCTCAAGTAGAATTCACAAACTGCAACAAAGATCAAGTAGAATTCCCAAACCGAATAGTGTATCAAAGAGAGTGTGTAGAAATAGTAATGATTTCATGATTTTATGGATGACGCTAATAGGGGACATCCTTAGGAGTAAATATATGGATGCAGATTTATGATTTGAAATTTGATTTCGAAGAATGCGATTATGATAAAAGATGACTTTGAGGAGATGAGTGTCACATGACCATAACAAGGGGCATGCAAGAAAACCATGCTTCGAACTAGATAGGAGGTAAACAAAAATAAGGTACCACTCAAGGCATTGCACTTGCAGCCAATAGCAAGTGTTAACACATAACCAATGATATTTAGTTATACCAAAAGACCATGAGGGAAATATGGATGAAAGATTCTCATAAACCTAATATTGACATGACTAGGGATTTGAGATGTAACTTGTATGCGGGAAGAAGGTTCTCCAAAGGTGGTGTTCCTTAAGTCTATGCCCCAGCTCTGGGAAAGGGAAAGAACAATAATAGAAGAAAGTTGATCAATGTGGGAAGCTTTCTAGGAATGTTGATAAAAATAAGGTTGATCAAAGTGGGAAGTCTTTTGAATGCCATAACAAAAGAGTATCCATCCTTCGAGGGTATGGTCTACTATATACATAATATGGATGGCAAGAATAAATACATGATAGCCATCCTTCAAGGGATCGATCTATTTCTTATGATGTTTCTTTTGACTTTGATTTGCATGCTTTTCTTTTTATTTTTGTATGAACAGTTGTCCTTCGAGGGATCAGTTTGTTTTTGGATAACTTTGATTTCTTTTTGCATGCATGAATTTTAGCTTTATATGGGGAGAGCTAGGAATAGCTAAGTATACCACTTAGGAGGGGATGATGAATATACAAGAGACACCCTTGTACCCTTTACATGATTGTCATAGGAAAATGAGAGGGTGATGGATGTAATGATTATGGGGTTCTCACCAAATGGGAGAACTTATCCATAATGAATATGTTATGAGTAGAGCCGTGGTACTCATATTCAAGGTCATATCAAAGCAGTGATGGTAGACCACATAATTCATATCATTACCATGATAGATGGAAGGGGATAATGGTGGAGACATGGTCTAAAGATAGGACTATGCTCATAAGTGCATGTACTAACAATAGAATGGTCGTAAGTGCAATGCATTAAGGGTTTGATCTCTGGTTTACCATCAAGGGAAGCCAAACGATAAGCCCCAGACCCATACTTATGCGTGATAATATATGGTCCAATCCAGTTGGGAGAAAATTTTCCCCGTTGGCTCATTTCGAGGTAGTGACATTCTGATTTTCCTTTAAAACAAGGCCACCTATTTTTAAATCGTGCTCTTTGATGTGTTTGTTATAAGAACATTGGATATGCTCTTGATAAACATGATGGTGCTCAAGAGTGAGAAGGCGATGCTCATCTAATAACTCAAGGTGTATTAGACGTTCTGGCAATAATCTTCATCAGAAATGAATTCACGAAGAGACACACGTAAAGATGGAATTTAAACTTCAAGGGGAAGAAGGGCCTCAGAGCCATACACAAGAGAAAATGGAGTAGCCCCTATGGAAGTGTGAATGTTAGTGTGATAGGCCCACAGAGCAAAGGGAAGTTGGTGACTTCGGTTTTGAACATGCTTGTTTGATAGTCTTGGCCAAGATATTTCGAAGAGTTTTATTAGTGGCCTCAGCTTGGCCGTTAGCTTGAGGATAATACGGGGAAGAAAAGCTAAGTTGGATCTTAAATGCATCACTAATTTTTTTAAGATCCTTATTTTTAAAGGACTTCCCATTGTCCATAATAAGTTTATGTGGAACACCAAAGCGGCAGATGATGTGTTGATATATAAAATTAATGATTGGGCTAGATTTAGTTGAGGTGAGTGGGATTGCTTCCACCCATTTAGTGAAATATTTTGTAGCAGTGATGATAGAATGATGTTGTTGTGATGAATAGGGATTTATTAGACCAATAAGATCAAGGCCCCATTGTGAAAAGGGCCATAGGTCTTGGGCAGGTTGTAAAGCTTGGCTAGGAACACGAGATAAGATTAGAGTGTTGTTGACATCTTACACACTTCTTGACATACTCACAACAATCGTGGTTAAGAGAAGGCCAATAATAGCTGAGGTGAAGAACGCGCTTGGAAACAAATAACCCACTAAATTTCCCACCACAGATACCATCGTGGACTTCTTGGATAGCTTGAGAGGCTTCATGGTATTTAAGGCACCGGAGAAGGATACCATCAAACCCATGCTTATAAATAATACCACCAAGGATCACATAACAAGTAGCACGTTGGATAAAAGACCGCCTAGCATTTTTAGAAATGTCAATGAGTGAAGTCCCCTAGTGACAAGCAATTTTTATGGATGTTATATTCAAGGGCAAGGGAAGGTTGTTCCCCCAATGAATTAAATGTGAAGGAGTTAGGATGTCAAAAGAGTTTAGATGATATTGTTTTAGATTTGGATGAGATAAATGGTTGGAGACCACAAGTTTGCTTAGCGAGGTAAATGGTATTGATGGACAATGGAGGACCTTCCTTAGGAGGAATTTCGTGTGCACGAGGGATGTTAAGGGATGATGTGGATGAAGGAATCGTGGGAAAATTGACAGATGGGATATGAATTGGATTAAATATAGATGGAGAAGGATATTTCTCCTGAATGAGAAAATCATCTTTCTTAATAAGGTTGTGGACAATCGTTCAAAACACATTATAATGTTTGGTCCCACCGATATCCACACATATCCCTACATCCCTCACACCTATTCCTTCACCCACATCTTCATCAAACACACCTATTACTACATCTAGATCACTCCTCTCTAAAAACATCCCAACAAAACTCAGTTCTACTACATGCACCTTTACAACCCCACCTTTGACATCAACCCCATTAGCAAACATATTGTTCTTACCCCTCAAAAATTTATGAAACAACTAGTCCCACCTACTTCTACACCGGAAAAATACTCCTGCATTTGTTACATTACCCATAATGTCTACTCCATCAGTTATCACATCACCCACATCTCTAAATATTCCAAATATGCCAACATCCCTATCTATCCCACCTACCCCTATATCTATCATATCAACAAATCCACCTATCCCTACCTTGACATTTGTACCTATATCCTCACCCATGGCCACATCACCCGGTCTACCCCAATACTCTTTACCTAATTTGTCTATCACAACGAACAAATCTTCTCAATCTACAACCCTATCAAAGATACCCTTTGAAACATCTACTGAACAAACATCTCCACCTAAATAAAATAAAGATGGTTTGCATTCTCCAAAATTAAATCTTTCCTTTCTAAAACGTAAACAATCTACGTCTCACATAGACCTCATTAATCACATCATACAAACACCTATTTCTCCATTAACATCCTCGTCTTGTTTTAGGACATTTTCTCCATTAATAACCACACCACCACTGTCAGATCCTCTAGTTGAGATTATTATCATCCCTACTAGGAGTAAATATTCTTGGGTGAAGTCTACATCTCATGGAAAACATCCCCGATAGTCCCATGTGCATCCTCGAAAACATTCATATTTTCCCTCTTCTCAACAATCCAATGCCACAACATCTATTTTAGGATCAGTCGCTCCATCTACGACATCTTGCAACAATAAATTTATAGCCAAACAATCCAATTCAATTTGTCATCTAAGACATATAATCTACCTATCCAATGTACATCCTCACCTAAATCCGAATCCAAACAATACAATCCTTCCACCAAATTTGATTTTTCTTCCAAAACACATAATTTACCCATCCAATCTACATCCACTTTTTCTCCTAACTCCAAGCTAAGATATCCTATCAAAACCCACAAGAGTTACCTTCCCGATGACACTTCAATGGGTCTTACGCAGATATCCTTTGACATTTAACTCGAATATCTGCCATCACACTTCCTCTCATTAAATCCTTTAATCCCTATGGTCCAAAGCCATCATGGTTCAATCCTAATTACAGTTGCGCTTATCATCGTACCCGGGCCATGACATTGAACATTGTAAAGAATTTCGGATGATCATCCACAACCTTATTAAGAAAGATGATTTTCTCATTCAGGAGAAATATCCTTCTCCATCTACATTTAATCCAATTCATATCCCATACGTTGAGTTTCCCACGATTCCTTCATCCACATCATCCCTTAACATCCCTCATGCACACGACATTCCTCCTAATAAAGGTCCTCCATTGTCCATCAATACTACTTATCTTTCCAAACACACTTGTCGTCTTCAACCGTTTATCTCATCCAAATCTAAAATAATCTCATCTAAACTCTTTCGACATCCTAACTCCTTCACATTTAATTCATTGGGAGAACAGCCTTCCCTCGCCCTTGAATATAACATCCATACAACTCCCTTGTCACTAGGGGACTTCGCTCATTGATATTTTATTTTACCTTCTTCACATTCATCCAATCTAAACTAATTCTATCCCAATCCTCATCTCATTCTAAGTCCACCGTTGTGGCCATTTTTTTCCTTCTTGTGGAACCGTTTTTGTTATTTGTTTACCAAATTCCACCATTGTGGCCATATTTGTGTCTCTTTTGGGGCACCATCTATTTCATCAAGTCCACATTTGTGGCCATTTTTTCCTGCCATATTTGTGTCTCTCTCGGGGCATAATTTATTTTCATCCAAATTCGTCGTCATAGTCATATTTTTGTTTCCTTAAGGACATAGTTTTATTTCCTTCTTGTCTATCATCTCATCTTGTTGCAACTTAATGTCTTCCCTTTCTTGATAGTAAACCAGAAACATAACCTCTTAATGCATTGCACTTGCGACCAGTCTACATTAGCATATCTACTAATGAGCACTTAGTTATATCCTTAGATCATTCCTCCATCCTTAGCCCCTTCCATTTGTCATTGTAATGATATGAATTATGTGGTCTGCCTTCACTGCTTTGATATGACCCCATAACCATTACATCCATCACCTTCTCATTCTCTTATTGCAGCCATGCAAAGGGTCCAAGGGTGTCTCTTATACATTCATTATCCCCTCCTAAGTGGTCTACTTCGCTATTCCCAGCTCTCCCCCATGTAAAGCTAAAATTCATGTATGCAAAAGGAAAAATCAAAGTTATCAAAAATAGACTAATCCCTCGAAGGATAGTTGTTCATGCAAAAAAACTAAAAGGAAAAGCATACAAATCAAAATCAAAGCAAAATCGAAAGAAATAAACTGATCCCTTAAAGGACGGCTATCATATTATTCTTGTCATCCATATTATGTATATAGTAGACCATACCCTCGAAGGATGACTACTCTTTTATTATGGCATTTGGAAGGTTTCCCGCATTGATCAACCTTCCTTTTATCAACATTTCAGAAAGCTTCTCGCATTGATCAAATTTCTTCTATTATTCTTTCCCTTTCCTAGAGCTGAGGCATAGACTTAAGGAACACCATCTATGGAGATCCTTCTTCCCATGTACAAGTTACATCTCCAATCCCTTTGTCATGTCAACATTAGGATTACAAGCATCTTTCATCCATATTTCCCACCATTGTCTTTTGGTATAAATAACTATCATTGGTTATGTGTTAACACCTACTATTGGCTGCAAGTGCAATACCTTAAGTGGTAACCTTTCTTGTTTATATCCACTCCAGTTCGAAACATAGTTTCCATGAACGCTCTTATTGCGACTATGCTTCATTCATCTCATCAAGATCATCTTTTATCAAAATCACATCAAATTTCACACTATGAATTCTATATCTATCCATAATATCCATGAATGCACTCACAAATACACTTTTCAGTTTACAAATTCTACTTGATCATCATTATAGTTTGTGAATCCTACTTGAGGATCCTTCTCAAGGAAAGTTCATTATCTTGCAGCTTCTTATCCCCAACATGTTCAACAATGTCTTTGATCCATTGCTCTTCACTCCACATTTCCACTCATCACCATTTGTCTCCACATCATCCTTCTCACCTTTCTATCCCCTTGCACCACGTCAGATATCCTACTTGTCTTTCCTCTTGAGTTTCCCTTTCACTCTTCTGCTTTCAGTTTGACAATATTACTTAACCATCCATACAGTTAGAGAATATTAGTTAAGGTATATCTTCTTCCTTGGATCCTCCTGTTGTTGAAGCTTCTCCACCATTTCCTCTTTTAGCAGACGATAATCACCACCACAAACGTCTTTCCACTACTCCTTTTTCAGCTTGACACTCTTACATCATCACTCCCACCACGTGGGCATCCCAAATAAGGATTGCCCTTACACTCTCCATCTACACTACATATGTTCCTCCATCCACTCATGTCACAGTCCTTTGTTTCCTTTTTATCACCTTGATATCACCTCTTTTCATCTCTTGTTCCATTTTATTAAACATTGCTCAATCTTTTCATCATTCTTCTTCTTCTTCGGCTTGGCGATCCTACTTAGCCATCCCCGTCACATGGAAATCTTACTTAAGAGTCCCTCTTAAGAATGGTTTTCCATCTAACCCTTTCACCTCCCATCATATCTTCCTCATATTTTGTCTCCCACCTCTTATCGTACTTGTCTACTTCAACCAACCATTCCACACCTGTATCCAATACAATGTTGCCTTTCTCCTTCCAAATCGTCACTACCGGTTTAGTGATATTACTTAACTCTTCCTACGACAATCTTACTTAAGAGTCCCTCTTAAGGATGATCTTTCATCTTGCACTCCACATTCTCACCATCTACATTTTCTCGTCATTCTCCATCATCACATCCTCTCACCTCCTCTTCCATTCTCACAAACACCACTTCCTACTTGTCCCCTGTTCATCTCCATCATCCCTTGCTTGGTAATCTTACTTAACCGTTGCTTCCCCATTCATTTCGTGTCTTGTTTCTTCATTTTTCTCTCATTCATTCTCATCCACTACGTCCTCTCCTCGCCTTCATCTTCACACACATCGTTATCCCTCCTTTCTTTACTCTTTCCACTCCATCTTCTAGAGTTATCCCACATATCTACCCCCATACTTACCCATCATTATCATTGTTCATCTCCTAACATTCTTTCATCATCATCTTCCATTTCCATGCTAATAATTATCGGTGGACTTATCCTAAAAATCACTCATCCCCATTTTACACATCTTGGATCCTTTTCTTTGACCCCCTCCATTCTATCTTCATTCCTTCCTTCCTCTAGTGTCCTCTGATCATTATCAGGGGACTTCTCCTAACATCCCTTCATTGGCATTCCCCTTCCATTCCTCATTTACTTTCCCCCTCTTCTCACCTTTTGTCCCATCCTTCCCTACTGATCATTATCGGTGGATTTATCCTAACATCCATTCACTAGGCATTGCCTCTCCTATCCCTTCCTCTCTTTTTCTTCGCCACCTCTCCATCTTTCATTCTTCCTTGCCAATTTCTTCACTGTCTTCATCATACACCCCCTCTCTATTTTCTCGTCATCAACTTATCCTCATCTCACGCATCTTTTCCAATCTGTGTCATTCCTCCCCTCTAGTTTCTCTTTACGTTCCTTATGCTTCTCACTCTTTATCGAATATCTTTGTCCTTGGTTCCCTTCATACGCTACATAATTTTCTCTGTTATCCTCTCCTCCTTTCTAATCCTTGTTGTATTTCACTTCCTCTATGTCTTCTTCTTCCCTATTTTACCTCACACTTCCTTTTTACTTCACCGTCAATAGCCCGACTCTTGACATTGTCCCATATTTTTATCATCCCACCATCCACTTACATTTCCATGCAATCGGTTCCATATTCTTTGCCTTGGATTTCTTCACTATGATCCAGTTCCTTTAATTTTCTTTGCTCTATCATCTCTTTCATTTTCCATTACTTCTATACCTTCCTCTCGCTTCACTCCCCTTCACACCTTTTGTTTTAAATAGCTCTCTCCCTTTTTCATAATTTCACCTTCTACTCTATCATTTTCTTGTCTTCTCCTTTTTTTTCCTTCATCATTTCCCCCTTCCTCTATAATCGTTCTTTATTATCTTCTTCCTCCCCTTTCATTCCTTATTTTCTCCTCCTCTATTTCCATCCCTTTATTCCCTACCCTTGTCACCTTCACCTTCAACCTTTCTTGCTCTTCTCATAATCAACCACTCCTCCTTTCCATTCCCTTTTCTCTTTCTCATTACATCCTTCAACACATCCCTCACACTGGCATTCACGGTCAATGCCAATGTTTCTCCGTTTATGTACCACCGTCAATCCATTTCATTACCATTCTCATTTATCTCTATAGCATTGACCTTTTCTCTTTTTGAGAACCCTATCACATATTTTATCTTTGTCACCCTCTCCCAAGGGCATCATCATATCCATTTCTAAGAATCTCTTCCCATCTTCCTTCGACATTTTTGTCTTGGAGGATACCATAACGGCCATCACCTATTTGATCTTGTTCTCTTCCACGAATGTTTGTTCTACTTTTTCACAAAAGTAGCTTGACTCCTTTTCCTATTTGTCAAAGAAGCGGGACTGCTTTCCTTTTTCTTCGCCCCATTATTCATCTACCTTCAATTGTAAACCTTTCTTAAGAAACATGTATTCAACATCATATTTAACACCCTCTTGGGGCATTTTATCCAATTTTTCTTCATATCCACATTTGTGGCCATACTCATTCCCCCTAGGATATTTTATTTCAACATTCATCTCCCATTATGTCATTTTTGTGTCCTATGTTAGGGCACCTTTTCATCCTTGTACTTATCGACGCATATAACTCACTTTTTGTCCTTCTCGTGCCTTGTGTTGGGGCATCATTATTTTCATCCTCGTCCCTTTTACGGACACATGATTTTTCGCTCGATTCCTTGCAGACAAAGGATTTTGCATACCTTTCGCATTTAGTTGTGCATATTTTGATGTTTTCCTATGACCCATTAGTCATCGCGGTTTACATCCATACTACAGTGGTCTTCACCCACTCATTAGTCCGTAGAATGTTGTCGCATGTCTCCGTTGAGACCACAATTGTCCTCTACCGATGTGATATTGGAGTCACCGCCATATTTTTCATTGTCATTGCGATCCTTTTTCACCTGGGGCATCTTTCCTTTGGTCATGTTTTTATTCATCCCCATCCCTTTTACAGACACATATTTCATCTAACCCTTTTTGTTTTTGTCTCGTGGCTTGTTATCGCAAACCACTCAACAAAAAGGGGAAAATGCAGACACTAGTTTTTGGTGTAACGCCTCTCCGTCATCTCGCATTCATTCAACCTTCCCTCTCACTTTTATTTTTCCTAAATTTAAATAAATCCCATCCATTTACTCACCCAAATTTAATTAATTATCAAATGGGCTCCATATAAACCCATTTAATAATTGAATTTTGGCATCTCTCAAAATTATTCAATTCATGGGAAATAATACACCCATCCGACACTCCACTCTTAATTTCAAAAATGGAATCTATTATCTCACCTACCCATTCAAATCATGCTCCCCACTCCACCTAATAAGTCAAACCATGGGCCCCACGTGATCACATCATGTCTCTTAACCAAGGTTAATTTATCAAACCTCGGTTACTCGTTAACCCCAATCTAACCTCACCTCCAAGTTATAAATATGGGTTTTCCCCCTTCTTTCAAGAGGACCTAGACCTAGACCAGAACCAAAGAGGACCCAGAAAAAGGAGGAGGAAGAATCAATATGAAATCTCTGCTTACTAAAGTTTTTAGGAGAGGAGAAGAAAGTGCTTAATTAAGTTCTACAAGTTTGAGGTCAAGGCAAAACCTTTGCCATTGTTAGAAGTTAGAGGTGAGGAGTGTGGGAGAAATCTTTTCCATTGTTCGTTATCTTGCCATCTTGATGCCCATTTCATCTCCATATTAGAGCACAAGCTAAGTCCCTCATCATTTTAGTTACTTTTCATTTTGTATTTCATTATTCTGCATGATATCTATTGTTCATCATTTATTGTTATCTTTCTAGACACAGGGGGGTTGACATCCTCCAAGGGATTTAACATCCTCTTGGAACCGGGATTGTCCTGGGTAACCCCACATATTTTTATCTAATCATATTTGTTTCGACTTGCAGATCTATCTTTTTTTATCACGTATATATCTTCTTTGTGCCCATAGATCCATATCTCGCATCTAAGGTCCTAAACCCTCCATCATTCGAAGTTGTTGGTGGATTCCAGTATCGGCTTTCACCTGCTTTCGAGAAGGAGGCCCCACCGGCATGCCAAAGGTTGATCAGAGTTTCTTACTTCCTGTCTAGATTAGTGTACGAGAAATCAATAAACACAAAACAACGTCAAATATGCAAGGGCTTAGTACCTTGGAGATGGTGATGACTGATACGGGTACAAAGTAGATGATGAGCTCCTCATAGCGATCTCAACAAACCTGCAGCTCAAAGACACTAAAGGAAACTGCTTAGATATTTTATACGAGAGCTGCTTGAAAAAGCAAATCCAAGAAGCATTAACTTCCTCGGTGGTTATCAACCCCGTGTGATAAATAATAATGATAAAATACAAGATAAACAGATAACATGCAAGTTGATGAACAAAGGAACCTGACGTTGTTGGTATGTAGATGGTGTTACTGATCTGATCCAAACACAACGTGCAACATGAACCACACTACATGAACTAACAAATCATGAGCTGAGTATTGTGGGGATTACAGTATCATTACAAGGACATCATGAGGATATTATGATAAACAAGAAGCTTAAAATTCAAAATAGCATTTTCCTAAATTTTCCAACTTATTCTTTCGAGGGGAAGGCCCATATTTATAGCGTAGAGGTGAGGTTAGACTTTGTGGGTTATTAGGTAATCAGGGTTGGGTAAAGTAACCTTGATTAAAAGAGGTGATGTGATTCAATGGGGCTCACAATTTGACTTATGAGGTTAAAAAGATAAGGATGTGATATGGAGTGGGGAGTATGATTGACATAGTTAGGTGAAATAATAGATTCCATTTTTGAAATTAAGAGTGGGATGTCGGATGGGTGTATTATTGCCCATGGATTGAATAATTTTGAGATATGTGAGATAATGCCAAATTTTAATTATTAGATGGGTTTATATGGAGCCCATTAATTAATTAAAATTTGGGTGAGTAAATGGATGGAATTCATTCAAATTTGAGAAAAGAAAAGTGAGAGGGAAAGTTGAATGAATGTGAGATGATGGAGGGCGTTATACCAAAAATTGGTGTCTACACTTAAGTTGGAAATTAATATGTGAATTATTTGTCTTGTAATTATAGTTAAATTATCTACTTCATTATTGTTACAAAGCCTCCTTATCATTCTCTAACATTGCACAAATTTTCAACTACATGGCGGTAGTTAATTAATGTTTTTCTTATAAAATAGTTGGTTCAATTTGTATGTCTCTTTCACTCACAAAAACTAATTCCACTCACTACCAACAAATAAAGCAGTACTAGCTACTTTGAATTGATATTCAATTATCTTTGTCTTACCACTATAATTAAATTATCTACTTTAATACTATTGCAGAGCCTCCCTAGCTCAATTACAATTACATAGCAGAAATTAATAAACAGCTTCTCTTAAAAAACCAGCAATACGATTTTCCATCTCTTCCATTCACAACAAACTAATTCCACCAATTCCCGACAAATAAGATAGAACCGACCATTATGTAACTCTTGTTTTTCACCTTTTCATAAAAATTGGGAGATTAACATCATGTATATGTTACATTTTCATATTTACATTAGTAGTTGATGGGCTACATAACTTTTAACAATTCTTTGGAAGTCTTTATCTACAAGGGAAAATAAGATAGAAATAAGAATCACAAGGTTATGTCCTCATAAGCGATAGGTTGGGGTACTAGATATTATTAATAATAGATTATATATATTAAATAAAAATACTTGTATAGTATTTCGACATAATAAAATCATTTTTATCAATGTTTAAATATATTTGTATAATTCTTAATTATTGATATTTTGGGTTTTTACATTCATATTTTTACCTATTATGTAAAGGAATTTCATGAAGTAATTATTATTTTGATTAATTTTAATAATAATCACAAGGTAAGGGGAGACAAGTACAAAGCAACAAGAATGTTGAATGTTATAGCCTCTCTCAAGTAGGGTACGTTTGTTATACATAGACATGTCATTTCCCGTTAGGATTTGATCTCGGGTTAGTTAACTTGTAAATGTAAGTCCACACCAAAACACCAAACTAGGGTGCTTGGTAAGGCACTTAAATTTTTGGACTTATTATAACATCTTTGAAGCGGAGGTTTAACCTTGCTTGGCATAGACATGTCATTTCCTTTTGGGATTTGATCTTGGGTCAGTTAACTTGTAAATGTAATTCCACACCAAAACACCAAACAATGGTGTTTCATAAGGCACTTACAAAATTTTGACTTGTTTATAGCCTCTCTCAAGATTAGGTTTAATCTTGTTTAGCATAGATATGACATTAACTATTGGGATTTAATCTCCAATCATTTAATGCACGAGAATGTCGGCTCCCAAATTTTATATCGGAACTTGCAGGACATTGATAACTTGTAGGGAACTGGAAAGACATGCCCAAAATTATCTCCCTCCTCGATTCTTTAAATTTGATGGTTGTTTACACATTTTTCATTTTTAACCAAAAATATTTGTAAAATTTTCAGATCATCGATGACATCCATGAGCATCAAATTGATTCTTCTTCTAATCCAACATATACTTTTAACTAGTACAAATATCTTAAATACATTTATTTGAAAAATGTCGATAGATATCAATTTCAAGGCTCTTATCTTGGATTTTACACATATCATATTGATTAATAATTTTATTACATTCTCTTCATATTTCTCACTTGTTGTTAACAAAAAAAGGAAAAAAAAAGAGCCCCAAACTCTACCATATAGTCAAGATATTACTATTTTTGATTGACTTCTCAAAGTTATATATTAAAAACTTTTAAATTATGGTCAAATTTGATGTACATAATAAAATTTGAAATGGTCAAACCATTAGATTTAACCCTTTATTGTTGTTGTAGCAAGATATTACTATTTTTTAATCGACTCGTGTACTTTAAAAAATGTTAAAGTGATTTGTCAAATGGACACCAAATTTAATATAGAGAATAAAATTTGACATAATCACACCATTAGATCCCTACCCATGTTACCATTGTAGAATGCCACAACAACACAAAGTGCGAATAGCACCAAACTTTTTGTTTTGGAAATCAATCTTATTTTGGGTTTTTGGTTGTATTTCTATGAAGAAATTGTGTCATAAACGGTGGCGAAACAGTGATGTGATTAGATATTTTTAATTTTTTTGCATTTGTATCACATATTTGCTAGCTTTGCACTTAATATACATGATGTCAACCATGTCATTTTCGCACTATCAAGTGGCACAAATGTAATGTAAATTTTTTTAATGATTATTATTTTTAAGAATAACATAATTATTTAAAATATCAAATAAATATATTACATTGTTTAAATATATGTGTGTGTACACACACACGATGTTTAGAAATGTTAAATGAAATGGCCATATTTTAAATTACTAATACATATACTTAAAACAATATTAAATACCATTTCTACAAAAATAATTAATAAGATTATGGTAAAATTCATACAAAATACTAGAATTAATATAAATTAAAGTTATTTTTGAAATGTTAAAATAAAATTTCATACATTGAAAAAAATTACATATTTTCTAAATGAACATAACATATACCAATTTCCAACCATAAAATAATGTTTTAGGTAATTGTTGGAGCTCAAAATTGCACAATGGATATGATCATGAATGACTAAGAATTTTGAGGCAACATGGGACTGTCTCTCGGTTGTGGTGCCTACGACCGAGACAGCCTCTCCCCGTGAGATGGCCGACTTCCTCTACTTGACTATAATGCTAAACTACTCCTAGGAATTGAAATGCAACTATCTAGCTCTACTCTAACATTCCAAGGGACCAGGGTGAGAAGGAGATGCATAAAATAGAAATCCTAAACTAGAGAAGGTGATAGCACCAAAATAAGGGGAAAGATACTTCTGAAAGAGAGAAAATGGGAGAAACGATGATGAAGAGGGTGGAAACGATGGCCACAATCCAAGACAATGTTTAAATTCCCACTTTCACAATGCACAATAGATATAGATTCTATAACAACACATACAACATACCCATGAATGAATGAAAAGGCAAGGAGACACAATAAAATACCAGCTAAGGCAAGAATGAGCCACAAAATAGATGATTTTATTGCTTAAATATTATGCACATATCATTACAAATGAGGGAAGAAGATGTAAAACATTCACGAATCATGATCCAAGGCATGCAACTCTTAGAACACTTGTGCAACATTAAAATGATGCCCTCACATTCTCAAAGTATCCAACCAACAACTAAGCATCATTTTTACAATATAAAGAAAAATGGGAGGAGGAGAAGAAAAAGAAAATAGAGGGAAATTCGAATTCTTCCTTCCACCCACCGACCACTTCCATTAATTCTCTTAAAATATCTTAGCACCTCTGTAAATTAATTTTCCCACGCCATTTGCCTTGTTAGAGAAGAAATGGGCTCCCATACTACATTAAATTTTGGTGGTTATGTTGGATGGAACTGTACTTTTGTGTGTTGGAGACGTATTCCTCTTTTTCACCCACCTACCTCGATTTGAATCAAGAAGTGCAGATTTCATTTCATAGAGGAAGTAGATATTTTCCCAATGATATATAATATTTGTAAAATCAGATCATTGGATCAAAAGTTATATCCATTTTTAGCTCCCCATGGAAAACTGTTGTTTTCCTTTGATACGTGGCTATTCTTGGCTTCCACGGCTTTTCCACATGTGTCACACTATTGTTCACATGGCCGGACTTTCTAGTCTTTTGCAGATCCTTTAACATACTTGTGGCTGCTCTTTGAATTGTGGGGTGTCTTTTTCAACCCGTGGCTTTTTTATTTCCTCTGCTTCATCTCACGGATTCTAGTTCTACATGGCTTTGGATTTACATGCATCGCAGTTCACTCAACCTCCATGGTATTCTCAAATCCTTCCACAATTAGATCCATACTTCGGCGGATTTTGTTCTTTGGCCGCGACTCATTCAAACCTCTCCACGGCTTGTTCTTTCCTTTTGTGGTTCTCGTACCTCAACCCACAAATATCCAAGTTGTTCAATTTTGCAAGGGTGCAAAATGGACAATGATAATTTAATCACAAAGATAGTAATATACTCTCAAATATGAGAAAATAATTAATTTCTCGAGTGTACAATATAATAACATGAATTTAAATACAATCTATGTAAAAGCTACTATTACAAACTAGTTAATCATCAATTGTTCATCACCATCATCATCTAAGAGCTCATTATATTCATCATGATATGATATGTGTTCATTGTCTACATTGATTGGATTATATTCCATTCCATGCAATGATAGTTTTCCATAATTATGCAAAGGCATTAATTATAGGGGCCTAGCATTTGTTGTCGAGCATATCAACCGCCTACATTGTTTTTGTATTTGTGTAGGGCCATCAAATAAATATGACTACAAGTGTTCCCATTCATTCCAAGAATGGATCGATTAGTTTTTGTCATTGATTTGGGCCCGGATAGATCATGTCCAGATAATACCCAAAACAAAATTTTTGTCCATTTATAAGGGGACAAGTGTCGAGTGAATGGCATGGGATTATCACTTTGCAAACCACAACAAATGTCACCAAAATCATGAAACTTGATGTAGAACTCAAAACCAAAGAAAGATAAGTTGAAATTATCACGGTCATGGATCCATGACATTAAAATTTTCCTCAGTAATTTCTATTTTATTAATGTATGTATTAGAATAGGATGTTAAGTATAATTAGTAGTGGCGTCCAATAGAATAATAATAGCGCCGTTAGTACGGTGCTGCCAATAAAGTAGAGTACGAGTAATGAATGATCAAAGTACAATAGGAATGTTGTGAAAAAGTAAATATTTGTCGTAAGTGGTCCGATAATGTTAAAATGTCAAAGTTTGGGTAAGTAGAGAAGCGGGGTCTACATAATTAGGAATTAGAAATATTATATTTATAATAAGGACAAAGAGTGATGTCATAAATATTTTGTGTATTTTATTTGTGGAAAATTCTAAAAAGGTGGAACCCATGTGAGATGATAAGGTTTATCTTTATCCTAAGAAAATAAGCCTACATGTAAAGGCAAGAGTTTAGGCATGGAATATGATTGGTCGAAAGAGATTTCCTATCCTATCTTAGAGATAGGATGGATAAGCCCGAATTCCTATAAATAAAGAGGCCACCCCCTCATTTAGCATAGAGAGAAGTAGTGAGAGATATTGTATGAGTAAGTGTGTAAAGGAAGCCATCATTTTGAAGGTGTGTTAAAGAAGCCATTAAGAGGTGTAATTGTGAAGTTTCTTCCATAGTTATTGTTAGAAGGCAAGTGAAGTCAATAACACTTGAAGTACCTCATGGGTGAGATTGTAACAATTTCATGTTGATGTTATAATTTACACTTATATTTCAGATTTGTCATCATGCCTTCGTATCATAGTATATGGTATTCTTGTGTTATGTTTGTTGTTGTGTTTCCAGATTACATCCACCAAACTAAAGGTTGTGCATTAGTAAATAATCATAGCACGAGGAGTTCCCGGTGGAGAATTATCATAGTGTCGGATTGGTGATGACATTTTGGTTCCGTTGCCGGGACCATTCCTCGTTGGTGGATTTTCTGGAAAGATATTCCCACTTAGTCAAAAAATATTTGGAGGGTAACCTTGTTTTTACTATGTATAGTAGTTACCATGGTAAAGTCACTTTTTACCATGAATAGTATTTACCGCAGTAAAGTCACTTTTTACTGTGAATAGTATTTACCATAGTAACTTCACTTTTTACCGTGAATAGTGTTACCACAGTAAAGTCAGTTTTTACGGTAGTAAGTCAAGTTTTACCATGGTCATTCCTATTTTACTGTAGAAATGTGTAAAGTTACTTTCTATTGTAATGAGTCCAATTATTTGTGCACACAAGTCTTACTAATTGTACTTGTGAATTGGTATTTCATTGTGGTTACTTTTTAAAATGGGGAAGATTCCTATTTTTTCAGCCCAATCTAATGAAGATGCTTCCTCTTTCATTCAAGAGTTTAAATGATCTTGTATTTGTAATGGCCTCATAAGAAGGGAACAATGGACTGAATTTTTTCCTACCTTTTTGGATGGTTCAGCCCTTAGGTGGTTTGAAACACTAGGTGATAATGTGAAAAACTCATGGGATTTATTAACTGAAAGTTTTCTTGAAGAATTTGGTGAACAACAGAAATATGCAGATCTCATGATCGAGATCACAAAGCTAGCCCAAGGAGAGAAGGAGAAGATAAGATATTATCATGCTCGTGTTCTAAAGCTAAGGAGGAAGCTCGATGCCCAGATCCGGAAGGAAGGATTAGCGGATGGGTTGATGAATGGCATGGATAATCTCCTCTATAATCACTTCATTCTTGGGATGAAGCTAGAGATCAAACAACGAGTGAATTATGACCGCCCAGCTACCATTGAACAAGCAAAGGAGATTATAAGAAGGAAATAAGAAAGCATGGAAGAGGAGCCCAAAAAAATTGTTGCTAAAGTAGCGCCTACACCAGTACCTTTGGTCCAGAATCCACAACCACTCTCGGTGAGCACAAATCTTTCTCCTAGTACATCTACTAAGTATGAAGATCTACTCAAGAAGATGGGTCAGTTAACTATTAATCTTCTTCAAGGAAAGGAATTTAGTTCTCAGGGAGGAGATAGAGGTCCAAAAAGAAATATTTCTGAAGTTGTATGTTATGGTTGTTATAAAAAGGGTCATTATAAGTATAATTGTCCAGATAGAGCTTCTACATCTGGTACAAGAGATAATGATAAAGGAAAATCACCTATGAATTCTTTTGATGTAGTAGATAAGAGCATAAATAATGAAGTAGATGTGTTTGTAACAAAAAGAAATAAAGAAAAAGATAACCAAGATGGAAATGATCCTAAGAAGATGAAAGGAGAAACTAGTAAGAAACATAGGAGAAGAAAGTTGGGTGTGCAGGATTTTTGATTTCACAGGGACAAGGACCATACTCCATCTTAGAAGATCTGTCCAAAAGGCCTGCAAATATTACATATGGTCAACTCTTGGCTATGTCTTCTGAGAAGAGGTGGGAGCTGCGAAGTGGACTCAATGCTCAACGAAGGAAGGAGGTTGAGGTCCCTATTTTGGAGGCAGAGGCGGATCCCTACGCTCCACAAGCTGAGGTACTATGTAATGGTATTTCAATTCATGATGTCTTAGTTGATGGAAGTGTTGCGATTAATGTAATGACCAGTCTCTAATGAATATGTTGGGTTTAAAATTGATCGCCCCTCAACACTTATGTTAAGGTCATTAAATAAGGGAAAAACTAAACCAGAAGGTGTTGTTTCAAATGTGGCAATATCTATCATGGGTTTTGTATGTGTGGTAGACTTTCAGGTGATGAAAAATGGTACTGTTGCATACCTAATGTTGTTGGGAAGGCCATGGATAAGGAGAGTTCATGCAAGAAACTAATGGAATGAAGGCTTCATGACACTTGGACATGGCAAAGAGAGGATGAAGATAAACGTGATCCCTCGGCATCATAAGGCAGAACCTATGGATTCAAGTGATGAAACTGATGATTGGACATCCTCTGATTACTCTAGTACCGGTGAAGTGGACACAAAAGATGAAGAAAGTGAGGTTGATGTTTTGGTCATAGATATCCTTCCAGTCACACCGACTCATGAACCCATAAAATTATCTGAAGAAGAAATTGATGATCGTCTCCAACAAATAAAGATTGGTGATGTTGTGATGGAGAGTGAGAAGGAATCCTACCTCTAGCTCTTTCGAAGGTACATACACCTATTCACTTTTGATTACAAGGAACTCCGTCAAGTAAGTTGGGTAGAACATTCTATTGAGCTGGTAGATGGTGTTAAGCCCATAAAGAAAATGCCATATAGAATTAATCCTAATTTTTCCAAGATTGTAAAAGAAGAAATAGATAAGTTGCTTGATGCAGGATTCATATTTGCTGTGGAGAATTCAGAATGGGTTTCTCCCATTGTGATTTCAATAAAAAAGAATGGGAAACTACGCATTTGTGTTGATTATAGGAAGCTCAACAAGGCAACAAAAAGGATCATTACCCTTTTCCATTCTCGGATCGAGATCTTGGGCGAAGTAGTGGCCGAGTGTTATAGTTTTCTTATGGATATAGAGGATACAACCAAGTTCGTATAGCGAGAAATATCACCAAGACCACGTTCACCACTCCTTGGGAATGTTTGCTTATAGAGTTATGCCTTTTGGGTTGTGTAATGCTCCAAAGAACGTTCAGCGCTTGATCAATAGGGTGTTTGAACCCTACATTGGGAATTTCATCGAGTATTTCTCGGATGATTTTTGCATCTATGGGAGCAAGATGGACCACTGCGCACTGAGATGGAGACATCATTTCAAAGGTTAGATGAAGCACAAGCCTCACTAAACCCTACAAAGTGTGTCTTTGGATGTTCTAAAGGTGTTTTGTTAGGGCATGTTGTATCCAGAGATGGTATTGGTACTGATCCTGATAAAGTTTCAAAAATCAAAGAGTTACCATTTCCTATGAATAGAAGTAAGTTGAGATCATTTTTAGGCCATGTGGGTTACTATAGAAGGTTCATCAAGAATTTCTCAAAGATTACATAACCACTAACCCAGTTCTTGAAGAAGGATGTTACTTATGAACCAGGAAATAAGGCGCATGAAGCTTTTGAACAACTGAAGGAAGCTTTGGTGTCTTCACCTGTTTTAAAGAATCCAGATTGGAGCAAGCCATTCATTGTGTATATTGATGCCTCAGATGCAGCACTAGGAAGTACTCTGAGCCAAAAGGATGAAAATGAGAATGATCATCCAGTTTACTTTGGGAGCAGACAAATGAGCAGTGCTGAGGTAAATTATACTGTAACTGAAAAAGAGGCTCTAGCTATCATTTTTGTTGTAAAGAAGTTTAGAAATTACTTGCTAGGGCAGAAATTTATAGTTGTAATAGATCATCAGGCTCTAAAATATATTGTAAATAAGCCTAATCCATCAGGGAGGATAGCAAGATGGATAATTTTGTTACAAGAATTTGAATTTGATATTATAGATAGGCCAAGAAAGAAGCATGTCAATGCAGATGCACTCTCTCGAGCCTATGATGGTTTAGGTTCATCTTGTGATGATGATGATTTTCTAGATGCAGCATTATTATCCCTTGACACAATCCCTAGTGAATACATAGATATTTGGAATTATCTGAATGAATTCAAGTTTCCTGATGGTGCCAATGCAAAGACTAAGAGGAAGATTACTCAATCCAGTTGTCCATATTCTATTCTGCATGGAGTATTATTTCGAATAGGACCTGATGGATAGTACAAGAGGGTAGTTGGACGTGATCAAGGAAGGAGCTGATAGAATAATTCCACAATGGTACATGTGGATGACACTTCTCTGGAAAACTTATAGCAAGAAGGATCTTGGATGCAAGTTATCACTGGCCCACTCTTTTTAGAGATTGTTATAATTATTGTAAGGCATGTGATATTTGTCAAACACATGGTAACCGTAAGACTTCATCAGCTCCATTATGCCCTATTCTTCCACTTGGTCCCTTTGAAAAGTTGGGAATAGACATTGTAGGTCCACTTCCAACTACCCCACGCCAAAATAAGTATATTGTAGTTGCCACAGATTATTTAACCAAGTGGGTTGAAGCTAGGCCATTGAAAATAGCTTCTATGGATGAAGTGACAAGGTTCATATATGAACAAATTGTCACTAGATTTGGTTACCCATTAGAAATTGTAAGAGACCAAGGAAGCCAATTCATTAATGAGGTGGTAGAAGCCCTAGTCAACAATTTTTCTATTAAGCACGGGGAAGGCAACAACATACAAGCCAAGCACAAATGGACGAGTGGAATGAACAAATTTTGTGTTATGTCAAATTCTAAAAAAAGATGCAGCCTTGCAGTACATAAGTGGGATAAAAGGATTCATGCAAAGCATTGTGGGCATATAGGGCAACATCAAAGTCAACAATATGATACTTCCCATTTCGGTTGGCTTATGGCATTGATCCAGTTCTTCTATTGAGTTTGATATTCCCACTATGAGAGTTATGAAAAAGAAAGGATGGATGAAAGTGATTCAAGAAAAGAAAGGTTGGTGCATCTTCATTTGCTAGAGGAAATGAGGGAAATAGCGAAGGATACAAGCTATAAGAAGAAAATGAAGCGAAGGAATGCTTTGATCAAAAGATCCATTGGTCTCCATTTCATGTGAATGACTTAGATCTAGTATATAATTCCAAATACAAAAAAAAGAAAGCAGAGAAAATTTCTTCCCAAATGGATGGGGCCTACAAAATAGCAGGTTGTGCATGAAAATGGTACATATCAACCGGAGGAATTGGATGGCACCCGCATTACTGAAATGGGTCAACCATGACAAAGTTAAAGATTTTCCAAGCACCGAGAATAGTCTACTCAGAGGACGGAGTAGAAGCTAGAATGGGGGAAATGTCGACATTAAAATTTTCTCCGTAATTTATATTTTATTAATGTATGTATTAGGAATAGAATGTTGTTAAGTATAATTAGTAGTGGCATCCAATAGAAGATAACGGCACCACGATGCGGTGCCGCCAATAAAAGTAGAGTATGATAACAGTCAAAGTACAATAGGAATGTTGTAAAAAGTAAATATTTGTCGTAAGTGGTCCCGTAATGTTAAAATGTCAAAGTTTGGGTAAGTAGAGAAGCGGGGTCTACATGATTAGGAATTAGAAATATTATATTTATAATAAGGACAAAGAGTGATGTCATAAATATTTTTGTATTTTATTTGTGGAAAAGTCTAAAAAGGTGGAACCCGTGTGTGAGATGATAAGGTTTATCTTATCTTAAGAAGATAAGCCTACATGTAAAGGCAAGAATTTAGGCATGGAATATGATTGGCCGGAAGAGATTTCCTATCCTATCTTAGAGATAGGGTGGATAAGCCCAATTCCTATAAATAAAGAGGCCACCCCCTCATTTAGCATAGAGAGAAGTAGTGAGAGATATTGTATGAGTAAGTGTGTAAAGGAAGCCATCATTTTGAAAGTGTGTTAAAGAAGCCATTAAGAGGTGTAATTGTGAAGTTTCTCCCATAGTTATTGTTGAAAGGCAAGTGAAGTCGATAACACTTGAAGTACCTCATGGGTGAGATTGTAACAATTTCATGTTGATGTTATAATTTACACTTATATTTCAAATTTGTCAAGCATTCCTTTGTATCATAGTCTATGGTATTCTTGTGTTATGTTTGTTGTTGTGTTTCAGATTACATCCACCAAACTAACGATTGTGCATTAGTAAATAATCATAAAGCACGAGGAGTTTCCGGTGGAGAATTATCATAGTGCGGATTGGTGATGACAGATCATGGCAATAATGTTGATCCCACAAGGCTACTTCCTAGTTATGTTCAAGTGAGAAGGATGAAGATGGCTCAACTATGACTAGGAAAGTGGATTTTTTTACGAATCTCTAGAATATGGATTTTTACCCGCTTAAGGATACACTACAAGCTTTTCCAATGCGAAGCCAATTCAGAATTTATCTTATTTTTCCCTTCTATTTCGATTAATTGAAGCTACCACTATGTGCTTCATAATGAGTCTATGAAGAAATTCCATTAATCTATGGTGAATCTAAACTTTTCTAAATTACCTAATCTCTCTATGTTCTTGTTATTGTAGCCCATATCTAGCTTAAAATATTTAGCAATTGGTTGAAAGAGTCTAATCAAATTGAAATATTTATGGCAATTTGTAAATAATAATAGTTTATAGGTAAATCCCAAAGCAATCCTTGATTAATCTTCTTGTTTGAGACAGATGTAAATAAATCAATCAATGCCTTGTTTTAACAAATTAGGCATTAAAACCTGAAATTTTGGGGATTCGATTTAGTATTTAATTGCTCGGAGTCCTTTTTCTAAGATCAGGTATGTTTAATGAAAAAAATAAAAACTCGTCAAACTTAGGCCATCAAAAATTATTAGTTAATATAAAGTAACAAGAAGAGAGTTATGATAAGAGACAAACATGGAATGATGGCTCTTTCACAAAAAT
The DNA here is from genome assembly GCA_018340775.1 of Taxus wallichiana var. yunnanensis. Classification (NCBI taxonomy): domain Eukaryota; kingdom Viridiplantae; phylum Streptophyta; class Pinopsida; order Cupressales; family Taxaceae; genus Taxus; species Taxus wallichiana. The sequence goes on along the minus strand of CM031235.1, from coordinate 875,395,802 downwards.
GTAAACTTAAAGAACAAACTTAGAATTGGTAGTGAATGTGCCTTTTTAGTGATTTGGTTTTGGGCAAGTGGCGGTTTCTAAAGATGGCTTTAACTCTAACAACATTGATATCTCGTGAACCACTTCATTGTTAACATTCTAAAATAACGCCACTATTGTGTTGTAAAAATTTAAACATTATCTCTCATCCCCCAAATATTGTTCATAACGTATTTTCTGATTCAAAATCTAAGCTCTTCACAAGCTACTAGGGGCTGCAATGACATATGCTAAGGGGGAGTCCTTCAAGCTTCTCTCGTTTCCCACCATTCCCTCTAGATCATCCATCATGTCCTCTATGTTAAGAGACAACAAAATGTCAACAAATTCATTCAATGTTGTCATTGGAGTTATGGATGTTTTGGCCCTAGAGATGGAGTTCCTATGTGGGGAGAGCTTCGAGTGGATGCTCTCTCTTGGCTCGCTCACCAAAATTCTTGGTGGAAAGCATAACCGAGAACCCATCCACTAAAAATCAAGAGATACAACTAACCATATCATGGAGCAGTCCTTGATTTCAATTTTCACAAAATTATCTCTACCCTCTGTTGCATTTCACTACTCACAACCTAGAGCTCATCACATGGAGGCATGGCAAGGATATTCCAATATGTGTTGGAAACTCTTAACTCCTCAAACATATTTGTGACAACTTTGTACATTCACACTCAACCCCTAAACATAAGTTTAGTTTACAAGTCTTGCAAATTATGAAGATGCATGGAGTTCCTCATGTTTTGTACAAGGGAAACCTAAATCTCCTTCATTTTTTTATCAAAGTCTAAACGCGTCTAGCTTGGCCTCCATCCATCCCCGTGCATTTCCTTTGGTGTATCCATTGTAGCCTTCTACTACAATTGTTATTCATAATCATCATCATCATCATTACTCTCTCTAAAGTCATGGCCGTCAACTAAAACTAGTGGTTTATTCACCTACAATGATATTATCTAATAATTATCAAAATATGTCAATTTCAATTTTTGTTAACTACTTGATTTTTATAATTAGTTAAGAAATTAATAATGTCTTCTTATGTCACAAACCCATGAGAATGTGTTCATTCGTTGAATGCATTGTTGTTTCATCCAAGGGCTTTGAGTTGTGACCAAACTTGTTTAATGGATTTGAAGTCATACATCTTATCTTATAAAAATAATTTGAAGTTAGAAATATAATTGAAGTATGAATTAATAAATGTTGAATACTACATTATTTAAATAAACTTACAAATTTGCAAGCAACCTCATTTGTGTTTATTTGTCATGAAACGATAAGTCACCAACTTCCCCCGACTCATTCAAGCTTGGTGTGTTTTTCGTAGATAATTTGGACTCATATATTAAGATGAATATATCAAAAAATTGTAATTAATAAATATGACGAAAACACAAAACAAATATTTTATGTCTTTATTTTTTCAAATTACCGGAAGCACGTTTTGTGTCTGTTTAAGCCACTTTTTACATTGTATTTTTCAAGAAGGTATATTTATGCCTACAAGTCGACGCCAGCGTTAGTCTCTTCTCATTCATAGTATCCTTATAGTTCCCTTAAAAAAAAATTGTCATAAATTAATATAACATATAAATAAATAAATAAATATTATTTTAATTTATTTTGTTGTCATACCCATATATGTTGTCTCATCCTCTTAAATACCTATGTCATAATTTTTCCAATGATGACCACATCATAGTATGTGCTACAAAAAACTCTTTTTTTTGGTAAACACAACCAACCATTATATATGCTTAACTAGTTACTGATTTACATTCTAGGTGGCAATTTTCAAAAATGGTACTTTTGCTTGCAAAATAGTTCTTTTTTCAAGTACCTAAAAGAAAAATAACAAAAATAAAATAATTTATTTTTTTAAAATTAATAACATACAAAAATTGATTAAATTAAAACAAAATCTAGACTAATACTTACTTGCAGTGTACATCTTATAATATTGTCATGTCATAGTTCACATACAATTTCACATGCAAACTCTCTCACACTTGATACTTGTACTCGTTTAGTGTTACGAGATGGTCGATCATCATTAGAATCGGTGGAGAATTTGTATCCCTCTCATTGTTGTAAGAAAAACATCCTTAATACTTGTTGGGGTGGTCTCATGTTGTTTAAATTGACGAGCAACATATTTAAGAGGCCACATCAAAGACATTGGTACGAAAGATGAGAATATGTGATTATATAATAAATTAAAAAGATCAAATAAATTATAAAAATAATTTCTGAACATGACTACAAATATTATAGAATAAAATAACATTTTACCTCCTTGCCTCCCTTGAAGTAGGTAAAACATGATAGGTCACATCAGAAATGTCACCACTTCTGGATCGTCAATCACGAGATGTACGAGGTTACAAATACATTAGCACTAAAGAGGAAGATCTACAATTATATGATAAATTAAAATTTCTATTAAATTAAAAACCTCAATTAAGTATAAATTTTTTTTTGAATATGACTACAAATATTATAGAATAAAATAAAATGTTACCTCATTGGCTCCTTGAAGCATATGAAATAGGATAGTCATTCTCGAGAATCTCATCACTTGTATACCATCGACGAGCATCAAGAATACGGTACACATCTAAATCTCTATATATATAATATGATCATTAAGGCATGCAACTAATGAAGTATCGAGGGGTAGAGTACTCCTCTATATCTTGTGCGGTGGCTTCATGAACATAGGTTTCACCATAGCCCACATTATGCTACACCCTTTAAAATAATTGATGATCACAAGGTTTTTGTTTTACATGCCTAGTATTAAAAAATAAATAAATAGGAAGAATTTATTATTTTTTAAAAATCATGGGGTTTCTTGTATTAAAAAATATTGGTATGGTTTGTTGTGTTTTGGCTAGGTATTGTTGTTTCATGAGGATTTGTTTGTTTTCATATGGTTTTTCTTTTGCGAAGAGTTTGTTGTTTTTTGGCTAGTGTCATTTATTTTTACTAGGATTTGTTGTCTTTTACGTGGAGTTATTTTTCTTTTGCTATTTTTTTATTTTTTTCATTAGTTTGTTTTTGCTACATTTTATTAGTGTTTATTGTTTTCTTCCCGTGGTTTCTATTTTTATTTTTAGGGTTTGTTGGTTATTTCTCTAGTATTTTTGTTAGGGTTTGTTGTTTTTTGGGCTAGGTTTTACTGTTGTTTTTATTTCTACGATTTACTTTTTTGTGCTATAAGATAAATATTTATATTCTATGGAAAAATTACAATAAAAATCATGTACATACCTCTTCTTTTGTCTATGTAGTATACCTCCTCTAACACCTTATCATTGTTTGTACACATTTGTTCTTTCCTTTGTCTTTGTGATGTTTCTCCCCCTCTTCAAAAGATGTGTGTAGTTGTTTTCTTCATACCCTTCTTCTTTCATTCTTTTTCTTCCACACATTTTTTTCCTTTATTTTTGTGTTGCGTAATTTTCCTTCTCTAAATTTGACCCACGACATGTTTTTATCGCACTATCATTTTTTAATGAAGAACATGGATGGGTTCGTCCCTTTTATTTTTGAAGTTAGGGATTATTGTGCCACAAAGGTGACACTAGTTGCACCACATTTTGTGTCAAAATTGACATCAAAATGAAAAATAAAAAAGAAACACAAAATGACACAAACTCGATAGAAATTGCAATGTTTTTGCACCATATATAATAGTGTGCCTATCGGCATCATAAAAATTCCTCGAAAGTCTTCATTTGACATTGACAGGAGAAGCGAAAAGAGAAATAAAAATCGAGATGTTTATGTTCTCCCAAGTCGTAGTCCTAAACCTAGCACATTTTACGTTGGGTAGATATTATAAAAATAAATAACAAATATTAAATAAAAAATAAACTCATATTGTATTTTAAGCTTACAATTTAACCCAAAAATTAATTATCAATATTTAAATATATTTGTATAATTCTATATTATTGATTTTTGTAGGGGTTTTACATTCATGTATTTATCTTTATTTAAATGACTGACATGAGTAATATTATTTTTAATTTTTTCTAGTAATAATCATAAGGTAAGGGGCGAGACAAGTACACAAGCGGTAGGAATGTTGAATGATGTAGCCTCTCTCGAGTAGAGGTTTAAGGTCACTTGATATAGACATGTCATTTCTCATTGGAATTTGATCTTGGGTCAATTAACTTGTAAATGTAAGTCCCACCAAAAAAATTGACTTGTTATAACCTCCCTCAAGTAGGAGATTTAACCTTGCTTGGCATAGACATGCCAAATCCAATCTTGAGTCAATTAACTTGTAAATGTAGGTCCACACCAAAACACCAATCCAAGGTGGTTAGCGAGGCACCTTTGAAAAATTTTTACTTATAGGCGCTCTCAAGTAGAAGTTCAAGCTTTCTTGGCATAAATATGCCATTTCTGTTGGCATTTGATCTTAGTCAATTAATGCAAAAATTTGTAGGCTCTCCATGTTGAGTTGTGGAGCTCAATTACTTGATTAGCATGTTATATTAAACTTGCGGGGAAAGCACGATAGAACGACATCGGTTATGGAGGGACCGGCATCGATTAAGGCTAATCAAGCGTCGGTTACTGTGCGTGAGTGTTTTATTTAACTCACGAGAATTAGATCTAATTTTAGCATTAAAGCATATCTATTGATTGTAATTGCATGGCTAAGTGCCCTAAGTTTGTATATGCATATATAAGCATGAAATCTAGGGTTTAGAAGTGTGTGTTAATGATTATTGTGAGAATAATTGTGAGAGAGAGAATTCTTGGAGAAGAAGGAGAAGCTTGAGAGAAAGAAAGTATTATACATCTGAGAGGTGTGGAAGATTATAGATCTTCAATTGTATATCTTTTGAAAGCTTTGGATAATAGATTGGCTTGTTTCTTGGTGGATGTAGCCCACACTTTGCGAGTTCATTTTAAAAATACCCCTCTGAAAAATTACTTTCAAATCGTTGGCAAATATCCAAAAAAAATTGTGGAAAAGGTGATTTCATAGAAAGCATTTTTCCCTCATTTCGAAAGTTAGTCGGGTAGGTTGGTCGGGGTTGGCGGTTGAGGGGTTGGGCGAGTGAGGGTTAGGCGGCTAAGGATTGGGAGGGTGGGTTGGACAAGTGAGGGGTTGGATGACTATTAGGTGGGTGGGGTATAACGAGTGAGGGGTTGGACGGTTGAGGGTTGGGCGGGCGGGATGGGCGGGTGAGGGGTTGGATGGCTAAGTGTTGGGAAGGCAGGTTGGACAAGTGAGGGTTGGAAAGCTAAGGGTTGGACGGGTGGGTTGGACGGGCGAGGATTGGATGGTTAAGGGTTGGACGGCTAAGGGTTGGACGGGTGGGTTTGACTGGTTAAGGGTTGGACGGTTCAGGTTGGATGAAACGAGTTGGATGGATCGAGTTAGACAGATCATAGTTGGATGGATAAGGGGTTGGACGGCTCAAATTTTAGAGTTAGACGGGTTAAGGTTGGGCGGGCGAGGTTTGGACAACTTAGAGTTGGACGACTTATGGTTGACAGCTCAGTTTCGATTTTGTGGCTAAGAATTTTCTTATGTTTACTTCGGCGAATATGTGCACGATATGATTCGAAATGGTGGTGAATTACATTCATAAGCTCTTATATATGTGTAAAATCTAGGTGAAACAAATAGTATAAGGGACATGTTAGTCGAATTTTTGGCAAATAAGTCAGACTGCGAACCACAAAATATTCACCAATTCTAATTTCCATAATCCTCAATTTTCACAAGTTTATGAAAATTCGCCACTAAAAATTTCTCTTACCACCACTAGGTAAACCATGTTAAATATGATGTTGATTTATATCTCTTGTTTTGTATATTTCTTTTGGTAGAATATTTGTTTTTATTGCATATATGCTTAGATCGATATATTATCTCATGTCTGACCTTGTACTAACCCCAACAAATGGTATCGAGAGATTTGTTTAAGGGTTTTTATGTTGATGATTTACTCATAGAGGGTTTTCTAATTGAGTGGGAGCTACTGAACAATTGCGAGAAGAAAAGAAATACAAGGTAGAGAAGTTTGATGCGGCTAAAATTATCAACTATGGAAGATGCATATTGAGGATTATACGTATCAAAGAGATTTGTACTTACCTTTGGATGAAAAGTCCAGGACCTACAAAGATGACTATGAAGAATGGAAGATTCTTGTGAAAAGACTTTGTGATCTATAAGATTGATCCTAGCAGCATCTATGGCTTCAAATATTACAGATGACTTCTACGGTAGAGTTAATGAAATATCTTGCTAATTTCTATAAAAAAACCTAGCGCTTGAAATAAAGTTTATTTGATGAAGAAACTATTTAGTTCTAAGATGCATGAAGGTGGATCTACATCTATTCATTTGAATGATTTCCGATCTATGGTAAATCAATTAAAATCGGTTTATATTTTGTTTGATAATGAAGTGAAAGAACTTTTATTCTTATGTTCTTTGCCTAATAGTTGAGATAACTTGGTAATGGTTGTTAGTAATACAACATCTGATTAATAATATTTTGAAGTTTGATGATGTGGTTAGTATAATCTTGAATAAAGAAATTTGCGGGAAAAGTACAAAGGAATCATCATTTGGAAATGCTTTGAATGTAGAAAGCGAGGCGAGCATGATGAAGGAGAGATCCAAGAGTAAGAATAATGGAAAATCAAATTCAAGGGATGGTAGATCTAAATCAAGAGGTAAGGGAATTACCTGTTGGAAATGTGGAAAAAAGGGACATACAAAGAAATATTGTTGGTCAAAGGATAAAGAGAACCAACACCCAGACAAAGGTATAGAGTCAAATAAAGAGGCAAATATTGCAGCAGAGGTAATGCAAGATGTTCGTATTCTTCTTTAGATAATAGAATAGAATTATAGGTTTTAGATTCAGGATCTTCTTTCCATGTAACCCCTAATAAGGGTTATTTTAGAAATTATGTCTAGGGTCATTTTGGGCATGTTTATTTGGGTGATGATCAACCTTGCAGTACTACTTTGGTAAAGGGAAGTTCATCTAAAATTATAGAATGGAAATACATGGGTATTGAAAGATGCGAGGCATGTGCCAAGCCTCGAGAGGAATCTTATTTCTGCATGACAACTAGGTTAAATTGGTTGCATGATTACATTCACAATAGACTCTTGGAAAGTCACCATGGGTGTTTTTGTTGTGGCAAGAGGTAAGAAGGTAGGAACGTTATATTTATCTACATGTGTTATTGATTTCTTTTCCTAGTTATCTACTTTAGATTCAAATGTATGCATGTGGCATAATTAGGTGGGCCATATGAGTCAAAAAGGAATGAAGATCTTAAAGGCTAAGGGTAAGTTATCGATTTGAAAGATTTAGATCTTGATTTACTGTGAGCATTGTGTCTTTGGAAAGCAAAAGAGAGTGAGATTTCTCAAAGTTGGGGCAACTAAGAAGGAGCAAAAATTGGAGCTTGTACACTCAAATGTGTGGGGACCAACTTAGGTAGTTTCTCATGGAGGATCTTAGTATTATGTTATTTTCATTAATGATGCTACAAGAAAGGTATGGGTTTATTGTATTAAACGTAAATATGATGTTTTTGAGACTTTTAAAATATGGAAAACCCTTGCTTGAGAATGAATCAAATTCTAAATTAAAGTGCCTTAGATCTAACCATGGTGGTGAATACCGTGTGAGGCTTTCAATGATTATTGTTTAGTGAATCGAATACATAGAGAAAGGATGGTTCCAAGAACACCACAAGAGAATGGTGTTGTAGAAAGAATGAATAAGACAATCATGGAACATGCTTTAGAAGTATGAGGATACATGTTGGATTGCCCTTGCGATTTTAGGCGAAGTAATTGATACAATTTTTATTTAATTGACTATGGGCCTTGAGTAAAAGAGGTAGATCTTTCTTTTCTTAAAGTTTTTGGTTGAAGCTTTTGTGCATATTGATAAGGAAAATAAGAAAAAGTTGGATGCAAAATCTAATAGATGCACATGCATTGGTTATGGATCAGTGATTTCGGATACCGTTTTGGGGATTTAGAGAATTCTAAAATTATTAGGAGTCGTGATATTGAATGGAATGAAAAGAGAATGTATAGGATCAAATTTTGGTACCCGAGACGAACCGATTGATAAGTTTTTTGAATGAAAATGAATTCTCAAATTTAAAAATAATACCGACAAGGTTACACAATAACCGGTGTCGGTTGACCCCTGACAAAGCATCGGTTAGCTAAACCAAGATTGGTTATAGAAGAGCCAAACCGACATCGATTAGTAGAACCAAGTGTCGGTTACGGTGGCCGGCATTGGTCACGTCGAAATTGGAAAAAAATGTTCAGGAGGTCTAGAATGAGCCTCTGGTACTCCAAACTTTTGTGAGAAGGTCACAAAGGGTAAGTAAACCTCCAAAAAGATTTACACCTTCTCTATCTTATTTATCATTAACTGATAATGGTGAGCCAGAAATTTTTGAAGAAGCAATGCAGGATAAGACCCACGTGCAGTGGAAGCATGGCATGGATGAGGAGATGGACTCCTTGGAACAGAACCAGACTTGGGATTTGGTTAAGTTGTCATAGGTAAGAGGACAATGCGAATAAATGGGTTTACAAGATCAAGGAAGAAGAGGGTGGACATAAAAGGTACAAAGCAAGGCTTGTAGTAAAGGGATTTACATAGAAAGCAGGTATTGACTTTGGTGAAATATTTTATCTTGTTGTTAAAATGACTTCCATACGTATTGTATTGAGTATAGTTGCAGTACATGATTTGCATTTAGAGCAACTAGATGTGAAGACGGCTTTCCTTCATGGTGATTTGGATGAAGAAATTTATATGCAGCCCGCTTGGGTATGAAGTCAAGGGTAAGGAGAAATTAGTGTGCAGGTTGAGAAAGAGTCTATATGGACTCAAGCAAGCTCCAAGGAAATGGTACATGAGGTTTGATAGTTTCATGCATGAGCATGGTTATTTGAGATGTGAATCTGACCATTGTGTTTATTTCAAAAGGCTTGAAAATGGGAGCTATATTATTTTGTTATTGTATGTGGATGATATGCTTATTACAGGATGTAGTATGCAGGACATTTGTGAGCTTAAGGAAAGCTAGCTCACACATTTGCTATGAAGGATTTAGAAGCTACAAAAATAATCCTTGGCATGCAAATACACAGAGACAAAGAACAAGAAATTGTATTTGTCTCAAGAGGCTTATATCAATAAGATGTTAGAAAGGTTTAACATGCAAGATTCAAAACCGGTGAGTACATCTATGGCTGGAAACTTCAAATAGAGAAAAGATCAGTGTCCTTCATCACATGAGGAGGTCAAATACATGACACGAGTACCATATGCTTCATCATTTGGGAGTCTCATGTATGTTATGGTTTGTACCAGACCAGACATTGCACAGGCAGTGGGAGTTATGAGTAGATTTATGTCTAATCCAGGTAAAGAGCATTGGAAAGCAGTCCAATGGATACTCAAGTATTTGAGAGGGACATCTAGCATGCAGTTATGTTATGGAGGTTCGGATATTACTTTATGTGGCTATGTTGATTCAGATATGGCTATAGATTTGGATGGTAGGAGGAGCACTATTGGATATATCTTCACAGTAGGTGGGACGGCAATTAGCTTAATTTCAAGATTGCGAAGGTTGTGGCTTTGTCTACTACGGAGGCGAGTATGTTGCAACTACAGAGGCTAGCAAAGAGATGATATGGATGAGCAGGTTCATGGAAGAGTTGGGAAAGGATCAAGATGATTGCAAATTGTTCAGTGACAGTCAAAGTGCAATTCATTTGGCAAAGAACTTAGCATTTCATTCTAGAATAAAACACATTCAGTTGAGGTATCACTTCATACGGAAAGTATTGGAGGATGGGCAGATGAAACTAAAGAAGATTCATATGAGTGAAAACCCTATGGATATGCTAACAAAGCCATTAGCAAAAGAGAATTTGGAGCTACACTCCACTTTTGTTGGTCTTCGAGTTTGAGACTTGAAGAGGAAGAAACAAAGCTAAGGAAAGGATCTAAGAATGACGTTGTATAAGTATAGTGCAGTAATTTATCTCCAAGTGGGAGATTGTTGAGTTATGGAGCTCAATTACTTGATTAGCATGTTATATTAAACTTGCAGGAAAGCACGAATCGACATCGATTATGGAGGGACCGGTATCGACCCTATGACTGGCATCGGTCAAGCAAGGAAGAACCGGCATCGATTAGGGCTAACCGGCGTCGGTTATCATGCATGGGTGTTTTATTTAACTCACGGGAATTAGATCTAATTTTAACATTAAAACAAGATCTATTGATTATAATTGCATGGCTAAGTGCCCTAAGTTTGTATATGCCTATATAAGCATGAAATCTAGGGTTTATAAGTGTGTGTTAATGATTATTGTGAGAATAATTGTGAGAGAGAATTCTTGGAGAAGAAGGAGAAGCTTGAGAGAAAGAAAGTATTGTACATCTGAGAGGTGTGGAAGATTGTAGATCTTTAATTGTATATCTTCTGAAAGCTTTGGATAATAGATTGGCTTGTTTCTTGGTGGATGTAGCCCACACTTGGGTGAACCATGTTAAATCTGGTGTTGATTTATATCTCTTGTTTTGTATATTTCTTCTAGTATAATATTCACTTTTATTGCATGTATGCTTAGATCTGATATATTATCTGCACAACTGACCTTGTGCTAACCCCAACACTCCAATTCGATCGTAGGAACTTACAAGTTGTTAAGAAGACATGCCCGAATTCCCTCCCTCTTTTGGTCTTGAAATTTGGTGATTGTCTACATTTTTTTACCAAGATAATACTTGTAAAATTTGAGATTGCCTTCCAATGGCCATAAGCATTAGATTCATTCTTCTTTTGCAGCCACATATACTTACTCCAGGAAAATAAAATAAAAATAAAAATCACAAATTTATGTCCTCTCAACCAGTCCCGAACTCGCACATTTTAAGTTGGGATAGATATGATAAAAATAAATAGCAAATACTAAATATAAAATACACTTGTATTGTTGTTTAAACTTACGAGTTTAACAAAATAAAAATATTTGTATTAATGTTTAAATATATTTGTATAATTCTAAATTGTTGATTTGGATGGGGGTTTACGTTCATTTTCTTACCTATTATTTAAATGAATTTCATGTGTAATTATAATTTTAATTAATTCTAATAATATTCACAAGATAAGGGGCATATAAGCATGCAAGCAACATGAGTGTTGAATGTTATAGCCTTTTTAAGTGGAGGTTTGCGTTTATATCATTTTGTAGGGATTTGAACTCAATCAATTAACTTGTAAATGTAAGTCCACACTAAACCATGGTGTTTGGTATGGAACTTACAAAAACTTGATTTGTTATAGCATCTCTCAAGCAGATATTTGAGTTTGTTTGGCACAGACATGTGTTTCTTGTTGTGATTTGACATGGGGTCAATTAACTTGTAAATGTAAGTCCACACCAAAACACCAAACCATGGTGCTTGGTAAGGAACTTACAAAATTTGGACTTGTTATAACCTCCCTCAAGCAAGAGGTTGAACTTTGTTTGGCATAGACATGTCATTTCTTATTGGGATTTTATCTCGAGTCAATCAACTTGTAAATGTAATCCCACACCAAACTAGGGTACTTGCCAAGGTACTTACAAAATTATGACTTGTTATAGCCTCTATCAAGAAGATGTTTAAGCTTGTTTGGCATAGACATGCTATTTCCCATGGGGATTTGATCTTGGGTCAATTAACTTGTAGATATAAGTCCACACCAAAACACAAAACCAAGGTGCTTGGTAAGGCACTTCAAAATTTTCACTTGCCATAGCCTTTCTCGAGTAAAAGTTTAAGCTTGTTTGACATAGACATGCCATTTCCCATTGGGATTTGATCTTGGGTCAATTAACTTATAAATGTTAGTCCACGACAAAACACCAATCCAGGTGCTTGGTAAGGCATTTACAAATTTTTCGCTTGTTATAGTCTCCCTCAAGTGAAGGTTTAAGTTTGCTTGTTGCGGACATGTCATTTCACATTGGGATTTAATCTTGGGTCAATTGAATTGTAAACACACCAAACCAAGGTGCTTGGTCGGAGTACTTTAAAAAATTGACTTGTTATAGTCTCTCACAAGTAGAGATTTAAGTTTGATAAAAATATGCTAGATTCTTCTATCTATGTATCATTGAAAAAAGATGCTAGATTATTTTATGTATAGTGACAAAAGAAGTCTCGTTATCTAAAAATGCTAGATTATTAAAGTTATGACTTAAAATACAATTCAGCCTCTATTTCTAACTATTTCATTGTATTAAAATTATTGCATATATTCTAATTTTTAATGCGCACTCATAAAATTAATATTATAGAAATGTAGAAAATTAATATAAATATCTTAAATATATAATGGACCTAAAATTTAAAGTCATTGTTATTAATTGAAGGTAGCCAATTGACATAACTAAAAAAAGATATAATTTCATAGTTGCTAAAGTCTAAAGGGTAGAGGGATAGTGGTTTAGGGACAGGGATTTCGTGATGGAAAAAAAGTTCCAAAGTTTTGGGGACGTTGAGGGGACCACTAAAATAATACATTAAAATTTTATTTAAATATTCTAACTTTATCCAATGAAAGTAAGGTGATTAAACTTTATTTAATGCTTTTAGGGTACTTCAGCGTTAGGGTTCAACATTTTTGGTAAAAATAACAAGTATTTTAAAGTAAAACCATTAGACAATCTTTTATTTTTAAATAAAAATTGGGGATGTCTAAGTCTCCAAACATATAGTAATTTAGAATGATGTTGAGCATTGAATATCTTAGGGTGGTTATTTAGTAAAATCACATAAATTGGTGTCTTGTATAGTTAAGCTAGCTGAATTTGTGCTACAAATTTTTATTAGGACAGATTTTGTGATTACATCGATAGCATCCTACGGTGGCAACTAGGAGTGTTGGGGCTTGGGGGTTGTAATGTCCATGGATAAACAATTAACAACCTTAAATTTGATGTCCATTTGATCATGAGAATATGCAATCTATAAATTGTGATATCTTGGAGGTATGGTAGAATTTGGAACCATTTTTTTTTTTTCGAAAGTTTTTTTGAATCCAACATAGTGATATAGCTACATTAACTCCCTCACCCATCAATAGAAAAATTGCAAAGAAAGTGATGGATTCAAATTAATACCTATGAGTGTTGTTCTATGAATTTTTTTAAGATATATTATTTAGTTATTCTAGTGTCATGTAGGAAGTACTAAAAATTTTGACAAAATCTAGTGTGGACTTTAAAATTCAAAAATGTAGGATTGTTTGTTGGCATCATGCAAATATGCATGTGGAAGATTGGATATAAGATTTTCAGCACTATTTTAACCTACTACGTCCTCATTTCACCATAAAGCATAATCCACAAAATCATCATCATCTATCCCCAACGACTCTTTCGTAGGTGCCATCCACATCTACAAACGCTTCCAACCGTGTAAAGTTATAAATGATTCTTGATGTCTACTTGTTTAAGGATAGCACACTATCCTTGGTGGCCAACTAAGACTTTTCGACATTTCTATACCAAAAGCATGTGCCCTTCTAGTATAAGCTTACAAGGCTCTCCCAAATACCAAGTGCACTTGTCAAAATGTCGGACTTCCTTTGTTTTCTACGCAGAATCGAGGTTTTACTTACATGGAGCTAAGAGTACAAACATGAGTTCTCTATTTAAGAAAAATGAACATAGAATTAACCTTGATAGTAATGTTATCATTTTTATGATAATTACATTTCATATGTCATTTGGTCTATACAAATGTGATGACTTTTCCCCTATCTGCTAATTGGGAAGTAGAGTATGGAAGGATTTCTATATGGAAAGAAGACCATGGAACTATAAGTTCAAGGAGGTGTTGCCTTAGTTCGGTCAAGCTAATTTCTCATAAATTGTTTGGGTTGATGTCTATGTTTTTGTAGTCTTGTCTTCTTACCAACTTTAGCTTAGCATAAGCCTTTTTGTCTTCTATTGAGTTACCCTCTTTAGTAGTTTAGATTGCCTTCTAACCACGATGCAAGATTCCTAGGATACCTTGGTAGTGGGAAAGAATGTGCACAAGCAAGGGAGCCAAGATGGCGCAAAAGTTGTGCAAACGTAACAAGACATAGCAGGATCTACTTCGGAAGAGGAAGTAACAACTACGAAAGACGAAGAGGCATATCATAGATCAAAACACGCTTGAGATATGGGTACATCACCACAACGTATGAATGCCCCCTCGTTTAAAGTGATAGTGAGGGGTGAAGAAGTGGAGGTGGTGTGCAAGCATTGCAAGCGGAGACTTAGAGTCTATTGTGATACCAAAGCACACAAAGGAATATGAGCAAGGAGAACCTACTTGTGAGGAGTCTTGAAGGTCACGGGGAAGAGACAGGAGTTCCACCGCAGGCAACACATTTCCCTAACGAAGTGCAAGACTAAAGGTAAATGTTACTTTGTCGTGGTAGATAGTGGGAACATGAATAACTTAGTGTCCACAAAGTTGGTGGTCAAGTTGGGCTTGGTGCACATGCTTTGAACTCAAAACCTTATAGAATATTTTAATTAGTAAATGAGCAAGACAACATAGCATAGCAACAATGTGAGGTGGAAATGTAGATTGACAAATACACAAATAGGGTCCCTTGGGATGTCCCACCAATAAACACATCCCATGTATTATTAGGGAGACCATGGCAAAATTGGCCACAAAATGTTGTATAATGGGAAGGCGAATATTGTGTATGTGAAGAAAGATGGCAAAGATGGCAAAGATATATTCTAAGCCCATTAAAAGAGGAGGACAAGGATGTGCACCAAAGCCATTTGATCATGAACAAAGATGAGTCGGTATTGCTCAAAGAAGAAGGCTAGGTGCACAAACTATTGGATACACGATCATTGAGGGGGGCGTGAATCAATGTCTTCAAAACTTTAACTTTCATTATCTTTACTTTTAATTAACTTGTGTGAATCATCAAAGCAATCATTCAACATTCATTAACCATTGTGAGCTTATTATGCATGAAACAACCATCCACAAGAATATGAAACAATAGAGAGAACACGTGAACACAACATATAGGTGGGAAACCCTCAAGGGGAAGAAAACCCACTGATCATTGTATTAATAAACAACAATCAAAATTTAGTGAAACACCAACTCCACAAGGAGTGTCTAACCCCTAATTTATCTAGCACCAATTGAACTTTAGCAAACACCAACTTCCAAGGAGGCACCAACCTAACTTTTGGAAGCACCAACTTGCAAGGAGGCTACAACCCCCTAGTGTCTTAGTGAAGCACCAACTCCACAAGGAAGACTAAGCACCAACTTAGCCACCTATGAATGTTTTCCACCTCTTATTGTTGTTGTCTCGACAAATAATGGACTTCATTGCACTTTTTCTCTCTTCTTCTTGGTCTGTTGTCTATCTCTTATACATCAACATGCTCTCAAGTCTCTAGAACTCTCTTTAATCCTCAAACATCATATGCTCTTCGTGCACAAGCTCGTCTCTCATGAAAACACCCAAAATTGGCTTGTTTGCATACTCTCTCTTCCTTCTTTTTTACCTTCTTATGGACATGGACAAACCGATCTCTACAAGCACACACCACAAATATTCAACTTGCATACATTCTTCATGGTCTTTAAGACCTCATACACCTCTCTCCAAATTCTTCTAGCTTGCACTTTTCTCCGTACACTATCTTTTTTAAATAGGTCTCGAATTGTCTTGCTTATATACATGTCTTAAGCACAAATATCATATAAGTCGGCCACATGTACTTAGGTAGGTCATACAAAAACTCAAGAGAACATATCAACATAGGTCGGTCATGCAAGTATAACAACATATGGGTCGCCCATACAAAAGCTCAAAGAACATCTTGAAAAACATAGGATAATCACACCATAGGCTTCTTCTGAACTGTCATGACCCAATTATGTCATTTCAATCTCCATCTGCTTGAGTTTGCTCTATCTCTTCTTCTTATCAGTTTGCACTTTCCTCTTTACATCTCCATTATCTCTAGCAAATCATCCAAGTCGGCCAGACAATAGAACATATGGAACATTTTAGTGCCAAAAACAGAGACTGTCGGCCAAAAACAAGAAAATCACAAATCTTCTTTCAAATCCTTTGAAGGTTGGCCAAACATGATCACAAAAACTGATCCATCAAACTTAGAAATGCATTGTAACAATTGGCCCAAACCGTTGGCCCCAAATCACAACCACAATCTTCTCATGACTTTGAAGCATTTAGTTCAGAATCAAGAAAATAGATCGAGACTTGAAAGCACTCGGTCAAGGTCCGAAGGATGTATTACATCAACCGCCAACACTGTTGGTCCCATACCAAGACAAACCACAAACTTCGGACAAACTCCGAAGCATTCAAACAAACTTCGGACATGCTCAAGAAGCATTCTATAGCGACAAACAACACTTTGCTTTGTCAGATAAATCATGCACCAACCTTTGACATCAATGACTCAATCAATCTATTATGTTCTTCAACTTCCTGTGACATCAATGACAATTATTCCAAAATCACCTTGACCAACTAGACATCAATGACAACTCGTCAACAAGCTCTCCATGACACCAATCATGCACAACACTACTTTGACATCAATGACAACTTTCCAACACAAACGGAAAAGAGGATGCCACACTCGAGGAAGGGAAGTAAGAATGCGCATAGGAGTCATCTTGTCTCGCACACAGTCAAGTGTGAGGATCACATAGAAGAGGGGAATGTGTAGTTGGGCAGAGGAACATTGCACAACAAAGGAAGAAGATGCCCCACACAGAGAAAGATGGCCGGATTCAAAAGAGGTCAATTTTGGACCCAACCAAGTCGAACAAGTAAAAGTCAAGGAAAACACATTTGTCACAAAGGCACATCAAGGCCTCACAAACAAGTCAAAAGGGTGATATTGTCACCTAGCCTACATGTGTCAGCACCATGCTTGTGCATTTTCTTACCTAGCGTGCATGATGCAGAAGCATTTGAATCCGTGCACAATCTTGCATCAACCACAAATATGTTACATAGCAATAAGCATACATACACATTTGTTTGTGTGCACACAGCCTTGAGTAGATGTTCACTTGTGGTTTTGTAGCTTTGTGCACCTATTTGATCGTACACAATGGTTTAAGAAAGCCCTCCACAATAGGGGAGTTGGAGAGTTACAAAAAGGGTTAGGTGGCCTTGCACAACTATGCAGAACCATGCAATTTGTGTGTTGTACATGAAATCACAAACACGCAGCGATTTTGGGGGACGACACATTTGGTGATTCCATGGTGGAAAACCCCTACTTTCCTACTAACCAAAGAAATCTGGAGGAAAGTAGCAATGATCTACTAGTGGTGGGAGCACCTGACTTGCTTTGGACGCACCTATAATTGTGGATTTGGTGTCAATGTTGACGAAGCTTGGCATTTGCAAAGAAATATAGCAAAGGAGGAGAAGCCAAGCCCAAGAACCATGACTGTTTGACGTGGACCCTCTAACCATGACCACATGAAAGCATCTCTCGATCTCTTAGTGTGATTTACAACCATAGACAACTGCAAATAAACATGGAATATTTGGAGCAACTGGTGCGTATGGAAACCATGAACTGTACTCTTATGATACAATGTATGAAAGCCAACATAATGATGTTGAATGCTGTATCCCATAAACCTATATGAAAGTTAAACCGTTCAGGCACCGTGTACATCAAATCCATTATTTATCTCATGCTATTGTCAAGATCCCCTGCCCAATACTTTTTCAAGAAACAAGACAAGCTAGCTCAGACGATATCTTCCCAGGGAAAACGGACTGCAACCAATAAATGCAGCACCAACTGTGGACATTAATAAACAATGAAAATAATCCGGGGTATGTTCAATTTCTACTTTTTAAGAAAAGTTAATGTTGACAGAAACCATGAGACCATTTAGATCTACTTTATGGATTTCTAAGATATCCTTCTTCCAAAACAATCCATCCTAGTAAAAACCTTCAAATTATATACTAAGTTTCAACATCAAAAAAATGAATTGTCTTCAGACTAAGACCAACCGGGTGTATCATTGATAAAAGGTCAAAATTTATTGGTGCCGCATTTGATGCCAAGTGGATGGATACAGTCCAACATAAATGGAGAAAGTTAACAATCATAAATATTGTTTGCAATATGAGATTGTCCTCAAGTTCACTGGCTTACTTGCAAGTCAAATATGATTTTCATTGTGCAAAATAAAAAAGTGAAGAGTCTGGATTTGATACTTATTGCCTCCACGGATTTCTCTGTATGGATCTTAAACTCTTTACTCCAGAGTTAATCCATTCAGAAGAATACTGCTAGGGTGACTCTCCACAAACACGCATAAGCATCGGGCATCCTAATCAGCACAAGAGTAGCATAACATGTATGTGCCTAACCAGCTGATGATAAAAAACAGTAACAATAATATGATGATCTACTAATTGTTGCATGGCATTCTGATCTACCGAGTTTGGATCCACATCTTTAAGAAAAGTTTCTTCATTTATAATATAAAAGCACTGTTACATGCGGGGACGCGTCCCCCTGTTTGACACGTCCGGGACGTCCCGGGACGACTGGGACGCGGGGACGTGGGGGAAACGTTTCCCCCACGTTTCCTTTTTTTTCCTAGGAAACGCGTCTGGGGGCGTCAAGACGTTGAAAACGTCCCCGGGCGTGGAAACGTGGGGGGCGTGGGAAGCGTGGGGGGCGTCCCAGCGTCCCCCATGATTTTATTTCCTTTTTTGGCATTTTTTCATTTTTGGTGAAATCACAAGTATAGAAAAAAATTTGCCATTTTTGGAAAGGGTCCGGGAAGATGTAGCAGCAAAAACTTGCATGTGCCATAATTTTCATTCGTGGCTCCGTTTCAGTGGTTCGTTTTCTCTAAAAGTGCATATTTTCTTGAGCTCTATGCATTGATGGCAATATTTTTCTTATTTTCATAAAATCAATTTTTGCACCTTTTTGGACCAAGCAACTTCTTGCAAACTTCTGAAAGAATCATGAGTATTAAGGAATGTATTTGATGTTTATGAGTTCAAGTTTCACCTTATTTAAATCTCAAATGGTTTTATTTCAGCTTATTTATATAATTTAGTCACTATATCTTTATATTTTAAATATTTATATATTTTTAATTAGCCGTCCCCTGCCGTCCCCTGCCATCCCCGCCCGTCCCCAAAATTTAGAAATTTTTGCCGTCCCGAAACCCCGTCCCCCCGTCTCAAGTAACTATGATAAAAAGTAATCATTATCACTGATAAATTACTCACAAGCTAGCTAGAAGTTTGACTTCCACATTCATTACATGTCAACTTGCAGAATAAGCCTCAAAATTCAACCTCAAACAAAGAATCTATGACCATTTATACTTATAGCTCCCAGTTTTCTGGAATAATATATAACTGATATAGATATCTTAAATGTATTTATCTGTAGAACACCAATAGATATCTGTAGGATCTATGACCATTTATACCATAGTTACCTAAGTCTTGGGGACGGGGGGGGGTCCCGAGGAACGGGGTTTCCGGGATGCAAAAAAATTACTAAATTTTGGGACGGCAAGGGGACAGCTATTAAAATAATACATAAAAATTAATATTTCAATATTTCTATTTTTTTCAATGACATTTAGGGATTTAAACTGTATTTAATGTATTTTAGGTACTTTCAAGATTATAATTGAATGCCCTTGGTAAAAATAACAGCTTTTTATTAGTAAAAACATTCGAAAATTTTTAAAGATTTTTAAAAAAATTGGGACGTCCTCCAATTCCCCAAGTGCCCGAAACATCAGGGTGTCTGGGACGTCACCAAAATCTAGGAGACGCGTCCCCGCGTAACACTGATTTATACTAGCACCCAGTTTTCTGGAATAATATATAACTGATATAGATATCTTAGATGTTTTTATCGGTAGAACACCAATATACGTTAACCTCGTGTCTTTGTTGGATTTGTCACTTAGTTTTACCCACTGAAGGGATTGACTAACGGACCCATCACATTCTTCACAAATATTCAGCTGAATGCTGATAGATGTTCTCCATTAGCTGCACCACTGCATCGGTCTCGAAAAAAATCTGTTTACCACAAAAAAACGAGACTTCAAAGTCCACCATATGTCAAAGATACCGCAATTTTTCCATCTTCTCTGAGCAAGAATATAAACTGCCAAATGACTGTCAAATGAACGTTAAATTTCAGCTCCACCATTCTTATTGACATCACACAGTATTACACTCCACCACCCCTTGTCTGCCACTATAGGTTAAGCCTATCAGCATAATTAAGGAGTAATAGGGATATGCACAATATGTAGAATACAAGTTATTTCATAATTTTCAAATATATCTGAATGATACCAGTACCATCACTGTTCAGATAAAGGGGCTAATGACATGATCCCAATCAAGGATTTGAAAACATATTTTTAAGCAGCAATAAATGTGAATATTTATTTTATCATATAGGAAGATTACATACTTCAGATGATCTCAAACTGTATTTGCTTTTTCTCATCACTCTAAGCTTGATGTAAATTATGAAAACCAGGAAAAATTCCAGGCCTGGCAATATTACTAATTTAAAGGACACTGTGTACAAAACTCTGGAAAATTAGTATTCAGGCTAAAGCAAACTATATGATTGTGACAGCACATACAATGCCATCACAATGACTACTTGGTATAACATTCAACAAAAGAAGCGTCAGTTAAAAATATGCCTCAAATAAGCAATAAATTGAGCCACAAAATGTAGACGAGTCTTTTACAACTCGAAAGAAGGAACATTACCATATCGAGTAAACTCTTTGGCCAAATACACTACAATCAACCGAAGAAACAATACATAGGACTACCCAATCACTGTTCCAATAAACCCATATGGCCATCCAGCTTGATTCCAGCACAGTATATTGAACAAAGAGCCTGCAAGATTCACAAATTGAATCTTATTAAAAGAACAGTTGGATCTCTGGTGCAGCAGCTTTTTTATAGCGTGTACAATCAAGTTACAGAAACTGCTTCCACTTGCTGAATATTTTGTACCGGGCAGCTCGTGCAAGCTCATGGTAATTGGATAAGCTCACAGCAGCGTCATAGGTGTGCCCACATTGCTTGCGGATGATGATGGCTTCACAACATAAACCTGCTTCATTTTTGAAGTTGTGAAGTTCTTATCACCTGGTATCTGGGATCTACCTTGACCACCTATTTTCCTGTGGCCTTGCGCTGACCATTCATTTGCAACACTCATCTTGTGTCCTGTATGCTGTTGGGATGTTCCTCTCTGCTCTGAGTAACCAACTGGGTGGGGATATTGCCCTGACGTTGTCTGTGGGGTAGTGCCTTGAGACTGAAAAGGATGACCAATTGTCCGGCTTCCATGTAGAGATTGGTTGCTTGATGTAACACTATTTGTTCCCAAAGCTAGTGCACTGCTTTCACTGCCACTTCGGTGCTGCTTGATCGCGCAGACCTGGATGAGCTCCTTCCTTTTTGAACCTTAATATTAGCTGACGGTAGAGGGTTGTAATTTGCATTGTTGCTCGATAAATTTCGTGATGTCAGAACAGAGCTATTGTTACTAGAACCCGAATCTCCTAATCCAAGTTCATCTGGAAATTGTGCAGCTGCATCAACAGTTGAGAAAGGTCCACTGCCTGTTGTCTTAGAGGTAAGAACATGGTGAAATCTGCTGCCGCCAGACTCAATTGTGTGAGATGGATGACTCAACTGTGACGAAAAGCCATCTGTTTGTTGCAATGGCATTGACAGGCCAACCATAGACCCTGACATTGACATGGTCTGAAATGTGGGGGCCAGGAACATGAGACCATTGGGTCTGCATAGGCAAGTCCACTGCAGACTGCGAACATTATAAAATATTAAAAAAAAATTAGTGGCTGCATGGTATAAAGAACAAAAATCAGATTAACAAGAAGCAAAAACAATGTTTTCAACCTTATTTAAATAAATATTGTAAAGATGCAAAACTCATTTCAAGATCTGAAACATGTAATTTCATAGAGTCCTCTGTATGAGAACCATAAATAGTATAGTCCTCAACTGCACAAAAAGAAAGTATGCCCAACAATTATTGACATTCTGAGATTATAGGGTTGTATTTTTTCCTATAGACAAAACAAACAGCATAATACAAAACAAAGGCATAAACAGACATCTCAAAGAGTCGCAGATTATTTTGACCAGCTCTGAGTTTGACATTTACTGTATCCAGTAAGCACTCAAATTTATCATGGCAACTGAACACTAATTATTTCAGAGATTTGGTCATTTTGATTTTGGGTGCTAAATGGACTTTGAAGTTTTTAGGTGCAACCAACCTAAATCTAGCCCATTAAAACCCATGAATTTTCTCTCTTTTAAATCACCAACCATAAAAAAGTCTCTTATTATTTTCTTATCAAAATGTCAACTTCAACCTGGAACTTACTGATCACCTGCAGTTGAAGTCAGTTTTGAGAACTACTGCAAGATTGCACATTGCAGCTAAGGATTTTGATAGAAGTCATTTTATCTTTTACCTTAATTTACACTGCTCGACTACACCCCTTATCATGCATCAAGGCCTCTAGGCTACAAACTAGTGGGTTTGTGAAATACAGTGTTTTTCAGATCATAGTTACCTAAGTCTCGGGATAGGGGATGGGGGCGGGGTTTCCGTGCAGCAAAAAAATTACCAAATTTTGGGGACAGCAGGGGGACGGCTTTTAAAATAATGTTTAAGAATTAATATTTGAATATTTTAACTTTATTCAATGAAATTTAGGGATTTAAACTGTATTTAATGTGTTTTGGATACTCTCAAGATTATAATTTAATGTTCTTCGTAACAAAAATAACAGCATTGTAATAGTAAAAACATTAGAAAACTTTTGAAATATATAAAAAATATAGGGGACCTCCAAGTCCCCGAGTCCCCGAACCACTGGGGACGTCCGGGATGTCACCAAAATGTAGGGGACACGTCGCCACATAACACTGGGTCACTTTTTCTGGCTGCAATTTTGTAAACAAACCAAGGTTGAAGTTTTCACACATTTTATTAGCCCATCATTAGCAAATTTAGCATCTTTATTTGCATTTAAAGGCGCCATAGAAGTTTTCAACAGTCATTAAATTTAATAAACTGCAACTTTATGATAGAAAATTAAAAACATATAAATATGGCTGCAATCTGGAGCATGTAAACACAATGGTACATCTTGAACCTCAACATTAGAAACTCAGATTTTTTTGATTGAACCGGTATTTTTGCACGGGTGACGTGCACAGAATTCTTAGGTTTAGATGCCAAGGACTGAGGGATTTCCATTCCGCCATTACTGATCACTTGTATTAATTGGCTTTAGACTTTTTAATCATCAGACAACCACATTTATAATTAGTTTCACAGTTATAAATAACTGCTGAATCATTCAAAGTGAATAGTTATTCATACATTTCTGTATTGCCAAACCTCATACCAAAAATCTTTCATAATTGTTTACATGTTAGAACCACTAAAAAATTTAAATTTATATGCTGAAGTAGATTCTAATCCAAATTCCACCCAGGTAACAGACTTCAAATATCAAAATATATCTCAAATGGTATATACTCACTAAATATAGAACAGTATATTACTCTAAAACAAAAGTGAGACGAACAGTCAAATAAGCATTCATAAGTTACCTGGAATGGGGAAGATAAATTCATGTCAAACAAGCCAAGAGATGGAACAATAGGCATATGCTGAACAGGAGTTGGCATGTTGGGATTTCGTTGACCTGACATAATCCCTAGACTACTAATATCGCCTTCATCAAGGCCAACACCAGAAGAAGATGCCGGGGTGTGTTTCCAGTCTGGCTGTTTGCCGGATGGAATATACGCACTCATGAAGCCTACCTGCCCAAACTGCCCAACCGCTGGAAAATGATTATACACTAACATAGGAGGAGGTCCTTGAATGCCTGGGATACCTCCTGGGGGCTAATGAATGGGCCAGTAAAACCAGAAGGAGCCCCATAGAAAGAGTCCACACCAGAATGGCATTGTTGCCATCCTCCAACAGGTCCTGCCCCCATACCCGAAATTCCCTGCTCAATAGAAGTGTTAGATTTCTGGCCTTGAGATAGAGATGTTGCTTCATCGTGCTGCCCAAATGCAAATATTGGGCCCCCATCATTGGGCTCATTTCAAAGCAAGGGAAAGGTGGAGGTGCACCAGTAAAATGGGAAAGAACTGGACCAGCAGAGCTTTGCCTACTTGCTACAGAAGGCCATAACGAAAGAGGAGATGGGGTCTCCACAGAAAGATCAGCTGGAAGTGCTACTGTCATGGAGTCTTCACCCCTTGATTGAATCATCACCGGCCGAGTAGTAGATACACCTGCTCCAGTAAAAAGAATACTGGGTTTAGTTGAGATGCCCTTGCTTAATGAGACTGCAAATTAAAACTTATCCCAGCTTACAATAATCTTAGGATAGCATTCTATGGTTTTAAATACATAATGTTGAGACAGTTTTGTACCTACGGAAGCTGCACCAACATTTGAATTACCAAATGCTTTAGATTCTGCAACAGATATTGAGACACTGCCTAAACCATTCCCAACAGAGTCGTCACTACTAATTGCCGCAACTGCAACTGCTGAGGCTGCCGCCTCAGCTTCTGCCTCAGGATCCACCATTTGTCTGCATCTGTCATCTGCCTTGTTAAAAAAATTGTAGAATTGCCTTCTGGAGCTGAAAACACACTCTCCATTGGTCCATCTGATCTACAAGCGACAGAAGGTCCAAGCCCAATTGAAACAGGTTGCATTATAGAGCAACTACTAGGTGGTAGTAATGCTGGAGACGTGACCGCACCTTAATTGCAAGAAATGAAAGTTAAGAAAAACGTTCTAGTAGAAAAGTCTATATGCATCATAGAGTCAGCTAACGGAGTTACAAAATTATTGACAAATCAAGCACTACTCACCAAATTGAATCTTTTCACCGGCAAGAAGGGAATTGAGAGGAACTGTTGATAACAAAGGTTTATCTTGCGCTAACACTGAAATCACAGACTTTCCAGACTCCAGAGGCATGCCACCACGATCACCCAAGGGCAATAATGGAGCCCGTTTGGCTTCAAAGGAAACAGGCTTCATGGCCTCTTCTAATTGAATCTGTGTCAAGCTCACAACCTGTCCAAGAGAGAGAATGTTATGTTCTACCAAGTTTTACAGAAGAAATTTAAAGAAAATAGTCAAATGTAAACTTAGAACTGTGATTAATAGAAAAATCTATGCATTGTCAAATTGAATGGAACAATCCAACAAATAGAGAGAACACTTCCGACATTGCCATAATGGTAGTCAATACCATACAAGCAGATGGATAACAAAGAGAGACATTTCAAAAGCTCATTTAATGGAAAATAAAATTCCTAATTAATTTATTACAAAGATAGAACCTTGGTGAGACTCTGCTTTTCACACTAGAAAGAGACATATTTCAAAAGCTCATCTAATGGAAACTTAAATTCACAATTAATTTATTACAAAGATAGAACCATGGCGAGACTATGCTTTACACACTATTTGGTATTGCTTTCTTTTACCAGGCATTCCATTTACCCTGCAGAGAGATATGCTTATTGGATATTATAAGAAGATGGTTGCAAACGATAGAGCTGCTAAATATATGAACTCGCTTGCTTTCCTATTAACAAGCTATGTACTATCAACGAGGTATGCAGCCAATTGTCATAATCTAATAAGATGCATCTATATATGTTTAAAAACCCAATTAGTAATTGATATCTGACGCTTATTAATCAATCTCTAATGCTTGTCAGAGCATTCAACTTCGTCTCGACGAGAGAACTGGTAATATCCTCGTTCAGGTATCTCCCTACAAGCATAATATCTTATTTTGCAGAACAAAAAAAAACTAATAATAGTGCAGACCTTTTCTACCACAGTCAAATCATGGTTGGAAAAATTAACAGAAGGAAAAAGACGAATTTGAATTATCTTGGTTGTAATTGTCTGAGCTTCAAGTGTCTATCTCTATAGATTTAAACTTTTAAAGTAACAGAATTATAAGAAAATTAATAGTAAAAGGATCTTTGTCAATATCTTGTCATATTTGAAATTATTTTTGATTTGCAAATAGCCAAGCTCTTAGATACTATTAATTCTTTAACGAAAGACCATAGGATTCTATAATACTTTATAGCATTTAAAATTCTATGAAAAGGTCATAATAAACAGTAACTAATATTTATTCGACAATTGGAAAGCCCAAGCTGGCCATTCCATGAAGGAAAAACAAACCTGCTGGCTGTTCCTTGTGCTACCCTCCTATGAAAAGGTCATAATAAACAGTAACTAATAGTTATTCAACAATTGGAAAGCCCAAGCTGGCCATTCCATGAAGGAAAAACAAACCTGCTGGCTGTTCCGTGTGCTACCCCATGCACCCACACCTGTGCTGGTAATACCATCCTGCAATGGGCTCTGATTCTCAAATCTCAAACCCTTTCCCATATCTGCATCAACATGTGATATAACAGGTGCTGGATTTGTCTGATTGGGCCTGCACACAGAAACATTAAAAACATTATATGACTGTGTACGATTCCTGAGTTCATATGAAAGATGTTCCAAAAGAAAGCTTGAAATATAAAAAACATTTGAACTAACTTTGAAGATATTGATCTTTTATCAGTATGTCCCTCAGTGTTTGCTGCTGGTGTACCAATGGGGGCCAATGGTTGAGGGGGCACTGCAGATGCCACGAGTGATACAGATGAACAGGCATTAAGCAGAATTTTTCCTCAATTGGGGTACTTTCTGCCATAACTACGGAGGGCATCATTGAATTTCGCTTTTCTCCTCCTGATGATGTAGTGCCCCGATGAGAAATGGCTGGAATACCATCCCCTTGGATAGGTGATTTACCAGGGGTTTATATCTCCGAGCAGCTTGATCCTTTGGCTTCATTAAGATGAGAAAAAATCATGGAACTGAAAGACAATAAACATATTGAAAAGATAAGAAAAAGAATGGTTACGGCTAGCAGCATCATTTACCTTCACGTCCTTTGATTTAGCTTTCATCTCCTTATCTCTTTGTTCACGTATCTGACGTCTAGTCTTTACCTCAATGAAATTATCCTCATCGCTTGGAGTCTCAATGCCAGGCTGTTTAAAAATTTGTACAATGCCACTCTGTAAAGGAACATCATCTGCCACTTCAGTTTTTTTAAGGATTCCCTCAGTTGAACGAGAACCATTCACTACTGGCATTTGCAACCCACTTCTCTGAGGTAATTTGCCACCTGGCATTTTCTTCACTCTGTCATCATAGTGAGCAGAGGGGAAACTAGTGTTGTAGCCTGTCTTTGGGCCGATTTCTGATTTCAACAATTTCTCAGCACTCAATCCCAAATCCTTTTGAACGCCTCGAATCATTGTGCTACTCGCAAAATCAGACTCTACAGAACTTCGAGACTTGTCTTCTTTTCTAGGAAGGTTATTTGAATCCAGTACTTCAAGATGTCTTCTGTCAACACTTACTCGGAATTCACTTCTATGGATGTTCCTACGACCTTGTCTATGAGGCCTCCTAGCATCCGATACAGACCACAAGCCCTCTGATGTATTTGTAGATGTTCTTGATCCATCGGTTCTCACACCATAAATAGTTCTATTCCCCTACCTCGACCACCCGTCTGCAGTCCACTGGATGAAGATTGTCCTAAACTACCTTTAATTTGAGCCTGCTCTGGAATGACTGGAACATTAGTAAAAGGCTTGTAAATTTTGTTTACTGCTGGAATTTCAACTTCAGATGCATAATTAGAAGATTTTATCTGTTCATTTTCTAGAGTCGTGGAAGAAGTGCCCCGATATTGTCCAGCATTAGATTTCAAAGCTGAAACAGATTTGACAATTTTGTTTTGTGACAATTGATCATTATCCATGTTGCCTCTGCTTTCTTGCAATGGACTTTCTTCTGCAGAAACATGTTGATTTGCAAGGGGTGATCTCAAACCCAGGGTGATAGATTCTGTCTGATTCGCAGAGAGGTTATTCTGTTGCAGTTCATGCAGATATAAATTTTGTATTGCAGAATCTAAAATATGTTGTGTAGATAGCGGCATCACAGGTTGTCCCAAAATATAATGTGGCGAGATTGGAGCCGGGTATCTAAGCTGACCAAACTGGAACATAGGAGGTTGCGAGGGAGAAATTTGTGTAAGTGATGCAGAAACCTGAGGATGTAAATGCAGAGGCATTTGTATGGACCCAATTTGAATTGCAGGAACTGTAGCTGGCAGAATTGAAGTCCCAGGAAATAATCCAAACTGCAATTTGAAGGGCAACTCTGTTTGACTGGGGAGGGCAGAAATTGGTATTGATGAACCTAGAGAAGTAGTGGCTGCCATTATGTTTGACTGAAGTAAGGGAAAAGGAGCTGATGATAAAACTTGCTGTGGTAAAGACTGCAGAGAATTGTGCACATCTGACTCTACTTGTAAAGGTTCCATAGAGGACGACACAGATGTCCCTTCCATTGGAGATTGGTGTACAATAGGCTGCTGCATCATTGGTGGTTGCACATTGTCAGAACTTTCTTTGTCATCAATTAAGCCCTTATTTTGTGTCCCAGGTGTCTCGTTCTCCTGCATTTCATGTTCATTGTCTTCTGCCGCCATCCCTAAGTTTTGACACTCCAATGATGATCCCTGATGTATGCTACTATCATGTTTTCCATATAACTCACTTGAATCTTCATTTCCTTCCAGCAGAGCTATCTCTTCTAGACTAGTGAGAACGCGCTCGTCCGATCCAACACTATCGTTGTATAAGTCTTGATCATTTTTAGCTCTATTTTCTGGTGTTCTGCATGCAAGCTATCATAATCATGTTTTTTCTCTATGTTATCTTCATCTTCTTCAAACATCCCATCCTCTTCCTCATATAAGTGATCTTCTTCATACTCCTCTTCATCTGAAAAATCACCGTCATCCTCAAAAGCCCATTCTTCATGTATTTCTTGCCCAGCAGATTTTGAAGGAGTGTGAGCATATTCCGTACACTCATCTGACTTCAATCCTTCAGCAGATTTAACATTGGGCAATGTACCATCTAGATTAGACAAAGCTGTCACCTCTGCTTCATTTTGCTGAAAAATAGGACTCCCTGTCTCTTCCAAGCCATCATGTGAAACATTAGCAGGTGAGCTGGGAAGGCTAGAAACAGATGGAAGAGATTGTGACTCTGACCGTATCATATTCTTAAGTCCTTGCTGTTCCTCAGAACTGCCCACATCCTGTGATGCTTGCACCACCAATGGTTCATTCTTTACTGCACAGTTTTGTTCCGAAATCAATTCCATGTTCGTTTCTATATCATGGGCTGAAAGTGCTCTTTTAGGCTCCTCTTCCAACGATGAAGAAGAGAGAGGTTTCTCAGATCCAATCTTAAATAAACCCTTCTGCATGGCTGTCACCGAAGGGGGAGGAAGAACTCGTGGTTGTCTAAAATGACGTGACCGCCCAATGGCAAACTCATCAACTTCAGTGCTTTGTGTGTAAGAGACAGCAGATGGAATTCGAGAACGTTCTAAACCTTGCCATGAATCAAGTTTTTCTTGCTCCCATGCAATATCAGCATACCCATCAATTGTATTCTCAAAGACTTCAGCATCTGCATTAAACCTTCTCTGTTCATTTTGACGAGATATGTGATCATTTACCTGCATTGTTTCTGATCTGCCAATTTTGGGAAGAACCTTAGCAGACCCAGTCCTGGAAACTTCAAATAAATCTCTCCGAGAAAGTCCTCTTCCCCCATGTAATGATTCCCGATTTGAACTCTGGTAACTGTTATTCTGGTCTGCAGCCATAATTTGGGAAACAAAAAGTGAACCATTTCCATTTTCGGTTGAGTCTCTTCTCCAAGAATTCGACTGCTTCGATCTATCAGGAGCAAATAAGTTTACATCCCGTAGAACCTGAGCCCGCAGCCCTGTATCAAAAGACCTACTCATATTTGAACTCTCAGAAGATGCAGAACTTGTTATGCGATCAAATTTTCTTTCTTCATCTTCCCACTCCCCGTATCTACTCTCCGGAGATCTCTATCCTTTGCAGATCTCGCAATGAGAATTCTCCCCTCATCTGATGTTGGCATATCTTCTTCCTTTTTACTTTCCGCCTGCCTCTTTGCAATTCTTTCCTCCAACTCAAGCAGCTTGCATCTTGCAGCTTCTTTTCTTCTCTCTTCCTCGAAAATCATTCTTCTCTTATCCTCCTCCCTAGCCCTCCTCTCTTCTTCTAATCTTCTAGCAGCCTCCAATGCTTGTTGTTCTGCCCTCCAAGCAGCTTCCTAGCCTCTTCTGCAAGCCTCCTTCGATGCTCTTCTTCTTCTCTGGCTCGACGCTGCCTCTCTTCTTCTTCTTGCCGAGCAAGCTCCTGAGCTCTCTCCTGTTCCTCAATCATCCTTTGCCTTTCCTGCTCCTGCATCTTTTGAACCCTCTCAAGCTCAGCTTCAAAGGATGCTCGTACTGGGTCATAGAAATCAGTTTGTTTAGAATCATCTTTTTTCCTCTTAGTAACCTTAATTTCTGTGCCAAGACCCCCAACAAATGGATCTCTGATATCAAACCCAGGAATACTGCCAAAGTCCTTCATAAAGGGATCTTCTGAATATGGCTTCCCATAACTGGTAAAAGATCGCTTGTCGCGGCCGAAATTCAAGATAGGGTCATTTATAGGCATGCCCCTGCTTCCCATAGAGAATGAAACTTTGTTCCACGAATTATTTTGAACCACATCATTTTGCAAAACTCTATTTCGGCCAAAGGTGTCTCCATACCTGCCAGCCACAGAGTTTTGCTCACCACCACTCCGGAGAAAACCATCCCTGCCATGGTTTACAATACGTCCGTCCTGACTGTGTCCACCGTCTCTACCATAACTTTCTTTAAAACCTGAATCCCAAGTACCATTGTCCTTTCCGAAAGAATTTCTGCCCACTGAATTTTCTCGGCCATTATCAGCCTCCCAACTTTGTCCATTGTTCCTCCCATAAGGGCCTCTGGTTGACTTATTTTCTACATCTTGATTTCTACCGATTGTATTTTCCCTGCTGAAATTCACAGACCTTGGTAAAACCCTCTCCTTGTCAAATCCCATGACACTGCTAAAGTTCCCTTCTTTTCTAAAAGAAGAGTTTCTCCTGAAGCTCGCATCCCTATCATTTCCACCTTGCCAATTATCCCTGCCATTAAAATCAGCTCTAAAATTACCTTTTTCAAAATATGGGATAGAGCTAGCATCATGACCTTCCCAATCAGGGCCCAAACCAGGAGAAGACCCATTTCTCTGAAATGGTCCTGGCACATATCCAATGCCATCATTGTTGAGAAAGCCATTCTTCATGTGATGCTCACTCCTGCCAGTGTCCCGCTCATCATCTGCCCAATTGGACGTATGATCAAGCCTAACAAGTGGCAGAGGACCAGAGGAATAACCTTCCGCCTTCCGCAACTGTTGCCCAGGCAATCCCCTTGATCTGTCACCGCCTTGAAATTGCAAATCTTCTGCTAATAAATTCTGCTGTTTAGGCCTCGCCTGAGGCCGCATGGGAGGAGGGGAAGAATGAATCTCAGGACCTGCCTGCTGATGTACCAATACCCCGTCTGGATATCCTTGTTGGGAAAGTTGCTGAAGCTTGAGCTTCTGCTCTTTCATATCCTCCTGATTTCTCCTTTGCTTCTGTTGTAAGTCCCTCTGTTTCTGCTGGGTCACCGTTGCATTTGGTAAAGATGCTTTGAGAGAGGGGAAATCTTCTCCCCTTAGCATCACAGGAATGGCAGGTACCTGTGTCGATACAGACCCAGGCGCACCATTCTTTGCTCTAGCTGCCGGAGGCATATAGACCGGGCCGTCGGCCTTCCCCCTGAATCAGCAGAAGACCCCACTGTATTGCCAGGTGGATTAGGAGCCCTGGTACCTGGTGCAACACTAGTTCCCCATGAAGAAGAACCTGAACTCGAAGCAGCAGGTTTTCCTGAAAATCCATCTGCAACCTGCTCTACATCACTAGTATTTGTAGGTGTAGCTGGTTTAATCCAACCAACAGGTGCCGAGGTGGACGTGGCCGCCCCAGTCTGGGAAACCGTATCAGTGCCCCCATTCTCTCTACGCAGAGACGGCAAATTCAAGGGAGGTGGAACGGCAAGCTTGGAACCCTTGGCCCCCGCAGCCCCCTGCGTCGTTCTGGGCCTCGACAGAACCAGCATTCCTCCATGCCCCCGCCTGGCCTTGATCGTCCACCACCCAGATGCCCGGTCGCCGAACCGCCCTGCTGCCCGTACGATTTATTCAAATTCACCGACACAAACTTGTTGCCGATGCCCGAACTAGCCATTGCAAAACCCTAACCCTAACTTTAATCCTCGCCTCCTCCCTCTTTTTCTGCTTCTGATTCTGCTTTTTAACTTCTACTGATCCACCCCACTGCATCAGCGCAGACGAGGCTGGCCCCCTGGACCAGCCTTCCAACCCAAAACCCTAGTTGATACGGATTGCTCCACAACCCTAAAATTTCAAATTTTCCAAAGCTTCCTTACAAAACAAACCCTATCCCGCAAAATCCCGCGGCCCTCCTCAGACGATCTTCAATAAACCGCAACAAAAACACCAAGCTTTCCGATCCAATAAACAAATTCAAACCAAAAACAACAATGACTATAAATACCTACAAAATCGTTTGGATGACATCGATTGAATTTTTCTAGGGAGTTTGGTTTTGCTTACCTCAAATCCAACGCCGTTTTCTGATTTTGTTTTGCCGATCTACCGGCGGCTGTACACGAAAACCGTTACGTCGTTTTTGTTGAAATAATAGATTTTTATGTATTCTGGGAAATGGCCGCCCTTGCTAGAGCTTGGCAGCCATGGAATGAAAAGAAAACTCAAACACAAGGGTTTCAAAGTACCGTCCCAAACCCAACGAATAAAAAATTAAATTAAATATAATATATATATATGTATAAAGTGAATTTGGTGTGTATAAATTTTTACAGAAAAGGAGGAAGACGAAAAAATTCGTTAAACCCCACGCTGTGTCTTCCTTTCTAATATTTGGGAGCTCGTGAGTCGTTACCCAGTTACGACTGTCTTTTACTTGCCAACCCGGTTTAGGGAAGTAGGCTCTCCACATCGAGCGTGCAAAAATATTTCATGTCTCTAAGAATTAGGTTGAACATCCATCTTTGGTGTGCTGCTATTCAAATGTTGGCCATGGCTATGCCCTTTCCTATTTTACATGCATTAAAGATATGTCATACTTTAAACTAGCAATTGCGCATGAGTTGTAAACTATGTTAGAAGTGTGATATCGAGTTGAAATTAGCTTGTGCTTTTATTTTGATGTCGATGAAAGAAAGGAATTCCACGAGACCACATATCCTCGGGTCATTATGTCAAATAGTTCATGTTTTGTGTATGCTTACAAAATTTATATACATGTCTACACGAGCATTAAAAACCGCAACATTCGACAATGGATGTTCATATCCTATTCTAAAGCTCCCATTTTGGCACATAAGGTTGGGAATATGTTATCAATGGTTGTGGAGTATCACTTTAAACCTTACAGATGCTATTGCTTTTGACAAGCAAATGCATTTGATGGATGTCCTTGGGCATACCCTTCATTCATTGCACTCCATAAGATCACATCTCATTCTTTGGACATTTTGTTGAATAGTTTGTGTGCCTTATGTATTATTCTTGTTTTTTTATACATGTTTATTAGGTACCTATAACTACATTTAACAAAAAAGCATCTTTCTATTATGGTTTGATAAATGTTCATGTCCTCATCCAAAGCTTTCATTTTGGAGCAAGTTGGGAGTATGTAAAAAGGTTGTGGAGTCTAGTTTTAAATCTCCCAAATGTGTTTTCCTAAGAGTTTGGAAGGTATTTAAACAAACTTGTTTTTTTGCCTATCCTAAAATCCTTGTAGTCCATGAGACTGAATTTGTTTGAGGCATTTTGTGAAACAAAGGCATGTGCCTTCTATGTGACTTTGCATTTTGTATACATTTGTACAAGGGCACTTGCAATTACAACAAACAAAAAATAGCTTCTTGTTATGCTATGATAAATTTCCATGTCATGTTTTAAAGCTCATATTATGACACAAGTTAAAAGGATTGTGGAAAACATTATGTGATTTGGATTTACACTCTCAGTTGCCTCTATTGGAAAACTTCCAAGGCCTTTTCAAGAAACCCATTTTGTGCATATCCCACAATCATTGCAATCCATGAGATCACCACATTTCTTTTAGGCATTTTTTTACAATTGTTTGTGTGTCTTGTTAATGCTTTCACGTTTTGCATACATATATATTAGGGCACTTGCAATTACATCTAATAATAATCCCTTCTCCATAATGCTTTGGGGGATGTCCATACCCCGATTCAACACTCCTATTTTGACAGAGGTTGGGAGTGTGCTTGCGAACGTGAATTGGTTGCATTGACAATTGGTGGTTGCATTTGGGAAACATTATCAATGCTTCATGAGGATGCACATGTCCTCTATAAGCTATAATTGTGATATTTCATAAGATGACATCTCGTTTAGTAAATTGTGGTAGGGACGTCGATGAGAGATGGGGGTGCTTGTCTTCAATTAGCACCATTTGCAAAACTTTGTCACTCTTTACTTGTCGAGAAGTTCATTTATGTGTTGGCAAAACTAAATTTCTCTAAAATGGGTTATGTTATTATCATAAGTTATGTTCTCTAGTGTCAAGTTCCATCCACAATGGCTCATGAAGGCACAAGTTGTGACGCTTCACCCATATGGCCACCTTCTTTTCTTTATTCACTCCACAAAGCCATTGAGGAGATATGTGTTGTTAATTTCTCTCGAGTTCGAAGTCGCGAGTTCAATATTTGGGGATACTTTGATGGTCCAAACAAAATGGCTTCTTGATGGCTTTTAGACCCCTAGCCAAGGCATTCATTTGTTGTTGTGAAAATAAGGTTTGGCTTTTATACAACATGTACACAACAAAACGTAATTTTTGTTCAAGTAACATGGTCAAGGCAAATTCAACGTGAAAGTGTGACACTGCAAAAACCTCCCATTTTGGTAGATGTTAGGAAGATGTTGACAAAGGTTGTGGAGTTTGGCTTTACGTGTCGATTGCATTTTTCGAAAAGGTTCCAAGGCCTTCTCAATGCACTCGCCAGTGTATATCTTGGGATCAATAAAGTCCATGAGAACACATTTCTTTAAGGCATTTTGTGATGTGAATGGCGATAAAATGATTTCTTATCTATAAATTTATTAAAAAAGAGCATCCACGATACCTAGTCACAAAATTGAGAATGTATTGAGTAGAATTTTCAAACTAAATGTGTAATGTTTACTCTAATTGTGTTCATTTTCCCTAAAGAGGAGTGGTAAAAGTTGAAGCCCTAACAACGTGGAGCAATATTAATCTTGCCACTTTATACCATCTTTATAATATTGAAAGAGAGATGCCTAGAATTAAAACCTATATTTTTTCGAGTAGGATATTTTCAAGTATTTTTCAAGTGTGATATTTTCAAGTATTTTCAAGTGGGATATTTTCAAGTATTTTTGGAGTAGGTTTCACCATATATTACACGACATATTCTCAAAGATATGGAAAAACATTTTGTAGAAGATTTTAGAGATAATTATCACCAAATTAAAAGCGAGAATTTAAGATTTACAAAGTGGACAAATCTTGTAAAAACCCGATGATCTAGATGCACAACACGTGCGATTCTGAAGACCTAATCAAGAGGTCAACATAGAGAGAAGAAGGTTTTCATTTGGAGTTAGCACCTAAAACTTTGTAGACTAATAAAACTTGCAAATGGGTAGCCAAAAATGGTTTGGTTGTGTCATGAAACCTTGAAGATCACAAGTTATGCTTAGAAAACCACTAAAGTAGGGCTAGTAGTTAGACAAGCTAAACTAGGGAAGATGAAGTGAAGATTGAGAGAAGAGTTTGAAGATTTGAACTATAAAATTTACCCCCGCACCTTGAGGGCCATAAAGGGTATTTGAGAATGTTTTCATTTGGTTTTGGGTATGTACCAATTGTTCCGGACATGAAACCACTAGAAGCTTTGTTCTTGATAACTAAATGAAGCGATTTTTGACAAAGGAGAAGTTATTTGAGTTTTGCTTCGAGTTGATCATTCTATGAGTTGATTTGTACAGACAATCGAGTAGACTAGTGGAGCATTGAAGAGTGATAGCTTGGGCGAAGACTAAAAAAGTACCAAAAGTTTATTGTTTTGAGCTAGAGTAGTGTGAAGCTAGTGAAGGTCAATATTGAGGAAACCGAGGTTTTGATCTATTTTTATTATTTTTTATCAAAATATTGGTTGTCATTACATTGGATGATGTGAGTACACAAGGTACATTGCTTGCAAGGAGAATAATAAGGTAAAGAGATCAATTTTGTTTATAGAGGTCTATTAAAGCTTAGCAATTTGAGTGGATTATAATGCTTAAGGAGTAGTTTGTTGATTTCTTGTTGTTGAAACTTGTTGAGTGCATTGAAATGAGAATGAGCTCTACATCAAGGCATTGGGTAGATATTGGAGAAATTGAACCACATATGTGGGTCTAGTATTTCTACTATAATTTTGGACCCTTATGTGTTCTTAGTACTTATAACAGAAACACACCTTAAAACTATAATTTGGGACAAACTAAAAATATATTTTGCGAGTAACATTTAACTTTTAGGACCCAAACAAAAGGATATGATGTGACTTGAAAAAATAAAAACATTTCTCTTGATGAGGATATAATTAACCAATTTTCAAAGTATGATGCGACAAAGGACCCTAACGACATTCAAGATTGGAGGTAATAGGAAAATAACTTAGACATAGAGAACTTGTGCATTGTTCAACACATAAAGAGGTTGCAGTGACTGAAGGAAGAAGTGTAACTATAGAGTATGAAGTTTTAGGCGAAGGAATGAAAAAGGGACTTGATAGAGGTTATCATAGATAAGTGTTTTTATCTTTTATTGAAAATTAGAGAATAAAAATATAGGTAAATAACGAGAGCAAAAATTGCTAAAATAAGAGCTTCTAGGAAGAAGCAAATGTACTAAAAATAGTAGAGTTACTTATAGAATATGAGGATCTCTTTTTCAATTATCTTTCATCATCTCTCGTATAATTAAGGAAGAGTTAGGAACCATGAAAATTCAAATCAAAGGAGTGGATTATATCAAGAAATGCCCTTATAAGTTGAATTCTAATGTGAAAATGAAATTAAAGGTGGGATTAGATAAAATGGTGGTAGACATCATAGTTAAACTGGTGGAATACTAAGTGGATCAAACCTTTGGTGATCAAAAATAAGAAAATGGGGTAAATAATAATTTACATCAATTATAGAGACCTAAACAAAACTTTTGCACATGATCCATTTCCTACACCATTTATAGAAGAAGTAATAGAGAGTGTGGCAGGCACAAGGTATAATCTTTCATGACAACTTCTTAGGTATCGTTAGGTGCATATTACCCTAAACGACTAAACAAAAACCATAATTACCACTAAATGGGGTTATTTCATGTATACAATGATTCCCTTTGGAATTAAAAAATCACCCACAATTTTTAATCGCTAATGGTAAATGCATTTAAGGATTTCGTACATAATTTTGTGGAGGTGCATCTAGATGATCAAATTATATATAGATTATTGAAGGATCACATTCAAGTGTTGAGATTGATATTTAGGTGATATCGAGAGTTATAAATCGTCATGAATCAAAAATGCATGTTTATCACTTTGTTTGATACACTTATATGACACATTATTTATAAGGTGATATTATTGGTTGACCCCCTAAATACATATGTAATACTAACAATCCTTCCACCAAAAACACATAAGGAAGTGATAACAATATTGGAATATAAAGATTATCATCGATATTCATAAGAAATTATGTTGTTGTTAGTGAACCGATTGAGTAGTTATTCAATAAGAAGACAAATCAAGGAATAGAATGAACCATGGACTACCAAGAGGTGTTAGAGACATTAAAGACTAAGATATTGAATTCACCTATCTTAGTCTTCATGGACTATAAGGTTCCATTTTATGTACATGTAAATGCAGCAAGGATAACCATTAGAGTGGTGTTAGAATGTCCACGAGGTAATGTGGATCATCCTATATCATTTACAAGTAGAAAATTGACTAAGGTGTGTTGATAATGAAATGTGTGTACCCTAAAAACACTGCCAACAATATGGAAATGATTCCAGAGTGTGAGACCCTAGTGATCTAAGAAATATTTCTCCGAGAAAGTTGACTCTTACACCCAATTAATATAATGTATACACTAACACTATTCTCATTCATGAACTAAAACTCGTAAGATGAAAAGGGAGAAGGAGAAAAATTAAACAAGTTGGTGATACACAAGATAAATTAGGGTCACTCTCCTAGTTTTGAAAGTATGGTGAATCAAAATTATGCACATAAGAGCCACACACACTATATCCACAAAGGAATAGAAGGAAAGATAACAAAACAAAATGTTGAAGGGTTGATATGGGCCACAATTAATCTTACATTATTGTTTGAAGTTTACACAATTTTATACATTCATAAGAGAGGCACTAGAAATGGAATAGAAACGAGAAATAGAGGCTAAACACTAATAAATGTTTAGTTCTCACAAATAGAGTATCCTTACATTCAATAGGGAGAGGAACCTTTGTAATGAAAATCCTTTGCATTATATACGGACAAAGAGAAGAGAAAGAGATAGGAAGAGGGAAAATTTGAACTATGGGAGCCCAAAAAACATGCTCAAATGTGGTTGTAGGCATTAAACACCCTAATATGACAAAATAAAGATTAGGTCTCAAATCTATGTAAATGGGTAGTGTATTGGTGTAAATTAGGACTACCTACTTAAACAAGGTGTCGGGCTCAAGGAATGAACTCAATCAAACTCGAATCAACCTAAAATATGTATTTATATAAAAACATCATACATGAGATTTTAATGAAAATGATTAAAAACAAAGGCCTTTGGAACAAAATGTATGAGAAAAAATAGAATTTACCAATATCTTTCCAAAGAGACAAATTTTATCTTATTTAGTGCTTTGAGTTAAAGGATATGGCCATTTGATTTTTCTTCTACCATTACGTGCCATTAAATTTTTGAGACACAGTGTTAAACTATAGTGCTTCTCCAAATTCACTTATTGGGTCATGTGGCACATTGTCATTAGCCATGGATGCTTCTATTACTTGAAATGCATGTGATAACCGTGAGGCCATCAAATGTAACCTCATAGGCAATTACATGTTATTGGGTTCTTCATCTCCTCGAGATCTATTTTGTTTGGTCTTAATCTTCTTGGAACCCGACTACGAGGGATTATGCCACGTGTCAAATTTCCTAGTCCTCAACCTCCCGGGATTGCTATTCCCTTCCAAGGATTGAACTTGATCTTCCTAGGATTCTTGATTGGTCACTAGCCTTATTCGATTATGTGGATTTTAGGACTCGAAATCGTACCACGTGGAACATTTTTTGTCTTTTAGGATCTCATGTTATTAAACCTTTTAGTCCATTCTCGAGTCTCATGCCTATATGATTTATGCCACATGGCACCACTCATGGGATTCCATGTTCTCAACTTGTTTCGAGCTCGAATTCCTTAGTTGATTTTTCCCAAGACTTCTTGGGGCCAAGAATTTTCCCAATTATCCTGCTACATGGACCAATGATGGGTCGATACTTCTTCTATCCCTATCTTAGCTAATGTCGAACCAAGAAAACACTTAGTTATTTTTCCACTAGTTGAAAAGGTTTGTGTATGTAAATCTTTTGATCCACTTAATTAAGGTAACCCTTTTATATCTAAACA
The DNA here is from genome assembly GCA_018340775.1 of Taxus wallichiana var. yunnanensis. Lineage (NCBI taxonomy): Eukaryota > Viridiplantae > Streptophyta > Pinopsida > Cupressales > Taxaceae > Taxus > Taxus wallichiana. Next base: position 875,355,644 of record CM031235.1, on the reverse strand, counting down.
TTAAGGTTAACCAATTCCTCGTGTATGTCGATAAATCCCAAGTTAAAAACAAAATCGGTCGTCATGGTTGAGATTTGAATGCACAAAAATCAAGCGGGTAACCAAATTTCTTAGGAATTCTTCCGACTACTAAGGTTGAAATATAGAGCTCTAAATATTCCCATAACAGATTACAATCTCTAAAACAAGCTTAAACTGATTGTGAAAACTATGAAGGTTGGATGGGTGTCTAAAACGTGACCCAAGGTGAGCACAAATTGTGAAAATATTGAAGACAACCCAATCCTCACCGTGAACCTAGTTAAAAGCCTTTGTTATGCTTTGAAAAATTGTTGATAGAGATTTGTGAAGGCATGTGGGGAATTTGAGAATGATTATGATGAAACCGAGAGCTGAATTTCACCAATATAACCATGCATACACCACATGGAGCTTTGTCTTCATCCCATGTAATACTCAAAAGAGATGTGAAAGCTTTGAAATCATGAAAATACGAGGGAGATGTGATCTAGTTTCTCAAAATAAAACAAGTATTTAATTTTGGAAACATGGTAGGATTACTCAAACACATAGTGGGAGTACTAGTAATGATATACACCATGCAAAAATATTTGCATTATTTTTTTGCTACGCCATTTTTGTTTTATATGAAGTAAGATCCATTGAAATATTTGATAAATAAACCAAAGATACAAGGGTGGATATGTTGGTGTTTAACCTTATTTCAGGAGTTCGAATTTACTATTATAGTAAAACTAGGGAAGATTAATAACAATCCTAACTATTTCTTGTGGATAAAAATGGTGAAGAAAAGGTGTTGATCAAATATGATTTTCCAAGAACACGTCGATTTCGTGTTGAGTCATCCCAAACGAGATGGAAACTTTGGCATAATTTTTGGTGAAGGGGAGTTTTAAAGGGATACTTTAAAAATTATAAGAGGCGCCAATTAATTTAGGCATTTCCATTTACTTTGATCAAAGGAGCACTATATAAGAAGGGGAGAGATGAAGTAATACTGACGGTAGTTCTCAACATGAAAGAGAAGACATATTAAGAGGAGCACATGAAGGCATAGATGGACATAATAGAGGAGATAAAAACATCAAGAAAAGCACTATTAGTGGGCCCGCAATGGCCTACACTATTGAAATATGCACACAAGTATGCATGGAGTTGTGAATTATGCTTTAGGGTGGGAAAACTAAATGCTAGAGATGAGATTCCTTCGAGACTGATATTGCATCGACCCCATTTGATAAATGGGTTATAGAATTTATTAGGTCCTTTAAAACAACAACCTACCATTCACATGTCATATTCACAAGAATGGGGACGAATAATTAAAACATTAGGTGAAGGTTATTCGCATATATGAAATATAATATGAGAATATCATCATGTGGTTTGGATGTCCACTTAGTATAATAAGTGGTCAAGGGAAACACTCCTGAATGAGACCATTAAGAAGTTGTTGAAACATTTCTTGATAAATCGTAATAAAAGTGTGCCATATCATCCATAGAAAAATGGAATAGTGGAAGCATTCAACAAGGTACCAACGAATATTCTTATGGAAATTTGTAATTGGATGAGGCATATTGGGGCTTGAAGATACATATGATGTTGTGGGCATACCGCACAACTTAAAAAGACTTAATAAATACTATCCATTTCAACCAAAGATACAACATGGAGGCCACAATTCCAATAGATTTTATTATTCCTAGTTTGAGAATAGTTGTATCTTTCTGCAGACAAATGAGGATAAGTCTATTCATGAGTGGTTTGTGGAGTTGGAAAATTTAGATGAGAAGGGGTTTACATTCACATATAATTAAACTAAAAAAGGAGATATAAGGCATAACATGACTGCCATTATAAACATAAGTTTTTTAACAAATAAGATAAGGTATTGTTGTATGATAGTAAGTATAAAAAGTCGGGAAACTAAAAATTCAAAGTGGTTAGGCCCATATATAGTGGATGAGATTATGTCATTAAGAGAAATTAAGTTAAGAACTTTTTCGGGCCGGAGCAAAGAGGACATGTAAATGGTACTAGGGTAAAGGTTTATGTGGCTATAAAATGAAGGAAACTAAAAAAACATCGATAAACACACACAAATAATATTTTTGGTAAGGACAAAAGGGAAAATATAGAAATAATTTTGAGAAGAAAAGAAATTTTAATACAATAACTTTGAAAAAATAAGAAAAGCATAAAAATTATTTTTTAAAAAATAAGAAAAAAACAAACAATTTTGAAAAAATAAGAAAATGACAAACAATTTTGAAAAAATACAAAAAAATCATAAATTTAGATTTTTTTAAAAACAATAAAGAATAAAAGTGAGTGCCTCCAAATTGAAAATTGGAAATTCGATGGTTTAGTGAGGTAAGATTGTGGAAACTCAAAAAGGGTGTAGTCTTAAAATAAACTTTTGAATAAATCTACGTGTTGCGAAACAAAGGGAAAAAGTAAATATAGTTTACTATGGGCCACAAAAATAGAAAAAAATAACTAAGGGCCAAACTCATGAAAAAGGGTCCACATGGAGAAGGATTAGCGGCGGGGGTAGTGAACATGCTTACAAGTGAAGGACATCAAGGAAAGTTACACCGATTAAAATAAAATCATGGCTAAATATTAGGTGGATTTGGAGGCATTAATGACTAAAAATAGAATCAAATTCAAAAAAAGGATATAAATAAGAGTGTCCCCCTCTGTAAAAATTACATTGCTTTCCATACTTAGATAATTTTCTTGCAAAAACAAGAGTGAAAAACACTAGGGTTTGTGAGCTAGAACGCATAATATTAGGGTATCTAAAATGATATCACAACTATGGTTGCACCAATGGTAATGTTAGAGAACAAATTAAATGGACCCAAGTAGAAGAAACATAGTCAAAATACATATGTGTCTCGATCCAAAAGGGGATTTTTACACACTTTGTTCAAGGTCTCATATTTTGGAGATGATTAACAACATGACCCACTCTAAACAGCCAAAAAAAGATCATGGGAAGATTGAGACAAAAAAACAATACCTAGTTGAGGTAAATCCTCAAACCCAGAAAGAGGAATGGAAGACACAAGTAAAAGTGATTCCTTGAATGAAATTAGACATTTGGCACAATTTTCCCTATTTCATCCTAGTAGCAAAAAATATGAAAATATTGCGTAGTTGGTTAGACAATATAATGTTATACCCGGATAGCACATACCCAATCCAAAAGAAGTAATAGAAAAGGTTACATGTTTAATGAGAGAGGGCATAACATGCACAAATTGGACAAGAAATCCATGGGGAAGACAATTGTGAGGTTGTTGGGGACTACTATAAATAAAAGAGGAGTTCCGAGATAGGTGGTATACCAAAAGGTATATGGTGGTAGGAAGTTAAGGAGGTTTCATGGAAAGTATTTCATATAAATAGAGATGATTTCGCACATCCAAGGGTTCCATAAGTAACATGTGAAATGGTGGTGATAGATTTAGATATAACCTTTGTGAAATGTTTCTTGAAGAATTCAATGATAATGTAAATAATATGAAATTTGGTAAACATGATTTATGTTATGATTCCCTCTTGATATGTTTAACCATGTACTTTACAAAGATGTTGCAAAAAGAAGGATAAATAATATGGATAAATGATGAGCCTATAGGAGCATATATAAAATCCGACATGCAAACCATGATAGATGTAGATGCATAACATAAATCTTATAGTGGGGGAAGCATTATAAAAATCGTGCTTGAAAGATTAGGATTTTCAAGCGGTGGTGACATGCTTTATAAAAATGAGCTTTTGCATCATAGTTGTAGACAATTTATACATTGTGCATTTCATTCCAAGAATAACTACAATGGCACCACTACCATACAAGCTAAAACATGGAAAATTTTAAAGCATTAAAGAATCTATAAGGAAGTTCCTAGTTGATACAAGGAATACGGTTCGCCAAAAATCATTGAAATCATAGAAGAAACACACAAAAATACGAGGTCATCCCGAGGATTCTACCTTTTACGAAGAAAACGATGCATAAGAGATAAGATGGAATGTTGTCAAATATACAAGAAGTTGAGAATCTTATGACTAGAGAAGAAGGAAAAGGGGGAGAAGATGTAAGTTTGGGGATGGAATACAATGACCAAATACAAAAAAAAATTATGATCCTTATTCACTGGTGAGAGGGTTTAAAAATCAACTCTAAAACATGCATACATGTCCCTCATACAAGAAAAGTAAAACCCCATATTTGTGGCTATAAGGACAAGCCCTAAGAATAAGTAAAAATAAAATAAGGAAAAAATAGGAAATTTACCTAAGGAAGTCACAAAAATCGATGTGGGTGATGAAGAGAATACTCACAACTAAGCTTACGACAATATCAAATACATCATCACACTCATAGTATTCTTCAAATTCTGAAAACCTCTCAATTATAATCAGCTTATGATCACCATTAACAGTAATAAGAACATGAACTGTATCAAAATTATGAACTTACAGATTATACAGACTCAAATCTTGAATATAATCCTTTACAAACATAGCGGAGATCTTAACACCTTAATAGACTCTTCTTAGACTGCCAATTCGATCCGGATTATCCGGTATGGATTCTCGTATTTTCCAAGTGGTATCGTGAGCTGGTTGCGTATCCTCGTAACTAGTTATGTATTCTCGAGCAAGTTTGAAAGAATCTATGCGCTTTGGTTAACATTTTTACGAGTTGGTTTGATCTCTTATTTGTCAATCTATGACGACAAGTTTATATAGCAACGATTCAGGTTAATTGGTGAGGTCCCGTTGAAGTAAGACGCCGTGTGTTAGGCGCAGTGTTTAGGTTGACCCGATTTTATTTAACCTCTGCTCAATTGCTTGCTGTAACAGTCAAAATGGCCGATATAGCGTCCCAAGTCTCCTCTGTCGATAATGAAGACCAAGAATTAGTAAACCTTTCTGAAGTATTTTCTGTTAATACTGATATAGATATAGTTGATGAGTCTACTCCTACTCCCGAGTGGAGATTACCAAAGAAGTCCTATTCTAAAGTTTATTCTAAAATCAGTAAATTTCATTTGCTTGCCAGTACGGTTTTCAAAACCCACGAATCATATACGGGTTTCCCAACCAAGAATAGTGAGTACAATATACCTCTAATAGATAAGTCGACATCAAAAGTCTTAAAAAAGCAGTACATACAAGTTCGCCCATGTCGGTTGTGTCCAAATCGGCATCACCCCCTTGTTCCATCGTGGCTTGAATGCCTCTATACTATGTTGTCTTATGGATCTTAGATTTGATAACTTTAAAGATTCTTTGTTGGCCGCCATCCAAACCGACTCCACAATGGCCCTATTTCTTTTGAAGTCTACCCAAATTATCCTGTATCCCTTACTAAAGAAGATTTGTTACAGGATGTTTTAAAGCTTCATCTCGCCACCACTGGTCTTAATATGAGATCTGGTGCTTGTCCTTTAGCCATCCACTATAAGATTATCTACCGATTGGTCAATCTGAATGTATCCCGCTGTTAAACATGGTGTCTCGAAAGGCAGCAGCGTGGTGTCCCATGTGAACCTAGAAAGCCAAAAAATAGAACCAGAGTTGATCTCATGGTCAGAAATAAAGGTTCCCAAAGAATGGACGTTGTCCAAAAAATTCATACAGTCATCCAAGCCCAAGCTTGAGAATGCTACTGCAATTTATTGACGTAAAAATAAGAACAATGTAACATTGAGCTTCAAAATAATTCTGCTAGAAAAATATCAAGAACAAATTCTGTGTCTTCAAATTCTTCTTACTTCACAGTAGGTGAAAGTTCAAATACACAGAAACCATTAGAGCAAACAAAGGAAAAAACTTTTCTTTGTAGCCACAGTTCACTAGTGCATGATCCGTCTACGGATTTTTTATGGTGTTCTGACTGTGAAAAGTTAGTAAGTCAAAGATATGCTCCTACTAATGGTCCTGCTATAAATATGGCATCTAAAAGCTCAGAAATTCAAACTGTTGAATCTTTGCCTGAAACAGAGCCACATGAACTGATCTCTTCAGATCAGACACAAAAAGCGCTTTTAAGTATCGTCAGATGATAGATAGACGACTTGAACCATCTGAAAGTTCCAAGATGTTGAATTGGACAAATAAGGCAGTCAAAGTAGTTCATGAGCAGGTCACTGCTAATTCAGAGAAGTTAGCATCATTAGAAAAGATCTTAAGAGCTATAGAGATGAGAAAAATGGTGATACATCGGTGCTTTAAAAACATTAAGTGATAGAATGGATAGCATAGACAAATCAGTCAAAAGAGTAGAAACATTAGTTCAGAAAATCAAAGGATAGTTTCTACTGAACTACCTCAAGAGATGACTCAGAAAGTAACTGATTTGATTCAACCATTGGTTGATCATTCTACTACTATTAAAAGCACTATAGCCACTCAGCTTATTCATACAAATGAATTAGTTGAATCTAATATGTCTCAAATGCATGAAGATCTAGAAAAAACCCATCAAAAGGTTGATGAGGTACAAGAATATATGGAAAATAATATTCCCAGTATTATCCCCAAATTACAAGAGATAAATCAAAAGTCTCTGGTACTCCAGAAGGAGATTGGTCAGAAGCGGCTTCATGGTCCGAAGTTACAGAAATTAGCTGAATGTCTACTAAGCAGCCACATAAGGAAATTCTTGAAGAATATAAACCTTTGTTCTTTAAGGATAAGAAAATCAATATGCTTAAGATAGAAGCTCCACAATATGATGAGACTATGTTTTCTGCAGAACCATCTGGATCTGGAATTGGTCAAGAACCATTACACATATGACAAAAATCCAGACACTCCAGCCAAATTTCTATAAGCTAGAATGTAAAGAAATTGCTGAGATTAAAGAAATTGTGCATGCTTTATGATTGGATGGGGAAATACACAGTTAGAAACTTATGGTAGAAGCCCTAGAAATATTGCAGCTACTATTGCAAATGGTTTTGTTGGTATTCTAAAAGAATGGTGGGATTTACTCCCAGATAAAGAAGCCATTTTACAAACTGGTTATACAGCTCTTACTGCTGCTGTTATTAAAGAATTTATAGGAAACATAGATGATGACAAAATGATGAATACAGCTATGTTTCTTAGAGCAAGATTGTGTGACATGTCTCGAGTCAAAGAATATCAATGTTTCATGCAAAGTTGTATTATAGTTCAGGTAACATAAATGATGAAACAATGAGACTCAGATACATTGAATCATTTCCACCATACTTTGCCACACAATACAAAAAAGCCATGCATGGATTTAAAACTTCTGAACTCAGCTTTGGCGCTATCAATCAGATTATTGATCAGACAAATGCCAAGCTCTGTAAAGAGAAATGGGAGCGCAAGCAAGCTCTCAAACATCAAAAAGCCTTAGGCACTGTTTTCTGTGAGCAATATGCTCTCGAACCATTTGGTTGTCCAGATCTGGAAATCGCTCCTCACCGACGCAAATCCTCTTGCAAGGATTGCTCTTTTTCAAAGGGGAGGATATGTATGGTAAGAACAAGAAGAAAAATACGAAGCAAATATAAAAAGTCCAGATTCAAAAGGGACTTTGATAGGCAGCCAAAGAAACAGTTTAAATTTAGAAAATACAAGCACATAGGAAAGCATAAAAGGTTTAAGCCAACATGTTTTATATGCAAAGGTGAGCACTATGCAAACAAATGTCCACAAAGAGACTCAGATAAAGGTAAAGCCAAAGTCAATGCTTTATCTGCAAAAGGAATAAATGAAGAAGAATATGCTTTGGTTTCAGATACAGAAAGCTTCTCATCTGATGTCTCATATGTCTCTCTTGAAGGAGAACAGTGTAACTTGATACAACAGGCATCTGAAATTAGTGATAGTTCAGATGATAGTGGATATGATACCATTCCGTCTTTTGCAAATTTCAATATTAATATGGTATCTAACTTTGCTCATCCAATGATTCCTCCTAGTGCAGAGTTACTACGAAAGCAATTGGAATGCTTTCGAGTGAATATGATAGTTGTCCCCCTTGGGACACTACCAGAAAATGTCCTTGAGCAAAAAGCTCAGAGAAATGCAGGACAAGTATATCAGACAAAAGGAAGCAGAACAAAATAGGCTACAAGAATACAGTGATCAGGAATCTCATCCTGAAGAGCCATTTGAACCTTTTCCAGTCAGGCCTCCGTTTCAACAACGTGTCAGACAACGACAGACTCCCGTCAGAGGAAGAACAGGTCCCTGGAGAGGAAGAGGGAGAGGTAATCCTCCTCCCAGAACATTTTCATTTTTGTTTCTGAGGAAAATATTCAAGACTGCGGAGAACATCGATCGATAAAGCCTCCATTGAAGTATACAGAAACTGGAGAAAATCCAGAATAGATTTATTAGAAAAAGTCATTGCTAATGCCACTGATGAATATACTAAGCTTCTTGCAGAAGAAGAAAAAGAGAAACAAGCTTCTACGGAGAATCTAGAAGAAACTTATCAGCACATTGCTTTTCCAGAAGAACAACATGCAGAGGTATGTACAGTCAGTTGTACACAAAATCCTTTTGTTGCTATTACCATATGCATTCCAAACATTAAGCCATATGTTCTAGATGCAATGGTAGATACTGGTGCTGAGATAAGTTTACTCAGAGAAAATGCTATTCCTTCAGATTGTTGGCTTAATGCTAACACAAAAATTAGATTTGATAAGAAAGAAGTTGTTTCTAAAGCTATGGCAAGAGTTCTCATCAGTATTGAAGGAGTCTCCATGAATATAGATTTTATTCAGCATAATATGGAGAACTATGATTGTTTGTTAGGAGTGGATTTCTGAAAGAATGTAATACTTTCAGCATATCTAAAGATCATATATCTTTGTTTAATCCTCCTATCCAAATCCCAAGAAGGTACTCTTTTCAATCTATAGTACCTCTTCCACAAAAAAGAAAGGCGATAAATAATATCTGGATTCATCCCGAGTGGAGATTACCAAAGAAATCCTATTCTAAAGTTTATTCTAAAATCAGAAATTTCATTTGCTTGCACAAGATGCGGTTTTCAAAACCCACGAATACATTATACAGTTTCCCAAACCAAGATAATAGTGACAATATACCTCTAATAGATAAGTCTGACATCAAAAGTCTTAAAAAAGAGTACATACAAGTTCGCCCATGTCGGTTGTGTCCAAATCGGCATCACCCCGTTGTTCCGTCGTGGCTTGAATGCCTCTATACTATGTTGTCTAATGGATCTTAGATTTGATAACTTTAAAGACTCTTTGTTGGCCGCCATCCAAACAGGTCTCCACAACGGCCCTATTTCTTTTGAGGTCTACCCAAATTATCCTGTTTCCCTTACAAAAGAAGATTTGTTACAGGATGTATTAAAGCTCCATCTCGCCACCACCGGTCTTAATATGAGATCTGGTTCCTGTCCTTTGGCCATCCACTATAAGATTATCTACAGATTGGTCAATACAATGTATCCAGCTGTTAAACATGGTGTCTCGAAAGGCAGCAGCGTGGTGTCCCATGTGAACCTTGAAAGCCAAAAATAGAACCCGAGTTGATCTCATGGTCAGAAATAAAGGTTCCCAAAGAATGGACGTTGTCCAAAAAATTCATACAGTCATCCAAGCCCAAGCTTGAGAATGCTACAGCTGTTACAGAAAATAAGAACAATGTAACATTGAGCTTCAGAAATAATTCGCTAGAAAAATATCAAGAACAAATTCTGTGTCTTCAAATTCTTCTTACTTCACAGTAGGTGAAAGTTCAAATACACAGAAGCCACCAGAGCAAAACAAAGAAAAAACTTTTCTTTGTAGCCACAGTTCACTAGTGCATAATCCGTAGAAAAGAAAAATAAGAAGGCCGCATAGACCCAAAAAAATTAGAGGAAGAAAATAATAAGAAGGCCATGCAGACCAAAGGAAGTTAAAATATGTACGAAGAATAGGGGGCCACAAAGGCAAAAATAGAGGAAAAGAGAAGGAGAAGGAAGAGTAGAAGAATAAGGAAAAGGAAAAGAAGAGACAAAAAAATAGGAATAAAGGAAAAATAGAAAGGCAAAAGTAAAGGCCATAGAAGAATTGGTTATATAGGAGAAGGCTAGCAAGGAAGTGGTCAAAAACAAAAGTGGAACTAACGACCACAAAAGAAAAACTAGCCAAATTATAAGGCAACCAAGATAGTTGCAATGCGTAAGCATGTAGGAGACAGTGCATCAGGTACCTTCTACCTTTGGTGGTTTTGTCACGACCCTTGATAGAATTAATATCATTTAGTAAAAATATGACAAATGAGGCCATTATCCCTTCCTAAGGGAGTGGTTGACATAGGTGAGCATGAACACATAGTAGATAAGAATAAAAAATTTCCCTATAAAAAACCGAAATTAGTGACCTCTTATAAGAGAGAACACACACAAATTGGATGAAGAGATGTGTGGCCTTAAAATATATGATGGAAGAAGTGTATGTAGATATAAAAAAGTGAGGCCACAATTTGATCATGATGAGAATTAGTTGATAGCTATAAAATTGCAAGAAATAGTAGAAAATTTGTTATACCACCTCACTCCATTAGAACAAAAAGACCAACAAATCCACAACGAGGCTTACAAGGCTTCCCAAATGATGCTTCTAAAATGGAGAATTGGGAAAGGAAAATAAAGATCGAAACACATGTAGATGAACTAAGAATCAAATTGGGTGGAGTAACAACTTATTTTTCCTACTCGTTGGGTTGGTCATTCGTCACTCGATAAGAAAAAAAAAGGAGCTCGATTCCAATAAAGTATAATTTATTAATGCATTTGTAAAATACAACATCAAGGAAGATATGGATGGAGTTGACTAATTTAGGTTAACATAATTAGGCAATGAGTATAGGAAAAAGCAATATGTTAGAGCACAAACAATCAATGATATGGATAAGTATGACAACATGGTGAGATCACAAATGGTTAAGTTATAGAAAAATAACTGAATTGGAAGTTGAAATTATTCCAATTACATTCAAATTGATTCCTTCGAACTTATTGAATTGGACATTGGATACACATATTTTATCCACATAACAGAGGGATGTCACACAAATTACATCTTGGAAGGAGTTTGAAAAATGACTAACTACCCAATTTTCCAAGTACATACAAATGGGCGTAATTTAAGCTTGATATTATAGATTTTTTGGATTACTTCCTCGTCCATAACCCATTGGGTAAGTCAGTGAAAAAGGTACTCAACCTCTTTATGTAAATTTCTAAGTTCTACATGTATTTTATAGCCTCAAGGCTATCATGTTGCCCATGCTACACTTCACGTAATAATTTCAATTTCAAACTTGATTTAAAGGACAATGTGGGAAAAGGTTAAATTCCTTGATGCAAAACCCTATAATGAAGAGTTATATGCCAACGTTTTGGACACATTGTTGAGATATCATTTACTTCTTCCACGAGGAATGACCAAGTGTATGGTGCATGGATAAAAAATTAGATCATGCATGAGAAAATTGAGGCATGGTTTTGAAACAAAGCCATGTAATTTATGGTAAAATTTAAAGATCATAGTGATTTGAATCCCAAAGCATGGTTAGAGGATGAGATATACATAAATTAGATGAGGTATTGTTTATGGAGTTCCCAGAGACAATTATACACAGTTCCACAAAGTTTAGCATTGCGATAAGGTAGAATCTTGCGAATTAGAAGGGTTAGATGGACACTAGGATCGAAATTTCGAGGAAAGATAATGAGAAGAAAAATATAATTATGGATGTTTGGTGGCATAGGACCTTTTAGAACTACATGTTGGAGTTTGCGGTAATGACAACATATTCCTTCCTAAGTAGGAAAAGTTTAATTTTTAATATTTTCCAAAGGGAATTTCCTCACAAAACCCCTTTTAGGATTAGTATTCTCTTTGTTGACCTAGGTTTGAATGGGTAAACATAGAGGGATAAAGTTTCTTTTTGCAATACTAAAGAAATTATAAGAAACAATCGGGGTTTGGTGAAAGAATATTGTAGAGATGGAAGATATGACCGAAAGGGAACTACATGTGAAACAATATGTGGAGAGATGATAACGAAAAATTGAGTTGAGGGACCCGAGAAGCAAGGGGAATTAAATCTAGGAACATGTTGATGGAATATACTAAGGATATGTAGGGCATAAGGCTGACTTGATTTGTAGTTGTACACATCTAAATTTGGCAATTTTCCATTTCGCAATGACAAAAATTGATTGTTTCCATAAATTATGACTTATGTGCACATTCCAATCTCAATTGCATATCCTTATTCCTATTGCATGAATTGTTTTCATATTACCACTTATCGGTTACTCATAGAAATAACTTCATCTATCTAAATTATTATATTACTCACAAACATCATTGTAAGAAATTTGTATAATTCCAACACCTTCGTGTTTGGTACCATCCATCTAGACCGAACCATCCAACTGTTTTTAGTCCAAAACTTGTAGTGTTATCCCCAACCATAATGAGACACTAATTTCCTCATGGGTTGGCCTTAACACAAAATTATATTTATGAAGTCCAATAAAACCAAGTATAATGCACTCGTTTTTCACATGGAACTTTCAAGAGCACTTATTACAAATATCATTCCTAAAGCACTCTATTATCTTATAAGTTACAAAAATCAATAACACACTCTAAGAGGATCCATTACACAAGTTTGAAGCAAACTCAACCAAGTTATAGAGTCATTCTTCCCAATATAGACACCACCTAATACAAGTCAATTAATCAAACCTTCCAAGTCATTGTTGCATTATAAAGTGATCAATTTTCCAAAGCTAGTTGCATCCATATAGAGATAACATTCTAGGTGAAGAACTACACATAATTTGAGGCCTAATTAGAGTATTTCCTATGTCGGTAGTGAACATATTACATTTTAAACCAAACACCAAATGTTTTGTAGGTTATCCTACCAACGGTTGGGGTTTGAAGCTATTTCACATCATAAGAGGGTTTCACACATGTGAGACACCAAGGGTTTGAGATATAAGCACATCATAGTCAATTTCAAGGACACATAAAGTTGTAGAATGCTATCACATCACCATAAGGAAACATTTGCTAGGTATTGGCCATCCGATTCTTCCATACATACCAAATTATTTTGTCCCTACTCGGTTGCATCCTCGGATTCATAAATGGAGCAATTGTATATCATTTATATCCCATATAATCATACAACACTCCCAAATCATATTTTAAAGTCTAAATAAACTAAGTGTACCCTCCTTATTTTTCTTATTTTTTGATAACTGAGGTATCGAGATATAAAGCACCCCTATTCTTTTAGGCGGACCCAATGACCTAACACACCGAAGTACGCTTTGGCGGGGCTAGTCCACCTTAGTAATCCTTAGGCGGTGTGTCAATGCCCAACCAAATTCACTATGGCTAAATCAGATTAAACCCATAACCTAGTGGTCATCAACAAAATGACATACCATTGAGGTCAACCCCGTGGTTAAAACTTTAGATGGAAAATGATTTTATTATACCAGAGCTATGAATTGGAGTGATGGAGGAGAACTTTCTCAAAGTGGGACACGGGGGCAATCTTGTGTCCTTAATGTTCACTAAGGGATCCACATTCAAAGTGCCCCATTGTGTTTCACTTAGTCCACATGGAGAAGTTTGACCCCTACCTCAAGGTGTCCCCATGGCCACTTATTGAAAGTGTCCAATGGACTCAATGGGAATGAAACTTGGGTTGATGATTACAAAATACTTGTAACTCACTAATATCCCAAGGCCTTGAGTCCAGTGCACCCTCTTTATTATTTTTTCACCTTCTTAGCATTTTAAACCAATTTTATATCGTATAAATTACTAATAACAATATATCTGATCCACACATTTTTAAGTTAATAATCTAACAATACTACTCAATTCTTAACCCTTAATACTATGAATAAATAATAATATGTTAACCCAACACTTATTTATTTATTTAGGGTTAAATAATTTAGTTAACCCAAAATTTGATCAAACCCTTCATTTAATTTGGCTTAGGATGCCTACCCTAACTAGGCATTTTGGTGTCCAACACTAGTTATCATAGGATTTCCATTAATCTGTTATTGTATGATTTTTTCCCTTTACTCTAGGGTTAGTTATACTTTGTGTATTCATGGATTGTATGTAACTTTTTTCCCTCCTCCTTATCCACCTATATATCATCACCCTTTAGAGGCTATCCTTGGTCATCCAAAACACAGGGTAGGATTCAACACCATAACAACAAGCCAATACATAAATATGAATTAGATGTGCCTAACTCTTCTCCACCTATTAAGTCTTCCTTCACTTATGAGCAAGTTATAGTACCTAGTATTGATGATACATATGCAACATGTTTTGATGATGATCATAGTGCTTATAATTTCAAAGATAATTCTAATGACAATGATAACAATAACGAGAATGAATCAATTGATGGTACTTATAAACTTTCTCTTGAATTATAAATTAATCAAATTTCTTGGGATGCTTGTAATTATATTATAGGTATAGAGAATGTGTTTAGAACACATGTTTTTCCTTTTTAATCACATGAAATAAAAAAATGATATAAGTGAATTTTGTTCTACATCTTCTCATGATGACATGAATAATGATATAAGTGAACGATCCTCCTTTTCTCATGACACACATGAATGGAAAATTCTTGCACTAAATGATGTAATTGATATCACCTTCCCTTTATCTTATGATGAAATAGAAAATGAAACAATCAATAAAATGGATAATGATACACTTGCATGTTATCTTCCCTTTAAGCTTCTTACGACATAGAATACTAAAGTGGAAGGTATTATCTACTCTCTTCATATCGAAAGAAAAAATGATGCATCTACTTGTTTTAATTCTCTACCTATTATATATGATAACGTGGAAAATGCAAGCATTGAATCTACTTCTCTTATGGAGCATGTTATAATCACTTATCCTACTCTTGATGTTACTTGAAAATAATGCACTTACATCTTCTATTCCTATTACAAATTACTTGCATAATGTTATTGATGATATATCTCTAGATACTACATGTGAGGCTAAGGTCATACTCCATAACACCTTACCTACCACTAGCACTCATACACATGATGTTTTACCTCCTAATCCTCCTTTTCCTAAGTGAAATAGTGTGCTTATAGCTACTATTAATGGAAATATTCTACTCCTTAATGAAACTTTCCATACTTATGCTATACTCCTCAAGATTTATTATCTTTGATCTTTGTTACATGTGTTTTACAACATAAAGTAAATACCTTATATTTAAAAAGCAACCCTAAAGTACTTGGGTTGACTCTAACATTGCTATATGCAAAAATCCAAATGTGCACAAGATCCCGCATTACGAATTTTCTACGAGTTTAATTATGTCTAAGTTTCGGTTGTTTGATGGGGTTTTTATCCTAATTTGCATCTTAAGAGCTATAAAAATTTCGTGGCCTCCTTTGGTAATGTTAGAATTTTACTAAAATCCTTACAGAATTACTTCACATTGGTTAATAATCTGCCTAGTTGATCTTTAAGTACATTTTAAAACCTTAAGGAAGCATCCCTTATTCAATTTATTGATAATAAAAGCCTTAAGGTCACCTACTAGTGTTTTTCTTCCTTACATTAAGGAACACTTGAGTATGTATATCAATATATCTTAAATTTAAATGTGTATGCAATAATCAATTTATGAACCCATTGATATAGAAGTGCAACATATCTTCTATCGTGGTCTTATTTATTCTCTTAAGGAGAAATTATTCTTCGATACACGTGATTCCTTTCATGATATTTTCTATTGCATTCTTGATTTTGAGCAAGAACTTATTCCTTAACAAGAATACATACCCTCACATGCTAATGTTCCTATTCCCACTAGATAGTATAACACAAGAGTTATCGTTTATTCAACTTATAATTCTAGGTAAGTTAAGGTATTCCATCAAAATAATACTTTTCATCATACTACATATTGACCTAGTACCACCATGTGGCCTCTCATTGATTTTAAGTGGAAACCAATCTGCTTAAACAAATCTTGTGATCAACCACATGATATATTACTTAGCTTGTTGCAAAAAAAGCTTAATCAATTTACCATCTAATGATAATGTTCCTCCTCATGAGATAAAGTGAAAAAAGATCGACCTTTTCAAAATTATCATGGCATCAATGGACACCACCACAATGATTGTTATGCGTTGGATCAAAATATCAAACAACTTAAATATAAAGGCATTATTTACAAAGGAATCACCAAATAAAGACGCACCTACAAAGGATACTATTTCAATAAAAGTATTACTTATTTATCAACATCTAACTACGAGCATAAAGCTACACAAAGTGATAAATATCGCATATAAAAATTTACCCCACCTAATTCTCTAATGATCAAACCATCTATTATGCAACAAATGAATAATCCAATATTAGATAATTATAATGCATTATCATGTAATCGATTCATCAATCACCCATTATTATTCTAACTCATTTATACATAATCAACACCACTTCAAGTGGGACAACTATCATGCTTGCATTTTTATTACTTCTCCTTGATATTGTTGATGTAACTACTTATCATTCTAAAGTGCTTACTTGAGGATACTATTTTATCTCTCCCTCTAACTACCAAGTTTGATACAAGCGATCCCCAACCAATGTTATATGATCATACAATTAATATCTTCTCATAAATCATTCAATTACAACCATTCTCTTCTTGTGTCATGTCACATATATGTTATTCCTACATATTGAGTTCATAACAATATATGCTACTCCTATACAATATACTTGAGGTCCAAGCCTTCCACCCCTATAAGTTTATCTCCTTGGTCTCTTGATGGTATAATATGGTAGCTAATTTTTTTAATTTTGATTTATATAAATACAAATATTCTAAAAAAACAAGAAAATATTCAAATATTATCAAAACAAAAAGTAAAGACTTGTATACGACTTGATTTTCTAGTTCTTTATCATGTACATTTTATTTGTCATTTTATCATGTACATTTTATTTGTCATTTATGCAATCTTTACACATACATTTTCAAGGCATTTGAGCATGGTGTGGGACATACAAATGATCATACAATGCTTAGATGTTGGATATCTCCTCTTATACATTGGCTAGTCCACATCTAGGGCATCTCTTATAATATCGGGGTTGTTGTTTCATTACACAATACTATTTTCACATCCTCATTATGCTGATTTTCTATATTGTGATCTACTTTATTTATTCATACTAATGTGGCTAACATATGTGCTTTGTGCAACTTTAACAAATCTTGCTCTATGTACCTCTGGGATATTATCTATTATTGTATTCACCCACTTGTTTTCATGTATGTGACCTATGGTTTTGACTATGATTTTATATACGAGACTTTCATGTCCCTTTTTGCAGCTTCTATTGAATTTTCTCATGCTTGTTTTTGTGTGTGACACTCTTTCGTCTCTTGTATATAACTCTTTGCACTCTCTATGACTTAAATATGTGACATTACTTGTGTACTTTTTTGACATGATTTTATACTTGTACCCTTGTTTGACTCTACTCTTATTCAATTATATGCTTGATTATGATTTGTTTGCTATCTCTTTGTGTCGTATATTTTACCATGTACTCTTTTGTAGGAATATGGTCTCTATGGTGTCCACCTACAAAAAGCCATTAAGGTGATCCAATACCAACTATATGATACATACAACATGGATACACATAATTATTTTGAGACAAGAAATCTAATTTCACATCCCACTATCCTTAAAAGAAGGGGAATTTAGTGGGGTTATCACATGGAATTCTATGCAATTTAGGAATCAAATATAATACAAATCTTAGAATATAATGGAACAAAATATAAATATAAAAGGAAAAAAGATAGGTACAAAAAAATTCAAAATTTAACAGAACAAAACCATCCAACATGGGATAAAACCGGTAGATGTTGTCATTTAGGATGAATGGTTTCATCTTAGGCACATTTTAAGTGACTAATTCAACATTTTCTTGAACATCTAGATAGTTATAGGTTTTTTATATAGATATAGGGATAATTGGAACACTCCAGGGTAGAGTTGGTTTCATTTCGAGTACAAAATATGGGGGACATGAACACTTCATCCCTTTTGAATTTTTACATCTTGAGCATTTTTATATTACATGATAGAGGGACATGGGCCTCATCCTTAGTCTATATTTCATAATTTTACACTTGATACACATGAGACATCACGTGGTGGGGGCACGAGAGTACTTCGTTCCCTTTCAAATTTTTGTTTTTCACACGTGGACATACAATTGTTTACAACCATGTGGTCTGCAGAAATATGCTTTTAAGGTGACTAGAAATTCATATGAAACCATTCTTCTCACTCTTTTAGGGAGGATTTTTATGTGACTATAAATCCCTATGACACCCCTCCTTGTTTTAGTTATATGCGACTATAAATCCTATGAAATACTCCTTTTGGTGTTGGTTCAAGTGACATAAAATTTCCTTATGGTTCTAGCATCTCCATTAGAAAATCAATGACTAATCACCCCAATCCTCTAGTAGCTTAGTTCCAATCCATCTCTCCAAGAACATAATCAAGGAGCTTCTCCTTCATAATAAAAATAGGTGCAATCATTCCTTTCTTTGTTTACTTTAAAAAAAATTCAAATTTACAAATTTCAATTACAATTTACAATGTTGTAATTACATTTTCAAATCCGAGTTAAAGTTCAAGTCTTTATATGGACATTGACAATACTCTTTGTTGCAGGTTTCATTATGGAAATTGTGTTAACACTTAAGTGGATCAAACACCTCAAGTGAATAAAAAGTGTGTTTACACACTCAAGTATCTTTTTTTCTATGCATGCAATTTTATTTCATACTTGAAGGGGGAAATATAAACATCAAAATTTGGTAATTTATCATTTCAAAATGACAACATTGGATTTATACCTAAATCATGACTTGTGTGCACATTCCAAGCTCAATTGCATATCCTTAGTCCTATTATATGACTTGCTTCCTTGTCCCCAACGTTTATTCACTCATATAACTACTTACATAAGTATAAAGTAATATATTCCTCCCAAAAATAATTCCCAACTTTGCATAATCCAAAAAAACTACTTGTATGGGACCGTCCATATGGGACCGAACCATCCAATGGTTCGATTTAAAACTAGAAGTTGCATCCCCAACCATCAAATGACCTATTTATTAATTTGATATATTTTTATGGGTTTATACATTCCTCATGGATAACCTTAACACAAAATTATACCTAAAAACCCTTATAAAAATAAGTCTAATGCACCCATTTACTCACCTAGCACTTTCAAGAGCACCTATTATAAATACCATTCATAAGCACTCCAATCTCTCCTAAATTACGAAAAAAAACTAACAAACTCTAGGAGCATCCCCTACATAGGTCTGAAGCACATTCAACCATGATATAAAGTCATTCTTCACAAGATAGAGACCATCTAAGCCAATTCAAGCTAAACACACCAAGCCATTGTTGCATTAACAAGTAATAAATTTTGTAAAGCTAGTTGCATTCATATTGATATCACAAGCTAGGTTGAGAACTACATGTGTTTTTAGTCCTTTTTAAAGTATACCCAATGTAGGTAGTGTATAAATTGTACTTCAACCCAACCACTAAGCTTTTTATAGGGTCTCATACCCATGGTTAGGGTTTTTCATCATCTGAAAGGGTTTGAGAGAAAATTATATCACAATTAGTTATAAAGACACAAAAATTTGTAGAATTCCAACACATCATTGTAGACGGAGCCATTCACCAAATACTTAGCCATATAACTGTTTCACCATTTTCTTTATGGATTTTGATGAAATAGATAAGGGTATGGGCCAAGGAGGAATACCTGTTGTGATGGTCGGTTTAAAGGTCGTGTGCGTGCTCGACTTCTTGATCCAATGTTGACTATGAGAGCTTCCTTTTGGCTAGGAGGAACTACCTGAAATACAAAACAAGACCACAAAAAGAGTTAAACAATATATGTCAGTGGGCTTCCTAGCATGTGCTAGATCCAGGAAGTGTGGTACTTCCTTGGTGGCAGTCAACCCACTATTTAATACAACTTAATGTAAGAAATGATGTAAACAAATGATGTCCTACTGTAGTTGATATGATTTGGGTATCTCATCCAAATACAATAAAACAAATCTAATATAACAGGCTAGGTTATGATCAGATCTGGAAGTAGGGTAGGTAGTCAAGGTGTTGGGATAGGTCAGGGTCGATTCTGGGTAGTTTGGATTTCTTGGGTGTAGGTTATTAGGTTTATGTTATTGCAAGATTACCAAATACAGAGACCGATGTCAGTGAGGTATGACCAAATGACAGTTAAGAGGAAACCGATGACGGTTAAGTCGGGATGGTAGAAATTCAATAAAATGGGTTTTGGGGGTTTGTTTGAGATTGAACAGAGATGGTAAGGGGAATAGTTAGGTCTATGGAGGTGTTGGGGGTACTTAGAGGTATTCAAGAATAAAGTATAGGTGATTAAATTATTGTGGGTGATGGGATGGTTGGGTTCACAATAAGGTAACAAGGGTGGGATGAAAAATGTAAATGGATGCTGATAAACAGAGATGAAGAAACTTTGTAATCTAGACAAGTATGAAATGATGTAGGTTAGAGATACACTTATTGGTGTTTGTAGATTTGATGGCTGGATAATGGTGATGGTTGATCTGTGGAATGGTGCTCAGTGTTATGACAGTGCTTCCTAGAATGCTACTGTGAATGTAAATACCTTGATCAGTCTTGGTGCTTTGGTTATGGTTATTTGTATGTCCGAAAGGGCTTTGGTTCTTGCTTACATGCATATCTCCTTCATTCCAAAACTTGAGAATGTGTCCAACCTCTCAAAAAAGGTTACCAAAATGAATATATGGTAACCAATGACGATTTAGGGTGACCGGCGTCGGTTAAGGCGGGAAATCCTAGGTTTACTAAAAATGCCAGATCTTGGCAATCTTTTGGGCCAACTCTGTCTATTCTTGTGGATCAAAACAGAATGTTACATTTTAATGAGCGGGAATGTGGTTAGAGGGAGAATAGGCATGTGATTTTAGGGTTGAACTAAGTCTTAGTTAGTTATGGTGAGTGAATGTTGAGTCCTAGTAAAGGGGAAATATGCCAAAAATAGGTTTGTGATGAGGTGTCTAGGTGAGGTGGAATTTAATTAAGGTAATTAAATAATGAATGAAGAGTATTAATTTAATTATAAATAATTAAATTAATATTAATGTGGGGTAAAAGGGTCATGGTTAGGTGAATATGTTTAAGTTGGCTATTCGAAAAGGGACTAAGGGGAGTGTGACCCAATTTTGGTGTCTACATTTTGCCCCTTTTTGTTGCGTAGCTTGTATTGGTAAGTGACACTGACAAAAATAGGAAGTGATTGCCCCATGTGTGGGTGAAGGTGATCCCCCTCAAACTAGGCACTGATGAGGTGTAATATGGAATCAGTGAGTGGTTTGATAAATGTGTAGTTGGTGAAGATAGGTGGGAAAGGGTATGAGTACTATGGGAAAGGGTGATGGTCAACTTGGGTAATAGGTAATAGGCCGAGGTCAAAATCGGGTCATGGGTAATGACAATCAAATGCACACACATGTATAGATTGCAACATGGTACCAGGTTGAAGAGCTTGCAAACTCTACATCGTCCAAGGTCGATAGGTTTATCCAAACAAGGGTGAAGTGATTCAAGTATCCAAGGTATAGGATATGGTCTAGAAACACAATGTAGGTCAGTGTAAGAATGTTTAGGTATGCTTTGGTACACCAAATGTTTAGTCAAGATAAATGGTACAATAATAGGCAAGGTATGGTTGTTAGGCTAAAACAACATAGGTAACAACATCGCAAGGTATAATGAGTACATAAGGTCAATGGTCACACCAAGTAGGTCAAGTTCAGGTAAATAGGTCATGGCATGGGTAAGGCCAAGGTATAGGTAAAATAACAACTCCTAAGACACAACAAAGGAAATGTAGGGGTAGGTTGAGCTTGTATGGTTCAATGGGCGCCAAATGATAAAAGTGTGCATTGGCACTAATAATGGTTGCAAAAAAGGAAGCGTAGCAAGGCCAAATAGTTATAAGGGTTTATTGATGTCGGTTATAGGGTGACCGACGTTGGTTAGCTAGGGCACAAATATGACTGGCATCGGTCAGATTGGGTTGGGTTTATAAAACAAAAATTCTCATATTTTATGAAATCATTGTTGTGTTGTGACTTTGGAGAAAATGACAGAGCCATTTGACTTTTTGGTACTTTTTTGAGAGAAGGACATGGCATTGTACCGGATGAGGTGGAGAGTACGAGTTGGTGAGAGGAGCTAGGGAGATGGGTCCATGAGCTCGGGGGATCAATTTGATTGGTTGGATTAGAGGAGTGGATTTGGTGATTTGGGCATGACAGAGGCGGGAGAGGGTTTGGGTGGGCCACCGTACAA
This sequence comes from Taxus wallichiana var. yunnanensis, assembly GCA_018340775.1. Lineage (NCBI taxonomy): Eukaryota > Viridiplantae > Streptophyta > Pinopsida > Cupressales > Taxaceae > Taxus > Taxus wallichiana. Next base: position 875,333,041 of record CM031235.1, on the reverse strand, counting down.
AGTGGCTGACATACCACCACATTGACGACACCGCGATGAGGTAGGATTCGATCCCGATTTGTCATTTGTTAAAAATAGGTTGGTAAAATTGGTGTTGGGTAAAATCGTGTTGGGTGGGGGGATAATTTTGAATTTGTGGTTAAAATTTTTGGCAATGAGGTAGGGGAAGGTCCTAGGTAGGGTAAATAGGGGTGGGGAGGGGTTTAGGTTAGGTTTGGGTAAGGTAGGATGGGGTTCTAGGTTAGATTTGAGAATTTTGGGAGAGATAGGGGTTTGTGATTCGGTTGCCGCGATGGTGACCGACATTGGTCAAGGGTAGTCGACGTCGGTGCGTTATAGCCGACATCAATCAAAATAGCGGTGACTGTCGAACACCAATCCTAGGCACTATGATAATTCTTCACCGGAACTCCTCGTCTTATGATTATTAACTAATGCACAACTTTTAGTTTGGTGGATGTAATCTAGAAACACAACAACAAACATAACACAAGAATACCATAGACTATGATAAGAAGGAATGATGATAAATCTGAAATATCAGAGTAAATTATAATATTAACATGAAATTGTTACAATCTCACCCATGAGGTACTTCAAGTGTTATTGAATTCACTTACCTTCCACCAATACTATGGGAGAAACTTCACAATTACACCTTTTAATGGCTTCTTTAACACACCTTCAAAATGATGGCTTCCTTTACACACTTACTCATACAATATTTCTCACTACTTCCTTCTATGCTAAATGAGGGGGTGGCCTCTTTATTTATAGGAATTCAGGCTTATCCACCTTATCTCTAAGATAGGATAGGAAATCTCTTCCGGCCAATCATATTCCATGCCTAAACTCTTGCCTTTACATGTAGGCTTATCTTCTAAGATAAGATAAACCTTATCATCTCACATGGGTTCCACCTTTTTAGACTTTTCCACAAATAAAATATACAAAATATTTATGACATCACTCTTTGTCCTTATTACAAATATAATATTTCTAATTCCTAATCATGTAGACCCTACTTCTCTACTTATCCCAACTTTGACATTTTAACATTACCGGACCACTTACGACAAATATTTACTTTTTACAACATTCCTATTGTACTTTGATTACCGTACTCTACATTATTATCGGCAGCACAGATGCATCGATGGCACCGTTATCTTCTATTGGACGCCACTACTAATTATAATTAACAACATCCTATTCCTAATACATACATTAATAAAATAGAAATTACGGAGGAAAATTTTAATGTCGACAAACCGATGCTATCATGATGGACCGATGTCGGTCACCATTAATCGATGTCGGTTTGCATTTGAGGGAAAAATAGGTCAAGAAAGGGTTATGGTGGGAGTGAAAGAGAAAGCGAGGTAGTGAGGTATAAATGTAAGTGTGTTGAGAATAGGTAGGGTAAAATGTATATATGATACAAGTTGAGGGGTGGGAAAGTGGGATGGGAAAAGGGGTAGGTTGTTAGGGTTGTGGGGAACTAAATAAGAAGAACTTTGGGAATAGGTTAGTCGGGTAAGTGATATGGTAGGTATGGTCAAGTTTTAATGATGGTGTGGTTTGTTGGGTGCAGGCTAGGGACCAGTTGCGGATGAGAGACAAAGTACCACCTCTATTACTATCGGTACGAGGAGCGTGATGGCAAAGAGAGTGGCATCACATTACATATGTCATCCTTATTGGGGTCAGATGGTATAGGCACATAGTTCGGAGCTGATCTTGATGGTCGCACTCATCGACAGATGGGATTCAACGACCAACACATTTCATTTACCGACGGGTGAGATCACAGTCACCCTAGAGGACGTGTGGCGAGATCCCGCACTTATCGATAGTGGGGAAGCGGTGTATTATATGTCTTGAGAGGCATCCGAGGAGCTAATGTTGATGGTGTTTGGAGAGGGGATGTTAGAGATGAGGTTCCATAGCGTGAGCTTGAGCTATGGAGAGATGTACGCAGCCCATCCTGAGGAGATGAGGTTAGTGGTCTTGATTATGGAGGCAATGTGTTGTTTTGCACTGCCAGATGTGGAGGGTGGGAGATTCCCACAAGCACGATCGATGGGGGTCCTCCATGACATGATGGAGGATAAGACTCATTTTCTTGGGCACCAAGAACATACTTGGTGCAACTATTCAGAGGCTATGGGCCTACACGGTGGTTGCAGAGGTTCGGTTTGTGTTGTACCTTTCTTCTTCAGGCATTGTTATTATATGAGCACATTATATGTGTGTGTCCAGTTGGTATGCCCTGACCGATGCATTCGAGGTGGGCTTTGTTCGAGTTGGCTACAGGCATTGGGTGCCTATTGTTAGAGAGAGCGCAGAGTCTGCTAGGAATACTCACGATGTGACAATTTATAGGCGGGCGTTGGAGGGATTATCTGGTGTTGACATCATTTGGAGGCCGTATGTTGGCTTCCCTTCATACAGGAAGATGTCGATGGAGCTAGATGAGTTCTAAGTAGTCGGTGGATACAGGGGATGTCATCTTTAGTGAGCACGAGATGATACCCATAGATAGGGTGAGATGGCGTTTAGGGCTGCCCCGAGATGTGCCACCACTATTCCCTCGGTCTGAGGGATGACACGGAGAGGTCTATGCCTCTACCACAACCGATCAGAATGGTTAGGCCAGTAGAGAGCGAAGCGAAGGGCCGTAGATTGATGACACCGCCAGGGTTATAGATATGTATATGCGGTGGTGGGCGGTCCCGATTCTGACAGCAACACCACCTAGGCTAGGGTAGTCATACTGACTACCCTTACGATTCGAGGGAGATGTTGCGGGGTAGGTTGCCACCTTATAGGCCCAAATTACAGGTTTACGAGGCGATCGATGGGGTCTCGAGGCACGGTGGCCACATTACAGGCACAAGTGGTAGCTTTATAGGCCCAAATTACCCAGGGACATGCACCCGCATAGGGTGGAGATGGAGACGGGGGATAGGTTGCCACCCTATAGGCACATGTAGCAGGGTTGTAGGGCTAGTTAGACACTACACGGTGGCCCTACGAGCCTAGGGAGTAGTACATGCACCAAGATGCGAGGCTTAGGGAAAGGGTCTCATGGTACATGTACAAGGTCTAAGACTGATGATGTTGCTGCAGACAGTATTGATGGCCAAGTTCAAGGATGCCCTGAGCAAGGTGCGGTATTATCAAGACCATCTAACTACCGCGGGATAGATGTCCCCTCGTATGTAGAGTACAGAGCACAACAAGCCTCGAGTGAGAGGATCAGATCTTGTACACATAGTGCAGAGAGTACAGGGGCCTACGAGCCCACAGACAGGGTCAGGGAGAGGCGACTAGCTCATGGAGGCCAGATCCAATCGTAGGCTAGGTAGCAATGAGGGCTAGACCCATACAGGGTGGAGAGATGGTGACGGGTGCCGTATTGGGAGTAGAGGAGGAGGAGACAGATGAGACCGACATGGAAATCAGGTGGGGTGACAATTAGTCACCCTATATGTTTAGGATATAGATTTTTGTATATGTTGATTTGTATCGGCCTGCGTGCAAAGATAGCGAGGATGTACATGAGAGTTTGATATACATGTATGTATTTGTATTGGCGTACATATGTATTGATTTTTCTTCTATGCATATATGTATGGACACACAGATCCTGATGATTTTTATAGAGATGGTGATATTTATGGTATGATGTTGTGCTTATGTTGGAATTTCCAGTGTTATTGTTTATGTGATGGAAACTAGGTGGATTAGGCATGATTGAGTCAAGGTCATAGGCATGATTGAGTGAGGTCACTTAGGCATGGTGGAGTTAGGTTGGTTTAGGCATGATGGAGTCAGGTATAGGCATGATGGAGTCAGGTCATAGGCATGGTTGAGTTAGGTCAATTAGGCATGGTGGAGTCAGGTATAGGCATGGTTGAGTCATGGTTTATGGTTTTGATTTAAGTTCCAAGTTGTTGGTAACATGGAAGACAAATGATGATGGTCATGCATGTTATGGTTTAAATTTCCAAATATTTGCTATGGTGGAAATATAAAAATGATAAATGAATGATTTGATGAAGTGGTAAAAATGTTTGTTAATTGGTGCTTGTTTGGTTTAATTTCCAATTGTTGATATAAAATGGAAACTAACTAAGGTAGAGCATGAATAGGAAAGTGAAGGGGAAATTGGTTATGGTAAAGAGTGTCCGAGCTAACCCCAAGGGCCCATGCCCTAGGAGTGTTACCTACATAGCCCCAGACGAAAAGGGGCCTCGCGCGATGTAGTTCTCCCATAAGCTAGGGAAGAATGTGATGAGGTAGAGGAATGGGTTGGTAGGTTTTAGGTATGATTGAGTGTAGGTCATAGGCATGGTTGAGTCTTAGGTGATAGGCATGGTTGAGTCATTTAAATGTAGGTGTCGATGGTCTGGTCCTGTATAGGATAATCAATAAGTAATGAGGAAGGTGAATGGTAAGAGGTGGTAAAAGAGCCGCTTAATTGATAAGAACCCTAATGAGTCTACCATACCCAAGATGGGCTTATGAACGTAAGACCCTAAAGGCGTTGCATAATGGACTATTCTAAGGGTGAAGAAAGTCACATGATCACGAAATGTCATAGTTGTGGCAAGTCCCTTGAGCAGATAGAACAGTTGGGTGAAAAGGAAATGAGATGAAAATAGGTGGTTTAGCATAACTTAGTGTATGACAACATGTTTACCTAACAAGAAACCTAGGATAAAAAATAGGCAAGTCCATGATGAAAAAGTTATCATTTTCTTCATTTTTTTAGTTTTTGATAGACTGATCGATGTAGGAAGTCTATATGGGATGAGTATATTATCTCCTTGAGGTCTTCATGAAGCTGATCAATGTGGGAAGCTTCTGAATATTTTATTGTATTTTTGTAATGACTTTATATAGTTGTCCTTCAAGGGAGTAGTCTATTTATAGCGGTGAGATAGAGAGAAGAGATGTCCCTTTTGAGGGAGTCATCTTTTTCTTGGAAGTTTGACTCAAGGAGTTGAATCCCATTTTGTTTTTGGATGTTTAAGTCATGGACAAGACTATAAAGGAAGATTAGGTTCTTGTTTAGAAGACAAAACCATAGCACACAAGGTTAACTATGAAAGAGGTGGTTTCAAGTGATGAACGACCATGGGATTCCATCTTTAAAAAGGATGAAAAGTATCCATGAGAATCATGCCATGAGTAGAGCCTTGGTACTCATATTGAAGATAAGGTTGAAGGTGATGGGTAATCACATGATTCTTGTTTAGTCATTGATCCTCAAATGGGTAATATGGAAGGTGAACAATGCTCAAGGGACGAGCAATCAATTGACAAAAGGTGATATATGACTTGATGTCAACAATAAAATGGTCTAAGATGTAAGGCATTAAGGGGCTTAGGTTTGGGTTTACCTTCGAGTGAATACAAATGATAAGCACATGATCCATATGCATGAGTAACGATATAGGGTCCAAGCCAATTAGGAGAAAATTTTCCCCATTTACTTTTCTCTTCTTTGGTTACATGTTGATTTTCCTTTAGGATGAGGTCACCAACATGGAAGGTTCATTCATGGACACATTTTTCATAGGCACTGCTTGATACGTTTTTAGTAAATTTGGATATGGTCAAGAGCATTGAGACAACGTTCATCTAATAACTCAAGTTGTGCTAAATGGTCCTGGTGAAAATCATCATCGTTGATCATGTCTTGTAGTGAGATGCAGAGAGATGGAATCTGGACTTTGAGAGGCAAGACAACCTTGGTACCATAGACTAGAGAAAAAGGTGTGGCAGCATTCAAAGTGTGATAAAGCCCACAAGGCGAAAGGAATGTGCGTATGCCAATCCTTCCTAGTATCGTCAACTACTTTCATAAGAATTTTGTTCAAGGTTTTATTGGTTGATTTTGCTTGCCATTAGGTTTGTGGGTAATAAGGTGAAGAGAAACTGAGTTGAATGCCAAAAGCATCACAAAGTTTTGTAGGGTTTTTTTTGAATTGCTTTCCATTATCAGTGATGAGGTGGTGAGGAACACCAAAGTGACAAATGATGTGATGGTTGATGAATTCACATATTTTCTCGATTTTGTAGAAATGAGGGAATGGATTCTACCCATTTAGTGTAATATTTAGTAGTGGTTATAATCCATTGATGGCGTTGTGAGGAATGGGGATTGATCTCTCTGACAAGATCCAAGCCCCATTGTCTTGTGTGACTGTAAAGGCATAAATATGTGTGTGATGAAGATTAGCATGTTGTTGGCATTTCACACAACATTTGACATAGTCACAACAAATCGGTTTAGGGTTGGCCAATAATAGCCAAGGTGAAGAATGTGTTTAGCTGGATAAACCACTAAAGTGACCTCCACAAATTCCATCATGAACTTCCTTGATGGTGTAGGAATTTCAGAACTTGTAAGGCATCGTAAGAGAATACCGTCGAATCTACACTTATAAAGGAGACCACCCATGATGACATAGCGAGAGACACTTTTAAGAAAGGCACATTGTCCATTACGAGTGAGATCGGGAGGTAGAATGGAAAGGGAAAGATAGTCTGTAAATTGCTTATACCAAAGGTCACGTGGGTCAGGTGCAACGGTTCCAACGGAGTGGACCTCATGAGGTAAATAAGAGGGTGATTGTAACCTTTGTATTGTGACAAATATTTTAGAGTCGGCAAGCGAAGTGGGTATCTGAGAAGCCAGGCAGGCCATGGTATCTACAAATTTATTGGTAGAACATGGGGTGGTTTGAAGTTCATAATGGTCAAAGGTAGTCAAAAGTATGTCTACATGATGCTTGTACTTTTGAAGTATTTCATTATGACAACTTGGTATATACCATTGACTTGATTTACAACCAACTGGGAATCACCAAAGATATTGATTGACTTAACATCTAAGGCATAAACAACTTGAGACCCAATACAAGTGCTTCGTATTTGGTGATATTGTTTATACAATCAAAATCTAGTTTGAAAGATAAAGGCATGGGTTCACCACCAAGAGGAATGAGGATAACACCAATGCCACCCCCATGCTGAAATTTGGAACCATCAAAGAAGAGGGTCATTTGGTAAGTGGTATCGTCCAAGGAGAGGGTAGTAATGGATTCATCTGGGAAATCAAAGTTAGAGGGTTGATTTCCGGAAAGAGGTGCGTTTGCTAGTTGGTCAGTGATGGCTTTGGCCTTTGATAGACTTTTGATGGATGAATTCAAGGTCAAGGTCGGAAAGAAGCATGAGCCAATGTGTAACACATTGATGTTGGTAGGGTTTGGCGTACATGTAATGTAAGGGGTCAATATTGGTGACGAAAAAGGTTTTGTGGTTGAGCAGGTAATGACGAAGCTTGGTGGTAACAAAAACTAAGGCTAAGTAGAGTTTTTCGGCATGGGTGTATCTAGTTTCATAGTCTAAAAGGGTATGACTTATGTAATAAACTACTTGCTCTTTGTGTTGCTCATCACGATGATGAGTGAGCATAACACCTAAAGAATGGTCAATGGTGGAAATGTATAGGTAAAAGGGTTGGTCATCCTTAGGAGGAATGAGCATTGGTGGTTGAAGAAGGTATTGTTTTAAGGTGTTAAAGGATTTATGGCATTCATCATCCCATTTGAATGAGACGTCCTTCTTGAGGAGATGATGAAATGGTTGATAACGGTCGGAAAGCTACGAGATAAAATGACGAATAGATTGCAACTTACCTTGCAAGCTTTGAAGTTGTCGAGAGATTAGTAGGTAGAGGCATTTCTAGAATAGCCTTTACTTTAGCAGGATCAATTCTATGCCACGCAAAGAAATGATGAAACCAAGGAGTTTTCTGAAAGTATCGTAAAGATGCATTTCTTAGGTTGAAGGAAACATAATACTTGATGAGGTGGTCAAAGATGACCTTAAGGACTATCAGGTGTTCGGCCCGATGTTTGGATTTGGAAAGAAGGTCATCTATGTAATCTTCCAATATGTGATGCATGATGTCATGGAAGATATAAGTCATGGCTCGCTGATATGTAGCACCAACGTTTTTAAGGCCAAAAGGCATGACTCGATAGCAGAAGGTCCCCAAGGAGTGATGAAGGTAATTTTGTGTTGATCTTCTAGGAGTGAGTAATATTTGATTATAACCCGAGAAACCATCCATGAGTGATAACATTTCATGGTCGGCGGTGAGATCAACTAGTTGGTCAATGCCTAGTAGGGGAAAATCATCTTTGGGAAAAGCTAGGTTGAGGTCACGGAAGTCCGTGCAAATGTGGAGTCCCCATGTTGCTTTTGTGACAAGAACGATGTTAGAAATCCATTGGGGATAGTCAATGGGTAGGATGAAGGAAACCTAGAGAGAAGGCTAAAGTTCTTCTTTGACCAGAAGAGTAATGCGAGGATGCATTTTCCACAACTTTTGTTTTATGGGTTTGGCATTAGGAATGGTTACTGATATTGTGGACCACGATTTTGGGTCAATACTGGGCATATCATCATAGGACCAAGTAAAAGTGTTGCTTTATGGTCCCAGAGGAAAGAGGTAAAAGCTTCTGTTCAGCAACATCTAAAGATTGACCTATCTTTAGAATGTGCGGGTCATCTTGAGTATTAATGTTGATTTTGATAGTCGATTCATTCAACATGGTTTGCATCTCAGAGGGTAACGATTGATGAATATAAGAATCTTCCACACCCAGATAGGTGAGGATAGACTCATCATCCTGACATTAAATGACGTTAATAGAAGGTGTATCATCATCGATCATGTCAGGATACAGGAAGGGAAGAGAAGAAGGAACCTCGCCATTGCGTTGATAGGTTAGAGGTCCCAGGAAATCATGTTTATGAAAAAAAAAGTTAGGAGGAATAGATTCGGGATCTATGGACTCTGTGGGTGAAGATGGTGATGTTGGTGAATGGGGTGGAGAAGGTTTGTCTTCCTCAATGAGGTCAACGCAGGCCTTCTTGGAAGGTGATGCGGAAAATCCAATGCCACTACGATCATTGTGTTTACGGGTGGTACATGAAATGACAGTATGGCGGCCTTGTTCATAAAAATGAAGCCAAAGCCTTTCCATGCACATGATGAAGGAAAGTGTGGGTGAAGCGGCGGTTAGTAAGTAAGGGATTGGAGGTTAGATGAAAATGGTCATGTTTGGGATGGAGGTTTGGGTGAATAAGTGGCAATATCAAGTCCCCCATACATTAGATTAGTGTGAAGGTGGGGAGGACTGTAAGGAAAAACCTCACCTACATGGTAGTCATAACTAGGGTGTTGGCGTAGGTTCCCATACTCTTGCGGAGTGAGGAATGTGTTGATATTGTATAGGCGGTACTCCCCTAGAGTGAGGCATTGAAAAACACCTTCTAAGGGATCAATAGTTGATATGTGGGTGGCGGGGATAGATGACTCACTAGATGATTGGGTAGGAGGGGTAGCGGTTGGTTGGGAATCAGAGGGCTCAGTTGTAGAGGCTGAGGTGGTAGTAGGAACAAAAGAGTTAGATGTGGGAGAGGTGGCGACAACATTGGTGGATGGGATCGTGGGTGAAGGAGAAGTGGGGGTAGTGGCAGATGCCTTGACCGGTATAAGTACATTGTTGGGCTGGTACAACATGTTATAAGTTTTGAATGGCGACGGGTTGGCAGGGATCATATAGTTATGTCCTTCATGTTCAAATTTTACACAACGGTGTAAAGTTGAAGGGACACAATCCATAATGCAAATCCAAGGTCTGCCAAGCAATAGGTTATATTGGAACTCCCCCTCTAAGACGTAGAATAGTTCCGGGACAAAGCGAGGGCCTATACGAACATGAAGGATAATGGTGCCAAGGGTCGAGGTAACGAGGTCGTTGAAGGAGCGCAACATGACAGGGTTATTATGAATATAATTAGAAGGGATGCACATTTTCTTGTATGCATGGCAGGAGATGATGTTAATGTTAGCACCACCATTAATCATAATGCGTCGTACGTGTATGTTATCGATATAGACATAAATTAATAGGGTGGTGTTGGTACCCAAATTGATTCTCCCTCAAAAATTGAGCGGCATCAAAGTATGAGGGAAGGGCTTAGAGAAGAGATGAAGTAGAGCATATAGTGTGTCATTTTGTGGCAAGGGGATAAAATGCGTCTTGCTCTTTGTCATTCGAGATGCGGAGAAATGGGTAACACCCTTAAAAGATTTGACCTATCCTCACTACTTTATGGTTGTGCCTTTGGGGAGAGAGGAAGACACCTTTTTGTATCCTATTATTTGTGGAGGAGATGGAGGTATCCTTCCTTGTGAGATTATTAAACGACCTTGAAGAAAATATGATCAATGCAACAAATAGATGGTATAACTCGGCGAGTTGTCACTCTAGATAATGGATATATTTTCTTTGCAAGTCTTCAAACCACTAAAGATAATGAAAACCTTATTGTTTCTACATGTTTTGATGGTAAAAATTATGCATTTGTATATATACATGACAAACGGGGATAGTATGGGTATGATTAATTTTTTTAAGTGAATTTTGGTGGGAGGTGAAGTAGGATAAAGTTGATTATACGGATCTTTGGAGGGACTTTACAATAATGAGCAACTTAACAAATGGTTGTGAAAGCTTGAGAACAATCAAGATGTTGGTTCAACTAGAATGTGTGCTTCAATGGATCCCCAAATCAACACATTTTCACATAATCTTTAAGACTCAATACGAAGGCTCGGGTTGGAAAACTCAATTAAACACTATAGTTTTTATTAACCATGCCTAAGGTTCACCCAAAGACTTACAGACAATCTTTATCAGCAAATGAAATGAAATCTTGATTTTAAATCTATTTATCTCATCCAAGATGAAGGCTCTTCTTGAAATGAAATTGCAAATACCATTAAATTGACAATGGGCATAGATCCTATGTGATTTCACAAAAATTTAGTATAAGATTGCAATAGGAACAAATAGAACTATTTAGGAGGATTTTGAAACAAAGCGAGAACTAAATGCTTAGAATCAACACATAATAACTCAAATTTGATTAAACTTATCAAAGAGAAAGTTTCTAGAATTTCTTAGAAAGCTTTGTGGTTTGACGCTTATTGGACAACCACCTTGACACGATCAAGTTTAACACGAAAGATACATACGACAAGTTTCTCAAACATTCCTCAAAAGATGAGCTCTATCAAGCCTTTTAGAAAAACATGATTCGACCTCTAACACTCCAACATTCCAAAAATCCTACCAAGAGCCGAAAATTTGTATTTATATCGTAAGCAACTCATTTACAAAACAGAGGAAAAAAATTGCAAAATTTGATGGTTTGATAAACTCAACCACCATCGTTAATGCTCCCAAATCATCCACAATCTATTTTTTTTTAAATCCTCCATCTTGTAATTTGGCATATTAGAGGAGGAAGAATGGAAAATAATATCAAAAACAGAAAGGTAGTGGAAGTCAACTTGATCCATTTTAATGGCTTAAAGCTATTTTTAGTTTTTTTCCCATCAAGGCATGTTGAAAGTAATATTTTATGCTTCCATGGTGTAGTGGAGTTCCAGAGATTTCCAACGGTGTCAGATTTGCAATATTTCGAGCCATAGACCTGAGTTGAAAGATATGCCCCTTCGCAGTTTGTATCGAATCCATACAAATGTGCAGGAAAACAGTTTGAAAAATGGGTCCCCTTTTCTTTTTACAACTTTTGAAAAAGATGTAGAAATTTCACATTTTGCTCCGCACCTCCACCCTTGAGAAATGAGCTTGACACGTGTCCTAAGGTGGGTCTTAGTGGAACCACGCCTCCTTTTTCACTTGTAACTCCCTTTTTCCACAAAAGGAAAATTTTCTAATTTTCCTCCAAAGGTCCGCACCTCCACCAAGTTGAAGGATCTAAGTGAGCAAAACCTTTCCCTCATCGGTGTAATTTGAAAGTGGCCATTTTGATGATTTCGACCTTTTGAATATCAAGGGGAAAAAATTCCAAGTTGCCTCGAATGGTCCGCTTCTCCACCCCTTTGACTTTTCAAACTCCCATATAAGGGTCACAATGGAACATCTTGAGATGGTCCCCAAAAGTTGAGACCTTAAATGAGCGCGGGCTCGCCACGTGTGTCATGGCCAACTTCAAAAAAGGGATTAAGGCTTAAAAATGATTTGGTGAGGCGCACTTCCATTTTAGAATTTTACTCTATTTTGCCAAAAGGGAAAAAAATCCAACATTCCTTTGAAGGCCCGCATCTCCACCATTAGCTTTGCCACGTGTCCTTCTACGGGGTCAAAGTAAGACTTTTCCCGCCACTTAAAGTTTGCTTTAAAGTCAAAGCTTGGCGGGGGCATGGGGAACTTTGAGTTCAAACTTTTTCCAAAGTAGCCAAAAGAACAAGTTGAAAAAACAAACCCGCCTGCGCCCCCATCCATTAGAGGAAGCCAAATAAGCACGAAAAGAACCAATGGATATGGTGGAGCTACGGGACTAAATTTGCCTTTTTGCCAAAAAGCCTTGTTTAAAAAGTAATAAGTTAAAGCATGACCCATCATCCCCGACCAATAAGGGAAAAAAGCCACGTGACCCTCACGAATCAAGCACATTGAGGAATAACTTTGATAGGAAAAAGACACCCGTCTCAGAAATTAAAAACACATAAATTCACCATTCATGCCCAAAGAACCAATTTTTTCGCTAAGGATGATTTTTTTGAAACAAAACCAAGTGAATCAAGGTTCTCGAGCATCTTTTGACCATGGATTTGGATTTCTAAAGGCATACAAATATAAAATTGATCCTTCTCGAGCTTCTCAACAAACTTGGGGAAAAATAGGAAAATGGCAAAGCCTTCTATCATTTTGAAAAATTTATGGCAAAAACAAGGCAAACTCGCAGACTCCTTCAGGAGGGACATGACAATGGATTTTGAAAACAACTCGAGGCATTCAAGTGGAGGTAAAAGCTCTTAGAACACCCCACATCGATGAGAAAAATGTTTCGATATACAAATAGAGGAAAATTAGGGAAAAATGGTGCGAGATCAAAACGAGTACCAGCTTGGTGAGATCAAGATCTCCCCTTTCAGAGAGTACAAGCTAAAGGCAACAACTTTAGGAGTGGGCCCAGTGTAGAAGAAGGAGATTATTTGGTTAGCAAGGCCACATGGTGAGGGGGCTAATAATGGAGACCACTAGTGTGGGGTCATTGGGTAAAACTTTAATGGATTGTAAAACCTCGATAAGGGCTTGTTTGTGGGATTTTCGAAGTTTGGATGAGATCATACAAAAACATCTTTGAGGAGACTGATGTAATTGTTTTATATTTATGCGATAGGTGATCCCATTAGAGATAGGGTATGTAGGTGCCATGGGATGGTGATTTTGGGTGCGGTGTAGATGGTATATTGGGCATAGGGTTGGTTGATGGGCTAGTTGATTTTTTTCTTTGCCTTTGTCTTTACGGCGAGGGCATGACATGAACCATCGTTAATTTGAGGAGGTGGATGGAGAGGGTGTGGCATGAAAGTTATAATGACATGAAGGAAAAATCCTAGTGGTGGATAAGAGCCTTGTGAGATGAGTAGGGCGCACTGACATTTTGGTGGTGATTTGGCCAACTCTCTAATATGGACCATGTTGATCTCAAATTTTGGAGGTGGGAAAAATGGTTGTGGGTGTGGAGATATCGATCACTGAATGGGTAAAGGATGATGATGTGTGGTGACAGGTGAAGGTGGAACATGGTCCTCATCAAGAAGTCATCATCATCGTCAAATTTATTTTCAAGAGGACAAAGTTAGAGAAGAACGGTCTTTAGAGCCTTACAATTTTCTACATCATGTCTTAGCACACGATGATAGGCACAAATCTTGGTTTCATCAAACCCTTTTGGTTTGGGTTTGAGAGGATCGTAAGGTCAAAGAAGTGGTAATGTGATGACGGAAGTCTCTAAGAGATTGGTTAAAATGTTGGCATAGGACCCACTAAAGAATCACAATGGGAAGTGAGTGTGGGTTTGGGTAGAGGTGTGGATGATCGTGAGGGAAGAGGCTTTATAGGAGGGGGAATGGGTTGGTCTACTTGGTTTGATAAGTGGTATGGTATTATGTTTTGTTGGCATCTACTTGGGTAAAGGTGGGGTAGAAGAGCCTCTCCCATGGAAGGTATTGTTGGTACTTGCTTATTGGAGGGTAGTGGTTCTTATCTTTGGGTTGCGCCTTCTTGGGTAAAGGTGACACGGGAGTACAGGATGTAGAAGGGAAAGTAGATGGTGGAAGAGGATGGGTTACCCACGGGGCAACCGAGTTGCGGTGGAGTGGTTAGTAGAGGTTGGGTAGACGGCATGGGTTGAAGTCATATAGGCAAGGTTGGGGTTATAGTAACTAGTGGAGGTATATGTGGCAAGAAGTGCATGGGTGAGGGTGAGGAGTTTGGTTTTTGGGTGAATGAGGTGTAACAAAGGCTTATGATGCAGTAGTAGGTTGTTTAGCTTTTGACTAGCCTTGGGTAGGAGACTGTTTGATCAGGGTTGATGGATGGGGCCCTAAGATGGACGAAGGGGGAAGGTGATAAAGGTGTGGTAGGCAAGACCGGTGTATGGCCTAGAAGGTTGGGTTTTCCTTTTAGGTGGGGGATAATGTTGGTGCGGGCTTGGGAAGATGTGGCTAAGTCTAATTTGATAGGTGGGTGAGTAAGGCTTGATGTCGACATGACACCCAAAGTAGTGATGGGTCTAGATATACGGGTGAGGAGATAGGTGTGGGTAGGTTTTTAGGTTTGGGAACAATTTTAGTTATGGGTAGAGGTTTGGATGTAGGTAGGGATGATGAAGAAGAAGCCGTTTCAATAGGCATGGTCAATGTTGATTTGGTTGTTGAAAATACCTTTGGGTAGATCGTGGAAGTATCCTTAGGAAACATTTGCATTTGGGTCAAATGGGGAGCAAGACGTCCCAAAGCATGGAATGATCAACATAATCCAAGCGATCGACCAACCATGAAAATGGGACTATTGAAGAAGAGGATGGAATGGGTTGGGTGAAATCCTGTAAAATATGTTTACAAGAGACAAGGGAATTGGCTAGCCTCGGACTCTGTAGGTAAAAGAGCCGAGATCATGTCAATGGGGTTCTGGGATCTAAGGGGAAACTGCCCCAATAGGTAGTGGCATGTTTGATGAGTCTCCCATGGGTAGGAGAGATAATAGGTGGGGTGATGTAGACTTCATCCTTGGTGGAGGAGAAGGTGATGATGATTCTTTTGTGGATGGGAGAATTAAAAGTGTTGATTATTCGGTAGGTTGTGAGGTAGATGGTGAAATGGCATTGGTAGAAGGTGTGGGTTCCTCCATGAGAGTAGGGGGAGATGAGGGGACTCCTCTGTGGGTGAAGGAGTAGAAGAGGTATGCTCCTCTGTGGGTAGAGGAGCTCATGCCAAAATTTCCTCAATAGATGAAGTAGGTAGGTTTTGAGGAACGATTGGTACGATATCAAAAACCATGTGGACTTCACGGACATTGCTATCACTGGATGAAGGTTCACTATTTTGATTAGACGACAGTTTATGATTAGGGAATGAATTTTTAAAGATGTGCAAATTTTGATTTGCTTGGCGTTTGAGTTGTCCATGACAAGGTCTCCATTATCTATCATCTCTTGGACAATGTTCTTAAAATTTATGCAATTATTGTCACTATGGCCTTTAACACGATGGTAATTACAATAGTCATGTTCTTTATACCATGTAGGCATAGGCGGGCATGATCAAAACATATATGAGGTTTTATGGGAGGAAGTGTAATGGCTCCAACTTTAAAAGATTTTCCAAGACTGAAGAATATGGCTCTCTAATGGAAGTGTACTTCTACTGCTCCCGCCAGAGTTGAAAGGCTTGAACGGGAGAAAGATTGTAAGAAGGTTGGGCTTGATTAGAAGGATGAGGTGGTCTTGCCTTGAGGACTACCACGTTGGCAGATCCTTTGGGCTTTGAATAGTTACTTTGGGGTTTTGAAGATGAAGAAGAATCATTTGATTTGAATGGGCGTTCTTGTTTCGTAATTGGATTTTCTTTTCTTTAATGGTGCGAATTTCTAGCTTTTGTGCCATGGTGAATGCTTCATCAAAGTTTGAAAGGTTTGTACTTGCAGAGTTGGTGAGATGTGTCTGACACAAGCTCTAGTGAACAACTCAATAAGTTTAGTCTGAGGTAGCTGGAATGTCAATTGGTTAATAAGACTCCGCCAGTGGGCAATGAAATATCTGTGATAGATTCATCTTCATACTATCGGGTTGAATAGAGATCGGTCATGGTGACTTTCTTGATAACATTGATTGAAAAATGGTCTAAGAAAGCTTGGGATACTTGATTAAAGGAATAAATGGAATGTCTAGGTAGTCCACTATACCAATCCAATGTTGGTCCTGTCAAGGACATTGGGAAAGTTTGTAGGAGCAAAGCATCATTGTGGGTGATTAGGTAGCACCCATGTTTGAATGACCGCAAGTGTTGTTGCGGGTCTTCTTTACTATTGAAGTGATTGAATTTAGGCATTTCCTAATGCACAGGGTAGGGGAAAATGGGAATAGATGGATGGATAGGCTCATTACAGATTTCATCATAAGTTAAAGAATTACGGATCCAGAAAATGCTTCTAAGGTATGCATCTTTTCCATCATCATTTTAATGAGGTCATTAGTAGGTTGTGATGAATGGGTGCCCCCTGCAGAAAAAGGGGGTTGATGTTGAATGTATGAGGTGGGTGGTATGCTAGTGTATGGTGGCATTGAGTATGAGAACTACACGGAGGAATAGATGTAGGTGACACATAGCCAAAATAAGTGATAGATGAGGTCGGGGGTTGTTGGTAGTATGTGTAAGTGGGTGGGGTAGTCGTAACAACTCTAGTGGTGATTGGGGTAAGGACTGTAGGATAGAAAGGATGAGGTTTTGAAAAGGGGTGTAAGCTACCGACACGGAGGTGGTTCACGATGTAATAGGTATATGTGAGGTGGTGGGTGCAGATGGGGCTATACTTAAAGTGGTTGTTGAAGGGACAATTGATGTCGTGGTGCGATAGAGGACATAGAGATGCAGTTATAGCAGCCGTGGGATCTAGCTAAGACACCACATGTGGTAAAGTGGATGATGGTAGTGCTGAGATGGTGCTAGCTGACGTAGAGGTGGGTGTGAGAGTAGGAGGGATATATACGGGCATGTCGTATATTAACTATCCCGGAATCCTAGGTGGAAGAATGAGCAAGGTAGTACTAGAGGGCAGCAAGATTCTAGTCGATGAATCTCACGAACTCCTCGTCACCGATAGCGATGGGGATAAGATGAGTCGAGATCCATAGGTGATAGGATGGATGGCGGTGATGGACTAGGTGGGAGTGGCTAACAGCTAACGTGAAATACGAGGGTGTTAGTTTGGTTGCGAGTCAACACCATGTGAATAAATGTTGACCTGGTAAGACTGTATTATGTAAATGACACAAAAAATAGCAGGGATGGAAAATAATTGATTATGAGAGGTGAATTGGTAGGTGTTTTGCTTAAAAATCAAAACAGACAGACCGACGTTGGTTTAGCCAACCAATGACGGTCACAGTAACCGATGCCAATTACTTTGGGAAAGTGACAATTTGACCAAGTGAGGCAAAAACTAGGAAAGTCAATTGTGGAAGCTATATTTAGTCAATAATATCATAATGTAGAGGATATGGTGACATTCTAGAGATTTGAAATAGAGAAGAAGATGAGATTAGTGCTCTTTGGGTAAACTAACCAAAAGCACAGGGAACTGACACCGATCAGGTAAATTGATGATGGTCAGATGTAAACTAATGTTGGTTACTGTGAAATTTGTAGAATGAAGAAAAATTTGCTTTTTTTGAATTAAGGTTGAATGAGATACCAACCCAAAAGTCTGAGTATGGTAAAAATGAGTCTTGACACACTCAGAAATAGCTGGAATACACCAACTATGATTATGGAGTGTGAAAGGAAAGAAAAATGGAGAATACGACCTCACACCTCAAAATGCAAGTCAAACACAAAGCTAAGAAAAACACGTAATCCTATAAGTGAATTTAGTGTGTTTAGCTTATGCTATTTAAAGACTAACTCGTGAATTTAGAACAAATTTTTTGGTTGGGAAGGCTTCCTATGAAGAAGGAAATTCTAAAGGTGAGGTTTCAGGTTATGTTTTGGCGGGGGTGGGCCTTTCTTTGAGGGTGATTGGACAAAGATAACCAGCTGGGTGCCCACTGTCAATCCTCTGATTGTGTGATTGTTGACAACTTCTTTCGGGTGGGATGTTGTTTAAGAAGATGTATATATTCCAATTTGTGTAGTTTGGCAAAGAGAGAGAAGAGAGAATGTGCTTTCTGATTTAGTTGTGTTAACCATCAACTGGTCATGACTCCCAGCATATATGTTACCCTTAATTTTAATGTGATATATAATGCAATAAATCAGAATGCCATGCAAGTGTTTTAAACCCAAATCAAAATGTGATATTCGATGTAGCAAGTAATGAATAGGAAGAGGGATGTTCTTTCACTAATGCAATACTAATGAAAGAAAGAAATATTCTTTTTAAAGCACCAAAACACGATTACTTTTAGACAATAGAAAGAGGGAAGATTCCAAAGAAGAAAATTAATGTGGAAGCTTTTCAAAAGGGAAACAAACACACAAATTTCACCTAGGAATGAATAAAATGTAAAAGAACCCCTGATGGGTCCCATCGAAGCGTGCTTTAAAATGTTTCACCATTTTCTTTATGGATTTTGTGAAATAGATAAGGTATGGGCGAGGAGGAATACATGTTGTGATGGTTGGTTTAAAGGTTGTGCGCATGCTCTAACTTCTTGATCCATGATGACTATGAGAGCTTCCTTTTGGCTAGGAGGAACTACCTGAAATATAAAAACAAGACCACAAAAGAGAGTTAAACAATATATGTTAGTGGGATGCCTAACATGTGCTAGATCCAAGAAGTGTGGTACTTCCTTGGTGGCAGTTAACCCACTATTTAATACAACTTAATGTAATAAATGACGTAAACAAATGATGTCTTACTATAGTTGATATGATTTGGGTATCTCATCCAAATTCGATAAAACAAATCTGATATAACGAGCCGAGTTATTATCGGATATGGAAGTAGGGTAGGTAGTCAAGATCTTTGGGATAGATCAAGGTCGATTCTGGTATTTTGGTTTCTTGGGTGTAGGTTCTTAGGTTTTTGTTATTGGCGGGGATTACGAATATAAAGATCGGCGTCGGTGAGTATGACCAGAGAGAGCGATTAAGGAAAACTAACGATGGTTAAGTTGGGATGGTAGAAATTCAATAAATTGGGTTTTGGGGGTTTGTTTGAGATTGAATAGAGATGGTAAGGGGAATAGTTAGGTCTATGGAGGTGTTGGGGGTACTCAAAGGTATTCAAGAATCAAGTATAGGTGATTAAATGATTGTGGGTGATGGGATGGTTGGGTTCATGAAGGTAACAAGGGTGGGATGAAAAATGCAAATGGATGCTGATAAACAAAGATGAAGAAACTTTGTAATCTAGACAAGTATGAAATGATGTAGGTTAGAGATACACTTACTGGTGTTTACAAATTTGATGGCTAGACAATGGTGATGGTTGATCTATGGAATGGTGCTCGAGTTAAGTGCTTCGAATGCTCTGTGAATGTAAATACCTTTTGATCAATCTTGGTGCTGGCTATGGCTATCTGATGTGCAAAAGGGCTCTGGTTCTTGCTTGCATGCAGATCTCCTTCATTCCAAAACTCGAGAATGTGGCCAACCTCTCAAACAAGGTTACCAAAATGAATATATGGTAACCAATGATGGTTTAGGTGACCGACGTCGGTTTAGGGTTGACCAGAAGCGTTGGTTAAGGCGGGAAATCCTAGGTTTACTAAAAATGCTAGATCTTGGCAATCTTTTGGGCCAACTCTATCTATTCTTGCGGATAAAAATGGAATGTTACGTTTTAATGAGCGGGAATGTGGTTAGAGGAGAATAGGCATGTGATTTTAGGGTTGAACTAAGTCTTAGTTCATTAAGGTAGGTAGGACTAAGTCTTAGTTAGTTATGGTGAGTGAATGTTGAGTCCTAGTAAAGGGAAATATGTTAAAAATAGGTTTGTGATGAGGTGTCTAGGTGAGGTGGAAATTAGTTTTAATTAAGGTAATTAAATAATGAATGAAGTGAGGATGAGTATTAATTTAATTGTAAATAATTAAATTAATATTAATGTGGGGTATAAAGGGTCATGGTTAGGTGAATATGTTTAAGTTAGCTATTCGAAAAGGGACCAAGGGGAGTGTGACCCAATTTTGGTGTCTCTGAATAACACTTCCATACACCAAAATGGTTTATACCTACACGGTTACATACCCATATTCATAGATGTAACACTTGCAAATTATTTCTAGAATATATAGTCATGCATCATTGCTAGATCAACTTACTTAGTCTATAATCAACTAAGTGTGCCCTCTTTCTTATGTTTTCATCTTTATAACTATCATTTTTAATGTTTTATCTTGTAAATTGATAATACTAGTATATCTTGATATGCAAATTTTGGTTTTAATTAATGATATTAATATACTACATGTATTTATCCCTTAATCCTATTTATAAATAATGACATTATAACCCAACACTTATTTATTAGGGTTAAATCATTAGTGACCACTCGTGAAAATAACACATCGTATAATTGGGAGTTTATCACATCGAAAGATGGAGATGTTCAAGATGATGGAGATGAATTTAGGAAATATTAGGAAGACCTTAAGTGGAGCTAATGAATTGATGGTGTTGATGCACAACATGGTATTTTGAGAAGAAGGCCATTACAAGATTTGGAGGGTGTTGGTGTTGTTGGGGAGGAAAAGTTTTATATGGGAGTAAGTTGTTCATCATGTAATAAATCACAAGAGTTGGATTGAGGAGTACTTATGTGTCCGAAAGAAGTAGAGAAGTTTTATGTTGATTGGAGGTCTTGAGTGGATGAAAAGAACATTTGTGATGAGTGGATAATTGGGGTTGGGAGTTTTGACTAATGAGCAAGTGACTAGTACACAAGTCCCTTCAATTTCATGTTGGTGACATATACCACATCAATTCCTTTGGGGCTAATGACATAGTTCATACATTCATAGGAAGTCTATGTCTACTTTTTACAGAACCAATATAAATCATCCCATTTGTAGAACTTGACATTAAGCGGTTAGAGTCCTTCACAACTTCAATTTGTTTACCTATTAAATTTAAAGGGTAAGAGTATGTAATTAGAATTAATTTAATTAATTATAAAGGATTATGATTTAAATGATAGAATTAATTTAATTAATTCTAATGGGATGGAACTAACTTAGTTAACTATGAAGGAGTGCAAATAGGATATGAATAATCTAAGAATAGGCTAGAAATAGGTTTGTATTTGTAGGGTGTCTACATTTTCCCCTCTTTAAAGAGTTATTACGAAGTAATAGAATTTTAAAGATATAGACGCATGTAGATTAGTGAGTGGAAGGCAATGAAGCATTTGTATGCCCCATCAAGTAGAAGGGTAAGGGTATGCCCCCTTAAGTGGGTGGGTGATGCAATAAAGCGATGAAGCGGCAACCGCTTGATAGGAATAAGACAAGGAATTTAAAGGAGGATGGAAGGGATTGTGCTTTATCGACACTAAAATTTTCCTCCGTAATTTCTATTTCATTAATGTATGTATTAGGAATAGGATGTTGTTAAGTGTAATTAGTAGTAGCGTCGATAGAAGATAACGGCGCCGTCGATCAGTGCCGCATGATAATGTAGAATACAGTAACAATCAAAGTACAATAGGAATGTTGTAAAAGTAAATATTTGTCGTAAGTGGTGCAGTAATGTTAAAATGTCAAAGTTGGGATAAGTGGAGAAGTAGGGTCTACATGATTAGGAATTAGAAATATTATATTGGTAATAAGGACAAGGAGTGAGGTCATAAATATTTTGTGTATTTTATTTGTAAAAAGTCTAAAAATGTGGAACCCATGTGAAATGATAAGGTTTATCTTATCTTAAAAGATAAGCTTACATGTACGAGATAAGAGTTAAGGTATGGAATATGATTCGTCGAGTGGATTTCTTATCCTATCTTAGAGATAAGATGGATAAAGCTGGAAGTTCTATAAATAAAGAGGCCACCCCCTCATTTAGCATGGAAGGAAGTAGTAGAAATATTGTATGAAGTGTGTAAAGGAAGCCATCGGTTTAAAGGTGTGTTGAAGAAGCCATTAAGAGGTGTAATTGTAAAGTTTCTCCCATAGTATTGGTGAAAGGCAAGTGAAGTCAATAACACTTGAAGTACCTCATGGGTGAGATTGTAACAATTTCATGTTAATATTATAATTTATTTTGATATTTCAGATTTGTCATCATTCTATCTTATCATAGTCGATGGTATTCTTGTGTTATGTTTGTTGTTTTGTTTCCAGATTACATCCACCAAACTAAAGGTTGTGCATTAGTAAATAATCATAGCACGAGGAGTTCCCGATGAAGAATTATCATAGTGCCGGATTGGTGATGACATTTTGGTTCCGTTCTTTAGGACCATTCCTCGTTAGTGGATTTTACGAGAGATATTCCCACTTAGTCAAAAATCAATTGGAGGGTAACCTTATTTTTACTGTGCATGTAGTAGTTCTTATGGTAAAGTCATTTTTGCCATAAATAGTAGTTACCATGGTAAAGTCATTTTTACTTTTGTGAATAGTATTTACCACGGTAAAGTCACTTTTTCTTTTGTGAATAGTATTTACCGCATGATAACTTCACTTTCTTGTGAATAGTGTTTACCACAAGAAAGTCGGTTTTACCATGCATAAGTCAAGTTTTACCATAGTTTACCATGGTCATTTCTATTTTCTATTATAGTGATTTTAATTATTGGTGCACATAAGTCTTGTTGATTGTACTTTTGGGTTGGTATTTCACCGTGGTTACTTTTGAAAATGCGGAAGATTCCTGTTTTTCAGCTCAATCTAATGAAGATGCTTCCTCTTTCATTCAAGAGTTTAAATGATCTTGTATTTATAATGGCATTATAAGAAGGGAACAATGGGACTGAATTTTTCCTACCTTTTTGGATGGTTCAAATTTAGGTGGTTTTGAAACACTAGGTGATGATGTGAAAAACTCATGGGATTTATTAACCGAAAGTTTTCTTGAAGAATTTGGTGAACAACAAGAGATATGCAGATCTCATGATCGATATCACAAAGCTAACTTAAGGAGAGCGGGAGAAGATAAAGGATTATCATGCTCGTGTTCTAGAGCTAAGGAGGAAGCTCGATGCCCGAGATCCGGAAGGAAGGATTAGCGGATGGGTTGATGAGCAGCGTGGATAATCTCCTATGTAAGCACTTCATTCTTGGGATGAAGCCGAGAGATCGAGACAACGAGTGAAGTATGACCGCCCAACCATTGAACAAACAAAGGAGATTGCGAGAAGGCAAGAAGAAAGCATGGAAGAGGAGCCCAAAGAAATTGTTGCTAAAGTAGAGCCTACACCAACACCTTTGCTCCAGAATCCTGACAACCACTCTCGGTGAACACAAATATTTCTCCTAGTACATCTACTGAGTATGAAGATCTGCTCAAAAAGATGGGTCGATTAACTATTAATCTTCTTGAGGAAAATAATTTAGTTCTCGGGAAGGAGCTGCTAGAAGAATTCCACAATGGTACATGTGGAGGCACTTCTGGACAACTTACGTGAAGAAGGATCTTGGATCGGTTATCAACGCCCCACTCTTTTTAAAGATTGTTATAATTATCGTAAGACATGTGATATTTATCAAACACATGGTAACCGTAAGACTTCATTAGCTCCATTATGCCCTATTCTTCCACTTGGTCCCTTTGAAAAGTGGGAATAGACATTGTGAGGTCCACTTCCAACTACCTCACGCCAAAATAAGTATATTGTAGTTGCCACAGTTATTTAACCAAGTGGGTTGAAGCTAGGCCATTGAAAACAGACTTCCATGGATGAAGTGGCAGGTTCATATATGAATGCATTGTCACTAGATTTGGTTGTCCATTAGAAATTGTAGTAGATCGAGAAGCCACTTCATTAACGAGGTAGTAGAAGCCTAGTCAATAAATTTTCTATTAAGCATAGGAAGGCAACAACATACAAGCCAAACACAAATAGACAAGTGGAACGAACAAATTTTGTGTTGTGTTAAATTCTAGCAAAGATGCGGCCTTGCGAGTACATTAGTGGGATAAAAGGATTCATGCGGCATTGTGGGCATATAGGGCAACATCAAAGTCAATGAACAGGATACTCCCATTTCAGGTTGGCTTATGGCATTGATCTAGTTCTTCCTATTGAGTTTGATATTCCCACCGTGAGAGTTATAAAAATGAAAGGATGGATGAAAGTGATTCATAAAAAAGAAAGGTTGGTACATCTTCATTTCTTTAGAGGAAATGAGGAAATAGCAAATGATACAAGCCATAAGAAGAAAATGAAGCGAAGGAATACTTTGATCAAAAGATCCGTTAGTTTCCATTTCATGTGAATGACTTGGTTCTAGTATATGATTCCGATACAAAAAAAAAAGACAGAAAATTTCTTCCAAAATGGATGGGGCCCTACTGAAATAAGCATGGTACATGCATGAAAATGGTGATGCGTATCGATTTGGAGGAATTAGATGGCACTCCCATTACTGAAATGGGTCAACCACGACAAGTTGAAGATTTTCCAAGCACGAGAATAGTCTACTCAGGGACGGAGTAGAAGCTAGAAGGGGGGAAGATGTCGACACTAAAATTTTCCTCCGTAATTTCTATTTCATTAATGTATGTATTAGGAATAGGATGTTGTTAAGTGTAATTAGTAGTAGTGTCATCGATAGAAGATAACGGCGCCACGATCGATGCAGTGCATGCCATAATAATGTAGAGTACGGTATAGTCAAAGTCTGATAGGAATGTTGTAAAAAGTAAATATTTGTCGTAAGTGGTCCAGTAATGTTAAAATGTCAAAGTTGGGATAAGTGGAGAAGTAGGGTCTACATGATTAGGAATTAGAAATATTATATTGGTAATAAAGACAAGGAGTGAGGTCATAAATATTTTGTGTATTTTATTTGTAAAAAGTCTAAAAATGTGGAACTCATGTGAAATGATAAGGTTTATCTTATCTTAAAAGATAAGCTTACATGTACGAGATAAGAGTTAAGGTATGGAATATGATTCATCGAGTGGATTTCTTATCCTATCTTAGAGATAAGATGGATAATCCTGGAAGTTCTATAAATAAAGAGGCCACCCCCCTCATTTAGCATGGAAGGAAGTAGTGAGAAATATTGTATGAAGTGTGTAAAGGAAGCCATCAGTTTAAAGGTGTGTTGAAGAAACCATTAAGAGGTGTAATTGTAAAGTTTCTCCCATAGTATCGGTGGAAGGCAAGTTAAGTCAATAACACTTGAAGTACCTCATGGGTGAGATTGTAACAATTTCATGTTAATATTATAATTTACTTTGATATTTCAGATTTGTCATCATTCCATCTTATCATAGTCGATGGTATTCTTGTGTTATGTTTGTTGTTTTGTTTCCAGATTACATCCACCAAACTAAAGGTTGTGCATTAGTAAATAATCATAGCACGAGGAGTTCCCGGAAGAATTATCATAGTGTCGGATTGGTGGTGATAGCTCATATCATGAGTGTCATTTGAAGTGACATTTAGAGAAACCTTATTTCACTATTGCGCAATAGAGTTGTCACCATGATTATGAAAGAATCAATATGTTTAACTCGTTATGTGTGTAAAATAAGCACACACACAACAAAGAAAAGAAATGATGGAAAACAAACCCAATAGACATTGTATAAGTATGCACCATAGTTATAAGGAAGCCAAGATAATAACAAAATACATGTAATTGGTTCAAAAATAAAAATATCAACAATGCAACACAACTTTGACAAGAAGACAATGAACTATGCCCCTAATATGTGCCACAATGATGATTAAATAGATGTGAATGCTCCCAAGCACTAAACTTATGAAATGCATGGGAATAGGATCACATTTAGGAGCAAAGTAATCTTAGATACTCCAAAAGACACTCTTGTTGGATCCACATTGAAAATTGATATGAGGTTCGGAAAGGATCATTTCACCCAAGCAATAAAGTTATGAATTGTGAGAGAGAGGAACACGAGCGAAATTACCCCAAGTGAAGTTATATCGCAAAGGAAAAACAATTGATTTGACTTTCCCCAAGAATAAATATGAATATGCAAAGGGAAGATAATGTACCAGGATAGCCATAAAATTGGAATGATCACTAGGGTAGTAGATAAAAGTTTGATTTTATCAAGATTGCGTTGAGTTGTTGAAATTTTGAAAATTTTGTAATTTTTAGGATTTTTGCAAATTTTAGAAAATAAATTGATGCAAAAGAAGAGGAGAACAACGTACATGTAATTAGAAAACATACAAAGAAATGTAAATAAACCTAATTACACAACAAAACAAAAGCATACCATGACTTATTTAATAAGCTAGGATAGAAACACAATACGCGCAAGCAGTCTAAAGACACAAAATAATCACGTCAACTAACCCACTATGAACAGGAATTAACTACAATAAAGTTATATGTGAACTGAGATGCTAATAAATTTCTTGCGAATTGGTCTATAAAAAAGTACAACAAAATAACAAACTAACAAAAAGCAAAAACATCGTCACAATGTTGACAAATATGTAACAACACAACATAATTTGCAATAACGACATCTAATGATACTTAATGTATTCCACATTTAAGATGTAGACACAAAATCACGCACTTGGGTACATTTCTAGGTCCTAAAAGCATACTAGCATTTACATGATTCCTAAGCGAGAAAACTAGTAATTGACAACTATCTTTGGCCTCTTTTATGTGTTTCTTATTTTCTATTTGGTCTTACACACCCTACAACCCAGTCAAACTTTACTTTCTTATCTTTTATGAATTGAGACAATGCCTAGCTAGGATGCCAGGGGCGAGACGCCCTCACCTCCTCTGGGTGCCCCTAACCTCTTTCTACCTTACTCGCTCTTTTTGGGACTCTTTTATCTTTTGGGCATCTTATTTTCTTATGGGTCAGCCTTCTAATTGTCAATTAAAAAATTCAAGCAAGGGAATCATTTAAATACATAATTATGTGATAAAAATAAAGGACCAAGCTTTAACCATTACTATTATCACCTAAGCTTGCTTCCAAAGGCACCAAAAGCACTTCAAGGCATCCATCTAACATCCACACAAGGGAAAATGGACATTTTCTACATACACAACATATGAAGGGGAAGTTCACTTTGTTTCATACACACATTTGCATCTTTTAACAAATCTAGACCACTATCTAGTACATCTTGCACAAGGCGTCCTAGGGCACAATTCTTACACACACACTCACCAAAACTACATGGATTACAAATGTAGTGCGGTGCTCGGTGTAATCTCACTCTATCGGGTGACTTAGAAGTCAGATTTGACTCCCCATATTACATCTTTCTTTTTTAGATTTGATAAGGTATTATTGGTTTTGCAGGTGATATTTATTTTTTCATTATAGGAACAACCGAAGCGATCGGAGGAGCGACATATAGGCGACCAACAAAAAATTATCAACAAGTCTCCAGAAATCATATTCTAAGCTACTACGTAGTCATGGGTGCCCAGTAGAGGTCTCTAGCACCTTAGGCTCCCTCACCCTTGTTCGGCACCCTAGTTCGACCTTATCCGATAGTCCCGATTATTACGGTGCATACTTAGGACAGTCTTCCCTTTTTGTTCATCAGATCTCCCTAACTCAAATTAGTTTAGGAAAAGTGTAAATCAACTAAATCCGTTCCTCTCTCTCTTGCACTTAGGGTTTCATATTTTATTAACTTATTTCTTGTGCCAAATTGTATCTAGTAGTTTTACTTCATTGTTTCTATTAGTTACTCTACAATATTAGGGTTTAATAATTCCATTTTGTTAAATCAATAGAATTAGACAGAGATATGAATGCCCTCGAGGATAGTTTAGAACACAAGAGGATTGGATCGGGTCGAAGAGTGGAGTGAACTTAGATACTCCAAAAATACTCTTGTTATATCTCATTGAAGTGTGATCTGTAGTGGATTAAATCCAAGTGTGCCCCCAAGAAAAGTTATATTACGAAAGGGTAATTGAACATTTTACCTCGAGCATAGATATACACCATGGGAAAGAAAAGTGATTATCGATAAGATGATATGGAATGATCATTAGAATTTCCTTCAAATGATGATATTGTTGAACTATGTTATTTAGTTGTTGATATTTTGTCAAAAAATTTACGAGTGTTTTGTTTTTTACCGGTTTTATACTATTTTTATTTTTTGAAACACATTTCAATGTTTTGAATTCTAAACATATTTGAATGTTTTTGTATTTTTAAACATATTTGAAAGTTTTTGTAAATTTTTGAAACACATTTGAATGTTTTTAAAAATTTTAGAGCATATTGAATGTTGTTAATTTTTGACTCGGTAAAGGGGTGCAATTTATGCAAGTCATGATTGTAAAAATTTCATTACATTGGAAGAATGTAGATGATATAATGATACAATGTATCACTCTACTCATGACTCCACATGACTAGGAAGATCAAGGTCTCTGGCGAGAGCCAAGAAAGACATGAGAACCGGAGAATAGTGATATGACAATGAAGATGATGGATGCAAAGTCACAAGGTGTAACAATGGTCCATTTGGGAAAAATATTATTCATCTCCAGTTAAGATTATATGACTGATTCCAAGATGATTTCTATTTATAGGTTTTTAATAGATTTATATTTATCGATAAACTTCTTGAATGACAAGATCCGGTTGAAGGAATTGTTGTTTCTCTTAACATAAACAACTTTTGAAGGATTTATTTTGTTCGTTTTTTTTTGAAAGGATCCCCTACATCTTGCCCCATGCCATCGGTAAAAGGAAAGGGCTCAACATCAAAGACAAAACTTACGCAAATAAGTATACCGCCTCTTTTCCCAATCTCATACTACTAGTAAGAAGTATAGGCTCATCACCAAAGACTGTGAAGGATGAAAGGTATAATGATTGATATAATTTTTTTGTATTTCAGATTGATTTTGCCTTATATGCTGATATTGTGCTTGTTGGGAAGGAACGTTTTGCCCCCAAATCCCAACCTCAAGCGACTAGTAGGATATAAGGGTTCAACACCATAGATTGAAATGGATGGTTAAAAGGTCAAGGTAAACAAATTTAGTGCTTTTTGTTAAAGAGAGAATTTTTTTGAAAGGAATATTTTTCCATCGGTAAAAAGCTTCAGAAAAAACCATAGGAAAAATATCTGGAATTCTAGAAACCATGACAAGGATAAGACACAAAACGCCTAATAGGAACAAGATTAACTTTGTCTTAAAAGTGAATAATGTGAAGAGATGAAGATGTCATGATGAAGATATCTACCAATGGATGAAACAATTAAATATTTTTGTTAAATGAATTGACCGTGCGATTAACCTCTCCTAGTGCAAAGAGAACTTGTGAACAAGTTGTTCTTACTTTTCCGCTTTTGATTTTCCAATAGTGTTTTAAGGAGAGGTTTGATATGGATTTTTATTCACCTTTTATGCTTTTTGATTATTTTAAATTTTGTGGATGACGGTTTGCAATAGAATCATCGGAGAGAGGTCTATGTTTATGAATTATGATTGGTCATGATGTACAATACTTGGGTGGACGAGGTCCAAGTCAATGGAGGGGATCAAAATATTTTTGATGAATAATTGATTGAAGGAGTCTTGATTTAAGAGACTTGGGCGACAAGATCCAATTCAAAGAGTGAATCAAAATATTCAAGGAGTCCAAAACTATGAGACTTGGGTGAGCGAGAACCAATTCAATAGAGGGAATCAAAAGATTGAATGCGTCTAGATTTACAAGAATTGGGTGGATGAGGTCCAAGTCAATGCAGAAAATCAAAAGTTTTGATAAGTCTTGAAGTACGAGACTCGAGTGGATGAGGTCTAAGCCAACAAAGTGAATTAAAAGATTCATCGAGTCCAAATTTATGAGACTTGGGTAGAAAAGATCCAAGTCAGAGAGAGAATCGAAAGGTTTGATAAGTCTTGGAGTACGAGACTTGGGCAAACAAATTACAAACCAACAAGCCAACATAGTGAATCAAAATATTCAATGAGTCTATATTTATGAGACTTGGGTGGACGAGGTCCAAGTCAATAGAGAGAATCAAAAGGTTTGATAAATCTTGAAGTATGAGACTTGGGCGAATGAGGTCCAAGTCAATGGAAGTATGATTGAATAAGTTTTTGAGGAGATTAAAAACCTATGTGATGTTAGAGGCAATTTGTCGATGAGGATAATATGTTGAAATTCCTATTCACTGTGAGTGGAAAGATGCAAGGAAAGAAGGATTGGTCCCTAGATGTGTATCTGAGGCTCCTTATAGGCCATAGAGAGAAAATATTCAATGTTTCTCCTTTTAGGAATTGGATTAAGTCGTTTGACGACAAATTTGTAATTAAATCTTGAAATGGTTGTGTGAGAATATTCCTAGGTATACACATCTCGTAGAGTGTACACATGTGGATGTCTTGACACGTAGTAATCGTCATTGATTGTTTAATAATGTTATGTAAATCACAAGAAGAATCTACATCGGATGATTGTTGTAACATTATTAAATTCCAGTTAGTCATTTGAGGTATTATGAACACGGAAGGATGCATTGTTGTAATTGTCTAAACTTGTTGTTGTTGTGTTTCTATAGTAAAACTAGGGATTTCAGGCACAAGAGAAAGCATTGAAAGGATAAAATCAAGCTCAACGGTGTTAGAGTCTTCATTTGTATCATTAGTTAGTAAGGAGTCTTGAAGTGAATCCAAGTTCTCGTTTTATATTTAAAGGTTGTTGTTTGAAAAATGTTCAATTTGATTGAACTAACAAAAAAACATCTGAAGGAGAAATTGATTGGTTTTGGTTTAAAGATCCTTGACTCTTATTGTCTTGATCTCATTGAGTTTTATCATTTAAAAGGTTTTGGACAATGTACAACTCTTCATTATAATTTGTGGTAGTTGGCGTGTTTTTATTTTGATAAACCGTCATCTATTTCTATTACTGATGACTCGTCGTCAATTAATTCTCGGACATAATGGTAGAAACTTGAATAATGATCCATAGAGTGGCCTTTAATGAGGTGGTATACCACTTGGCTTAGATTATCCTTCATAGAGAAGGGTATTGTGATTGGATGATCTGAAAATAGGCCAAAAATTTAAGCGGCCTTGGACCCCTATAGGCACTTGTAAAATAAACTCC
The DNA here is from genome assembly GCA_018340775.1 of Taxus wallichiana var. yunnanensis. Taxonomy (NCBI): domain Eukaryota; kingdom Viridiplantae; phylum Streptophyta; class Pinopsida; order Cupressales; family Taxaceae; genus Taxus; species Taxus wallichiana. The sequence continues at coordinate 875,301,636 of CM031235.1, read as the reverse complement.
ACATAATTATCAAATCAAAGGAAAATGAAATGGAAAAAGTGAACACCCATACACACACACAAGTTGATATTGGAGTTCAGAAAATGCCTACGTCTTCGGGTTCAAATGTTGAACTGATTCATTAACACTTCTGATTTGCAAACAAATACAATTTACAAATGAAGCTATGAATGTGCAACAATGAACCGATTGTTACAATTGATTCGAATGAATCCAAACTAGCCTCGAGAAGAACATATAGCAGTTGATTCCCAATGAATATGAACCGATCCTTCCAAAGTACAAATAGTCACGGTGTCCTTAGATTTCACCCCGAAATTTGGGACTACCCATTTAAAAAAATGTTCTTTTTAAAGTAACTGTGAGTCTTTTCGATTTCTTTTGCCGAGAAGATGTACGTATTACGTTAATTTATTCCTAGTGAATTATATGAGCCATTTTCGAAAAATACCCGGATGTTGAAACTCATTTTATCCGTCATTGCCAAGTTTTGTCTACGAGAATTTATTTATTTAATTATTTATTAAATAAATAATGGCCCGTTAAAGTAAATTGTGCTCGGTTGAATCTGTTGAAGTTTTGTATGTTAGTATTCACACATCTTAATAGGTTTTCACCAAGAATGAATTGAGCTTTTACGTGACTTCAGCAACATCTTTTCGTTTTATTTATTTCTTTTGCATTTTTCTCCGGTTTTCTCCACAGTTTCTCTGTGAAATTCCCCTAGGTTTTTTCCTTGTCCAGTATAGTCTGTTTAATTTCCTGAAGCATCTGGAGATCATCTATGGCCTCAGCACCAGAAGGAATCAACCTCAGAATGCAAACTTCTGACCAAAAAGATGAAGTCATGCACAAAAAGCCTCTCCTAGGCAAGTCACACTTTTTGGAATGAATGAGTTTAAACTACAATGAGATTTTTGGTAGTGGCAGGAAGGTGGGAATTTCTTATGTGCCTTATAGGTACTTTTTCCCATGAAGTCAAAGTCACTTAAGCTGCGATGGGAAAATTAGAAGGCAACAAGTAGGCGGGAATTTCTTACCTCCCTTGCGAGTAAAAATTCTCATTATAAAATAAAGAAAAATCACTTAAAGCACCGATGGGAATTTTTTGCTTGCCTGACAGCTAAACTTTTCCCACAAAAGAGCTTTATTTACCCAGGCAAGTCGCACATTATCAATGGAGGCTAATTTTAATGCAAGTCATACTTTTTGGAGATGTTTTAATTTGATAATAAGAATTTTGGCAGTGGCAGGCAGGCGGGAATTTCTTACCTGCCTTGCAGGGTAAAAATTCCCATTATGGAAGTCAAACAACTTAAGTGAAAGAAGGGATTTTTGGAGCTGCAATGCAGGGTAGAAAATCCCATCAAAGTTGACTTCTTATTTTTAGAAATCAACCTTGTCAAAAAGTGTGACCCATTTAGGCATTAAACAATGCTTTTAATAATATTTATTAATAGCTTCTCTGCCTAATTTTGGCGCCAGGAATGGGATGAAAGTCAATGCAAGAGGGTGAGCTAAAAATAGATCATGTATGCATGTTAAAAATAAATAAAATAAATTTATTTAAAGGCAATCCAACAACATGTATAATTAGGCGCTCAATATAAACATGATTGTTTATTAATTAAATTACCAAGAATAGGAAGGACAATTATTAAAAATAGAATGCGAGGGTTATATAAGTATGGAATGCCATAATGAAGAAGCAATCAATTATTTTTGCTAAGGATTGCAGCCTAGACAATTTTGATGCCAAGGAAAGGAGGATTTGTGCATCAGATGGTGTTTTTCATTGCCATGAAGCTTCAAGGTTTGGTGCCTAGGGTTGGAATAGCTTGATTTATGATATGATAATTATTTGCATGTTACTATAAGTTCCCAAGTGAATTTAAAAATATTTATGCTTGCTTTGCATGTAAGCAAAGCCTCAAATTTTAGGGCAGCAAGCTTCATATGCAGATTTTTGGTGATAGAAATCAAGTATTCATGCTCTGGACTCCATCTTTGTCTGAAATAATTGCAGGTATTCATTACAGGTGTTCATACAGGTGAAAGGGAGTTCAAATCAATGTTAGGTACATTGAATATATCTTCTGAATCTGAAGAAATTGCTAGATCTACACAAATTGATCTAGTTGCAAAGAATTCTAGCAGGATTAAAAGAAAAAGAACACAAACAAAGATTGCTCAGACAAAGATTGCTCTAGCCATGATGAAGCGTGATGAAAGAGAAGGATCAACAAAATCATGCATAGCTTCTAGATTTGCTGATATCAATGACACGAACATAGGCCCTGAACCCATCTCTGAAATAATTGACAGATCTAGGGCCGGAAATACATCTCTCATGCGGGCAATAAAAAACAGTGGAATTATTCAAGCATTAGCATTTCCAGTCACAACTCAGTTGCCTAAATTTTTATGGAGTGTGCAAGGTCATATCATCCTCTTTCTAGAACAATCCGAGATGCTACAGGAAAGACAATTATTAGGTTGGATGCACAGTTTATTAATTATTGTCTGAAGATTCTGACACGAATGGTGGTGATTGTAATTAGCATCTTTGGATGCGAAAATAGATGAGAGAAACACAAAGTAGATTGCGTGGGCATAATGAACAAAAAATATATGAAGAATCCCAGGTCCCCATTAAAGTTCCCAAGGACTCTTCCGCGATCCAACTTAGTGCGGAGGTGGATGATATCACTAAATTGATTTTCGGGTTAAGTGGAGAAGCCAATACTCACAACTTCCGGTCATGAATGTATGCTTTCGTGAGGACCATTGAGATCAAAAGAGCCGATTCAATAATCAATTGGGCCGAGAGATCATCGGTGAAAACATCGGTGAGCAACTTCAGAGTGTGAGGTGGAATTATAACTTCAAAATGACTTCATACTTGGTATATGTAGCAGCCTTGTAGGGTATATTTTCCAAGCTGGATAGACGAGGCGTACTGGTGAAAGATCCTATTTTTGAGTGCTACCCACCGTTGTGAGTCCCTTAATGCCACAAAGATTACAAAGCGGTCAACGATGGGTTCTTATGAATTCATCTATAAATTAAATAGGGATCGAAGACCAACATGGTAAGTAAAGAAGCTTGGGAAGCTGTATCCCAACATGGATGTATTTTCATCCAGTTTGCAGACTTCACCTATGTCGGGGTAATCGGATTTTGAGAGAACCAATAAAGTTACTGAGGTTTTTAGAGTATGAGCCCATGTTCTTCCCAAAGCATGGTTGAAATTTGACCCATATGGGGTAGCGAGGAAGAAAATATCCCAGGAATACTCACATGTGCCTTAGTTGGAAGACTTTTGGATGAAGTGTAGAAACGAGTATGAAATCAAAAGGAAAGACTTCAACAGGTAATCGATGCAACAAGTGTCTACTTATGGTTTGACACAAATACCTACGATCTAAGTAAATGATGGACATGTGATACTTGACTCATACCATCAGATGGGAGGGGATATAGCTACTCTTCAAGAAAAATAGTGGTGGTTGTCGACGATTGAAGAAAGATCTTCCACAATTCTAGTTAACACTTGAGCTGGTTTGTTGTGAAAGGGTATTGCTGGATGAAGCTTTGATGAATTAGATCACATGAAACTTTTCCATGAGGAGACTCCAACAAAAGAAAACATGAAAGTGAAAGCAACAAAAAGGTCAAAAAATCTAAAGTTCACAAGAAGTCTCACATACGGGAGAAGGACAAATGTACACGGCTATCGCGCTTAGTTCCGCTTCTCCAACATTAACTCATAGCACTTTAGCAGCCCCAAAACCCCAGAGAGATCTTATTGTTCTTCCTTTGAATCCATCGTCATTTGTATTTTCTCCTCAACCACTTAGGTCTTCACCTATCCATGCGGAGAAGTTGAAAGCACAGATGGCAGAGTTTGAAAAAGCATTGTCTTTGGACAATTCAGAGGGTGACAATCATAACATTGTGGCAAATTCGAGATAGAGTAGAATTAGAGCATGAGATGGTGGTGCACTCGGTGACTTCTCATTCCCCAAGAAGCAAATTTTCATCATGGTTATCTTTGCAGACAATCCCAAAAGCCAGAGAGGAGATCAACCTAGAGGAACATGACTTTCAGTTGCTCCTGAGTTTGGGCGGAAGAGATAGAAGACCTAAAGTTGCCAAAATGACTTCTAGGTTGATTATTGAGGAATCGAGACAAAAGTTCGCTGAGTTATCAATTCTAATAGAAGGAAAGCACAAGGGAGAGCTCATGACAGCTGATATAGCAGTGACCAAAGTGCCAATAGGTCAAACTACCATAGAAGGATTAAAGCAGGATACACAGACACTAATGAACGCTTTATTCCTTAAGGAGTAATCAAGAAACATGGGACCACGTCAAGTATATAAGGGCTTAGTACCTTGGAGATTGAGATGGATGATACGGGCACAAAGAAGTCAGATGCATGATATCAAGAAGTTAGATCTACAAAACTTAAACTAGATAAGATTAGAACACAATCTATGGGGTTGCCTGGACAGTCTGGGTTCCAAGAGGATTTCAACTCCCTTGGAGGATGTCAACCCCCGTGTCAGACAAGATAATTAGATCGTGAACAACAATAAAAATGACAAGCAAATGGAAATAACAAAAGTACTTAGCTCATGTCCTACTATGAAATGAACCGAATCCAGATGATGCAAGATAGGAGACACTTGCGAGAGCTTTCTTCTTATTTTTTGTCTAAAAATATATCTTTCTTTTCTAAGTCTTCCATTCCGTTCTTTGAAAATGTCTCCTCCTTTCTTTTTTTTTTTTTTTTTTTTTGAAATATGGGGGAAAACCCCATATTTATAACTTAGATATGAGACTAACTACAGGTTAGATGATACCTAGGGTGTAGTAAAGTAACCTGAGTTAGTGATGTGATGTGATCATGTGGGTCTCATAATTTGACTTATTAGGCAAAGTGGGGGACATGATTTGAATGGGTGGTGAAATAAAGATTTCATTTTTAAAAGAAAGTGTCGGATGGGTGCATTTTGAATTAAATTATTTGTGAGAGATGGGGGATGATTCCAAAAATTGAATTATCAAATGGGTCCATACAAAGGAGCCCATTGATAATCAATCAAATAATATGAAAAAATAGATAAGATTTTATTTAATTTAAGATAAAGAGAAGCGGGGATAGAAATTACATGAATATAAGATGTCGGAGGGGCACTATACCGAAAATAGGTGTCTACATTTGCCCCTTTTTGTTGAGTGGTTTACGATAGCAAGCCACGAGACAAAAAAAAAAGGGTTAGATGAAATATGTGTCCGAGGATGGATGAAGACATGACCAAAGGCAAGATGCCCCAGGAAAAAAAAATATCGCAATAAAAAAAAAGTATGGCGGTGACTCCAATATCACATCGGTAGAGGACAATTATGGTCTCAATGGAGACAAACAAATGTTCTACAGACTAGTGAGTGGGTGAAGACCACTGTAGTATGGACATAAACCATGATGACCAATGGGTCATGGGAAAACATCAAAATATGTGCAACTAAATGTGAAAGATGTGTGCAATCCTTTGTTTGCGAGGAATTGTGTGAAAAATCATGCATCCACAAGAGGGACATGGATGAAAACAATGATGCCCCAGCACAGGATATATACGCGACAAGTACAAGGATGAAAAAGGTGCATCATGATAGGGCACGAAGATGACATAATGGGAGATGGATGTGTAAATAAAATGCCCCAGGGGGAAAAATCATAAATGTACACATGATGAGAAGATAGGATAGAAAGATGAGATAAAATGACCTAAAGGTGTGATAAATATGATGGCAATCATGTTTTATAAGAATGATGCATAAGTGTTAGCAAATTAGGAGGTGAAGAAGACAAAAAAGTCTTATTTCTTCGGTAAGCGTGATAGAGATACTTTTGCGTCAAAACAAAAGCAGAGAAAATATTCAAGGAAGAGAACAAGATTAGATAGGTGATGTCCATTATGGTATCTTCCAAGACAAAAAAATGTCAAAAGAAGATGGGAAGAGATTCTTAGAAATGGATATGATGATGTCCCTGAGAGGACTAACGAAGATAAAAGATGTGACAGGGTTCTCAAAAAGAGAAGAGGTCAATGTGGCAAAGAGAAGAAAAAAAAATGGTAATGAAAGGGATGGATAACGATACGTAAATGAAGAAACATCGGCATTGACTATGAATGCCAAATGTAAGAGATGTCGAGAAAGAGAAAAGGGAATAGACAGGAGGATTGGTTGATTATGAGAAGAGCAAGAAAGATTGAATATGAAGGTGATAAGGACATGCAATAGAGGGATGAAGATGGAAGAGGAGAAAATAAAGAGTGAAAGGGGAGGAAGAAGATAACAAAGAAGGATTATGAAAAAGGACAAACAAAGAGAAGACAAGAAAAGAACAGAGCAGAGGATGAAATCATGAAAAAGGAGAGAGTTATTTAAAATGAAAGATGTGATGAAGATTGGAGCAGAGGAAAACAAAGAGGTAATGGAAAATGAAAGAGATGATAGAGCAAAGAAAATTGAAGGAAACAAATCATAGTGAGGAAATCCAAGGCAAAGAATATGGAACTGACCACATGGAAATGCATGTGGATGATGAGATGATAAAGGAAATGAGATAACGTTGAAGAGTCAGGTTTTCGATGGGGAAGTAAGGAGGAAGTGCGAGGTAAAATGGGGAGAAAGACGATATAGAGGAAGTAAAATAAGATGAAGATCAGAAAGGAGGAGAAGACAATGAAGAAAATTATGCTAAGGAAGTGAACCAAGAATGAAGATATTTGGTAAAGAGTGGGAAGCATAAGGAACGTAAAGAGAAACTTGAGGGAAGGAGTGACATCAATTGGAAAAGAAATGGAGATGCATGAGATGAGGATATGCTGATGACGAGAAAATAGAGAGAAGGTGTATGATGAAGACAGTGAAGAAATTGGCAAGGAAGAATGGAAGATAGAGAGGTGGCGAGGAAAAAGAAAGGATGGGATAGGAGAGGCAATGCCAGTGAATGGATGTTAGGAGAAATCCACCGATAATGATCAGTAGGAAAAGATGAGACAAAAGATAAGACAAGGGAGAAAGTAAACGAAGAACGGGGGGGGAATGCCAATGAAGGGATGTTAGGAGAAGTCCTCCGATAATGATCAGAGGACATAGAGGAAGGAAGGAATGAAGATAGAATGGAGGAGGTCAAAGAAAAGGATTCAGGTTGTGTAAAATGAGGATGAGTGATTTTTAGGAGAAGTCCACCGATAATTACTAGCACATAAAAAGGAAGGATATGATGAAATAATGTTAGGAGAAGATCAATGACAATGACGTGTAAGTATGGGGGTAGATATGTGGGAGAACTCTAGAAGATGGAGTGAAAAGAGTAAAGAAAGGAGGGATAACGATGTGTAGGAAGATGAAGATGAGGAGAGGATGCAGTGGATGAGAATGGATGAGAGAGAAATGAAGAAACAAGACATGAAATGAATGGAGAAGCAATGGTTAAGTAAGATTACCTAGCGATGGATGATGGAGATGAACAAGGGACTAGTAGGAAGTGGTGTTTGCGAGAATGAAAGAGGAGGTGAGAGGATGTGATGGTGGGGAATGCCGAGAAAATGTAGATGGAGAGAATGTGGGGTAGTGGGGGAGTGCAGGATGACAAATCATGCTTAAGAGGGACTCTTAAGTAAGATCACCATGCATGCGGGGAGGATTTAAGTAAGATCACCAAACCGGCAGTGATGATATGGAAGGAGAAAGACAACATTGTATCGGATGTAGGTGTGGAAGGGTTGGTTGGAATGGATGGATATGATGAGAGGGAAGAGATGGAGACAGAAGATGATGAAGAGATGATGGGAGATGGAAGGATCAGATGGCCAACCATTCTTAAGAGAAACTCTTAAGTAAGATTTCCTTGCGATGGAGATGGTTAAGTAGGATCGCCAAACCGAAGAAGAAGAATAATGATGAAAAGACTGAGCAGTGTATACCAAAATGGAACAAGAGATGAAAGGAGGTGATAACAATGATAACAAGGAAACAGAGGGGTGTGACATGAATGGATGGAGGAACATATGCAACGTAGATGGAGAGTGTAAGGGAAATCCTTAACTAGGATGCCCACATGTGTGGTAGTGATGATGCAAGAGTGTTAAGCAGAAAAGGAAGAGTGGAAAGACGTTTGTGGTGGTGGTTGTCATCTGTTGAAAGAGGAAATGGTGGAGAAGCTTCTATAGTGGGAAGATCCAAGGAAGAAGATATACCTTAACTAAGGTTCTCTGGCTATATGGATGGTTAAGCAAGATTGTCAAACCGAAAGCGGAAGAGAAAAAGAGAAACTCAAGAGGAAAGATAGGTAAGATATCTTGGCGTCGTGCAAGGGGACAGAAAGGTGAGAAGGATGATGTGGAGACAAATGGTGATAAGTGGACATGGAGAGTGAGGATCAATGGATCAAAGATGGTGTTGAACATGTTGAGAGATAAGGAGCTGCAGGATAATGAACTCACCTTGAGAAGGACCCTCAAGTAGGATTCACAAACTGCAATGGTGATCAAGTAGAATTCACAAACCGAAGAGTGTATTTGCAAACACATTCATGGATATGATGGATAGATATAAAATTCATAGTGTGTAATTTGATATGAGTTTTATAAAAGATGGTATGGATGAGATGAATGGAACATAGTTGTAGCAAGGGTGTACAGGGAAACTATGTTTCAAATTGGATTGGAGATAAACAAGAAAAGGCTACCACTCAAGGCATTGCACTTGTATCCAATAACATGTGTTAATACATAACCAACGATAGTTAGTTATACCAAAAGATCATGAGGGAAATATGGATGAAGGATGCTCATAATCCTAATATTGACATGACAAAGGGATCAAAGATGTGACTTGTACACGGGAAGAGGGATCTCCAAAAGTGGTGTTCTTTAAGTCTATGCCCCAGCTCTGGGAAAGGGAAAGAGCAATAGCAGAAAGCTGATCAATGCGGGAAGCTTTCGGAAAATGTTGATAAAATGAAGGTTGATCAATGCGGAAAACCTTCCAGATGCCATAATAACAGAGTAGCCATCCTTCAAGGGTATGGTCTACTTTACACATAATATGGATGGAAAGAATAATATGATAGCCATCCTTCAAGGGATCGGTCTATTTCTTTTGATTTTGATTTGATTTTGATTTGTATACTTTTTTTTTTTTCTTTTTGCATGAACAAGCTGTCCTTCGAGGGATCAGTCTATTTTTTATAACTTTGATTTTGCCTTTTACATACTTGAGTTTGAGCTTTGCATGGGGGAGAGCTAGGAATAGCTAAGTAAACCACTTAAGAGGGGATAAGGAATGTACAAGAGACACCCTGGACCCTTCGCATGGCTGTAATAGGAGAACGAGAAGGTAATGGATGTAATGGTTACGAGATCACATTAAAGTAGTGAAGGCGGATCACATAAGTCAGATTATTATAGTGATAAATGGAAGGGGATAAAGATGGTAGAACAATCTAAGGATGTAACTAATTTCTCATTGGTAAATATGCTAACAGTAGATTGGTCACAAGTGCAATGCATTAAGAGGTTACGTCTCTAGTTTTATCACCACGAGAGGGAAGACATTGAAGTTGCAATAAGATGAGATGATAGACAAGTAAGAAATAAAACTAACATATGACCACAATGGTGGATTTAGATGAAAATGAATGATGATGCCCCAAGAGAGACATAAACATAGAAGGACAATCATGGCCTCAAAGGAGGGCTTGATGCAATAAATGGTGTCCCAAAAGAGACACACATATAGCCACAATGGTGGACTTTGAAATAGATGGTGCCCCAAAAGAGACACAAATATGGAAGGATAATAATGGCCTCAAAGGAGGGCTTGATGAAATAAATGATGTCCTAAAAAAGACACACATATAGCCACAAAGGTGGACTTGGAGAAAAAGGTCCCTCAATGGAGAAACAAACATGGCCTCAAAGGAGGGCTTCAATGAAAAAGATGATACCCCTAAAAGGAGCACAAACATAAAAGAACAAGTATGGCCTCAGATGAGGGCTTAGAATGAGATGGGGATTTGGATATAATTAATTTAGATTGGATGGATGTGAAGAAAGGTAGATAAAACAATGTCAAAGAGTGAAGTCCCCTAGTAACAAGGGGGTTGTACAGATGAGATGTTCAAGGGCGAGGGAAGATTATTTCCCCAATGGGTTAAATGTGAAGGAGGTAAAGGATGTCGAAAGAGTTTTAGATGAGATTGTTTTAGATTTGGATGGGGTAAACGATCGGAGACCATTAGTGTGTTTAACAAGATAAGCGGTATTGATGAACAATGGAGGGTATTCCTTAGGAAGAATGACATGGGCTGGATGAATATTAAAGGATGATGTGGATGGAGGGATAATGGGAGATCTTCCAGATGGGATATGGATTGGATTCAAGGTAGATAGAGAAGGAACTTTCCCCTGAATGAGGAAATCATCTTTCTCAATAAGGTTATGGATGATTGACCAAAAGGCCTTACAATGTTCGATGTCATGACCTGGGGTATGATGATAAGCACAACTGCAATTAGGATTGAACCATGATGGCTTGGGACCATAGGATTAAAGGCTTTAATAGGAGGAAGTTTGATGGCAGATGTTTGAGTTAAATGTCGAAAAATGTCTGCGTATGACCCCATTGAAGTGTCATGGGGAAGGTAACTCTTGTGGGTTTTGATAGGATGTCTCGACTTGGAGTTAGGAGAAAACGTAGATGTAGATTGGATGTGTGAATTTCATGTGTTTTGGAGGACAAATCAAATTTGGTTGAAGGATGGTATTGTTTGGATGTGGATTGATTGTTGCAAGATGTTGTAGATGGAGAAACTGATCTTGTCCTGGATGTTGTGGCATTGGATTGTTGAGAGAGGAAAATCTAAATGTTTCCATGGATGCACGCAGGGGACTGTCGGGGATGTTTTCCCAGCCTTAGACTTTGACCGAGAAGATTTACCTCTAGCAGGGATGACAATAATTTCAACCGGAGGATCTGATAGCGGTGGTGTGGTTATTAATGGAGAAAATGTCCTAAAACAAGATGAAGATGTTAATGAAGATATAGGTGTTTGTATGATGTGATTAATGATATCTATGTGAGACATGGATTGTTTCGATTTGGGCATGGAAAGAGATGATTTTTAGAGGGAGAAGATAAAGCAAATTTATTTGATTTAGGTAGAGGTGTTGGTACAGTAGGTGATTCAAGGGTATATTTGATAGGGTTGCAGATCGAGAGGATTTGATTGATGTGATAGGAGGATTGGGTAAAGAATATTGGGGTAGACTAGGTGATGTGGCCATGGGAAAGGTTTCAAGGTAGAGCTAGGTGGATTGTTGATATGATATGTATAGGGGTAGCTGGGATAGATAAAGATGTAGACATTTTTTGAATATGTGGAGATGTGAGTGACGTGATGACCGATGGAGTAGACCTTATGGGTAAGGGTAATGTAGCAAGTGCAGGGACATTTTGGATGTAGAAGTAGAATGGATTGGTTGTTTCATAAATGTTTTGAGGGGTAAGAATGATATTTTTGATAAAGGGATTGATGTCGAAGATAGGGTTGCAAGGGTGCATGTTGTAGAACTGGGTTTAGTTGGGATGGTTGTGAGCAATATAGGTGTAGTAATAGGTGTATTTGATGAAGATGTCGGTGAATGAATAGGTGTGAGAGACGTAGGGATATGTGTGGATATGAGTGGAGCCAAATAAGTGCTAAGGATGAATCTAATGTGATAGATTGGGGTATGTTTGAAGTGGCGGAAATGGATGATATAGTTGAATTTGATGTGGATGTGGCAAGGATAGGAGAAGGTACAAGTTCAGGACAGGTAGTGAAAATTGATGTAGGTGTAATTGTTCTAAATAAGGGATGGGAATAATGTCCACTTGGGGGAACATGTGGAGTTGATGACAAGATGGGATCTTGATTGACAGTGTCAACCATACAAGCGTTTGATAGTTGAGATGTAAATGGGGTGACGTGATTTGTTGGTGGTTGATTAATCTGTGTAGTGGAGGTATCAATTTGGATATCGCCTTGATTTACAAGTTGTTGGACATGATCTTTGAAGGAATGACATCTCTCAATGTCATGACCTTTAACTTGATGATATTTACAAAAGTGGGCCTCGTGATACCAAATAGGCTTGGCTTGCGAGTTTTCTACGGGTCGTATGGGAGGCAGTTGGATAGAGTTTACACTCATCAACTTATCAAATATAGAACTATATGATTCTCCTAAGGGAATGTAATTGGATGTTGATTGAGAAGATTGTTGTTGAGACCATGTGCTTGGTGTAGATGGGGATGAGGGTTTAATGACCACAGTGTTGGCCACAATCTTGAACTCGCCATTATGTGTGAATGGTTTCATGGATTCGATTTTTGATTTAGTTGAACTTAATTTAAGATGACCCTACTCAATGGCATGGGTTTTGAGCTTGCGAGCCATTGTGAAAGCTTCATCAAAGGTTCAAAATGATTGGATCTACAAAGTGGATGATATATGTTTGGCACACGAATGCGAGAATAAGTCGATAAGTTTGGTTTGTGGGATAGTGAAGGATAGTTGATTTATAACAACATGCCATCGTGTGACGAAGTTGGCGATGGGCTCATTTTCATACTTTGTCGAATGGTATATAGATCAGCGATAGTGGTCTTGCGTGCGATATTGATAGAAAAGTGTTCTAAGAACAACTGTGCAAGTTGAGTGAAAGATAATAAGGAATGTCGTGGGATACTAGTGGTACCAGTCCAGCCGGGACCAGACAGAGACATGGGGAAAGTGTGAAGAAGTAAATCATGATCATGCACAATGAGACAACATGCATGTTTAAATGCGAGGAGATGTTGTTGGGGATCTTCTTTATTGTTGAACTTATTAAATGCAGAAGCTTCCAATGAGGGGGATAGGGTTTAATTGGAACCGATGGATGAATTGGTTCATTACAAATTTGTTCATAGGATAAGGTGTTCTTGGGTGGTATGGTAAGGGTTTCTAAATTGGCTAACCGATTCATTAAGGCGTGAATTGAATCACTCGAGGTGTTGTAAGGTTGAGATTGGATTGGTTGTGTGGTTTGAAAAGTAGTTTGATAAGGCGAATAATAAGTTTGTGGGTGTGTGGGTAGTTGAGGAAGCATCTGATAAGGTGGTTGATAAGTTTGTGAATAGGATGTTTGTGGAATGGTTTGATAAGACCTCTGATTAATTTGTGAATATGTAGATGTTGGAGGAGTTGTTTGGCAAAGACTGACATATGTCACAGGTTGGGATTGTGGCATAGGCTAGTGTTGAGCAATAGGGGCATGCCGATAAGTGGGGATATGTGTGTTAAGGGGTTGAGACTGTTGGAGCATAGGATGGGTAGGGATGTAGGTATTCAAAAGATGAGATTGTTTGATGGGCATACTAGTGGGGGATGAAATAGAATTGACAAAAAGGGATGTGGGTGGAATGTGATCCACCAATTGAGGAGATTGGGAGGATTGAGAGATTGTAGGGGATTTTTGGAGTAAGAAGTCATACATGGGGTTAGGAGGCGATTCGAGTGTATCTAGAGGAGCAGGAGATGGTGGTATGATTGATTTAGGAAGACTTGGCTTGACGGGGGATAGGAGGGTTGGTGTCAAGGTGGGGAGAATTTTGTATGACATGGTTCTCATGAGGTGAGACCATGGAGACTAGAGATTGGCTGACCGATGACGTGGTTTTGAGCTTAGAATCCTGTTGAGTAAGATCATCAGAAGAAGTAACTTTACTAGATAGAGTAGATTGTTTGTTTGTCTCGATTTGGGAGAGAGCGACAATAGGTGTGAAATAGAGGAACATCTGTTTGTGTATATTATTGACAAACAAATCAAGCAAAAATTTTTAGCATCATGATTAGTTTAGAGGATGTAAACAGAAAAAAAAAATAAGTAATGAAGGTGCCTAAAGGAGTCTAAGGCTGGTTTCAGGCAGTTATGGATTGGGAGATGTCTGAGGTGATTTCCTGTTGGGTGTTTAAGTCCCAAATAGTTAACCAAGTGAGAGGAATGTTTGGATGTATTAATTATGTTTGTGTAGTCTAAAGGCGTGTGTGATAAGTGAAATGCAGAGAGTTAAATCCTTTTACTTAAGCTATGTGATCAGGCAGGATGCAGAAGGTTCATTTTAGACCAAAATGAAATGTGACGTTTGATGTAGAAAAACACTCAGGAAAGGGAAAATTTGATGCAAAAAAGAGAAAATAGAGAAAAATGAGAAATACCTGGAGAATCACTTATCGTGGTTATTTAAGTGCGTTTGATAGTGATGTATTTAGAAGCACCGGTTAATGACCGAAACGCCCGGGTACCCTGAAATGGCACCGTTTATGACCTGAAATTACACCGTTTGACTGCAGGAGGTCGGTAAAGGTTTTTTTTTTTTTGTTTTTTTGCGGTGTGTTTGATTTGAACATTGGTCTTTGACAGTGTAATTTAGACTTTTTCCTGCAAAACAAATATAACCATTAGTGGATATGAGTTAAAAAGATATAAAAAGGATAATAAAACAAAACATTCTAATATTTATATGCAAAATAAAATCCTCGGTGTAGGATATTAATCTAAAAAATTTTGTCATTTGTATGTTAATTAGAATAAACAAACAATCGAAACTAAATCAAATGCAAACTAAATTATAAACTAAACGATGAAATAACTATGATTTAATAATGAAATAAATGATGAAATAATAACTAGATAACTCTCAAATAAATATTCAATGTAAATATTAACATGGAATGATAAACAATATAATGTGATAATGCATTCAAAATAATGAATTACGACATGCACTATACAAATGACAAACCAAACGCTAACTGACTAAAATAACAATTAAGCACCTAAATAATAAAACTACGTTATCCAAGCAATATGAACATGTAAGTTGCATTTATTTAACAACTTATCAAATCTAAACAAATTTCACCAACAAATGTTTATTAACGACATAAAATATAGTTGAACGTTAGATATTGGATGTCAATTAATGATACAATGAGATACGACGTCTAATCAATGGGACAGAAAAAGGAAATATCTTATCACCCTTTGTTGTTAACACTTCCTTATCTACTTTTTGATACTTTACAATTGGTCCTACTGACACATGGATATGGATTTTTACATTGACGATGACATAATGAGAATTGTAAATGAAAAATACATGCTTGGAAATTGTAAACTACTTGCTATAAGGAGACTACCCAGCTACCAAATTCTACTCCAATATTGAATAACTATGTTCTATGTTCAATGTAATAGCTACCAATGGTGATAAATATGTTTGAATGAATTATAATTCAGTTGCTATAAAAGGACTGTACAGTCATTATCAACAAAAGCTCGCGTGAAATGGAAACTGAACTGGAGATAATTGGATGTTGGTAGCTGTGCGTGGGGGTTGAGTGGGGAGTCGTGAGGAAGACGAGATGGAAGAGGGGAGATATGGTGGTGGGCGTGATGGAACTCGGAGTAGGGAAGGAAAGGAGAGGGAGTGGACGTGAAGGAGATGAGTGGATGGGAGGTAGCATGGGGAGGACTGTAGGAATAGTGGGTGTAAGGTGGCAGGGAGATGAAGCCGAGGGGAGTGGTGAGGAGTTTGGAGGTCGGTGGTGAAGTAGAAAGGAATGGTGGTGAAGTTGGAGGCGATGGTGTAGTGGTGCTCGGGGGAGGAAATTGGAGTGGGGAGAAGGGATGTGAGATGATGGGATGGGAGGAGTGAGGGAGAGGAGAAGGAGATGGGAGATGGGGAGATGGGTCTATGGTGGAGGAGTGGTAGGCATGGGAGGATGATGGGGCAGGATAGGTAAGGGAGATGGGGCCTAGGTGGGAGGAGGAGAGGGAGAGAGGAGTGGGATGGTAGGTGGGATCCATGCAGTGGGAGGAGAGGGTGAGTCGGAGATGACGGGAGAGGGGGATGTAGTCTTGGGGGAGAGAAAGTGGATCAGATCGGGTGAGTGAGAGAAGGGACGGGGGAGATGAAGAGGGAGTGGGGGAGAGAGGGAGATGGTGGAGAAGGGACAATGATGTGAGGAGGAGAGGGAGAGGAGATGTGGGTGGCGGGAGGAGGCTAAGGTAGGAGAGATGGGAGGAAGGAGGAGAGAGAGAGGAGGCATGTGGCTTGTGTGGGAGATGGGAGGAAGGGCAGTGGTGTGAAGATGGGAGAGTGGGGTGGATAGAAAGGAGAGGGGGAGAAGAAGGGAAGGGAGACGGTGGATGGTGAGGTGGGAGCTCGAGGGGAGTGGTAGGGAGGAATGGAGGTTGAGAGGACGTGACGGTGAAGGTGGGAGAGGTGAGAGTTGGGAATGGTGGATGAGTGGAAGCTGAGGAGAGTGGAGAAGAGAGGGAGATGGTGGGGTAGTTGGTGGGGAACGGAAATGGAGGGATGGAGTTGGTCGATGGGTAGGAATGGGTTTCAGGAGGAATTTTCAATGGTATATGTGAGGTGAGGTGGCTAGTTTGGCCAAGTTAGCCGAGCTAGGGGAATTAGGGGCTAGGTAGGATAATAATTTATTTATTGAATTTAAATTTGATTTTTTTTATAATTTTAATTCCAATTTAATTTTTTCTTTTATTAATTGTTATATTTAATATTAATTGTCTCTTTTTTAATTATTTAAATAATAAAAATTAATTCTATACTAACTTCAAAAACAAAACTTCAATTTTTATGCTATTGCAAAAAAGAAACAAACGATAAAACTACTTACTTCAGCGGAGACAAAAAAATTACAAAAGGTAAGTGACACGTCAAACAGAGAAAGATAGTATTAAACCCTGTGAACATGTGAGTCAAAAAAATAAATGATGCAAAATATAAGATATGACGAGCACTAGAAGAACAAGGTTAAATTTCTAGATTCATATCCCATGTGGGTAAATAGAAAACAAAGAGCACGTACCTCCGAGGTGACTAAAACGATGGATTATACTAAACTAAGATCAACGAATATTAAGACCATGCAAACAAGCAGGTTAGATAAAATAAGTAAAATAACAAACAAAACAACCAGATCTAGGGTCTGGTCCCACCGGGCGTGCCAAATGTAGATCTATGTTTCCAGCTTCCTATCCAGGTGAGTGTTCGAGTAATCAAGAAACACGAGACCACATCGAGTATACAAGGGCTTAGTACCTTGGAGATTGAGATGGATGATACGGGTGCAAAGAAAGTCGATGCATGATATCAAGAAGTTAGATCTGCAAAACTTAAACCAGATAAGATTAGAACACAATATGGGGGGTTTCCGGATAGTGCTTTGGTTCCAAGAGGATTTCAACTCCCTTGGAGGATGTCAACCCCATGTCAGACAAGATAATTAGATCATGAACAACAGTAAAAATGACAAGCAAATGGAAATAACAAAAGTACTTAGCTCATGTCCTACTATGGAAATGAACCGGGCATCCAGATGGCAAGATAGGAGACACTGTCAGAGCTTTCTCTTCTTTTGTCTAAAAATATATCCTTCTTTTCTAAGTCTTTTGTTCGGTCTTTGAAAATGTCTCCTCCTTTCTTTTTTTTTTTTTTTTTTTTTTGAAATATGGGGAAAACCCCATATTTATAGCTTAGATATGAGACTAACTGCAGGTTAGATGATACCCAGGGTGTAGTAAAGTAACCTGAGTTAGGGATGTGATGTGATCATGTGGGTCCCATAATTTGACTTATTAGGCAAAGTGGGGGACATGATTTGAATGGGTGGTGAAATAAAGATTTCATTTTTAAAAGAAAGTGTCGGATGGGTGCATTTTGAATTAAATTATTGATTGGTGGAAAAGGGGAAGCGGTTAGAAATTTCAGTTTCCTTCTACATTAAGATCCTCAAGCTCATGCTAAAAAGGATGCAGTTGCTGGAAAGTAAGATGGGAGAAGTGCCGAGAGAGCATCCCAGATGAATTACCTGCTTCCCATGAGGAATTTATTCTGGTTATGCGGAAAGAAGTTGATGAAGCCACCATGCCTTTCACGATGGATTCAATTGGCATACTCATAAAGCTTTAGGAAGATGTTGAGGGATATGGGCCTAGTTTAGAGAAGGTAAAGGCTAACACTGCTTTGCTTTGTCCAGAGGGTTGTTGCAGTTGAAAACAGAGAGATGCTATTGTTAAAACAGATGGGAAGATGTTGAATTACATGTTTGACAAGTATATTCAATATCATAACAAAAAGAAAGTATAGATGTTACAACTGGCAGATCTTCATTCTTCTCTTATTTTCTATGTTCCCGGATGAAAATGTAAGATTAAAGTTATTGGTTTAAAAACCATTACTTTAAGTTATTTGGAAAGATTCTTTAAGATAGGTGACATATGTGCACAATTTTGGCTTAAACTCCTAATGCATGTCACTAAGAGAGGAATTCTAGGAAGATGATTTCCAAATGTTCCCTTTATTACTTCTTCATGTTCTAGTTCAGTTGTAGTTGCCCATTTGTAATTTACCCTCTACACACTATAAGTAGAGGAATAACCTACGGGTTAAAGGGATCGAAATTTTTAATCAACATTCTTGTGTTCCAGACTTTGAGCTGAAACCCCTGATAGCTTTCTGCAAGTAGAGGAATAGAGAAGAGATTTCCAGAGAACTTTGTGTCAACGGTGCATTTGTCTTTTATTTCTTTTTAGATCTATGCATAAACTTTGTGTTGTCTTAGATCTAGATCTGAACTTTCCCTTGCTTCAAATTCTACGTTTTAAGATCTATTTGTTTCATCCATGTGCATGTAATCAACTCTGTCAACTATTGGTTAGGTTGCACATTTCCTTTCCTTTCTTCTTGCATTTAATTATTTCCCTTTCCTGCACATATTGCTTACAACTGCTTACTTGCTGCAAAACTGTCTAGCTATGGTTCATGAGCTACATAGTTAAAGTAATACCAACAAATAGATATTAGGAAATACAACTGAAAAATCTTACACGGGAGCCTCACCAAGAAAAATGAGGGAGATTTATCTCATGAATGCCTAGGTTTTCAGCTATGCATAAAATCTAGCCAACAAGTCACCTCCAAGAACATCTACCACTCTATTGCACGGCCTTAGGAAGCTTCTACACAGAGTGAAGATCCGAGCTGAATAATGTGTAGAAGAAAAAATGCCCTAATTTATTTGCACTGGATCCAAACCAAGATATAAAAGTGATCACACACCGAGTTGATTCAAAATGAATCCAAACTAGATAACCAAATGACCATAGTTCTAGTTGATTCTCAATGAATCAAACCAAAAAGAAGATGACCACATATCCAGTTGATTCACAATGACTCCAAAATGGAAAACAATATGATCACATAATGATGAACTATAATGTTGTAAAATGGTAGTTAATCTAACTATGAATAGTAGTAAATAATAGTAAATAAAAACAATAACTAAATATAAAAAGTGACCCAAACAACTAAGAAATTAGATATGTAAAACCCTAAAGTATAAAGAGAGTTGGAAAGAACTCAACTGATTCGATGAGCTTGTTGGTCATGTCACAAAGAAGGCCGGAGAAAAAGGTGGAGGAAACAATTGTGCCGAAGTCCAAAAAAGTGTAGATTTGGGAAATCTTAGTGGACTGGAATGCGTGGATAGGTACATGGGCACCTATGGGTGCCCTAGTCTATAATATACATGCCCCGGTGCGTGAAAAAACTCTGTAACCTTCCTCTGTGGTGTTGCTTAATGGTTTCCTACCTTCACTTTCTGTCACACTAACTTTGTTGCACTACACCGTATGTCGTTGGTAATCGGTGATGAAGAAAAGATGTGCAAAACCCATAGACAAACATCAAAACCTAAAAAAGGATGCATATGAAGGGGTCAAACTGTCCTCAACTACCACAATGGTGGACTTATAAACTATGCACTGCACTACATCTCAGACCTGATGTAGTTCTATGTGCTTGTGTGTGCAATCATGCCCTAGGTGCTCTTGTGCCATTCACACTTTGTGAAAGTAGTGAGCAATAACTATGTGTAAAAATGTAATAAAATGGTGGATGGAATAAAATAAACTTCCCTCCTATGCAATGTGATGCAGATGAACCAACCTTGTGCCTTGTGATGGAGCTAGATGGATGCAACCTTAGGTGATGATAATAGTGCTTAGTGCTTCGTCCCTCATTATGGTTTCATAACTTTATATTTATATGGTTCTTTTGATCTATTTTACTGAATTAACCCCAAAAAGGCCGACCACAAGAAATATGAAATGTTCAAAAGCTAGAAAGTACCCAAAAAGTGGCAAGAAAGTGGGAAAAGGATTAGGGCACCCCGACTGGGACTAGGGCACCTGTTGGCACCCCAATTAGAGATAAAACAAAGCAAAATGGTAGAACTAATGGGTGAGTATATGGGGATTTCGGCAATGATGACATCAAACAAAGTAAAATGGCCAAAAGACGAGGGTTAATTAGTACTTTCTTCACTCAAAAACCATATGAATAGTAGCATGATACTGAGACTAAATAATATCTAAAGTGCATGATTTAGTGTCTACATTTTCCCCACTTTATGTTGGTGAGTGGAATGCTCGGTAACATAAAGTAGATAGAGATGCGTACTTGATGTCCATGAAGATTATAGTAGAAAACATGCCAAAGGACTAGACAAAGCGTGGAATGACAAAAAGATGATAGAGCTTGGAAACTAAAGATTTAAAAGCACAAAACAAAAGTGATGAGAGTGAACCTTGGGAGGAAACATGTGTGCAGTTGCTGATGTGTGTGATGTATCTGCATAGTTAGCATATTGTGTGATGTTGCAAAAATGTTTGTTGTTTCCCTCAATGTTGTAGTTATTTTTACTACTTGCTTCTCATACGGTCGGACCTGTAAGGAGAAGATGATCAAGAAGTCAAATACACATGTATATATGTAAAAACACATGTAAAAGACACATGTATATGTATGTAAGATTATGTAAATGTAAAATATGCAAATGAAAAATGGAACATGTGCACCTGATCCGTGATGAGAGAAAGGGTGTAGAAAGAGGATATCCTATCCTGGGTTTTGGGCGATCCAATGCCATAGGCCAAAGAAGTATAGGGAGGAATTCTATTGTATCCTCCAACCTTTAATTGCTTCCCTAAACATGTATGAAGAGATCTTTGTATTGCCTAGTTTTTGGGTGATCTGATGCCACTGGCTGAAGTAGTGTAGAGAGGAATTCGATGTATCCTCTAACCTATAACTTCTCCCTAGAATGCTAAGGAAAATCATGTCTTGTAAAAGCCGTTGTGTACGGGGTTTGTAGATTTATCTGAACCCACTCGTTGTATAACCCACAATGCCAAGGGTGGAAACTGAACTGAACTAAACTGGTGTAGAAGCAATGTATAATATGTAAACCCCAAATGATGCCCCCTCTTTGGGGGCACATGTGATGTCACTGATAGGAGAATGCGGCCCCAAAAGAGGACCAACCACATGAAATCTGTAACTCTACCCTGTAGCAGGAAAGGAATGCGCTTGGTAGAGGCAAAGGCACACACAAATAGGAGGCTAGCCAAAGACAAGTGTTAGTAAAACAAACATTCACGTATAAAACAACTAAACTACAAAGACAATGTATAAGATAGAATGCAAGTACACATGGAAGAAGACTAAGTAAGCCACACAAAGTGGGTTACAAACATGAGACATCACTCACAATGTCGCAAGACACGCAAGGCCATCATGGCCACATACAAAAAAATAAGTGTGCACACAAAATAAAGGGCAAGACTCGCATACAATAGGTAAAGCTGTAAAAAACATGTACAAACAACAGATAACCATAGAAGCAAGTAATCTTGTAAACAAATGTTGCACATGAAGCACTTGTTAACATATTATAAAGATAACCAATATGTCAAAATCATGTATAACCATGTAATATAGAGTGTTAAGTACAAAATGAAACAATAACACCTGTGAGAGATGCGAATGTGGATGCCCCCAATGACCAATGTAGGATGGGTAGAAGGTGAGCATCTGTATTACGTGAAAAATACATGTATCTATGATCAAAACTAAGCAAAGCCGTGAACGTGCATGTGTGTATGGTATAGATAAATGACATACAAGATATCTAATTAGCATGTGTAATAAAACAACCATATACAAGCAAATGCAAGAAAGAGTAAAAGAAACCAAGATATGTAATATGTTGTGGATGGATGGAATGGAATGCAAGATGGATGATAGGATCTACATGCCCCAGTGAATGGAATTGTATGTAATGAGGATCATTTGGTTTGCCCCTCGGTAGTAAAAATGAACAAAGAAACGAGAGTGCGTCATCGAAATCGTTGAATCGTGTGTCTAACAAGTTGTGATGAGTTTGTATGTGTATTGAGGATATGCAATCTAGAGATGATGTATGTATGACCCTTATAGCCTAAGCGTATATCACGACAAGATGATCAAAAGAGTGATGATGTAGCCTAAAGTGTATATCACTACAAGATGAATAGAGGGAGTGGTGATGTAACCTAAAGCATGTACCACTACAAGATGAAGGAATAGGTGACCATTTAGCCTAAAGTGTATGTCACTAACCTAGTAATGTCACATGATATAAGGTCAAATGATGAACGTGTAAGTATGATAAGGTCCATTTGATTTGTAAACCCTCAACAGTCGAGTATGGACCGAGGAACTAAAGTGCGTCATAGGGTAGTGAGTGCAACATGTAAAGACGATGTAACACGCGTGATGATAATAAACGACCATATGCTACATGAGATGTGTAATACACGGTGAATAGTATGTAATGCAATGTGTGTAAAAAGAATAGGAATGTAGTAGTATGTAGGTTGAGTAGTATGTAATGCTAGATGCAAGGACAATGGTGGTGTGACATATGTATGATGAACACTAATATGATATGTAAAGTATGTATGATATGTAAATATGTAATGGTCAAAATGATGTAGCCTAAATGTAGGATGTATGATGTAGGATGTATGACACAAGATGTGTGAAGAGTTGCGATGTGTAGTACCTATCGTGTAGTGTGTGTGGTTCATGTGTAGTATGTATCCCTCAACAGTCAAGTGTGAACTGAAGTACAAGAGTGTGTCATCGGGTAATGATGATATTGATATAAGTGTGAGGAACATGCAATGTGATAGGGATGAGAGATGCATATGAAGTATGTTATGTTGTGATGGATGCATTACTACGTGAGGGGGAATGTGTGTAGATATTATGCCCCCAAGTGTGCAAGATGAGAAATCCATCATGTAATGTCATCTAAGAGATCGTCAGTTCAGGATCGAAGTCATATGGGTAAGCATTAGAGACCTGCTAAGCAATAGTTTTTGGTTGATCATGTAATGAGCCATTGAGGCGTAAATTATACATACCCATGGCATATTCCTCATCAGTGAATGGAGGAAGTGGACAACTATGTGCATACCAATGAGTGAGATTTTGCGAATAGCCAAGAAAAGAACTATTACAAATAAAGACATGACCAAAGGGCATGGGGAAAGATATGTCTGTATGATCAGGATCAAGAGTTCCCCTAATGTAATCAAGCCATGATTTCCCTAATGTAAGTGGTGCAGATTGAGGATCACGTGCAAGGAAGACCGTGAGGTGAAAGACACGAGAGACCATAAGCGGAAGTGATGCGAACAAACCCATAATAAAGGTGAGGAGCATATGATGTGGGATAAAGGTCCTCAAAATAAAATCCTAGTCGGGCTAGACCATCATGTGAGAAAATGGTGTCATCACAAGTAGGATCAAATGGAATATGTTCCCAATATGAGTCATTCATGAAAAGTGTGCAAGTAAATGGTGGGTGTGCTAACGGAGGTGGTACATGTGAAGGTGTAGGTGATAGAGTGACGTCCATAGACTGGACATACCCCGATAAGGAATCATAGTAGTAGTAGTAGTAGTAGGTGGCATAAAATAAATTGCATCTATCACACAAATGACACCTTTAAGTGGTGGTAAGTGAGGTGGTTCATCCATAGGTTGAGGATCATTGTAGTATCAATACGTGGAATAAGAAGACTAGTATTAGGATCATGATCACAATATTGGAATGGGTCGTGGTCACGAAGAATAATATATTCAATGCCTTCATGGAGGAATTTAACACAATGATGCACAATAGATGCGATGGCTTGCATGACATGAAGCCATGGACTACCGAGTAAACAATTATAGGAGACTGGGAAATCAATGACAAAAAAACACATAGTGGGGATAGTTTTGGGCCCTACAGTGATAGGCAGTGTAATGTGACCAACACATGGATGAACAAAACCATCATAAACATGCAGTGAAAGACAAGATGGACTAATGTCACAAGATGAAAGACCTGAGGTGTTGAAGGAATGACATGGGACATAGGTTGAGTTCAGACCCGTTATCAATTAATGTGCACTTTGTAGACACCTAAATTCCACTTTTGCAATCTTATTGCCAAAACGCACGCAAATCACTCTCATTCTCACCAATTCTATTATAATTAGTGATTTCCGCTAATTAACTAACGTTTCTTACCACTTTGGTCAATTACAAGCACTTCATCAATCACCAAACCTCTTTTGCATTTAGGATGCCACTTTATGATGAATCGTAAGTCAAAATCCTCTTCAAACGGAAAATTAGCGATTATAGGCTAATTAAGCCTATTTTGCCCTTCTATTGGTCAATATACCCTAATATTGGCTTAAAACCCTCTTCTAACCACTCAAAATCACCTCGGCCTCCTGAATGTCTCAAAGAAGCTTCAAAATCTTATCCTAGCCTCCTAGTTGACTCTAAGTGGTTGATTAAGGCTTCATACCTCTTAATCACTTGGAAATTCACTAATTGTGATTAGCAATGCCTAATCATGATTAGCATCTCAAAATACCACTTGCGAAGGGCCCAAGTCGAAGGGGGTCAAGTTAGAGGAGGGATTTGGGGGTGCATCCCCTCCCAAAGGGCAAGCCCCCCCAACCTGAACTCTAAGTAGTGCTGCCCTAAGAGGGAGGGCCCGATCAATAGTGTTTAGGGCAGGCTATAACGAGAGAGCCTTATTCGGAGTATGGCCCTCCCCTTATTTAGATATAACAACCAGAATACTAAAGAACCAAGCTAGGCCAGACCAACCCCCACTCTATATAAGGCGGGGGTGGGTGGGCGGCCCAAGACTAACTTGAACCAAATTTCCCACCTCTTTCTAGGTCGGGGTGGCCCACTCTATTGTAGGCACCAAGCCTACTAAGTCATCTTTGTTTATTCTAATATAATTTGGGGATTTTAGTCCCACATGCACCAAAATACAAGTTTCTCCCAAAAGGAAAACTAT
Organism: Taxus wallichiana var. yunnanensis; assembly: GCA_018340775.1. Taxonomy (NCBI): domain Eukaryota; kingdom Viridiplantae; phylum Streptophyta; class Pinopsida; order Cupressales; family Taxaceae; genus Taxus; species Taxus wallichiana. The sequence goes on along the minus strand of CM031235.1, from coordinate 875,276,239 downwards.
AAAAAGAGTGCACCTCTTACCTTAATATTTTACACCATGCTTTTATTAGTAGCCTCATATAAGATATATGTTAAAGAGCCTAAACTCCTTTAAGGATTCACATGCTCATCTTTGCCTAAAGCCTTCATTATGGTTAGTAGGAGGGTATCTAACATGACATTGTAGTCTTGTGTTAGAGATATCTCCTCACCATTTGTGGAGTAGTAACCATTCCCAATTTGATTGCTCCTAAATCTATTTAGGTTTATGTTAGTTAATCAAACATACTAGTAGGCATGCTTAGATGTTAGTCAGTTTCATTTAATCTCCATTGTTATGTTATTAAGATTTTATCATTGATGTTTCATTCCTTAGCTTTGCATTTAACTTTAGATCATTATGGTGTTGATCTTTCTTTAAACTAGTTAATTTGTGTTAAAAGTTTGGGGTGTTATCATTTGGCATGCTCGGTGGGAAAATACCCCATTGCCTTCAATTTTTAAAGATTTTTAACTTAGTTTCAAAGTTTTTCATTTCAAGTTTTAGATTAGTTTTAAGTTTCCTAGATTAGTTTCAAGTTTTCTAGTTTAATTTCAAGCTTTTTAGAGTAATTTCAAGCTTTTTAGATTAGTTTCTCAAGCTTTTTAGATTAATTTCAATGTTTTATAGATCAAATTCCAATTTTTAAAATTGTTTTAATTAGATTAGTGGTAGAAGTTGTGTTTTCATGCTTTTTGTAGGATATAAGTATGTGAAGCCTTATCAAAATTGCCTCAAAATATCAAAGATTGGAGCTTTTTGAAGTTTTTTTCAAAATTCAGATTTTGGCCACCTACAGGAAAAACTTGCGCATGTGCATTGAAGAGTGTGCCTATGCATCCAAAGGCACACCTATGCATTGAAACTTGCGTCATGCACGGGAAGTGCACATGTGCAACACTATAAATTTCTACCTCTGAGTAAAGCTTGCAGCCTATGCATTAAGGTTTGTGCCTATGCCTCTATGGGCGCGCACATGCACTATTATTATGTAAATTTGTGAGCCACGCCTATGCACTTAAACATGTGCTGCGTTTAGGGGTGCACATATGCTTCAAAACTTGCGCATGTGCACTCGGATAATTTTTTTCAAAGTTCATGATTTTTAAATTTTAGGGTTTCTGTCATTTATTTTAAAATATTTTTAGTTGTTGTTTTTGTCAATTTCCTAATTTTAGAGCAATGTTCCTAACAAAATTCACTTAGGGTTTGATAAGTAATTTTTGCTAAAATTGACTTAGGGTTTGATAAGTGATTTTTCATGCTTTATTTGAGTTTGGAATAGGGTGTGTATGCTCTTCCCTTGCACTTATTGTGATCTTGGGAATCAAAAGCACTTCTAAACCATTTTTTCTATTTTAGAGTAAGTAAGAAAAATCATCATTCATTGATATGCTTGATCTTTTAGTTTAAGATCTTTTTCACTTAATAAAGAATCAAGGCTAAAAATTTGTGTATGCTCTTCCCTTGCACCTAGTGTGATCTTGGGAACCAAAAGAAATTTTTAGTCTCTCATTAAAAAGCACTTGGATTAATTGGGAATAAACCTTACTTTACGAAAAACAATTATGGTAGTTAGTTGATTTACAAGCTTTGCATTTCTATTTTAGTTGGATTATTTGTTGTGTATGCTCTTCTCTTGCACCTAGTGTGATCTTGAGAAACAAAAACAACACTTAATCCTCTTTCTATGATATTGTGAACCTTTTTGAACTACTAATCATTTATTTGAAGGACCTAAAATACTTGTCAAAGAAAGAAGGGATCTCTTTAAAACCAAAATATAAAATTCACGTGTGTTGAAGGTTGCCAATTGGTGGTCTCAACCAAATTACTTAATCCAAAAGATAAAAATACACCACTATTTAAAACACCATATTGCAGGTTTTGGTTAAGAGCCACGAATCGTCCACTCAACTAGGACATAAACCCTTTGGCATAAGCCTTAAGCTAAAACAATAGGGGTGGTCCTAGGAATTTTAAAGTAGTTAACGTAAGAGGGAACCTTGTGAATGAAACAGGAAAGTGCTCCACACTGCTGACTTGTCTAGTATGCCTTGGTGAGATTAGAGTTAAATATATCCATATCATGACCCCAGTGAAAGTATAACTGAATGCAATTCGGTTCTCATTATATTGAAGGGGGTAAAGTAAAGCCGAGACAATCCAAAACTAGTAAGTGTAACTTTTTGGGTAAATCGAGCTCGCTCTAAATATCTTGTGACAACCTAGGTGAGAGAACCATTAGGAAGCTTGCCGACTTGGAGCCAATTTTGTCTTAGATAGTATACTTGAGAGCTCTCACAAAGTTTCCACTTTGTTAGATTATAACTCTTGTTATTTGAACAAGGGAAAAATCTCTTAAATTTGGAGTCGCGTGATATTTCATCACGAGACTTACAACGTGTTACTTTGCTCTAGTTTTTCATTTTCCTTAAGGCAAGGCAAAACTTTGCAAAGTATACTTAGTTTGTTTCACCCTCATTTGGTCTACCCCTTTGTTCTCTTGTTTCCCATTTTGGGACAAAAGAGTAAATGACATATACAGATATCGCTGGGAATAATCGTGTCCACCACTTTTGTAGTCTACTTGCATGACTAGGTTGCAATGCCGGAATGCAAGTGTTGAAAGTGTGAATGGTACATGATCATGTCCTAGTAGGCCCCTTTGTCTCATACCCATATTGAGACTTATTATCATTCTAGTTAGGTGGTCTTATCATTTTATTCCTTAGAGTTGTTACGTTGCCCACATTTTAGCTTTACAATTGTGATACTTACATCTTGTTTCCTTTGTGGAACTTGGTTTAAGTCTCCATATTGTAGTGTTATCTTTGCTCGCATGGGTAATAGTTCCTTGGTATACTTAGGCTTAGTTTTTGATTCCAACATTGTCTTGAGATTTTGAGGGTGTTGACGTTGCATTGTTAGCATCATGGTAGCATCATTTTGGTACTAGAATCTTGCTTTTCTTACAAGGCTTGATTGACGTGCCCAAATAGTGTTGTTACACTTGCTCACATTGGTAACTTCCATTTTCAAAGACTTAGACATTGTTTGTGTCCAAAACTAGTTTTGTACACCTTGTTGGAGGATCGCGTCAATACTCTCTTAGTATTTAGGTCTTTTTATATTTAAACTTGACCTAGGTGGTAATATTGTATTATCACTATTTGTTCTTAAACCTTTCTTAAAAAAACATAGGGAGTAAACTATTTTTGTGATTGTGATTATAGTCGTGTGCTTAGTTGTTGTATCTTAAGTACTTCTTGACATATATTACCTTGTTAGAGTAGATCATTTTGTGTTCTTTATTCTAGGGTTCACATTGAGTAATTGGATTTATGGCTATTCTATAGTCATCATTTTTGTTGAGACGAATTAAGCGTTGTTACATTGTGAAAATTTATCTAGGGTCAATTTTTTTAAACCTTAGTGGAAAATGTTCATGTTATACCCCTGTTTCAAGTATGCCTACTATGAGAATTTTGTCCCAAAAGTTAGGGTCTAATCCCTCTGTTTTTTCCTAAGCTCATTGTTTGCAACCCACCGTGTGTGCGGATTACTTTGTCTTCTTGCATGTTTTACTATCTTGCTTGGTAACTTATACACTATTTGCATAGATTACACATTGTCTTATACATGCATGCTTGTTTATACTTATACTTGTTTTGGATAGCCTCTTGTTTGTGCGTACCTTGGTTTCTACCAAGAGTTTTCCTTTCCCCACAGTAGGGTAGAGTTACAGAGTGCATGTGCTCGGTCCTCTTTTGGGGCCACATTCTCTTAGCATCATTTGGAGTTTACATACTATATAGATCTCTATACCGGTACAGTCCAGTTTAGTTTCCACCCTTGGCATTGTGGGTTATACAATGAGTGGGTTTAGACCATCTATAACCCCAAAGACACAACATATTACTAGGACATGGTGTCCTTAGCATTTTGGGGAGTTGTTAGAGGCTTGGAGGTTACCGTGGGTGTACCTCCCTACACTACTTCAACCATTCATGTTGGATCACCCAAAAAACTAGGCAATACAAATATCTCTTCACACATATTCAGGGAAACAATTACAGGTTGGAGAATAATGCAACTTTCTCCCTACACTTCTTCGACCTATGACATCAAATCACACAAAATCCTCTTTCCACACCCTTTCTCTCATCATAGATCAGATGCACATGTTCCTTTTAATCTTTTTCATACTTTCTTTTTAATATTTTCATTGCATATACATGTGTCTTTTATATGCGTTTTTGACATATATACATACGTATTCGACTACTTGATCGTATTCTCCTTTCAGTCCGACCGTATGAGAATTAAGTAGTCAATAACAACTACAACAATGGGGGCAACAACAACAACATTTTATGACAACACACACCATACTAACCATACAGGTACATTACACACATCAACAACTACACACGTGTTTCTACCCTAGGTTCACTCTCATCACTTTTTTACACTTTTCATCTTTAGTTTCCACGCTCCATCATATTTTTGTCATTCCATGCTTTGTTTATTCCTTTGACGCATTTTCTACTACAATCTTCATGGACATCAGGTACACAACTCTATCTGCTTTATGTTACCAACCTTTCAACTTACCAACATAAAATGGGGACAAATGTAGACAAAAAATCAAACACTTTAGACATTATTTAGTCATGGTCTCATACTACTATTCATATGGTTTTTGAGTAAAGAAAGTACTAATTAACCCCCATATTTTGGCCATTTTTCTTTACTTTACTGTTGTCATTTCCGACCTTCAACACATACTTTCCTAGTATGTTTTTATCGTTTCTCGTCATTTTAGCATTGGTGGGTGACCGAGCTAGATCTTGGGTGTCTTGTGGGTGCCCCTGGTCCCAATCGAGGTGCCCTAATCCTTTTCCCACTTTCCCACCACTTTTTGGGCACTTTCTAGCCATTTGAACACTTTATCTTTCTTGTGGTCGGCCTTTTCGAGGTTAATTACGAAATTAGAAAAATAGAACTATATAAATATAAAGTTATGAAACCATAACGAGGGACCAAACACTAGTCACTACTATCATCCACCTAGAATTACATCCATCTAAGGCATCTAAAGCTCATTTGCATCCATCTAACTCCATCACAATGGCGCAAGTCTGGTTCATCTTCATCACACTGCATAGGAGGGAAGTTAATTCTATTCCATCCACCATTCTATTACATTTTCTACACATAGTTATTGCTCACTACTTTCACAAAGTGCGATTGACACAAGAGCACCTAGGGCATGATTAAACACACTTGCACATATAACTACATCGGTATGAGATGTAGTGGAGTGCTTAGTTAGTAAGTCCACAATTATGGAAGTTGAGGATAATCGGCCCCCTTCATATGCATCTTTCATATTTTAGGGTTTGATGTTTGTTTTGGAGTTTTGCAGGTCTCCTTTTCATCATTGACTACCAGTGACATATAACTGAGTACAATGAACTTAGTGCAACAGAAAATGAGGTCTGCATGATCTGGTGACCCTACAAGTTTAGTTTATGGAACTCCTGCATAGACTAGGGTGCCCAAAACATCACCCCGATCCCCTCCTGTGCACCCCCGTCTAATCAAACAATTTAGATTTGGCATTTTTAGGACCTCTCGTATGTTTGTTCCTACTTCCTGAATATTTAGTCTATTTTACGACACGACCCATATCAGCCTACGAATTAGCTAAGCTCCTTCCAACCCTTCTTTGCATATTAGGGTTTCCATTTTCATTAGCATAGTTGCTTGGGTCACTTTTTTATATTTATTTAAATGTTATTTACATCATTTTAATATCCTAGTTATATTAACTACACAATTTCCACATTTTATTTAATCACACATGTCTCCATATTTTACACATAGGGCACAATCTACTCCTCCTTTTGTTATACATTTCACATGCTCTACTAGGGTATTCAGACCCTTTCTAGCCATGACGTAGAGAAATGTACCTTTTTTCAACTTCACCGGTGGTAGTCCTTTGGATCTTGCCATGCATCATGATATACCAAAGTGGCTACACTCCAAATTATACCATTTTTCACCGTGAGAACCAAGTTATCCTCGCTGAGCACATTCAAAACATTGAAAACATATGCTTTGTTCACACAGTTCTTATCAAGATGATGTAGTTGTAAGGCTGCTTGCTTCTTCAATCAAAGGAAAAGCACTTTAGTGGTATAAGAGCTTAAGATACGCCTCTATTACCAACCGGGATGCACTTGGCATCACGCATTCCAATCCATTTGAGAGGGCGATAATATCTCCTTGTTATAACAACTCATAATGATCACGAGAACTAACTCCCCATGAGCTCATGGCTAATTTCAACTTCAAATTTTAGAAGACATGGGATAGAATTCCAGCCCTCTTAAGACCAACCCCCAAGGTGCTTTTATCTATTTCTTAAGAGCTTCAAATCTAACATTACAGTAATGATATAGTCTATGGGTGGTACACAACTTCCTAATGCCTATACTATAATCATTAGGCCGAGAGAATTATCTCATCCACACTTTGGCAAGTTAACCCTTAGACCACCTATGCCCTTGTTTCTTGAAATCCCTCTAGTGCCTCAGCCTTCTATTGCCCCCATTCTTGAGCAAAGCTCCCACCCACTACCTCCAAATCCTATTCTCCAATGCAGAAAAAAGAGGATGAAGAAATGAAGGCCTTGATTAGAAATTTGTCCAATAAAGTGATATTCTTATATAAGCAGTAGGTGCAAGCCTTCAAAAATAATTCTAATCAAGAATTCAACTAGATTCATCAACCCTTTAGAAATCAATATCCAAATCAAAGATATGGGAAAAACCAACAAAATGATAGATGGCATAGCTAATGCGTACCTTCCACCGCAAACAATTCCTCCTACGTAACCACTTCTAGCGCCCAATGTAAGAAAAGCACTAGTTCCAGTACAAAACAACATGGTCCAAGAGATAGAATGGTGCTTTCCTTGTAACTTGCCACACAATCACTACAATTATGCAAATGCCTTATACGTGCAAGCCTACATGGTTCAAAATGCTTCAAGTTATGAGCTTCTACTAGCGCGCGATTGGGAAAATGAAGAAGTGTCGGAAGTTTCTCCCTAGACAAATCTTTTGTTCTTTGGTACTAAGGACCTTTGTGCAATAAACCAAGCTATAAAAAACTCAAATAGGCCATGCACATAGGTTTTTGACAACACAAGGTACAAGAAGAGAATGTTGGAGGCCAATGTGTAGTCCCCTTATGTTCTGCCACTTAGGCCATTCCTCAAACGTCAAAGGATGATAATGTACCTAATGGTCTTGACATGCAAGTTTATGTGCATGAGGTCTCACACAACACTCTAATTGAAGTGGTGTGTGCTCCTCATTTGGTAGGTCAAGCCTTTGTGTAAGTTAAGGCCGCTTCCTCTGCACATGAACAATAAAGAAAAATGTTGTTCTACCTCAAAATGCATAAATCCATGGGTCTTCCATTCAACATTGTGGACCAAATAAAGAAAACAAATGTGAATGTCATAATGTGGGATGCCTTGGCCATTCCATCTCAGCTTGACTCACATGAAGCTCGGAGCAACTCCCATGTGCTAATCCAGCTTATCCAAATACCTTAATCTGCTATCAATATTTATCAACCATAGGATAAGAAAGTAAGCGAGTTGTCAAAACCCCACCCTTTTATACATCCTTGATAATAGGTAAACAAATTATTCATAATTGTATAATTGATTCAGGGGCTAATTCTTCCGTCATGCTAAATAAAATTGTTGATGTTCTAGGCCTTAATGATACCCCATGTCCAAAGGAGTCTTACAACTTGATGGCTCAACATTTTCCACTCTGGGAGCCATCAAGGATCTTTATTTAATCCTACATGTACGTCTAAGTCTCATAATAACTCAAGATGTGTCAATCATTGACTGCCTCCTCCTTTGTTTCCCATCCGTCGGTGAAGATATTTCACTGCCAATGTGGGTGGCTACTTGTCTTCTGATTGGTCACATATGTTATTAAGAACAAGTTATGATGCCCGGTTTACCATACAATATGAGCCTATATTTTCCTATTGTGTTGAGTCATATGACCCATCCCCTCTTCAAGCCAATTACCTAATCCAAGAAGGCCAATAACATGATTTAATTTCAGAAGAGCAAATCATTTCCCCTTCTATACCTGATCTATTTTTAGATGAATGGGTTAAAGAGTGCTATCAATTTGATCCCTATGATACAACTATTAAAACTGGTCTTGGAACTTATTGCATCCTTGAAGAATATTGTGTGCTTCCTAGCATGCTCAAGCAAAATGAAGAAATTTATGGACTGTGGAAGATGTATTTTGATGGTTCCAAAAAAAGAAATGGCACAGGCATGGGTTTTGTTCTCATTTATCCTAAGGATGAGAAATTATTCTTCGCACATAGGTTACAATTTGCATGCTCCGACAACATATTATAATATGAAACATTGGAGCATGGTCTTCTCATCGTTGAGAAAAGGCAAATCAAAGCACTGCAGGTCTTTGGGGACACTTAATTGGTAATCGATAAGGTCCCAAATAGGTGCACAAAAAAGAATAATCTTTTGAGAGCTTATAAACATAGAGTTTAGGATCTTCTAGAGAGATTTGAATCTCTCAATTTGCAGGTGGTGAGAAGGAAATTGAACAAAGAATTGGATCGATGGTTGCCCTTAGTTCACAGCTTCTCACATGTTGAGGATTTTCTCTAAGATTGCACATAACACATCAAGATGGTGCTCAAGCCATCCATTCCAAACAATAAAGTGAGTTGTTAAGTGTTTGAAAATGATGCACAAATCATTCACTTCATTTAGAATTAAGTTGATGTTCTCTTCAAACATACAAGCCGACTTGCATGACAATGGCTACGGTGACCAGTGTGATTCAAATCAAGACAAACAAGTTGCCTAAAGGGCTGGTCACCTTAGAGCACATATTTTTCCCTGATGATGAGTTTAAGGCTGAAGAAAAGAATATGTGCATAACACAAGAAGACTGCATCCCAGTCACTATTGTGCGCGATAAAGAGTCGCGGCTTGGCAAAGATTACGCGCAAGATGAAAAATAGGCCTTCATATCTCTATGTCGAAATACAACAACATATTTTATTGGGAATATGAAGACCTCAAAGGATTTGATCCAAGTGTCGCTCAACGATCCATTGATCTTGATCCTAATATCAAGCCCATCAAATAAAAACAAAGACTAGTCAATCTAAAGATAGGGCCCTTACGAGGAATGAGTTATCCAAACTCATTGAGGCAAAAATAATATTTCCCATCAAATACTCTACTTGGGTGGAAAATCTTGTTCCAGTACGAAAGAATAACAATGAAATCAGAATTTGCGTTGATTTCAGAGATTTGAATAAGGCATCTTTGAAGGATCATTATCCTTTTCCTTCTATGGAGCAAATTCTATAGACAGTGGTTGACACACAAAGATTTTCCATGTTGGATGGGTACTCTAGCTTCAATCAGATCATGGTCAAGGAAGAGGATCAGTTTAAAACAACATTTACAACCAAATGGGGTACATATGCCTATCAAAAATGCATTTTGGTTTGTCAAATGTAGGCACAACATTTTAGAGAGCCATGGACATTGCCTTCAAGGGATATATCAATGAGTTCATCCTAGTTTAATTGGATGACATAAATGTCATCTTAAAACAAAGCACATATCACATGATGCATTTGGAAAATGTCTTTGAGAGATGCAGAGAACTCATGGTATTTCTTAACCCCAAGAAATGCAACTTTTCATTGCGCAAGGAAAGATTTTGGATCATGTGGTTTCAAAGGATGGTATTGCCATTGATCCTAAGCGCGTTTTTGCTATCCTTGCTCTTTATTTTCCAAAGACACAAAAATGCTCTATAATCATTCCTAAGCAAGATCAATTTTTTTAGGAGATTCATTCCTAACTTTGCAGGATTGGTTAGGCCTATCACTCTCATGCTCAAGAAGGAAAAAATATTTAAATGGACAATAGAAGGAAATGAAAGCTTCAGCAAAATCAAGTGGTGATACCTGAGGCTGCAACCTATTCCATATGCGGTGATTGATGACATTCTCTTCAAAAGGAAGCTTGATGGTGTGCTGCTAAGATGTATCGATGGCACGCAGTCAAAAAAGTATTAGCATAATTTCTTGATGGATTATTTGGTAGAAATTTCTCTCGCCAAAAGCAACAAGAAATGAAGATCATAAAGGCATGATAGTTTTGGCCTACCCAATTTACGAAACACAACTAGATCAAAAAATGTAAAGATTATGCTTTCTTTACATGAAAGAAGAAATTGGTAGCGCTTCCCCTCCGACTAATCCTAGTAGATCGAGAATTTTACGTAATGGGGTATTAATTTCACGGTATGATCAACCATCCTTCGAGCACTTAATCGGTCACAAGTGGGTGTTGATAACCACATATTACTTCACTAGATGGATAGAAGTTATCACTCTCAAGGAATCAACCCAGTCAATCATTATAACAAGGTTTGGTGTTCCTCGACTATCATCTTTGATAATGCAAAAGCCTTCCTTGTACTAAATTTTTGATTGGGCCCTTAGTCTTGGTATCTATTTGAATACTTCTTCCAATTATTACCCACAAGGAAATGGTTTGGTAGAGTCTACCAACAAGAACCTAATCGAATACTTCTTCCAATTATTACCCACAAGGAAATGGTTTGGTAGAGTCTACCAACAAGAAGGCAATTGGTACTTCAACCTAAAAACTAGTCCATGGTAAGGGGATATAGTTCCTTTATCAATTGAATTGTCTTCATTAGAACTAGCCCAATAACTGAATTTTGAAAGCACGGATCGAGAGAAATCATAATGGCATAACTGGTTGAACTTGAAGAATTGAGAAACTTTTTCATAATCAAGTTAAAATAACATCAACAATCAACCAAGTAGTGGTTTGACAGAAAGGCTAGGCGTCAAGCTTTCAAAGTGGGTGATCTGGTCCAAAAATGGGATGTTGATAGAGCTAAACCAAGGCACCATTCAAAGTTTCATACACTTTGGAGTGGCCCATGCATCATCGCTTTTGTAAAGAGGCTAACTCTTTCAAGTTGTCTCATCTTGATGAAGGTGCAACCAATCCTAGTTAATAGAATTTACCTCAAGCACTTTTATTAAGTTGATCCTCTGCATCATTGTACATATTAGAGTAGTTTCAATTCTTCCAAGTGCGCTATGCGCACATCATCTTGTTTTTACATAGTTCTTTCCTCTCACGCGCACTCTTTTGTGGCTTCTAGGATGACAGCTTCAACTAAGGGATCTTCCAATAGTTAAGGCAAAACTTAGCGAGTGGTGCACAATTTCCCACTATCATTAAATTTATATCAAAATATCTTCATATGGGAGCAACAATTTCATTCATAGTTTAGTCGGTGCTTCAAGTGACTTTAGGGGTGTTTCTTCAAGTTATAGATTAGAAATTCATGTTTTTAGGAAGACTCCATGCCCAATGAATACTTATAAGGCTACGATCTCTTTCATCTAAGAGCAGATGGCATCAAAATTTGCCAAATTGTTTTCCAAAGTAACCACCCTAGTTATTTGGACAACTTATAGTTATATTCTCGCTCGACATCAACTTATAGGTTGCATGCATCATTAATTTCTTTCTTTGGAATATTTGCATGGTTGCAGTTCTTCTCGTGTGCCCTCATGTGCCCTTCCCGCTTTTTCCTTGTTATTTTCCTTCTTCCCACTTTCTTCCACATGCTTCTACCTTTCTTCCTTATTCTACTATCTCCTTTAATTTTCCCCGCACGCGGATACCTTACACATCTGCTTTAATTCTAATAGTTTTATGTACCCTTTTGCAAGCCTCTCGTCGACTTGCCTCCCATTTTGGCTAATTACTTGACATGTTTTCCCCATGCATGATCCTTCTTCCCCGAGCTCCACACATTTCCCCACGTGTAGTCATTCCACTTCCATATTATTCATTAGTGCATTATACCATTTGCGTTTAATTTCCCATGCACTCATACTTCCTCCACATGCCTCTTCTTTCTTCTTTCCACGCACTCCTTTATTGGATGCTCACGCCCACTTGCATACTTGCACACCCTTGCAAATATGCACCTTTTCTTCTCACTCCTCGCACACCATTTACGTGCGCACTTGCAGATCTCGCATTCCTCCTTCTCGCACCTCTTGCCTTTGTGTATGTGCTAAGTGCATTCTTCGTGCAAATCACTACGTGCATCGCGAAACTTGTCGAGTTAAGTGTACAACACGTAACCTATCAAAACTTGTTAGTTGCACATCAAATCCTCACGTTAAATGAACGCCTCTAAACATGGCAGAAAAGAAAAACAAATGAGCATTCAATGGAATCCCTTAGCTGATCGAGAATGCCACGTGTCTTGCGTGTTCATCTTGTACTACAAATTTTCTGATCACCATAACTTCTGCTACAGAGATCAGATTCATGCGCTCTTGTTCTTATTGGAAAGATACTGATGTGGGATACATGTTGGGCTATTCAAAATTAGATTTTGTCAGTAGAAAATATGGAAACATCACTCAAGCCATTAATGTACACATCCAGGCAGCTCAACCACCCATATTTATTAAGATTTGGCCTCCTTTCTTCTTCCACAAGAAAAACAGACACAGGGAGGTAGATTTGATAGTGTTGTAGGCGCATTTGTAGGATTTTTTTGCTTGTTGTTGGTGGTTGGATATTTGAACATGAGTTTCTCTCTTCTTTCTCCTCCTCTTCTCTACAACCCCGCATCAACAAGGGGTATGGTTCCCTAGCGATCTTGGAGAGACAATGCTTCCGCCACCACTTTCAGGACATATTGTCCAAGATGTCCCTCTCGGACTCTCTTGTGAGACCCACGGTTCTCTATGGTTTTGAGGTTTGGGGTCCCTCCCTTCTTGAGTTGGATTGGGCTGCTATTGAGCGAGTTCAGATCCTTATGCTCAAATGGATCATTAGATGTAAAGAGACTGTTCCTCATAATATCATCCTTGCCGAGTTTGGGGCTTTCCTTTTAGACTTGAGGTCATATTTTCTCTCGTCTCACTCTTACACCGCATCCAGAGACTGCCAGATTCTTCCACAGGTAGAGACAAGTACATCTACCTTACCTACCATTCTTCTAAGGCCATTTCTCTTTCTGACCATAGTGGTTGTGCTCACATCTTGGTATCTTTGCCGAGACCTCTCGTCTCCTCGATCCTTTGTAGTCAACATGGATCATCTCCCCCTTTCGGCTTATTCCATGGCTGATCCTACACACCTCCTTCCAAACAAGCAAGACCTACACAAAATCATCAGAGATGATATTTACAGACAATTCATCTAGATTACTTGGACCAATCCTTGGGACAAGCTACACTGAAGATGGCCTTCTACGCCAATCACTTTCTCGAAGTCAACAATGGACTCATTAATCACCCACCTATAACTCTTGTCATTTGATGCATGCTCTTTGCATATCCCTGGGTCAGCTCAAAGTTGGCTCCCATAGGCTTTGGGTTGAGAGTGATCACTAGTTGGAACGGTTCGAGAGGATATGCCAACTTTGCTCCCTCCAGGAGATTGAGATAGAGGAACACTTCATTTTCCAAAGTGTCCCCTCTACTATGAGATCGTGAGGGAGGTTTCACTGCTCTGCTTCATGAACGCCCAATGTTCATGGCATTCTTTAGGTATTATGATCAGATGTGTCTCACTCTTTACATACAGGATGCTCTTAAGCTGTGATGAGATCCTCAACCCCCCTTCCAGAGAGACTACTAGTAGATAGATCACATATTTCTTTGTTGTGCTCCCAGTGTGAGAGGCACCAAGTAGGGACCCGATCCTAGTGTAAATCTTCAAATTAGATAGGTTAGGACTAGAGGAGCTTCTTCCCACACCAATGGTGTCCTAACTCGAGACACAACCAAGGGCCCTCTCTCTCATAGGTGGTAGTCCACTAGGATCACTCGAGAGATCTAGAATTTCCATGGATCATAGGCATCCCAGGACATATTCCAGCTTTCTATTACCAGACATCAACACATCACCGATTCTTCCCGGCTAGCCTTGGATGATAGTTGAGAGGGTTGGTGTCGAATCTTTTCCCTCCTCCTATTCTCTTTCTTTATACTCTCTTTCTTCTTCTTTTGTTGTTCTCGGAGACCTTTTTGGGTTTCCCCGTTGCTTCTACTTTACTTTGTATGGTGCAGTCCCATTGACCTACTTTTGTGGTCACTTGTTGGACATTTAATATAATTATCTTATCTTATCTTATCTCTCCTTCTTCTTCTATAAATAGTTAGGCATTTCTCATTGTAAAAGGTTGGACCCCCTTAGTTTGCTAAGAACATTGTTCGAGCTATGCTCTTTAGCATTTTGAGTTGTAGGCCTCAAATCTGAGCCATTTCATGTAGATCCTTGCCTCTCTCACCATTATAATTGATTGTGCATCACTTGGAAGCAATGAAAATTTTGTTTTGTGGCTATTATCTACCTTATATTAAGTTTTACTGCATCTTCTTTCCTTCGTTTGCATTGTTGATCCGTTGTGTATATTTTATATCTCTTGCAGGGCTTTGGTTTGTTGTGCTCCACGAAAATGGGTGTGTGAATGCGTTTTAGAATAGGGCAAGCTTGTCTTCCCTCTCGGTGCTCTTTTTCCTTCATTTTTTCTCAAGTGAAGTGTGTTCATCCCCTATTTTTGGTGTTATCACCTCCCCTTGGTTTAGGTTTCCTTTATGCATCTCCTTCTCACCCTTGGTCCTTGGAATCTTATAGTAGTTATAGGTAGCTGCATTTCCCTTCCTAGGAGTAGTTTTATTAGTAGAAGTAGGTAGAGGAATCTGGCCTTCTCCGGAGGTCTGTCTCAAGCACAAGTCCCATAACTTGGAGACCATCCGATGTTACCTCAAAGCCCTAGTTCATCATGATCTAGAACGAGTGCAATTTTGAGCTCCAACAATTATGATTTAAATGATAGAATTGATTTAATTAATATTAAAGGGATGTATTATAGTAGGATATAATTAATTAATTTAATTCTAATGGGATGGAATTAACATAGTTAACTCAAGGGGTGCAAATAGGATATGAATAATCCAATAATAAGCTAGAAAAAGTATGTATTTTTATGGTGTCTACACCAAACTATGTGTAGAAAGGGAAGGTAAAAATTCAACTAACTTATGTAGAAAGGGATGTTGTGCATCCATAATCTTTAACAAAAATGAGGTGAAAGAAAGGTTACATGAATTGAAACATGAGTTCAAAACCACTTGAGAATTGTGGTAGTAAAAAAGACAAGATAAAATACATACGTAAGGCCCATATAAACTAAATAGTTGACTAAACTATTGGATTTATTGAGGATGAAGGGTGTCATAGACATTTTGAAGGTATGTTTCAAGAAAATTATGGGGATGCCTAGAGAATATAGTCAAATATTTGCAAGACGTGAGACACCACCAATAAGGATTAGGAACAAGGTTTATTGAAGCATGACCTTTGCCTAAAAACTCTTGTTAGTGCAAGGTTCAATTTATATTATATCTACAAATTTTTGATCAATGTGAGGTCGAAAGTAAACTTAATCTTGAATTATGGCTAGGTACGAAAGGGTAGGCATGTATTATACTCAATGGGAAATAATTTGTTCATGGATAATATGACTACCACGAGACCTATTGGATTTTTGTGGGATATCAAAATTAACATCATAAGAGTCTTATTTTATGGTGTCTTTGAGGCCACCGAGATGAATATGAAGGACTGATACCACTGTAATTCTTGGATGACCATGATACTACAATAGTCAAGTGGAGATGTGATTTAAACTTAGGTTTACGAGCTTAAACAATGTGGACTAGAGGGTTATTATTTTAATATATTATAGTTTGGGGCCAACTTACATGAAATATGTCACAATAAAAAGAGAGGAGATGGATCTTCAAAACTTAATGTGCATGAAGTGATCAATTAGGACCTAAAAGAGGTTTATTCTTTCAATGTAACATGTGCATGTTTGATGCAAAGCCTAATAAGTTCAATAGAACTACAATGCCAAATTTTAACACGATTAATAATGATCTTCTAAATAAATCACCTACTCTTCTCAAGCTTAACCACACTCTCACTATCCAAATTGACCCATAAGTTCAAAACCTTACCTATTTGTAAATTGCCTTATTAGGCTTCTTGGGCACTTGCCACATGTAGAATGGTGGTTGGAAGAATATATAGACCCTCGAACAATATTTGAACAACTTTATATTCTCTTTTAGATCTAAAAGGTGTATTCAAAATCTCATTCCCTCATTCACAATGAACCTTCCTCAACTTCACCTTACACTCACTAGCCAACTTCTCTCCCTAGTATCCCTATATAACTTTAGATATCATGACTCAATTAACTAGCCACAAACCTTTTGATATATCCATTAGAAGACTTTTCGGTGTGCAAAATATTAGGGTTGCATCCTTTGCAAAATATCCTACAAATAGAACTATCTCATGTTTTCAAATTAGGTCTCATTGTTATCTAGTGTACCGTAGGTTCTCTATTAAATATTGCTTGAGTTTGGGTATAAAAGAGAGAATAAAACCACTAAAATATCCTTACATGTCCCATATAGATATTATCTTATTGATTTGGGAGTTTAATTCCCTTGTTATCTCCACCGACTAAAAAAACCCCACAATTATATGACTTATTCAAGACCTTCTATAGGTCTATCAAGGAATTGTCTCCACTTGTTGCTTGAGGAAAAAGTATGAGGCTTCAAATCATGACGTACCCAAAATTGTATGTACTGCATACGGTAAATTGGTTACGTAGCCCCAATGCTGATTAAGATCTCTTCGCAAGGTGTTCGAATCCGTAACGCTTGTTGAGTATACATTTACATCTCAAAAATCCTTGTCTAGCCTCTACATGTTTTGTCCTAGCCTTTTCTCTCTTTTTCCTTGTTGTTTTGTTGTTATTTATAGGACCGCCTCCTGCTAGGGCGGCGGTCCTGTAACCATCACCTAGCCAGGGTGGCGGTCCTGTAACCGCCACCTAGGCCAGTGGCAAGCGGTATCTTGTAACCATCACCCCGCATTGGGTAGCTGGTCCCCAGTCGCGCTTTCCAATGTTTCGACGATCGCGTCAAGCGTGAAAATTCAATTTTCACCCGCATTTCTCAACCACTAAAGCTTGTATTTATGTTTTAGCCACCTGAACAGTGATTTATCTTTGTTTAATAGTGGGAGAGTTCAATTTGAACTTGCCTTCTAGTCATTGCAAATGCTATAAATATGTAGCTTGTTTACAAGTAAATGGTCTTGGTTCTTTGGTCTGGAGTCTTCATTCTTGAGTTTCAGTCTTCAATACTCAGTCCTAGATTTATTTTATGAATCATTTTATCTTTAGCATGGATTAGAATTTTGAGTATTTAGTTATGCCTCACTGTACACCGACAACGATCCTGCTAGGAATCATATAGGCCAAGCTTTGTTCTCTTGTGCCATCCCTCTCCTACTTGTACTTCATTGTATTTCTCTGAAGCTGCTATTATTCATTGTTTGAGTACCTGTTGTTTATCATTTTATTTCATCATTGCTGCAACGACCCTGCTAGGAATTGCATAGGCCAAGCCAGTTCACTTGCGCTATCCCTCTCCTACTTGTGCTTCGTGCCATTTTTACTTCAAAGTGACTACCGTCCCAGTGCCTTCTCTTGCTGATGTTGCCATACTCCTACTCTTTCTGGATTCACGTGAACATGCAAGAACGAAGAGATCACTCTGAGGGGACAAGCTACAACAAAACTGGATTTGCCTCTTTTCAGTAAACTCCAGGTTTAAATTGTCAAAGTTATTATCAAATAGAGTAGTGAATCATTTTATTTCAGTTAAGCTCACTTTCAATATTGCCAGGGAAGCTGTGGGGAATGATAGTTTCTGAGAAACTATGATTTGTTCCTCACTTCTGAGGTAGGATTGAAGGTTTTCAATTAAGTTAATTAGTTGTCTTTTATTTAGATTCACACATCTGCACAGGTGAATAACCACACCGGGTTATCTCGCTTGTTTAGTTTTAGTATAAAGTAGTTTAATTGTTGCTTGTAATTATAATGTTTCAATCGTATATATATTTTAGATTAGTTTCCCTTTCAATAGTAGTATAAATTGTTATTTTCAGTTTAAGTTAATTTGGAGACTTCATAACTAGATTAAACACTTAAATTCTAGTTAGGAGGATAAATCACTAGGGAATTTATGCTACTCGCTCATAGCCTCTAAATCTCCCCTTTGTCATTTTAGCTACCAGGAGATCACACTACCAGATCTTAGTCACTGATCCTCCCATGGTTAGCCATAAGAAAGTTGCTTGCCGATTCTCATCCTCGCTTGTAGCTTTTCTATCATAGAAAACTGACCATAATCCCGACTGTGACTTCATCTAAGTCACCCGCATTTCAAACCACCATCTGTCTCGGCACGACCTCGAGAGGTCGAGTACGGGGAAGGTCACTTGCCGATTATCATCCTCGCATGTCACTTTTCCATCGTACAAAATCCTTCATAAAATCAAGGTGAATGTTCCTAGGAATATTCCTTCATTTGCCTTCATCAAGATATTGAAGTTAACTTCGAACCCCATGATATTTAGTAAACCCTGAGATTCAACCTTCTTGCACAAGAAACTATTATAAGTAACTCAAGGAGAACAAAAATTTTGACCTTAATTCTTTCTTTAACATGTAAAACAACCCCTCATAGATATTTTTCAAGATTTCAAGGAATTTTAGTGGTTTGTTTTAAAGAAAGATGAATTTTTGTATTTTAAACCCTAGTTAGAGGGTTATCTTGACTGTGTAGACCCAAGTAAGAGAAAAACATTTCTTAAACAATATTTAGTCACTTTATTAGCTCAAAACTTCTTCAATGTATCTTTATCCCTTACATATCCTGCTAGATATAACAATGGATCTTGATCGGGCCCTTAAACCTCAAGTTAATTGATTGTAATCACCTCTTGACCGATAATGCAAAGTATAGAGGGTTTGAGAAGAATAAAATTCTTCATCACACGTTTACTTAAACTTCCAAAAGATATAATCAATTTGATGTGTTCATTAACACCTGCTAGTTCTTGTGAACTTACCGTAAAGTTTGTTCTCCTTCTAATGGGTAGGCCACCATTCCAAACTAATGCACATTTACAAAGAACAAGGGATCTCTAAACCCTTAGGCTATCTCACCAAGATATGCATCTTTATTCATTATGATCTTTGAAGGATTTCCTCCCTCCTTAACATCTCTTAACTTCCTTTAATCTCAAATTTACCCTCAATCATGAGTTGTAATAAAATATGGAATCGGTTGAACTCAGTAAATTAGTGTAAACATTGCCAAGACACTTTATCCTTGTCTTAGTTTCTCAAAGCTCAAAGATTCTCTTCAATTCAAAACAAAAAAATCCTAAATTTCCTTGACTCATCTTGGTTATAATTTCTCTAAACTATTTAGGTTTCTCACTTTGCACCAAACCTTACTTAGCTAAGAGATATGTATATTTGTCACAAATTTACACAGACCTTTCAAAATATGCATTAACATACACACATTGATATCTTGCAAAACTCACCATAGAATCTCTTACTAGTCATATTATTTCTTACCATTACATGCATAAAGCTACAATCATTATTCACCATGCAAAAGATTGCTTGAAACTATCAAAAAGTGTACATATACACAAGAATCCTTACAAAACTCTCTTGAAACTTCTCTCTTTGATTCTCATATATATGGAATGAGGTAAATTAGTTACATATTCAAATTTATATGTCTTCCATCAATTCCTAACTGATTGCACACCCTCAAACTCATTGGTAATATGAGCGACCTTAGCCCTAATACCAAGTTTCTTAGCTTTAAGACCAAGTCCTTGACTTCTAGATTCATGTTTTGGTTTCTAGACCCTACGTAAGGTACATACATTTACACCTATTTTCATCCTTTTACAAGGTTACAAGCTCCAAAATTCATGAAAACAACAATAACAAGCCAAAAATGGCCTTCACACTCAAATTTTTACACTTGAAGGGAAAATGATCCATTTGAATATTGAAGGCCTAAACAGCAACTAGCACACCTAAATGAAACCTAAAAATCCCTAAGACTCATACGAGACTCTTGCAAGCCAACATTTGGATGTTATCATCCTCATATACATGTTAGAGCCGAAACTCCTACATCGGGGTGGCTCTACGAGTCTTATAATATATATGGTTAGAAATTGCATAATATTTTAGATTTGTTATGACACAAGTCTTCTTGTAGGGGGTGATGAGTTTGGTTTTAGTTTTATTGAGAGAAATAAGATAATACAAAACTGGATGGCACTAAACACCAGTTTATGCATTTGACACTCCCTAGAGGAGAAATTTACACTCAATAAGGAAAAACAAACCTTTGGAGCATACTCATATCCTCCATGAGGGATTATTTGGTCACTCAACTATCTAAAAATGGAGAAAAGTGAGGGAGTCAAGTATTTCAAAAATTACACCAAGAAGTAATGGACATGCATGAGATGTCAATGGAAATCAAACATATGGGAGAGAGGTTCTTAGACTTTTATGTATAAAATTAAATAAGGTTAATCTATACAAGACCCAACATTGGTTGTAAAAACATAGCACAAGAGGTAGTAGTAGGAACATGGTTAAAGAATAAGAGATCTATGGAAGAAAGTGTAGAGATGTTGTCCACATCGACATTGTAGAATAAGTAATGGAAGTCTATCTTGGATAGGCTAGATTGTACACCATGTAAGGCATTCATAACTACAATGACTACACAAAATGGGTGCTTTGTGGGCTTGTTCCCCTCAACACCATATGTACATAGGATTTAGTGTAGATGGAGTATGAGAGTTATAAATATTGAGGATGATGATATTTAATAAGGTTGGAAACCAATAAATGCCACACAATATAATAGAGATATGCTCCAATTAGTTTTATAAATATGTAGGATAGTTAAATATAAAAATAAAATACGCGATAATTTTATATTTTTGTAGATACGTAAGAAACGAGCTATTTAGAAGTAAATGTTTGTGATGGTATAATGTTTGTTCTTGTGGAATAATAAAAGGGGATTAATTGTTGGCTAAATCTTCATGCATGAAGACATAATGTATGATTGGAATATGGAAGGGACTATAATTTTTGCAAAGATATAAAGTAGAGAATAATATATGGTTGCTAATCATGGGTGATAATCTCAAGGAAAGAGTAGGAAACATAAAATGAGTCATTTGCAACGAGATGGTAGGAGCTATTAAGTCATTATTTTCCTAAGGAAAGTGAATTTATTAGAAAAATTGTGAAAGAATCGTGAAATATAATAAAACTATAAACTATCTAAATATCTCACAAAAAATCTAGCCAAAAACTCGAGTTCCATACATGGACAAAAGAAAATAAGAGTAGAAAACTAGCGGATAAAAAATAGTAAAACAAGAAGAATGATGAAAAAAAGATATGCACTTGTAAGTAAGGCCTAGGATATATTGTTACAAGTGGAAGAGAGTGGGTGGAATTGTTAACATGATGAGTTCAAAAGAAAATTTGAGTGGTAGAAGAATGGAGGGATATATCTTCATCATTCAAGAAGACACTAAGATGGAAGCTATATATAAAATAAATAAGGATAACAATATAAAGAGATGGGGAAGTTGTTAAGAAGGAACATGAGAAAAAGGAGAAGAGCAAAAATTTGGAAGAAGGAAGAGAAACAAAAGAGGAGAAAAGAAGGAAATAAAAGCAAGAGGATGAAATAATCCCTTTGATGTCATATTTGGACACAATTCTAGAAGGCAAAATATTAAAATATAGGTTTGTAAATGTGCTACTATCATATTCAACCTAAAAAAACACTCTATCTAATGCAAATATTTAGAGGAGTTGGGAGAAAATGTAGGTGGTGAGTATGTTGTGCAATAACTACTTTCATAAATGGGAGATTTGATTGTGTTGAACTTACCAAATTTTGGAAATTCGATCAAGTTGATTATACTCTCTTTGAAAAGGGCGCACCATTAGAAGATGTTCATTATAGGGAGAACAATTCCCATCACTTGAGAAAGGATTTATCAAGTTGCATGATTTCCAAACTAGGAAATAATATTACAAATACATTATAGAATAGGGAGTGTTGGTTGTCATTATTACTCATATGAGGTTTTTACATTCATGATCGAATCAATGATCCTTTTACGCATTATCAACTAGGTTTGCACCTAGAGATCTCACCCGAAATGGAAGAGGTTTTTCACAAGGACATAATATATGATAATATTGTGGGGTTGGAATGCTAGTTATGGTTTGAGGTTCACAAACTAACATTCATGCATCATTAATAAATATATAAAAACACTAACCACATTATATTTAAAATATATCAAGATTACATATATCTACGTATAAATGCACATCAAACATTGCAATAAATTGTCCTCTTCCATAAGCTACCGTCTTAATTTGAATTTCATGACTATAGATACCGTCATCATCCTTGTATCATCATACTTATACAATATTCCCATGTACTTTAACTTCCTCTCATCTCGATGTGTTCCTTTTATCTTTCTCTTCTTGTGCACTAGTATATTCTCAAAAGACGAACTTGGTCTTCTATTTATAGTATTCATTCCCTTAATATATTCTTATGAATATTCCTCCCATGGTGGATGCCAATTTTCATTTGGATGTTATCTTATTGGTACATACTACCTAGAGTGTTGTAATCCACGACCATCCATAAATTTATGCTTCCTACATCGATACTCAAATGTGGTAATTTACCCTTTGACACTATTAGTTACTTACATTGATCCTTTACTAAGACAAATATCCACATTCTATCCCCACTCAATACATCTTATTGTCTCTCTCCCAACTTTCTTATTTCTACACACTAATGTGTCATCACATTCTAAATATAAATACATAAAATTAGTATTTCTTTTTTGTTTATCATGATACAACTTTTAGATTACATGCACCGTTACCTTGTCTAAAATTGTATGGTTTGGTCGAGATGCAGAATCTATTCATGGTCGACTTGTATGGTCTTGAATAGAAACATCCTCCAAATTTTATTTCAATTAGATTATCTTTCATTGGCCATTTCATCTTCCCCGGGACAACCTTGTCATAATAATTTACCTTTGGAACCCAATATAAGCAAGATAATATCACTTCATTTACATACCTTCCATATTATGAACTCTTATTGAAAATACTAATGCTAAAGACACTCAAGGATACCTAAATATTGTCGAATATTGTGAACATCCATTGGGTTAATCACTACTATAGTTATGAAGCACTTAACTAGGTCAAGGAGTTCAACTTCCTCATTTCCAAACATCCAAAAATTCAATTCAATGTATTAGTAAGAGAAAAATCATCCCAAGCATGAACAAAATGGCTCAATTTTCCAAACTAGATGCATCCATATAGATATCACATGCTAAGTGGAGAACTATGTGTGGTTTCGGGCATCTTTGGAGTAGTGTTGACGTAGGTGGTGCATGGATTTCACATTAATCCAAACACTATTTTTAGTAGGGTCTTCCACTCATGGTTAGGGTTTGAGTTCAATTTAGATTATTTTGATGGTTTTGTAATCGTGTGTGACTCTTACAGTTTGATAATGACATACATTTCTAGGTAATTGATGGGAACAAGATGTTATAGAGATAAAGGGATCATGCTCCATGGATCTCACAATAACATGAAAATCCTTAGTATTGAGTGTGTACCCATCACAAATCTTACATTATAAAGACACTTTTTTTTGGGTTTCATGCTAAAGCAAAGGACAATTTATAACATCATGTTATTCCCTACAAATTTCACAAGATTTATGAAAAGTGTGCACATTTTTCCTAAGATAAGTTTTCTTAGTATGCCACTCGATCTTGTAATCGAGCACCAAATCTCATTACGCATATCATGTGCGCTATTAGTTGTCAAATTTTTCAATTGGGCAGCCATTGATACAATATGTCCTTCCATAAATGGGCTTACTCTAATATCAATACTTCCAACCATTTCTATGCAAAGCACAACTTCTAACACTTCCCTAGGATCTGTATAAGTCTTGTGTGAGAGGGTTCATTAGAAAGGCATCAATAATCCTCCAACAAACCATTTTTCATGCTAAACATGATGGATCTCATATGAAAGCTTTGAAATTAATGTTTTGAAATGCACCGTTAACTCCTTTCAAATGTCCTTCAAGGAGGATATGCTCTGTTGTTCAAACTCTAAAACATTAAATTCCTTGAGAAAGTACTCTTTCATTATTTCATAATCTATCATAACTTGTGGGTCATACTTGTGATACCAAGTATGTGCATGCTTCAACAATGTTGTGGAAAATTGGCCCACCTTGCACTATGGAGATATGATCCCCTTCATGCACCAGATCAATTCGCACTTATGAACGTGCTCCATTTCATTTTCTACCCCATGATATTTTGGGAGATGTAGAGACATCTCGTAGAAAATTTAAGGTGCAATATCAGGTTGTGTGGTACAAATAAATCAGCTTTGTATTGGTGCTCTTGTTGTTTTTCCGATTCTTGATGTTCCCTACCTCCCCCTGCTTCTATAAGAGAGATGTGAAATAGTATTTTTTGTATTGGGTGTAGTTGTCATGACTCACCCCATATGTGAAATGACTACTTGTTTCATTTGAACAACGTTGTTAGTCCCTTTTGTTTGTGTACTACCAAGATCCTAGTTCACTAGCTCAATTCTCATCATTCCTAATCGACCCACTCTAAATGGATTCCTAAGAGGCGTAGATGGTATTCCAATTGGTTGTTTAAAGAAGGAAACTTGGTGTAATAGAGAAGGATATGCACCATCCAAAACTTCCTTCTCCTCCCTTTGTCTTGTTCCTCTTCGATATCAATTTCGATGGTCATAATCCTGTTAATGTCAAGAGACCCAACTGGATGAGCATAAACCTTTGGTTGGGAAAGGAGGCCATCTATATTCTATTGTAGTTCAAAATTATTTAGAGCTTTATTTTATCCAAGTGACAAGCATCTCTTCATATCTTAGGTCTTCTTATTCGTGGTGGTCATCCTTGTGCCACTCCATCCACTCTATGCCTTCGTGGCATTTCTAGAGTATGACTCATCCTCTCGTTGAAGGCCTTTCTCATTAGAGCCTTCCATCGAGATTCTCCATGTTGTTTCCACCTAAGTGCTTGTTCATCTAAGACATCCATTTTGAGCTTCACAATCAATTTGCAATCATCTCCTTAATCTTTTGCACCATTCACACACGTAAGGTTTCAGCCGGGTATAGGGAAATTCTCAATCCCAAGATCTACCATTATCTTCTTAATCTTAAGGGGAATTTGTCTTAAGTAAGTTCCACACATATCCCAAAAATTTAAACATTGCTTCCTCCAGAAAGAATATGCAGATATCATCATGTACTCCAAGATGTAGTTGTGCACTCTTCTCCACTAGACGTTAACAACACATGTCGACACCACATATAACTATGTAATTATCCAAAGGTTTTCTTGTGTCCAAGGATGCTTATGTACCAAATTCAAAATTTGGTGCATAGAATAAGAAGTCAACCAAGCATATATATTTCACGGGTGTTCGCTAAAGAAGTCTCATACAAATTACTCAGACATATGCCTTTCCACCCATTTCATTGGTGAATAATTTCTGCAACTAGGAAACCTTTATACAAATTCCTCTTCATCCCATTCTAGTCGAGCTTAATGTTTTCTTGAGTGAGATGAAAAATCCTTCTAGGGTACCATGATGACAACACAAGGTGACATGACATAGAATCATAACCAAAATGTTTCTCTAATTCACATTTTTAGTAACGTGCATGTAAGCCTAAGTCAACACTTTGTGCACTTTGTTAAGAACCCGCCAACTCAAGTATATCACATAAGAGGATCACCTTGTGCACTCACACAAGGTGTAATAACAGAACCAATTTTTCCGACAACATGATGTCTATGATAAAGTTCACCTGTCATTTAACTTTCAATCAATAATAGTGCATTCATACACATGGATGCATAAGAATATAAAAGATTCCTACTAAGAAAACATGAAACTTAAGTGGAGTGATGCTCTATAATCATGTATAACCATTTACCATTCATTCAATAACCATGGATTATAGTCTATCTTTATCACAATAACAATCCTTCAAAACTCTAAAAGTATCTCTTAACAATGTCCTAAAGGGTATTGATACGATGGAGCATTTACCTTCATCGCTTTATCAAACAATTAATACTAGCCTTAAAGAACCAGTTTACATTGACGTAACTTGTAGTCTAAGGTTAACACGCATGCATGCTAAGGTCAATCCCTATCTTTTAATACATGCAACATTCCTCGGTTGAAATCATATTGTTGTAACTTCACTTTTATCCGTAAACTTTAGAAAACTCACTGTTACGCTCCAAATATTCTTATCCTCCATGCAACTACTCATTAGTTGGTAGTTCACAATCCATCATTTTTCTTGTTTGTCTCCCTTCAAATTATCACACACTATCAATGGGCATAGTGTTCAAGTCCTTGTGTGAGTCGGGTGGAGGGAAATTTTCCTTCCGCCACGTATGCCAAATGTAATGTCAACCCTAAGCCTCTTTATGTGCTATCTAAGTTCCATCAAAATTACGGGTGTATGCCAAATACAAAATATGTCTTCATGCATATGTGTGTATATGCTAACCCAAAATTCATTATGCTCCAAAAAATATTACTTAACCAAAACTTGTATATCTTCAAAAATATGGGTTCAACAAAGATGATAAGCTAAATTTTTATAAGGTTCGACCATGTAGTGTCCTAAATAAGTTTGCATCAAACACATGAAATAGTGTTGTCAAATGGGGTATACATTTATGTTTTTTGTTCAATGTTGCATATTTGTACCCATAATGTGAAGTGTAGAAAAGTAATGCATTATATCATATAAAAATATAGTGGAGGCACCAACTACCAAAACAAGAGTGCAAAGAAATTGAATACATTCTAAATGAACTTGTAAAGAACTTAGGTAACATGCAAGAAATATTATAAGAGTTTATGGTAAAATGGAGGGAAGAGAAGTTTAGAATTCATCTTTTCTTAGTGCAAATGAGATTATTAAATTTGGTCAATTCATTAGATACCTTAAGAGACACACTTGAACAAGGGCTCAAGTTTCTTCGTACTCGAGGTGTATAATGTAGGATCATTTGAGTTCGTTGCGAAACCTATATGAACTTAAATAAGTTAGAACTAGAAAAATAAATCTTGCATAATTTTGCATAACCTTACACAAACCTTATGCATCAAGTTGTTTGAATAAGAGGAGGTTATCTCATAAAGACTTATAGTTTTACACATTCAAATACTTACACAAAACCATGTGCAACTGTGCACCTCACTAATTGAATATTTGTACAAGTTGATGCCTTCGGGCCTCATAAAACTCGTGGAGTTTTGCATTGATGTTTGTACACTTTTGTGCCTTGTCAACCTTGAGTTATTTTTCTCTCATGTCAACAATAATATAGTTGGGCATGCACACTTGGGCCTTGATCCCTTTCTTTGCCATAAGATGATCGTCTCGACTGGAAAATTTCGGTCAAATGGAGATGATGCCTCTAGTGATTACATGCAAACTAGATGGATGGAATGTATGGTCATATCAAAAATGAAAATATTTACAACATCTTTGTTGCAAAGGAATCTTTACTCTCCATATTCTATAAATAGAAGGGAGGAGTGGAGGTGCAAAGACACGAAAGAGGTAAGAGAAGAAGATCATAGGTTCTTGGGTACTCATGCGAGTAGTTAGTGTGATCTAGTGAGTGATGTTGTAAGCTCAATTGTCTAGGAGTGATTCTAATTTTTGTATCTATAGAATCTTAACAGAGTCAATAAGCTTAACTAGGGAATTAATATTTGTAGATTTTTTCATAAGACTACGGAAAAGTGTGTTATATAATTACACTTATGTAATATTTCCTTGTATTAATTAAATTGCATTTTATTGTGGTTTGCAATTTTTTGAAGTATTTCTTTGAGGAGATCTAACTCTAAGAACTACAAATTGCATGGTCTAAGACAACCCTTAATTGAAACTTCTAATTGTGACTTTGTCAGGGAGTCCAATGAAGGACAACCTTAGACAATGCAACACACTAATTTACACACAACAATGGAAATACAACCCATTCAAGTAATATACATACAATAACTTATCTTTATTACTCCTAGTGAGAGATTACAATGTAAACACAACCACGTGTTTTTCAACTTTATTCCATATTACACTATGCATTTTAATAACAGTAGTCCATTTACGAACATGACTCAATCCTACAGTTCACACTTCATATTTGCACTTATATCAAATCTCTTCTTACAACTATCCCCGCCTTGGATCGAATCCATTCCAAGGAAGAGTTAATTTCTTACTAAAAACACTCTAAGAAACCGCTACCCAAGATGTACTGTTTCTGTTGAACAGTGGCACAAAATTTGAAGAGTCGCGTAGAAATTAAAAACTTGTGTGGAATTGAAATATCATGCAGAGGTCGAAGAGCCACACGAAAGTGAAAGATTATGCGGAAGCTGAAGAAATGTGTGCAATTGAAATATCACGCAGATGTTGAACTCGTGCAAGAGTAAAACGACTCACGCAAGAGTATAATTAAGAAAAAAGTAAAAGCAATTACACAAGAATAATATTCACACAAAAAGAGTAGATTGAATAAAATGAGAGTAGAGCTCAAGTAATAGTATAATGATTCGCACAAGAGTACAAGTGCAAACTTACAACACATGTATCTTCTGGAAGTTGTACTTTTGCAGGCAAACTCGAAATGAGATGTTTTTAAGTTTTAATTTTTCGAGAATTTGTATCTATAATAATATTATGCTTGTGATATATGCCCCAATATGTTATTACGTTTACCCCAAAACCATTCCAAAACTACAGGGGAAGTTAGTTAGGTGACACTAACACACCTCTACTTGGTTCTAAGTGGTGTAAAATTGTTTATATTCCTTGGATGTTGTTATGTACATAGGGATACGATATTATAATGTATATGGGCTGATGGAGATGCCAACATGTGGGACACATTCCCCTTAGTTAGGGACATGGTTATAATATATTGGGTCAAATAGGTAGCTTATAGAAATAAGTTATATTGGGTAATGATTCGATATACATTGGGATTAGATATTACCCACACAAGTGCAATGTATGTCTATAATAGAGATGAATTTCATTATGATGGATTTAAAGAATGTGAAGAATCTTATATCCGGTAGAAATAAATTGGAGTTGTCCCATTTGAAGTGGCATTCCCATATTGAGAGATTTTGAGTGGTTGTTCTTTCTTTAAAGAGGATCATATGGTGTTTCCTACATTAAGGGTACTTATTCTATTTCTAAATGCATTAAATATTATGGCATCTTGGCCCACCAATATATTTTATGTTGCGTTGATCTTCATTATATTATGCATATTTTTCGAATTATTATATGTGAAGATCTTACCAAATGCTCCTACATTAAAATCTAAGGTAGAAAATTTGAGAGCTCCCACTAATAAAGGTAAGGTGACCAATAAAACCATTTTTTGGTCAATCTATATGGAACCAATGTGCCCTTCCACCTTATTAGGAACATCTAAAATATATTCCTTTGTTTCTTTCTCCTTTTCTCTCAACTTAAACCATAGATTATCATCCTAAAAATATCTTTGATCATCCCTCTCTTTTCTTCATCCATTGCTTGGGCATAGTCCATCCACCTCCTCCACGCTACCCTCTTTCTTATCTTCCACCCTCTTTTGGGATTTACCACCGCCACTATCCATCCATCACGACCAATTATATTCAGCCACCATTGTTTCTCAAGCCTTCATTGACTTTTTACCAACCATTTTTTCCTTAAACTCGACATCTCTAAGACTTGTCTAATAGAAACGTGTAGTTAATGCTTCACTTCACCAATCTTCCTTCCAACCACATAATTATTTCTCCGAGAGTGTAGTTCAACCTCAATTTCTCCTCTCAAGTATTTATTATCGAAGAATCTATCACATCATCTCCTCATCAAATCTACAACCATATACCATGTTTAATCTAAAGGCTCATTTATTACGTCGAATGTGTTATTTATAGGGGATTACATTTGCTATGAATGCATATCAACTGTGTGCATTGTAGTCATACGTGTGCAAGATCTCTAGAGAAAGAGGATTTTGACATTTGGCTTACCCATATTTATTCCAAGTATGGAGTGTTTGATTTATAATTGGATAACTCACGTCCAAATAATACCTCGATAACTAAAGTTTTTTTGTCCATTTATAAGTGAGCATGTGTCGCATTGACCATTTATATTCTCCCAAGTTTACAAATAAAATATTCATAGTGGGAGAACACTGGTAGATGTATCATTGTCTGGTTGTGGACCAGTCAATCATATTTGGAAAAATAACCTTAGACTCTCAGCAAAACATTGGTTATATGCATATCATCTAATCATTGCATTCCCTGAGGTAAGAGTATGTTCCAACATTCTTAGAAATAACTTAAGAGAATCTTCCACACACCTGTTTTGTGCTAAATGGTCCATTTTAATACCATTGTCTATCATTTCACAATACAAATATAAAGCCTCCTCACCATACGTCCAACACAATCCGTAATCATTATCGTTCATGCCACCACATTTTGTTCAGGCATTTCGGCAAACACTTTCTGAGCGTCTTTCAAATCCCCGCATTTTGAATACATGATCTGAATTTTAGTCTCTAATGCTTTAGTTTCCCTCTGAATGATATGGGAATAGACTAATTTGCTTCATAATTGCCTTCTTGTTAACACACCCATGTAAGAGATATGCATATACATCGAAATTTGCTCTAATGCCTCTTTGATCCATACATTGTAATAAGTTCAAAGCCTCTTTATTTCTTCCCTAGTTAGACGAGACATTTAATCTCCTATTAGTGTCAATTTTATCATTATTATCATTGCTAAGAAATTTTTTTTCATATGTTCTTACAACAAATGCATTTTTATTGTGCAGGGATTGAATCTTGGTTTTGAAGGTTATGTCGTTTTTGGGTTCCATGACACCGAATCATGGTTTGAAAAATTTGTTTACCCGCAAAATCGTATACATCAAATGCGTTCCCAACCAAAAACCTTAACACCATAAAAATTAAAATTAAAAATATCACCCTTTTTGCCCATATTTTCTATAAAAAATGTTTCTTTCGGTTATATAAGGGCCAACTATCAACACCATAAAATTGGCATGAAAGTTAATGGCTCTCGCCTAAGTTACCCTTCCATGTATGGTAAAAATAACTACACTACTACATTATTCCTAAATTCGATACCATTCTTTATTGAGTGGACTCATGTTACTCATTACTTAATTATTCCCTTTTGTTATCATGTGGATATCTCACAAACCACTTCATTGTTAACTTTCTAAACTAATGTCAATATTGTGTTTTACAAGTTCAAACATCATCTCTGATCCCCATAATATTGTTCAAAACATCTTCCCTAATTCCAAATCCAAACTCTTCGCAAGCTATGGGGGTTGCAATGACCCGTGAATATGGTGGCAAGTCTTAGGCCATTGGCCTTGATGTCCACATTCTCCTCACCCTCCGAGGCTTCACAAGGTCTCCTTCACCATCGCAATGAAGATAACAAGCTTGCATATGTCTAAGTCCTTCAAGATTTTTCCTTTCCTTCCATGCCCTCCAAATCATCCTCATCATCCAAATTATCCTTTTTGTTAAGAGACAACATAATGTCAACAAATTCACCAAATTTTTCATTAGAGGTATAAATTTCTAGGCCCTTGATTCAAGTGTTCCTACGTGGAGGAGAGCTTTGGGATGAGGTGCTCCTCGACTCACTTGCCAACATTCTCGTTAGAAATGATAATCGAGAACCCAACCGCCAGAGAGTAGAAGACACAACTAACCATATTTTAGAATGGTCTTTGATTTCAAATTTCACATTTTAAATCTCAAAATTATCTCTACCCTCTTCTACATTACACCACTCATCACCCAAGGATTGTCACATGGAAGCATGACAAGGATATCCCAATGTATTTCAGCAAGTCTTATGTCTCATAAGCAAATGCTTTAGTTTCGCACTTGTACCTCACAATATTCCTTTCAAAAAGATTATTGTAAAACATTGAGAGTGCCATGAAAACCCTTCCATTACATATCATTGAGGATATTAGAAAATATTGTTCTATGGTACTAAAAAGGGAAAAACCTTTGATGAAAAATATTACAAAAGAAGAATACTTTGCATTAAATAAACTTAATGAAAACAAAGAAATTTTGGCACTAAAAGCCAACAAAGGGAACACCACTTTCATTTTGAATAGGGAAAATTACATAAACAAGAGGAAAAATCACTTTCCGGGTAGTGGAAGCAAAAGACGTGTAGTGAGAAATCCTTTAAACAAAGTCATGAGGAATGTCATGAAAATTATTAACTCCTCCCTCTCCTTAGAGATCAAAAGAAGTGTATGGTGGGCCAAAAATGTGTCTCAATAGCTTGCATTCTTAAATCGTCCATTCTACAAGGGTATCGAGGCAACGAGTAAAGAATACACACCGACATACAATGGATAGATTTAAAGGGGCTACAACGAGCGCTAGGGTTGCATATCTAGAGGGCAATAATCCCTACACTAGGTCAACCTAGGGTTTCCAAGGCTCGTAATCAAGATAGAGGAGAGAACCCTACTAAGATATCGATGGTTGGGTGAGGAGAGGTTGGGTGAATGATAGGTAAGACAAGCATGCATGATATAAATAAAATGAAAGTAATGTAAAGCTAAGGATTTGATCATGAATAAGAGTATTATGCTAACTAACATCCAAACATATGTAATACTAAGCTAATATAACACTCATCTTGTACATGTAGGGTGGTCACAGATGCATCTATCTCTCCGAGAAACAACACACCGAGAGAGAATTGTTATTATGTGGATAAGGGGACATTGTTCCTCTCTTAGACTCACTATAGATGACCCAATAGTGCAAGAAAACCAACCAAGAAGAAGAGTGTCCAATCCAATCCAAGTAAAGTGCAAGATGAACCAAGAGCTAGGTGAAAAAATGTGAATATGTCGTAAAAGAGAAGAGTAGATGGAAGTTCCTAAGGTCCGAGCTTCCTTCCTTTTGAATGTCAAAGTGAGGTGAGTATATATAGAATGCCATCGTCGGTGGGTGATAGCGTCGAAAGAAAAACATAACATCGACACCATTTCCCACAGTGATGGTGTTGGCCAAAGGTGGTAAAAAGAAGTAATGTGTCATGAAAAGTTAGAAAAAGGTGTCGTAGATCATGAGAATGGATAAAAAAGGTACTAAATGGCAAGATACAAGTAGAATGTTAGGAGTGCAATGTGTGTGAGACCTAAGGGGACAAGGATAACTAGTGCAAGGACAACTAAGGCTAAGACCAAATAACGACACTCTCTCTGTGTACTATCTCTAACCCATAATGGTTACGTGAATAACCATTCCCCATTCCTAACAGCCCCTTAAGGCACCCGCTCAAGAAATAGATGCATCAATGACCCTTATCTGCACAAAGGAAATTGTTAGTAATAGGTATGAAAGATGAAAAGTGAAAAATTAGGTGTATACATATGCCCCAACCGTTGATCACCGCATGTCGCAATAGTGAAACATGGGGTGGTCAACGGAAAAATACAGTCCATAACACCGATATTGAAAGTAAGTACATAAAGGAATGTTGAAAGGACTAGTTGAAATAAAATATACCCACTAATGTGTACCTGATAGTGTCACTCCTCCTAGAATGTGCGGGCGTAATCAATGCTGCAAGAACCCTAGAAGCAAAAATGAAAGGAAACACTAGAGGATCATCAGTAAAATAAGACATAAATCACCTAGCTAGGGGCCCATGGGATGGATGTTGTGATGGTATGGTGTCAAAAGAGGCAAAAAATCAAAGATTTTCAAAAATAGTCAAGTAATAGGTCAAAATAAATGACATGAGATCATGTTCAAGACCCAACGGATGATGCGCGTTTCAAGTTCGGGAGCGAAAATGATGATCGTTTGAAGATTTAGGTTGATTGTGACCGAATTTGAATAGAAATTAAGTTTTATATAGTGATTTTGATTTTGATTTGGTTATTTCTATTTCTAGAATTGAGAGAACCGAGCTCTATAAATCCAAATTTGAGGTGTTTTGACGTCGACATGAGTACGAGGTGGTTATGAAGGACAACGAGGTGAAGCATGCTGCGGGATGTGACCACGAGTAAGTCATTGCATTTAATTTAATTTAGTAGATTAGGTGTTATTTAGTTATATTTATTTTTTAGAGTTGTTAGTGTGTCATTTT
Source organism: Taxus wallichiana var. yunnanensis (assembly GCA_018340775.1). Lineage (NCBI taxonomy): Eukaryota > Viridiplantae > Streptophyta > Pinopsida > Cupressales > Taxaceae > Taxus > Taxus wallichiana. The sequence goes on along the minus strand of CM031235.1, from coordinate 875,241,675 downwards.
TATTCAAACTTACTTCATCGGGTAGGTTGGGACAAAATGCAAGTGGGTTTGGGAGGGTTTTAATTTTTATTTTGTCATTTTGTCATATTTTGAAAAAAAATTAGAAGTCGCAATCACTTTTTACCTAGACGCCATCGACCCCTTTGCAACATGAGGGCCGATGGCATCGAGATGGGGGAAATTTGGAGCCAGGGGCTGATGGCGTAGGGAAAAGCTTTCCAAGGGCCGATGGCATAGGGAATGTGTTGGTATAGATATTAGGCTTTGATTTTTCACTCTAGATTGATATTTTAGAGTTCTAATGTTTACTCATCATTTTGTAGATGCATGTAGACTGCAGGATCCACCTATGACAAAGTGTAGATGTATCGTAGTTGAGTGCGATGATTGTTGGGTCGACACGGAAGAGGTTTCCTAGTTGCAAGGTTGGGGTTTTGGGGGCATCATACAAATGCCCATGATACCATTAGACCTAGATTTACTACAAATGTTCTTAGCCGCATGGGAGACCATGTCTAACACCTTTTGGTGGTGGACAAACCAGAGACCATGGAGATGACGTTGACTTTTGGTGATGTTCATGGTATTTTGGGGTTACCGATTGGCGGCACCCACATGTATTGTGATCTTAGTTCAGATGTCGACAAATGGACATTAGATTAGCCATATGGGTGACTGGGAGCGACACATATGACGAGAGCATGTTGTGTGTCCGACTCAACATAGTGCAGTTGTAGGGATACTAGATATACTGAAAGTAGTGATGGGGATCGTGGTGGCACATATAGTGTTCCACAAAGCAGATGGAGCCATCCCATTGTATCTAATTGTGGTATGTATATATGTCGTATATCATGGGGTATTGTTCAAATAGGGCACCACGATATGGTTGTAGTTGGTTCATGATTTGTACAGGTTTGGCCACGCAGAGGATAGAGGGATCATGGGACCCATGATTTTATTAATGGCTTAGATATATGAGCGGTTTCTTATGTATAGGCCGACAGGGGACACCATCAATGGCAGAAACAACATGATGCCTCGAGAGTGCTTCAATGGGCACATGGGCCGACAATGAGGTCACTTTGAGCATTCCAACCACTAGCATATGTGCATCTAGGTGATGTTATATAACAACCCTACATAGGGAATGTAGATCAATGGCCCAGTTGGCCCAGGGCAGATTTCTCTGACACCATCACAGAGGTGATGAGACACTATGTTTATTGGATAGAGACCCATATAATGAGAAAGGTCCCAAGACAGTTTGGGATACTAAGGCCCGTGGTCATCATGTCAAAGAGGTCAGCAAGAGCAGAGGTTAGGGTAATAAACTTCGACCCCGTAGGATACGGGTAAAGCAGTGCACATGGTCGAGAGATAACAAAGGCGTGGTGGGGATTCTCAAGGCCCAACACCGATTATAAAAGTTAGTGGTTCGAGGAGGGAGCTGATAGAGGATCAATAGATATAGGACCACGGGGAAGAGGTACAGTGGAGATGGTCCCGAGACGAGGAGGAGGATCCGTAAAACCAATGCCATGTCTTAGAGAACACAAGATGCGATAGCCATGCGGAGGATACTTGATACCATTCAGGGTCCCGATGTCCATGCATTTGAGATAGAGGCACAGACCAAAGCGAGAGAGGAGATGTGATTTTGGTGCCCCGAGACAGGTGGGCACAATATGTAGGAGCCAAACCTCAACATGATGACAAGGTAGTAGAGGGTGTTGGGCTATCGTGGAGAATGCACAGACTGCGTAGAGGTCGGGGTAACCTGGTATGTGTGATATTATGTTATTTAGATGATTTTTGATAAATGGATTTGTCCCATATTGGTATTTATGAATAATAATTATTAGTTTTTGGATTTGCAGAGCAGATGGTGGAGGAGTGGAATTCCCTTATCGAAATTTCCCACCATGATATCATGTATCTAGTGTTAGATGTCCAAGATACAAAAATTATGGTGGATCCAACAATACCATCAGCTAGAGATTCAGTGAGCGCATTTTATTTTGTGGGAGAGGCATCCAGAGCATTACAGAGATATCAGGATGCACAAGCATTAGTAGCCATAGACATCATAAATGTAATGTTGAAGAGCTTATTACAGGAACATGCGACGCGTTGGTGTAGGAGCAGGTAGCTCACCTCTTAGATGCCCGAGATCTGCGCAGAGCAGATTATGTCATTAGATACATAGTTAACAAGAGCATTAAGGAGAGGCCTTCGGATCCCAATCTAGGGTAGAGTCCCTAGCTCACACATCTAGAGGCACTAGCATGGAACTATCGACCCAAAGAATCCAAAGACCCCCGAAAGGGTGTGAGGTGCTTTAGCCATTTTGTATATGGGCCGGATCCATTTTGTATGATTTTTTCGATGTATAAAAATTGATTTGATATATAATATTTATATGTGTGTATATGTATATATATATATATATATATATATATGATTTTGATGGTATTTGGTTGTTTGGTATTTGTTGTTGATTTACTTATCATTTTCTTGTTTTTCGCATGTATGTATGTGATAATACCCATGGTACTTAGGAACAATGATAACGTGATTCAATAGGTAAATTCGGTGGGAGGTGGATCGGTAGGATAACCTAACCCACATAATGTGAAAAATCCAAGAGGTGGAATAAGGCAAAGACATCCAATGGTAGGAAATCAGGGCAGAATTGGGTATATAAATCCAAGCAAGGCCATAGGCCTAGGAAAGGATGCAGAGAGTACCAAATGATCTAATAGGAAAGACCAAGGTGAATTGGGGAAAAAATAGGTGGATTCGGGACCAAGGTGCTCCAACGGTAGGAAAAACCAAGGCGTACATTATGATAAATCCAAGCAGAGGGAACAACCCAAAAAGGATGTAACGAGGTATTTGAGATAGTGTGAAAAACCCAAGGGGGATTGAGAGACTAAGCCAACGCGAGGGATCAAGCCAAAGAATGAAAGTAAGATGTAATCAAGGTTTTAATGATAACTAGCCATGAGGGGTGAAAGATTGGAATGTATCGGTGATAATATCATCAACTTGATTCAAAATGTGGCTTTTAGCACGAGTCATGAGGTCCTCAATGGCATGTTCTCAGTAATAATGATTTTTCAATGGACTTCAAACCATGTGGTGAATAAGATGACATCTATCTTATCCTCTAGTTGGGTGAGATTTTCACACCGAACAACATCCATAGTGGGACGAGGATCGGGGGCAAGGTGGTGGTCCATAAGTAGGTTGTGATCAAGTTGCTCTAGGGAAGGTGGTTAGTTTTGAGAATAATTAGATCCATGCTTTCAATTGCTGAATAAGTTTCAGGAATGAGGTGTTTGCTATGTAGAACCCAACAAAACGAGTGTCGGTGTACGCACAATACCCATTATGAGAGAAAAATAAGGGAGCTAAAGTGGAAGGCTGTGTAGCCTTTTTGATTTAGTTGTGTTTGACATCACCTTCAAGATTTTTCATTTGGCATCAATAGTCTCTACAGTCAAAAACATCATGCCTAGAGCTTTGTGCCATGTGCAATACAACTTAGTCGTAGAGGACTGAGGAGCCATAAGGGCAATAGGTACCGGTAGAAGTATCATACATTGCAGAGGGCTAGTGAGAGTATTCGATAATGGCAACAATGCAATGGGTGAAGATGGCACCGATGGAGAAACACATTACATAGTCATCGAGGCATAGTAGATAAGATCATCACCCATGAGATCATCGGTTTCATAGTCAAAACCAACAACCCGATCATTCACTTTTGTTAGGGAAAATGGGTTGGCTAAGTTGATGGTAGCATGTGGAGGTGTATATGGTGGAGAAATATGAGGCTCGAGGCACCAAAGGTGTGGGAGAAATTTCAACTACGCTCGAAGGCTCCTCTTATACTAGGATGACGTTTATGTCATGAGTGAATTTGGTGTGAAGGGTTTCTTGGTAACACAATACTTCCCTATCACGAATTTGGGCATAACTAGCTACGTGAGGGTCGTATAAAGTGTAATCAAGCATGTCCATAATATGATGTGGAAACATCCACCACACAAGAATTGACTATGGTCTCAAGTTGGACCACATACTCTAGTGGGGGTTGCGGTGTACATGAGATGAGATGACTGTGATAATCGAAGGCTCCTTCCTGTGAGGCCGCAAAGAAGGAGGCAATCAGGATATGATGAGTTCATAGAGATCAAAAGTATTGATTCTAAGCATGATTTAATCCAGCTCATTATCATTTGAATCCAAGAGATTGGGGTTGTGCACCCGACCAATTCGGGATGACCGACATTGTTGAGAAGAGCATCTATAGGTTAGTTAAAATGTTGGTATTCTCAAAAGAGGGTAGGAGATAATTCATCGAGTGTTGGGAACTTATATTTCCCTTTTTGTTGAAGTGTATCATAGTTCTAAGGGTCAGTGTCCACTTGAATCTTATAAATATCTCCTTGGTGAGAAAACTTCACACACTGACATGCAGAAGAAGCAATGATGCACATACGATGAGTCCAAGGCCGCCCTAGGATAATATTATAAGATAGAAGAAAATTGAAGACCATAACTTTAACGTGGACAATCCTAAAGAGAACGGTGATGGGTAACCAAATACACCCCATAGTAGTCATATGTGGGTGATCACATCCTTGACAAGTGGTTCATTTAGATGTTAGGTTATCGATAGAACAACCAATATCCTTAATGAAGTCTAATGAGGCCACACACGTGCCTACTCCTTTGTAAATTAGAGTACACTTTCCTGTAGTGTGACCATTCTGAACTAATATGAAGAGAGGTGGATCATTTACATGAACCAAGAGCTCATCTAGGATTATAAAGGCTATAGGAAAATGAATGCAAGAATGAGCATTTGTGGTGAGATCAATATAAATGGAGAGATCCTCACATTTTCGATTGATGCTTTCCTCCGAGCCATGCAATGCGGGACTCTACCCTAAAGAGGGATGAAAAGGAGTGTTCATATCAAACAACACAATCATAAGACACACACGATGGTGAGGTGATGTACACATGAGCTCTAAAAAGGGAACCAAACCAGGAATTTGGGCAAGTGCTTCGAGAGGATCCCACTCATTGTGGACTGGACTGCATGCGGAGGGCCGAGAGTGTTGGGAGTCCTAAGAGACATAGCCAAAAGGAGAAAGGGTGATTAGGGATATTTCTGAAATTGATTTTTTCTTAGTTCCTACATGATCGACCCCCGCAAGTTTGATTTGTACATAGGCCGATGGTGTCTGCGGGCCGGGATACAGATCTAGACTCCATCGCCCCGTAGGAGAATTTCTTCAAGGGCCGATGGCATCTAGAGTAGGTAGATTTTTGCTTTGAGGAGCTTGATTTTGGGGTACAAAAGGATATATGACCCTGTGAGTCCAAGGTTGGAATGTTACAGGGTATTTTGGTTCTACATAAGCTATGACATGTTTTACATCATTAATTACAACCGTATTTTTAGGAGGGTAATTTGTGTCAACTACATTGGTCATAGAATTTTCTTGCTTCTTAGAACTTTTAACAACATCATGATTAGGCATAAGATTGGAGAAGATGTTTAGTGATCTATAAACTCTTCAACTTTGGAATTATCTACACAATCACAAATTAACGTTGTTGTTCTACTTTCTATTAGAAAATGACAGAGATAGCTAGTGAATGAATTTTGCTTATGCTTAGAATCCAAAATTACAGGAAATGAAAGAATATAAACTCATAACACCAACAAGGTTTATCCTGGAAACCTCTAGAGGAGGAAAAACACTCGGGAAGGGCAATTGCTCTTTCTTCCCACTTTTATTAGCCAATTCAAACAATAAGTACAAAAAATACAATAAGTATGAAAGAGAAGTAGATAATATCTCACACTTCCTCCCAATTACTTGCTTGCTCTATCTCAACACTCATTTCTTCTACAAAACACAATTCCAGCACTAAGAACTTCTTGCTCACTTGCTTTCATGCTTCGATGATCTTGTTCTCTTCTACAAACATGTCTTTATAGCCTTTCTCATGTGCTCTCATGCAATGGAGAATGCGAAAGGTCATGGAGGAGAAGAGAGACAAAAACCTTTCAAATTCTGGGGCTGTTCGTTTCATATTTTTATTTTTTGTCCGAAAGAGCCAGGACCACCACCCAATGCAAACCGATAGTCTTAGGACCGGCACCCTGGTTGGGCGGTGGTCCTGTAACTATAAAGACAAAACCTCCGTGTATTATTTTTCCTTCTTCATGTTGAGTGATCTGATGAAGTAGAGTCATTCTGGATCCCTATGGATCACACCTCCCCTTCTTAGGAGGATTTTCATCCCACAAAAGCTTAGTGGGGGAGCAGATGAGGAAATAATTCCCTACTTGCTCCTTCGAGTACCACCTGGTCCGCCTTGGTGTCTTTCCTTTCACCCAATATTCCAAGACTCCCGCAGACCTCTCTTAGTCTCTTTGAACTTTTGTTGTAGCACTACATCCTCCTCTAATTCGCCTCATGAGTCCAAGACACATCCTCAATGGAAGGTAGCAAGAATCCGTAGTCCTTCATCTTCATCTAGCATGGATGGCTCATATAGGTGCAAGTTATCATAGTTTACTATAGAGTACATCCTCATAAATGATGATAAATCAAGTCAACAGGCATTTTCTCCACCTACTCCAATATGGTGAAGGGCCCATATCGTAGTGGTTTGAGCTTCCGTGCTTGACCTTGTAGTATCTCCTTGCTCAAGTAAAGCAAAACTCTATCTCCAACATGAAGCTTATGTTCCCTCCTATGCTTTGATTGTGCCTAGCTTTGTACTTGGCTTGAGATTTCTCTAGTTGTTCTTTGACTTTGAGATGGATTTTTGGATCCTCTCAATGAATTTATTTGCTATAGTCACCTTTGTGTCTCGTGTTTCATCCTCATCCCACTGCCCAACTACTATGTCCAGCGAATTTGTAGGTATATATCCCAAACATGCTTCAAATGGTGGCTTCATAGTGGATGTGTGTACTGCCCAGGTATAGGAATGTTGAATGTAGGCTAAGGAATCATCCCAAGTCCTTGTGTATTTGCTATTATACCCTCTAAACAACTATACCAAATTCTTGTTCACCACCTTTGTCCGTCCATCCGTCTCGTGGATGGAAAGTTGTGCTCTCTATAACCTAGTATCCATCTTGTCCCACAAATTAGTACAAAACTTCCCCAAGAACCTAAAATATTTGTCGAAACAATAGACTTCCAAAATCATTCCCAAATCTTCCAAAATCACTTCCATGATATTTCTAGACCCTCAATTCACCTCCATGTTGGATTTGACTCTCTGCTCCACTTCGGGGTTTGTGCTCATCCTAGGAAGGCCAGTGATAGTGCTTCCCACAACTGACCAAAATTTACATTTTCCAAGAACTCCTAAAATCACCTAGGGGGTTGACTTTAATTTCCTAAATCACCTAGGGAACTGAGTTAACATCATCTGGGAGGTCATTGCAGACTGATTGTGTAGACCTGGGGTGCCTTAGAAGGATAAAACATGAAAAATTTGGCACAGGGGTATCATTGTCATGCTTGAAATTGTCAATTTCCTATTGCACATTTGCATGACAACAAATGGCTCTAGCTTGGGGACATGACATGGACTCAGTGACAACAAAGACATGACATGGAGAATCCCAGAATCTTAGCTTTACTATACAATTACTAGTGCCTTATCCATTGGGCCCTATTGAGTCATGCACAACTTACGAGAGAGAGAGAAGAAGGAAACACACACACATACCAAAAAAAAAATGAAAGGAAACAAAAAAAACACACGGGAAGGAAAAGGTGCACACAACAGAAAGGGAAACACAACTAAAACATCACCTATGGTACAAGGTGGGGATAACCCGCTTTCACTGAAGCACTTTCCATTCCTCAAAAGTTACTCCTGAGAGGACAACACTAAGTGATGTTGTTCTGCGAAACCATTGACTGGTTCCAGAAAGTAGCCTCCTCTCCTTAACTGTTTATGAAAGTCAGTGCTTTCATGATTGTATGTGTTTTTGTAGGAGTGAGTCCATGTGAGCTTCTTGATGCTCATGCCTTCACTTAGAAATTCCATTGCCTTCATTCCCTTTGAAATTGGTCTCATAGTGTCAGTTACATTCCATGTTTATCCACATAGTTAATTCTTCATTGAGCATCCTACTGCTGCCCTAGGGCTGCTTTTCATTCAAATTACTTGAATATTCCAGATTCTTTTTTTTCCCATGTCTATGCTCATTGACCTCTTTTCCATGAGAAACCTCAAACCTATCATTTTTCTCTACTCCACTGTGAGGTGCTCAAAGATTGAATGGAGGATCAGATGTAGCTTCATACATGTCTTGTATGGCCATGGTATGAGCTAAAAAATCAAGAATCAACTTAGGATCTTCAGTACTTTCTATTGTATCCAAGATTTCATGTAAGGAGTTCTCCTTGGTTACTTCATGCAGTTCATCTTTTTACACCTTCGAAGAATTTTAATTCTGAAGCTCAAGACAATTGTATGGAGGGATTAGTTCATCATATCAGGAATTGTTGCATTCTATCACTCTTTTGTAAAAGGGAGCCTTGACTTTAAGGGCCTCAAAAATCCTCGCTTCAATTTATTCATCATGGAAAGAGTCTTCATTTTCAAATAGGAAAGAAAATACCTCCATTTCATCGTTGTATCCATCAACCATTAGCACAAGAGGGACATCATATTTATCCTTGCTTTGCTCCATCATGACTAATCTCTGAATCATTTGATGGATTAGGATTTGATTCATGCTTTTCTTTCAACTTCAAAGTCTACATCATGAGTTTGAGACTGATCGTAGGGTCTTTTTTTTTCTTCCACAACTCTTAAGAGATCTTGCACAGAATGTTCTCTAAAAATTTTCGAGGGCTCATCGTAGGCTGGCTTGGTCTCTTCTTGGGTGACATGATCAAGGGAATCCTCATCTTTAAATGGGAATGAGAATATATCCTCATCATGGATAAGCACATAAGTTGATTTTTCATCTGAAAATTATCGAGAACCAGTTCCTCTTCTTCACGTCTCACATAATCTGGAAATTCAGGGCTATTCTCTTGCATCTCAAAGTTCCTCAATGCTTCCTCTAGATCCATATTCCTTAGGGAAGGAAGGTTTGGTCCTATCAAAATTGGGATCTCGTCCTCTTCTTTAGTCGTCACAAAATAATTCATCCTCTTGCTATTTTGGTACAAAATGTTGGCTCTGGGCTTCTTGACTTTTACACTATGTACCTCATCTTCTTCTCTGGAAGCAATTTCTCCATGTCTCCCTTCACTAGAATGGTTGTAGAAGACCAATTCATTTGTATTTTCCCTCGCAATTTTTAGAAGAAAATTCTACCTAGCAACATTCCAAATGAATCCGGAATGTATGCTACCAAAATCATCATCAAAACTTTTTGTCTGGAAATTTGGTGAGAGCCACCTGTTCATCTTTGATCTTCCCTATAAGTGGGACTTCTTTGGACTCCATGGAGTAACAAGAGCCACTAGGCGAAGTCATGGGGAGTTTAAGAGCTTTGGAAACCTTCACAGGCATCACATTATTTGAGGCACTTGAATATATTATGTAATTGTTCAATACATATTCCCAACTAGAAGGGAGACATAAAAATTATCGACCTTGTTTGTCTTTGATTCACTCATGGCTAGCATGTTCTATGAAGGAGGTGTAGGTGGGTTTGGTATTAATCCTTTAGAATTGGGTGTTAAAACAATGAGTTTTAAACAACCATTCTTGATATATCGAGGAATATCTCAAATTATTTAGGGCGAGTATGCAAATATTCTATTTCATAATTTGTACTTTAGCTTTATTTGCATATTCTATGAACTCAAAAGGAGAAAATGTGGATGAGGGTGATGAAGGGACTGCTTTTGAACTTCCTTTTGATGTCATTCCAACAAGTGATGGATCGGGCAGGCAAGAGGTAGAACCATTCTGTTGATTTTTCTTGGAGAGACTCCACAAACAATCTTACAACGACATATTCATGTTGGACACCAAGAATTCCACATGATGTGGTGAAGGTTGATATGTGCTCTTCAGGGAGTTGTGTGCCATCATCTTTGAACTTGGGAAATTTCTTGCAAAGCATTGTTGTCTAATGTGTTGTTCTTATGGTTATAGGTGATGCGTATTGGTCATTGATTGTGGACACATCTATCCACACATTGACACGGAATGTGCCCATTGACATACTCATGGGTGGAGGCATGTTAGAGCATGTAGATGATATTACGAGCGATCATGCCCATTTTTTTGATCCAGTTGTGATAGCAAAAGTGATATGTATGTGTTCTTTAAGAGAGAGGGACAAGGCGTGCATGGAGACATAGCGAGCTAGAGAGGTCGCGGGTGGTGGTTCCCAAAGATTGGATGTATTTTCTCATTACATGGAGTTACAGGTGGTCACTTTGTAGAGTAATGTACCAAGAACACACTATTACATAAACATGTAGAGAGATATAGGGGCCATGATCAACGACGTAGGGTGAGTGGCGAAGCTTCTAGTTCTAGAGCTCTTGCGGTACCAGATAGTGATAGATATGATGAGATATGACGTGTACTAACGTATTAATGTAAAGGACTTTCCCCCGTAATGGGATTTTTGTAACTATGATTTTGATCAAGATATATATGGACTATTGGCATATGTTGTTGTATTTGATGTTTATTGATGATGATTGGGACTCGTATGTTGATATATGATGTGTTGATGATTGTCATTATATTGGATGTTTTGATATTGTGAATATTGTTTTGTTGATTTGATTTTGCAATGTATAGTTGTTGATGATGATGATATAGTGCATATGATGATAGATAATGTATGTGTAATAGATGAAATGATGAAATAACACATTGTGTATAATAATAACATTGTGATGAATGGTAAAGTAAAAATTAATGATGTGAAAAGGTATGATCGTAATAGTGTAATGAAACATGTGTTAGTATGATGAAGAAGGCGCGGATAATAATGATGATCCCTAGTATTTGGATGATAAGGCTCATTGATATAAGACCCATTAGCAAAGAAAAAAAGCGAACCGTATAAGAGAGTGCATCATTGGGAAATTATATAATAATTTGTGCGAGGTATATTGGTCGATAAGGCATGTAGTGCAAGAGTGAAGAGAGGATATTATTGTAACAGATCCCTCAACAGTCATGTAAGAACCTTAAGAACACAAGTGCGTCATCGGGGGTGAGGTGATAGAAATCACCTACCAAAGACCAAGTTGGTGTGGAGCGGTGGAAGCATGTGGAATGAAAGCAACATGAGTGTATGAGCTAAACTAAATGTCATGTGGAATGGTTCCAATGATGGGTGATGCAGTGGTGGGAAGTGGAGATGGTGACGGTTGTAGAAGCTAATGTGGAGTAGTAGACGACGCAATGGATGAGTGGTGCAAAAGTGGTGGATGGATGAGATGGATAATTTGCATGAGTAATGACCTATGGTGGTAGATGAACAACCTTAGAACTAGTGAAGGAGATAACTCAACTAGAGTAACAACATGCCTATGAGGAACTAGAGACATAAATTGCTCACGTAGGTGAGAACCAAAAGAAATGATGCCCTCTTATTCTAATTGTTGCAAGCGATCATGAAAGGTCATAACAATGATTTTCCATATGGCCATTGATACGGTGATGATTGCAGTATGCTCGATCATGTTGGTATTGCAAGTGATGTGGTGGATGGTGATGATTGGAAGGTAAGAAAATTAAGTGCTTGTTAATCAAGGCACACAACAAATCATGAGGTCTAGCATGATGTGTAAAATATAATGGTCCTCGCAAAACAAATGTAGGAGTCTAAGGTGGATCCTGACGATGCAGTGGGAGATGGAGGACATTTATGTACTAGAGTAGTCTAAACTTATTTGAATGGTGGAGGAGATGAAGACCGTGTAGGACGCTCAATAGATGGGAGTGGAGAAGAACTAGATGATGTAGTAGTAGTTGTAATAGGAGGATGATCTATAACATATGTAGTAATGAGATATTGTTCTAAATAAATGACCCTATAGTATTAAATTTTGAATGATTTACATGTGTCATATTCCAATCATTGTTTTAAGTGAGGAATCAAACCGTGGCAGAAGATAAATTGCTTCTCTAAGTCAATAGGCTGAAAGACTAGTTGGTGCATACAAGTGTTGAATCATAAAATGTAATCAATGATAGGTTCTATTGTGCCCTGATGTAAGCTAGGTAGATGATCATGTGAGAATCTAGGGTTGTTGTTGACTATGAATCAACAAAGAAAATCTTCTTCCATCTCATAATAGGTACTAATAGATCCAAAGGGTAGATACATGTACCATTAGAGAGTGTCATCTGTGAGACTATGGTAAAAGGATTTAAGTAATAATCGATCATTGGAATATGAAGCCATAGCCATATGATAATGCTTGAGATGCAAGTATGGATTTCCAATACCATCAAAACATGAAAATGTAGGCATAACAAAATCCTTAGGAAATGTTGAGTTGTGAATCTTTTTGGGAATAGGATTTTCGTGCAATGAATTATTATCAATGGAAGCGTAATAGGCCTTGCTTTATAATGTGAGAGAGATTAGAACTCGAGACTATAAGTGAACAAAATCTTGCATGAGAGACAAGATATCTTGTGAAGGAATAGTGGAGGATGGCAATAATGTGTTAAGCGGTTGTAATTTTACATTATGAGTAATCATAGGAATATCAAGAGGAGACATAGGAGATTCGATGCTAAGGGCACACTAGATGTTGGTGTCAAAGAAGTAATAGGTGGTGAAGGACATGGAACATCCATAGAAATAGTAGGACTAGCATCGAAACATCCCTAGAAGATGAAGTGATAGAAGGAGATGCAATGATAGGAGAAGATGAAGTGACCAATGGGGATGAAATGGATGGAGGTGAAGTGATATGAGGAGATGAACTAACAGAAGGAGATGAATCATGCATGTTATTAGATACAATCTCAGAAGAAGATGATAGTGGAGTGGATGATTCACATTCAACGAGTATACTGAAGCGGAACCATGACTATCAAGTGTGTCATTGAAATAAAACAAAGATTCAGATAGAAGGATATCATTAAGCATATCATCAACATAGAATGAAGGAGTAGAAGAACTAGTATGTGATGCATTATGAGAAGCATTTTCAAAAATAGGAGAAGTATGAGATGCAACTAGAGTATCATCGTGACTAGTATGAGAATCATCATGCACATGTTTATTATTATCAAGAACAAGCATGAAATTAATAATAGCATCATCTAAGTTTTCATTAGAAATTTTAGAAGGAGGAGTGTGGCTAACTATATAACAAGGTGTGCAACGAGTAAAGCTCATCGGATCAGAAACAATGCCAATAGTAGAATTATCAAAGCTAGTAGGCACATTGCATTCATTAGCTAAGATTTTTGTTCAATATCATCGAAAGAGTAGCATGCGATATAGAGCAATGAGTTCAACAATGGTTGTTTCATCATAAATGGGATTAATACTCACATGAGGCATGACTAGTTGAGAAGGAGAAGAGCTATCCTTAGCCATTAGGGTTTTAGTGGATCCTAGGGAAAATAGTTCTAAGCTACGAGTTCACCAAAATGATTCAATAAAATATGATTATTTTATATGAATCTAAATGCACAACTATGATATAAATGATATACAATAAAATATGAATGCTAAACAATTTATTTAATTTATTAATGAAAGGGAAATAAGAGGGATAAGGTACTTACCTTGATATTTGCTTACCTCGCAGAATCTAGGACTGAGATGTGTGATGAAAAAGAATGATATAATGTCGCAATGAACCATAAGAAAATGCAACAGAGGTGGAACTAGTTGGAGTGGGGTACCTAGAGAGCGATGGGGCGCCCATGGGCTCCACGGTCTTGTTTCTGGGCACCCTAGTCTCAGTAAAAAAGGCTGGAACTTGGTTCCAATATGGCCATTAGGGTTTTGCACTTGTTCACCATTTGTCGCGTATATGTCACACTTGGATCACCGAGGTACCTATAAACCTGCAATGAAGAAAGCACCTATAAAACCCTCAAATAGACATCAAATCCTAAAAAGAAAGATGCAAAATGATGGGTCGATTGTCCTCACCACCACAATGGTGGACTTATAACTGAGTGTTGCACTACATCTCAGACCCAATTTAGTTTTGTGTGTTTATGTGTACAATAGTGCTCCTAGGTCACCCTCACGCCAATGACGCCAAGATAACAAGAAATAACTAGATAAAAATGCAAATGTGTGGATGGAATAAAATAGAATCCCCTTCCTATGCAGTGTGTATGCAGAATAATGGCCCAAATGCAGTCCCTTTCTCTATGTAGATAGTTAGCCCTTGATAATAATAGTCCGCCCATATAATGGTATGTATGTTGTGTTTATATAGGGATCTCTTGTTTGAATTTCAACACTAATGACCCGACATGCCAACTAGTACCTTGAGAGATGAGAGGAAAACCAAAAAGACCGACCTCAAATGTCAAAAATAAAACCAAATACAAAGAGGACAAGGGTGCCTAGGATGGATAGGGGCACCTGGCGCTACCATCCAATCTTGAGCGCTAGTGTCCAGAGACCAATGAATGACATATGAGTGAGAACTGACAGATAGGGATCCCTAAGACCTTACTAGAATTGTGTGTATGTGTGATAAGTGGGAAAGATAAAAATCAATCAAGACCAAGATAAGACAAGCGATGGACTATGCATGGGTCATCGGTGAATACTTTTCTTATGTAAGATTCATATATAAAACAACATACTTGGTGGTATAATAATAGTAGTAAGTCCGTGATTTTGTGTGGAGAGATAAGGTGGAAAATTGTTGTTTTACATGGAGTTTTTGGCAACACAAAAATCAGATTTTCATCCCCTCTTCCCTAATAAGAAGCATGGTGCTTCTTAGCTGATTTACCTTGGTTGAATTTGTGTTTGTTATGTTAAAACCAAGTATTGGAATGTGTCTATTTGCATCTATTTCTTCGTAAGTGCTAGTTGGTTGTGTTGTCTCTTTCCCACATTCTTGGGCGAGGCTAGCATTCCACCTTGGATCCCTTTGTGGAATGTAATGATGTCAAATGGTTGGGCGGTCAACTAGACTCATTCTCTTGATCGTTGGAAGATTTTACTCTTGTTTTTAGAGCTATTTAGAAGTTGTAGGTTGCGATTTGTTCTCGTAAAAAAGAGTTTATATTTTGGCAAAAAAATGGACATGTTGTCTCCACTTCAAGTGGAGGGCTTTTAAACTTGCATTATTATTTATTATTCCTTCTTGTAATCTAAGTTTTAAAATGCTAAATTGTTTCCATAATATGATTTTTTTAGAATTGTAATGTTATTGAAAATGTCCATTAAAGGACTTCTTATTATTGGAGATTACTAGTTGTTATAAATTTTGGGAAAATAACTCCTTGTTTCATATACATGAAATGTTGATTTAAAAACTTTTCTTTCCCTCTTGAAGAAGCTTCTTGAAAATGAAAGAGTTCAGTTTATTAATTGAAGGAAAATTGTAAGGTTATGAGACAAATTTTGTACAACAAACTATTATTCTTTTTCCCTTTTGAAATTAGAAAACTCAAGACCGCATTATTTCCTTAATAAGATTTTGAAGTAATGGATTTTATTGTTAAATATCTATATTACTTGAAGTTTACTTTGTGCATTGAGAAATGAACTGTAGTAATTCAAGTTTACTTTTTGTTGTTTGTTGAGTGAAAAGAGATTGTTGTTGTAAATATGGAAGTTGTAGTATTTTCCTCTTTTCAACTTGATAATAGAAGGTTACTTAAGTATTTTATTATTTCTGGATTTGAAATTTGAAGCTTTCATATTCCCTTATTTAAAAAAATAGCTGAATTTATACACATGTTTATTTGAAATATATATATATATATATATGAATTATTAAGTAGTAATAGACTTCCTTAAATTAATTAGGGTAAATTTGTTGTTTGACCATCTCAAGGAATGTGTGTGTGTGTGTGTGTGTGTGTGTGTGTGTGTGTGTGTGTGTGTGTGTGTGTGTGTGTATTAAGATCCAAATAAAATAAAATCTTCATTGAAAAAATCTTTTAAAATTTTCCTTGGTCAGACCCTTAAGGAAGGGATTAGAGTTTTTAAAACAAAAGAAAAATGTATGTGTGGGGGGGTGGGATGGTTGTCCCACCCATCCCCCACTCCCCCGTGGCTTTGGTTTGGGGGTTGTGATATGGGCCATAACCTCGTCTCATCCACCTTTGCCCACATTCCTTCCCCCTACACCCTCATCATCCCCACCCACACTCGTGCCGGCCATAGGTGGCCCCACCGCCCGGCCACCGTCCTCTATGCGAGGTTGTAAGGTTGTGTTTCCTTGGTCACCCAAATTGGGGCTCTTCTTCATGTGGCTGACATTACATTTTATCACAAGTATACACACACACACATAGGTATGTATGTGTGTATGTATACACAAATGATTGTAACTATTTATAGTCACAATATGAGCACTTAGAAAAATGAAATAATAATGATCAAGAGAACCTATAGATCCATTGGATCAATTTGGAGAAGAATAGAAAACTCGGATTTGAAACCCTTGATAAAAAAAAATACAAGATGTGAGCAAACCAAAATAGGATCCAAATATGCAAACAAGAATAAATGAAGTGGAAAAGCTTCCTTGAATATTTTTCCTTGGCTTATCCTTCATTCTTCTCTCCCTGCAAAATTAAAATAAAACAAATACTTGAGCACCCGAATGGAGGAGGAAGAGGAAAATGAAACAATAGAGTTTAGGTTTGAAAATTATATCCTCATAAGTTTGATTCGTAGGGTTAGCCTATCCTATGACGGAGATAGATTTAAATATAAGGGCTATAATATAATGTGAAAAAAATTAAGTCTTTTGGTTGCATTTTTAAATGGATAATTTATTAAGTGTGTTTGTTTTGGGAAATAACTTTAGTAATGGGTATATTTTAATTATGAGGGTATTAATTAATTAAATCATTTCATTATTGTGGGTGCAATAATTAAATAAATCACTTTTATAAACCGAGTAATAAAATGAAAAGGCATGGGTCCATTTAGTAGGCTAAATGGGACTCACAATCATTTTAATCTTTTAACCACCTGTAATCCTTTTGTTCATTTTCAAAACAACTATCAAACCATTCGAAATTTATTTAATCTCCTTATCGTTCTAAGTGTGGTAGTTTTTATCGTTAATGGGTATTTTAACCTTGTCACCATCACGATATAATTCTCATCAAAGCCTCAAAAAATGTTAAGCGTAAAATTTTCCTAACTCATGGAAGTGGCACTACGCCGACTCTTCACTCTATAAGCCAAAATTGCAGCAACGCGGTCGCAATGGCATGTTTAACGTTATTTCTCACCTCATTGTTTCACAAATGCGGTTTGGTGGTGCTTCAATGTTCTTATGACTTAAAAATATAACCCACCCTTGAAAATTAATAATAATAAAATACCATTATTATTGCTTTTAATATCTGGATATGGATTCCTAGTTCCCTTTTTACTTATTTTGGGACTCATGCTTTGAGTGAGGAGCGAAAAAATGGACATTACTTTCCGTAGCTTATCAATCACCCATCCTTGTCTTATTAGATGATGTAACCATATTCTCAAGGTAAAACCAACACCACATGAAACATCTTAAGAATTTTTTTAGAGATATAAAGAGTTTGTAGTATCTTTGAACCCCAAGAAGTGTTTTTTCCAATTCTGCGCAACGTAAGATTTTGGGTCACATTGTTTCTAAGGATGGTATTGTCATTGAGCATGAAAGAATATTTACCATCCTTTCCCTTTCTTTACCAACTCACAAGAAGGCCCTTCAATATTTTCTAGGCAAGATCAACTTTGTTAGGAAGTTTATTCCTAACTTCGCAGGACTAATCAAGCCCATCACCTTGATACTAAGGAAGGATGAGGATTTTAAATGGATCACCAAGGAAGAGAAAGCTTTACCAAGATCAAAGTTACAATTTCCCAAACTCCTACACTTATCAACCTATATTTTTCAAAGGATTTCATATTTTATGCATATGGGGTTGAACTTAATATTGCCATAGTTTTGACATTGAAGAATGACAAAGGCTTAGAACAACCTATAGCCTTTTTCAGCTAGATGTTTAAAGATTTTGAACTCAATTATAGTCGTCTGGAGAAGCAGGTTTTTGCCATCTTATGGGATCACAAAAAATTCAAGCCCATGCTCACTGCCAACTGCATAAAATTTTTAGTCTCACGTCCTAGCATGAGAGACTTCATCATGGGGGTGGAAATTAGAAAAAAAAAAAAGAGCAAGATGGGTAACCAAAATAATGGAGTTTGATGTGATAATCAAATCCACAAAGTTAGTAAGGGGAGAGCATTTTGTGAACAACTCACCTTTGATGTAAAAATGACCAGAAGCCTCTTTCTTCGAGAGCAAGACTAAGAACAAGGCATGAAACTTAGAGGGTCCTCAAGATTAAGATCTATGGAGTGTTACAAATCTACGTGATGATGAAAATCCACATAACATAGAAGAGTCATGAGATGTTGAGTTTTTTTCAACATTGAAATTCTGCAAGGCATATGAGATCAACTTAGCTACATCAGGTTGGCTTAACGACATGGCAACATTCTTGGAAAATGATGGTTATTCTATTGTATTGAATAAAACAGAGAGAAGGCACTTAAGATTACATCTATGCTTTATGCATTAATTAGTGGGGTCATTTTTAGTAAGAACCTTGATGGTGTCTTGTTAAGGTGCATAAAAGGAGAACAAGTAAATAATGTCTTGAAGGAGTTCCACAATGGTTTCTCAAGTAGACACTTCTCATCTCGTGCCACAACAATGAAAATTTTGAAAGCGGGATACTTGTGGCCCGCATTATTCATATGCACATCATTGGGTCATGAAATGTAAAGAGTGTGCCTTCTTTACTAGTAAAAAAAGATGACGCCCCTTCCTCTTTATCCCATTTAGGAAAATGAACCCTTTTCCTAGTGAGGGCTTGATTTTATGGGGATGATCAATCCTATATCAAGCGTGAGTCACAAATGGGTCTTAACAACAACAAACTACTTTCCCAGGTAGATGGAGGCAACACCACTCAAAGAGGCTACTAAATTAGTCATCCTTGACTTTTTAGATGATATTGTAACGAGGTTTGGGGTTCCCTGAACCATAATTTTGGATAATATAAAAGACTTCTTAGGATTTTGGGTCTCCGATTGGGCTCTCAGATATGGAGTGTACTTGAATACTTCCTTCAACTACTACCCACAAGGTAATGGTTTGGCGGAATCCACTAACAATAACCTAATCAAGATCATGAAAAGGACTACAGAGATCAATCAAAGGTAGTGGCATACCCAAGCAAAGAATGTTCTTTAGGTTTACATAATTACTCTAAAAAGAACAATTGGTAGTTCTCCTTTTGTCCATGTCTACGATAGTGAAGCTAGACTCCCATCGTCCCTTGAATTACCTTCATTAGAGCTAGCTCATCAATTAGAGCCGGAAGGTACATATCAAAGAGAAATCGAGAATGACAGAGTTGATTGACTTAAAGAACTAAGGCAATCCACCATGTCAATCTAGAAAAGATCCAATTGTCAATCAAATAGTGTTTTGACAAGAAAGCCCAGACATAAGCTTTCAAGGTGGGAAATTTAGTCCTTCATGGGACACGAACAAAGCCAAACCAAGGTGGCACTCCAAGTTTAATGCACTTTGGAGTTGGCCATACATCATTATTGCTTATAAAGAGGCCAACTAAGTTGAGTTATCCAAACTTGATGGAGAAACACTTCAGATCTCAATCAATGGGATTTATCTTAAACATTCCCATTAAGTTTATTTTATCACATCTTGTAAATATATTACATTTTTTCCCTATTTTTATTGGGGTTCCCTCTTATTTTTTTGTGTGTTGATCAATGATTGGATGCATTTTCCTCAATCCTTGTGGTGGTCATATTTATTTGTAATAAGTGTTTATGCACTCTTTGCATGTTTCACTTGAAATGTATATGATCTCCCCTTTTGTACATAGTTTTGAAGCACTCAATCACATGTCAAGTCACTCCCTATCCACCCTATGGTGTAAATTCGAGAAGGTTAGAGAGTCCCATGGTTATTCATCTAGAGCTCCAAGGATTATTTTCAAGATAGAATTTCGAGCGGTTTACGAGGTGCTAAGTTCAAATTTCTATGTAAATTCAAGGGTCTATTTTATTCCATAGATCAAATTCAAACTCCGGAGGTCACCAAATTGTTGTCTGAAATTTCTCCTTCAGCAATTTTGAATAACTCATCCAAAATATACTTAGGCAACTTTTCTTTAGAAAATTTGTTGAACATTGGAATTTAGTGTTCCATAGAATCCAAGTCATTTGGTATTATGTGGGTTCTCCAAACCCGTGGAACGAAGGAACATATAATAGTGCAAGAGTATCATGTCGTGGAAAGTGATCATTTTCATGGGTTCTCCTAACCTATGGAACAAAGAAAATGGAAAGCTACGATGCATGGAGGAGCATCGTCGGACCCACAAGGCAAGAAAACAAGTTGAGAAATGGCTAAATTTGAAATCTGAAACACTTCCTGGTGTTCCAAGGGTTTTCCAAAACATAGTGTTCATAGATTTTGAATATGCGAAATGAAAGAAGCAAATAACTTCACATCTCTTAGTGTAAGTGGTAAAGTACGAGTGCGAGGAGCCAAGTACGAGAGGATGATGTCTCACGAATTTATAAAACCCACGAAGAAATGTCGATAAAAATTATTTGAAGCATGTTAAGTTCAAAAGCCACGGAGGAAGCCATGAAACATTCAAAGGCCACAAATTTTTAGATCCACGAGTCCAAGAAAATCCATGAAATAGAGAAGAATGTTATAATTCCGCAGAATCTCTCAAAGTCGCGCATGTTTTAGTTTTTCCACAACTCTTGACACTATTTCAACTACCTAATTAAATTAAATATGATGTCATCTTGTAAAAGCCATGATGACATGCAATTAAGTCAATGATGCCCATATCATGGTTGTTGGCTCTCTTCAAGTTAGCGCCCATGCCTCGTATATAAGTCAACACTGCAAAATTCATGGTGTCCATGCTTGTTCACTAAGATTCAGGGATCGATACTTCCTCATGGCGGTCACCCTTTTCATCTTCTCTTTCTCTCTCTCCCCACAAAAACTATAAATGTAAGTGCTTATGCATGTTGAAGGGGTTCTTCTTTCTGCTTCTTCCTTGGTATATTTTTAGTATCTCTTTCATAGACTTTGACCTCTACAACTCATGTGTAAAATTTCCTCACCTCGCCTTTGTGTATGTAAATGATAAGTTTTATTAATGTAAGTCTTGGTTTTATCTTTCCTTCAAATACTCGATTTTTGGTGTGAATATATCTGCCCTCTTGCATTTTTTCATTCTTTTATATTATCTTCCATTGGAATCCTATGCATATTTCATATCTTCGCCAATAAACTTGCATCTATGTCATTTGGAACCAAATAAGTTCCAAATTTTCAGTTTGGTGCATCACCTCCCCTTTATTTTCAGTTTTCTCTCCCTCTTAACTTTGTCTCCTTGGAAGTGTTAGCTTAGGTTAGATAACTTAGAGTAGAAAGTTGGTTTAGGATTAGTTGTAATAAACTGGGATGAAGGGAACCAACCCTTTCATCTAGATAAATACCATGAGTAACCCACAGACTCATGATCTATAATAGTTTCACTAAAATGTTGAACCCAATTTCAACAAGGGTGCAAATTTCAACGACAACAATACTTGTACCTCCCTTATCTAAAAAGAGGGGGAATTAAGTGGAGTTATCACAAGAATATAAATGAAATTCAAGAACATAGGTATAATCACACATTACATAATACAATGGGACGTGTTACAGGGACACGATTATAGTTACAAATGAAAATCATTCTAAAAACTTTAATTTCGACAAAACCATCCAATAGAGGATGAAATCGTTAGATGTTACTCTCTAGTGGGCACTACTATGATTGTAATATTTTGACATCCAAATTGAGAATTTTGGAAAAATATAGGTTTTCACAAGTCTCTAGTATAAATACACAATTTAATACAAAGTTCTCTATATTTTAGTATAAAATATAGGGGCATAATGATAGTTTCAATCCAATATTAGGTTACATATTTTCTACTTTGCATATGTACACACTTTTAATTTGGCATAACAAGAGCATGAGCATGGGTATCATTATTTCTATAATTTTTAAAGTTTGAAAAGCATTAATATAATAAATGACGGGGCCATGAGTGTAATTCATTCCTCGTTCAAATGTGCATTAACTTTGCACATCTAGAATCTAGATTTGTCTCCAATGGTGTGATTTTATGGGTGGATGGTTTTACTTTGGGTATAGTGACACCCTTAGTACATATGGGCCTAGTGATGCCTTGGGACACCATTCCTCTAAATACCTTTTGAGGATAGTTGGGTCTAGTCACACCCAACTTCATTTGTTATTTGATATGTTTGGTAACCCCAATACCTTATCGCTTACTTCTATGTTGGGTCTAGTGACACTCAACCTTTTTTGGTTCACACTAATTTTGTAAATTGGGGACTTATCACCCCCATCCTCCATTGATGCAATTTCAATCTCTCTCTCTGAGTACTTCTTCAAAAATATCCCACATTAACACAACAAACAAGTGTACTCCTTTTATGCTTTGTTCAATTTTCAATTTTCAAATTCAATTTCAGTAAAATTTATTTTTTTATATGGAAATTGACTACACTCTGTGTTATAGGTTTTGCTTTGGGGATCTCTTGCAAACAAACGAACAATCACACATCTCAAGAAATCAAGTATTTTGAGCAGAGATATAAAAGTCATTTTACAAATTTAGGTATATTTTCCTTTAATTGAGCAAATTTCATTTCCTAAATTAAAGGGGGGAACATAGACACCTAAATTTGGTAATTTATTAGTTGATAATGTCAATATTGACTCAATCCCTTAAATAGCTTGTGCACATGTTTTGAGCTTAGTTGTTATAATAGCAATCCCATGTGTAAAATGTAATGTGAACACCAAACGGTATATGCTATTTGATTGAGAGGGAAAGTTATTTCTTTTGTAGTTGATATTGGTAAGGGGTGTGATTGATTTTATAGAATCAGTAGAAATATAGATGCACCACTTCTTTTAAAGGTTTCATCTCTACATTTCAAACTTGTTATAAATTTGTACATATAAATTTGTAAATTTTATGTTATGAGTGGTAAAGTTTTGTGTAGTAGTTCATTTGAACTAAACATGAATACATGAAGAATTTTGTACATGTGCGATATTATATCATGGGATGATGTGGCAAAGAGTTAGCAAACATGAGTTCGTACAAAAGGAATTGGTATGGTTGTGTAAAATTGTTTCCATGGAAGTTACTTGCGGAATGTTGGTTGGAAATCCTTCAGTAGTTGAATTTGATGGAAAGATTGGAATGTCATGGAATTGTAGGTTGTTAGTGGATGTAAGTTGACAAATATTAGAGATTTTTGTTATTCTACGCTCTAGGTGATGACGTTGTTACTTAGAAATTATGTGAATTTTTTTTGCGTTGTTCTCTCTTCGTCAAGCTTGTTTTGTAGGATTCAACATGATTGAGAAGTCACAAACTTATGGAGTACCACTTGTTGAAAAAAATCCATGCGAGTCAACAAGGAACGATGCATTGTTTATGACATACAAATGCAGAAATAGTCAAAATCAATAAACTATATACAATTGAAATACATGTGGAGTTCCAATGGGAACTACATGTAAGAGGTAAAATTTAGTGAATAAAAATACTGCATTTGTTGCTGAAGGAAAAGAATATTAGTTATATGGAAAGATATTGTATGTTCACATAGTCTACAAGGAATCAAATACGTACATAAAAAAGTGCAAGTAATATTCATTTATTTTCTTAATAGTACTTTCAATCCACATAGTAGTAGGAGACAATAGTATGTCAATGTCAAAGGAAATACAACAAATTTCTTTTGAAGCAGGGAAAAAGAGGGAAACATAGATATGAAATAACTAACATAGCGTTGATAGTTCAAAGTATAGAAAGGGATGGGTGAGGGTGTAAAGTTTGAAGGGACAGTGCGGTAAAACCTTTGCGTAAAGAAGGATACATAGGAGATGCACCGTCATCTCTTTTCTTTAAACCGAGGATGACACATATTTATTTGTTGATTATGTAGTATGTCTCTTTTTCAGGGAAAGTGTGAAGCAATATTCATTGCCGATGACATTGCTTGTAATTTCACTAGTTGCATCTTCATCTATAGACAATAGGTGGAGGTCACTAGCTGCAACACCTATGATTGACTCAACTATCTCATCAAAAGTAATGTAATCGATTAAAGTTCCCTATTGCGTCCTTTAGATCGATCCTGAGTGTATATTTATAATCATATTTTTGAACTTGACGTTGCAACTCGAACAAAACCATGAACCATTTCCATGTTCTCGCACTTTTTTCCTACATTGTTTGTCACCTTTTTGAAGAGGACATGCCGTGTAAAAAAGTTTTCCATGCTAATATTTGCCATTTCTATAGTAATAATGGCCCATTCATTTCTTTGATTCAAGTTCTTTGCTTATCTCATCTAAGTGTTGTCCCCACAAAGTGACAGTGACATTGAATCCTGACATGTCCTTTAATTATAAAGTTCTTATTTTTATTTCAGATTGGTCATGCCTATGAATAGTATAGCATGGTGGCATCACAAGAACAATCCCAATCAAATAAACAAAGAACCGGTAGCGCTGGAGGTATGTCGTCGATTTTAGTGAAGTGAAAGTGATGGGAAGGTATTGTATCCTCATTTGTTATGAGAGGAGTTATGGTTGAGGACAGATTACATAAAATATGTAATTATTAAAAGAAGCCATATTTAAAAAATTAAGAGAGTGGAAAATATATGTTATTAATATATATAATTTTAAAATAATTTCACTTGAAAAATCTAACTATTAAGTGATGTTTTCATAAATTTATAAGGTGGACAAGACAACACATTATATCTTTTATAAAATGAGTAGAAAAATTGTTAAATGAGTTGATCTTGATGTTAAATAGGTTGTGCACATATTTTGAG
Organism: Taxus wallichiana var. yunnanensis; assembly: GCA_018340775.1. Lineage (NCBI taxonomy): Eukaryota > Viridiplantae > Streptophyta > Pinopsida > Cupressales > Taxaceae > Taxus > Taxus wallichiana. The sequence goes on along the minus strand of CM031235.1, from coordinate 875,216,452 downwards.
CTTAGTTGTTATATTAATAGCTTAATCTATGTTTAGTCTAGTTGCAAGACTTTCTCTCCTTGTTGCACTACTTAGTCACATGTATTAATTTTCATATCAGTCACAAGTATTCAATTAATCCTAATCGTTATGTACAGAGCTTCACAACACCATCCTACACCTCTGGTCCAAACCAACTATTGATCCGGTCTTGGGTAGAATGATGCCATCCAAGCTCAACCAACAATTAGTTTCTCAAATTTTAAAATTTGTATGGGTATGTATTCTCACTATAGGTTGGACTTGATGCAAAATTATATCCATATAACCCTATATAAAGAAGTCTAATACATTCATTTACCCATGTGGATTTCACCTAGAAACTTGGCACTCACCTTACATAAATCATTCAAATAGGCATACAAAGATCTCCTAAATTTCCCTAAAGTAGTAGGATACATTAGTAACAACCCCCATACGGGTATAGAGCACTCTAAACTAGGTTCAAGATTCAAGTTTATTGAATCAATATCCCTCAAAACCAAGTCAGGTAAAAGAAAATAGACAATATAAAGTAATGATCAAATGTTCAAATTATCAAATATAGTTGTATCCATGCAATATTATGTCACATCTCTAAGTGGAGAACTATGTGTGGTTTGAGGCCTCTTTAGAGTAGTGTCAACTAGACGGTGTACGGATTGTGTTTCAACCCAACCACTAACCTTTTTATAGGTTTTTTACCAAGCGTTAGGGTTTTAGGTTATGACGGTTTATTTTAGAGGGTTTCACACATTGTCGAGAACTAATACTTCACATTTAAGCATATACCAGTTATTTTCGAAGTTACAAAAGTTATAATTTGATTTATAGCCCAAACCCAACCATCCACTAGGATGAAAATGTTGGTGTAGGATATTATTTTATTCCTATTATTTACTTGGAATAATCCTCACCCTTGGTGATTTAACAAATATTAAACTTTTTGTAAAATCATGATTACTGAGTCACGACACAATAATAAGTAATGAAGTACATATTTGACCTAAGTATTAAGCTAGATAAAATTGAAACCCTGAGTGCAAGAGAAGGAATAAGATACTTAGTTGATTTTGTAATTAATTCTCGAGTTGTGCCAAACTGAGAACCCAGGTAAACAAAAGAAGGAAAGTGTCACAAATGAACCCAAAAAATTGTATGATAGCTCGATCTTCCTAGGAGGGGCACCTAGATCAAGTTAGGGGTGCATGTAACTTTGAAAAACCTCATAAAATAAAAAATTTTGTGTCACAAGATGTTCACTAACCTTCATTTTTTATCATATGTGTGTCGCATTATGTCCATGAAATTCACATGTAACCTACACAACAAAAGACCTCCTGTAAAACCCCAAAACAAATCTCAAAAAGAAAAAGATGCAAATGGGGAGTTGAATTGACCCCGTGGTCACCCTACGAGTGAACTTATGGTGAGTGATGCACTACATTTTAGACTCTGTGTAGTTCTCGTGTGTGTGTGTGTGCAAGAATTGTGCCCTAGGTGGCACTTATGTCAGATGCACTTGATAGTAAGCAAGTAGCTAGATGTAACAATGTAAGTACATGTATGGATGTCAAAATGAAATTCCCATCATATGTGTGTATGCATAAAATGCAACCCCTTATCCCTTTAGTGAGTGTTAGATGGATGCTTTGATGTTCTTGAAATTCCTCTAGATGTAACCTTAGGTGATAGTAGTAGATTCTTAGAGTTTAGTCCTTTATTATGGTCACATAGATTTATATTTATACGATTCCCTTGTTTTAATTTTGTATTTGATAACTAAAAGGATGGCCCATTAGTAAATAAGATTCCTAAAAGATGAAAGAGGCCTAAAAGGGGCAAGTAAGATACAAAGACGTCAAGGGTGCCCAGAGGCGACGGTGGTGCACAGGCGCCGGTGTCCAAAGCCAAGAAAGATAAATCAGTGAAAGTAAAACTACGCAGTGAGGTGTGTAAGACCACAAAGAAAGAAATATAAAAGGTAAAGAGGCTAAAAATATATGTCAATTACTAGTTTTCTCGCTTAGGAATCATATGAATAGTGGTATGTGATTAGGACTTAGAAATGTACCCAAAGTGTGTGATCTAGTGTCTACATTTACCCCCACTTGATGTTGTCGAGTGAATACTTGATAACATAAATTAGATAGGAGATGCATACCTTTATAACCATGTAGATCGAGTGGTGAAAGCGTCTTTGAGGAGACAAGAAAGAAGCGTGGAGTGATAAACAAGAAGTGTGGAAGCTAGAGAAGAATAAGTGACCTTAGGGGTGAAAGTGTATATGTTATGTTACATTGAATCAATGTCATTATTGCTTGATGTGTTTGATGACATGACTACCACTTCCCATAAGGATGGACCTGTAAGAGAGAAGAGAAAAAGAGTAGTCAAATATGTGTATATGAAAAAATTGATCCAAGTATATAAAAAGTATGTGAAAATGTGAAAAAGTAGTAAAAGGAACATGTGCACCTAATCTATGATGAGTGAAAATGGTATAAAGGATCCTGAAAATACTATAGAAGAACAATTTTTTTGGGAAATCTCATGCCAAGACCGAGTTTTTTGGGCGATCTCACACCAAGTGCGAGTTTTTGGGTGATCTCATGCCACGACAGAAGAAGTGTTGGGGAGAAAGGTCTAGTGTTATTCTCCAACCCTGACTATTTTCGACAATTTATACACCACTACAGATGGTGTGATCCTACTTTGTTCAAATTTGATCCAATGCAAATAGAAAAATGGAGAATAATATGCATGTTGATTGTTGGAGGACTACACTGTTCTTTGAAATATGTTGTGTAAACTGCCAAAAATTGTGTTGACTTGAGAAAAACCCTATAACTACCCCTGGTCATAGGTGCCCAAGAAGGGTTGGGGGTGCCTAAGAGCTCATGTATATGTCCTGGGAACTAGAGTTTGTGTTATATTGAGGACCCAAGTCAGATTTTGAGCCCTTTCTGTAATTGAAGATTGTGTTGTTCATGTAATGTGCAGGTCCGAATCTGTGATCGTGAAGTGCTAAATGGGGTGACTGATTCACCCATTGTATGCCCCCTCATTTGGTGTGCATACAATGTCATTAGGAGAATGTGGCCCAAATGAGGACTCGATGTGCATCTGGCAAACCGAAGCCTTGCGGGGAGGAAATGTGCATGGTAGAAACAAAGACACACGCAAACAAAATGGTTAGAAACAAGTGTTAGTGTAAACAAGACAAATACACATATAGAAGACAATGTGTAATCTAGTAAGCAAGACGACAATGTAGACCACGAAAAGTGGGTTTCAAACATGGGACATTACTCACAATGTCATAAGACAATTAAGGCTGAAGTTTCCAAGAGCACAAGTGTACACACAAGACAAAGAGAAAAGCCCGTAAATAATGTCATACAATGGCAAACAATGGCAAATAATGGCAAATAGTGGAAAACAAAGTATCGAGACAATCATGGAGGCAAATAGACCTGCAAAGAAAATGTTGCACATTTAGCACTGTTAACATGTTAGAAGATAAAAAATTTGTCAAGACATGTATATATCTACAAAGTAGTGTGCTAAGGAAAGATATGAAGTAGTAGAAAATTAAACAATAACACGTGTGATGTGTATGAAATTATATGCCACCAAGAACCTTGGTGGGACTAGAAAAGAGGTATAGTTCCAAGAATTCATGTTGTGTGTAACAATTTATGTAAAGTTTGCATTCACAACTAGAAGGTAAGTGAACATGCATGTGTATATAGAAAAGATAATGACATACTAGATATTCGTCTAACATAGTAAGTAAAGTGTAACATGTGAGTATAAGTAAGTAAGAATATGTGTAACCAAGATATGCAATATGTTGTGAGTGTGAATGGAATGGAATGGAATGGAATGGAAAGCAATGGAATGTAATGTGAGTTTGATAAGAGTAATGTGCCCCTTGAGCGAATGTGTGTGAGCATGCATGAGATGAGGCTTATTTAGAAAATACCGCTTAGCAATCAAGAATGAACCATAGAACAAGAGTGCGTCATCGGGAAATGGTTTAAATTGTGTACTAGGAAGATGTGCTCATGAAGTATAGAGCATAAGAGTGTGAGAAGATGTGAGGTTCATTTCAGATTTAGACCCTCAATACTTGAGTATGAACCGTGGAACTAGAGTGTGTCACGGGGTAGTGAGTGTAGTGTGTAATAGTAGATGTAAGAAATATGTATCATGAATGCATAGAGAGTGCAATGTGTGTAAGATGCACAACAAGAGCTGCTAACAAGATATGTCATGAATGTGCAAAGTGTGAAGTGTGTAGTGTGTGAGGTTCCTATGTGTAGTATGCCCTCAACAGTCAAGTGTGAACCAAAGCAAAAGAGTGCGGCATACGGTAATGGTTTGAATATGTGCGATAGAAATACATGATTGATAAAGCATCGAGTGGAGAGAGTGGGTGAGTGTAGTGATGTTCATTTCAGATTTAGACCCTTAGCAGTTGAGTATGAACCATGGAATTAGAGTACGTCATCGGTAGTGACGATGTGTGAGAAAGTGTTGTCAGAGAGATGTGTCATGAATGCGCTGAGTGTGAAATGTGTCATGTGTGAGGTTCATGTATGTAGTATGCCCTCAACAGTCAAGTGTGAACCTTAGCACAAGAGTGTGTCATAGGGTAATGAAGATACAAGTGTATACGGATGTGTAGTATGTGTGTGAAATACTAAGCGTATAATGGAAAAGTAGGAATGAATGCAATATATGTGGGAAATCTACAAGGGGGAGAGTAATCATGATGCCCCTAAGTGGATGATGTTTAGAAGGATCAAGTAATGTTTTCTAAGAGATCATCATAGTCATGGTCAAAATTGAAAGAAGATGCATCCGAGACTTGGCATGCGATAGTATGTGATTGATCAAGGAGCCATTGCGGCGTAGATTGTACATGCCCATTGCATATTCTTTGTCAATGAAAGACAGTAGTGTGCATCCATGTGCATACCATCGAGTAATATTTTGGGAATAGCTGAGAAATGAATCATTGTAAATAAAAACACAGCCCAAAGAGCATAGGGAACGAGTTGTCGACATTGTTAGGATTTAAAGTGTCATCGATATAATCAAGCCAAGACTTCCCAAGTGTGAGAAGTGTGTGCAGCAAAAATCGATAGATGGAAGATGCGGAGGCCATAAGTAGCAATAATGTGAACATATCCATGATATAGATGAGGAGAACAAGGTGGAGGGATGAGATCCTCCAATGTGAATCAAAGTCGACCTAATCCATCATATGTGAAAATAGTTTCAGAGAAAGTGGGATCGAATGGACTATGATTCCAATAAGAGTTTTTCATGAAAATGGTGCATGTGAAAGGAGGAAGCGCAAATGTAGACTCCTCATGAGAAGATGAGATAGGTGGTATGATGTCCAATATATGGATAAACCCCTGATAAATTACCATAGCATTAGTAGGAGGGGGAATTGTTTGAATTGATATTCACCATGGCCAATAAATGGTGAAAGTATTATTGAAGTATGACTTATATATCTTAATAGGAGTAAAATTAAGATTGTGCAGATTGTCATTGGTAAGCTCAATGATATCGACCTCATCATCAGAATCATCAATGTTGGTGTTATCATGTTAGATAGTCGTATCAAGGATATTGGTAGGAGGTAAGCTAGATGTAGGAATGAGACGAGTCTCAACAAGTATAGTGGTGATGGGTATGGGAGTAGACACGAGGGTAAAATGATATCGTAGTGTGGGTAGAAATGGATGAAATGCTTGTAGAAGTGGGAGAAGGCGTTGAAGCACTAAACTAACCAATATCATATGTATCAATGTGGCTATATGGAATATAATGCGATGGAGGAATAGGCATGGCAATGACGGGATCTATGTGGCAGAACTTGAATGGATCAGGGTTGACAATAATGGTATGTTCATAGCCATCATGTAAGAATTTAACGCAATGATGGAAAATAGATAGGACATCATGCATTGCATGAATCCAAGGTCTACCCAACAAGAGATTAAACTGAAATGAGGTATCGATAACAAAGAATATTGTAGGAACAATCTTAGGCCCGACTTATAAAGGTAGTGTGATAGTTCCTAGGCATGTGCGAGTAGTGGAATCATAACCACAAATGAGAGTGGAATTTTTAGCAATGAAATTTTCAATAATGCCAAGTTGCTTTAGAAGAGAGTGAACACATAGATTAATGGTGGAGTCATTATCAATGAGTATACGCTTGATACAAGTGGTGCCAATGATAGTGGTGATAAGTATAGATGCATATGGATCACCGATAGTAGATGGCGAAATGTTCTCATCATTAAATGATATAGCATGAGGTAATTTTTTGAGAGACTGAATAAAATGTGTGAAGACCACTGAAAAATTATTGTTTTCAATGTGAATAGAGAAAAGGGTGGCCTCTAATGTATGACAACAATCGGGGCATTGCGCAATAAGTCATAGAGTGATACTTTGGTCGGCATAATATTAAGTTGCCCGATGATATCATAGCCCTTAGAAGTAGTAGCAGGAGCCGTAGAAGTGATATACGGTGGGATAGAAATGGGCATAGCCATAGGAGCATGAGTGGTGACTACATTAATAATTAGGTCAGCCGTAGGCATAATAAAGCGAGGAGGATGATGAGTACGAACTTGCATAAAATAAACAACAACAATAATCATGTCAAAAACCTAGTTAGGGTGAAAGTAGGATATGATGATTGATCCATGACTTGAGAAGAAGAATACATACTGAGAAGGTAGGGTTTAAATGGATGGGTTCACCAAACAATTTAACAAATATTCAATTTTTGTAAAATCCCAACTCCGAGTCACAAAATAATAATAAGCAATGAAGTACGAGATAAGACCTAAGCAATAAGCTAGATAAAATTGAAACCTTGGAGTGCAAGAGAGGAACAATATACTTAGTTGATTTTGTAATTAATTTTGAATGTGCATGCCATGACTACGTAACTAATAAAAAGAACTAGAAAAGTGTCACACACGAACCTAGAAAATTGTGTGATAGTTGAATCTACTGATTGGGGCATCCAAAAATTGTAGATCGCTTTCAGGTTCCCATGACTATGAAAAACCTTAGAGTATTATTTTCATTATGTCATAAGATGTTTTCCAACCTTCATTATTGATCACATGTGTGTCGCACTATGTATGCGGAATCCGCATGTAACTTGCATAACAGAAGACCTCCTGTAAAACCCCAAAAAACATCGAATCTTAAAAAGAAAAAGATGTAAATGGGGAGTTTAATCGACCCCAGTAGTCACCCAAAAGAGTGAACTTATGACCAAACATTGCACTACATTTCAAAATCCATGTAGTTCTCGTGTGTGTGTGCAAGAATTGTGCCCTAGGTGGCTCTTGTATGAGATGCACTTGATAATGAGCAAGTAGCTAGATGTAGTAATGTAAGTAGATGTGTGGATGCCAAAATGAACTTCCCCTCCTATGTGTGTATGTGGAAAATACAGTCCTTGTCCCTTGAGTGAGTGTTAGATGGATGCTTTGATGCTCTTGAAATTCCTTTGGATGCAACCTTAGGTGATAGTAGTAGATGCTTAGAGCTTGGTCCCTTATTATGGTCACGTATCTTTATATTTATAGTATTCCCTTGTTTGAGTTTCGTAATTGACAACTAAAAGGCTGACCCATAAGAAAACAAGATGCCTAAAAGATGAAATAGGCCCAAAAGGAGAGAGTAAGATACAAAGAGGTTGGGGGTGCCTAGAGGGGACGAGGGCGCCTGAACGTTGGCGTCTTGGCTGGGTGTTGGTGTCCAGAGCCAAGAAATATAAAGCAGTGAAAGTTGAAATGGGCGATGAGATGTGTAAGACCACAAAGAAAGCAAGAGAAAAGGAAAAGAGGCCAAAAAAAGATGTCAATTACTAGTTTTCTCGCTTAGGAATCATATAAATAGTGGTATGTAATTAGGACCTAGAAGTGTACCCAAAGTGCGTGATTTAGTGTCTACACTTGGTGCCTCATCTTGTTTAGGTGTCTTTGCACATCATATCGATTCTTATGACATGTCTTATATGTCATAGTGTGTCATAGGAGTTACATTTCCATTCTACAGTGTAGCTTCCCTTCCTATCATAGGAATATTCTCATGGAGGAGTTACACAACACTCCTATTTGTACACACCACTTGAGCTATTGAGAGGTTCCAGATTTTGCACCATTCTTATTTTTGTGATTTAATTTCATATTGCATTACTTGTTAGATCATTCTTAGAATTCATGCAACTACATGTGTGCAAACATTCTTTATCATAGATTTACACGATAACTCGATATGGTATTAAATCCTTACTAGTAAAACATGTATTATTCAAGTTTTTTGAATCGACAAGTTTATGTGAAAAATTGGTTTATTTCACTATTTAGGGTTTACGAAAAAAATTAGGTTTTTAAAAAAATCTCAAAAATGGGTGATCGATTACTTAAATATTTTTCACGATCCGGGTGTTCCCTATAGTTTTCTTTCCATTTCAAAAATTGCAGTGTTTTTTGTCAAGTCAAAAACCCACCCCAATGTATTTTGGGCTTTTCAGGGTGTTCTACATGTTCTAAACTTTGACACATTGTATCAAGTTTTTAAAGGTGTTTGACAATTCAAAATCATGACCTAGTGTTTTTGTAGACACAAAATCTATGCACTTTTGTACATTTATAGGTCTTAAAGCATATTAATTTATACATGATTCCTAAGCAAAAACTAGTGGTTGAGAACTTCTTTGGGTCCTTTTACTTTATCTTTTGCATGTTTATTGGCCTCCCATAACTTACATCTCTTCCGAACTTGAATAATTTATTTTTATGGCCTCGGACACTAGCACCTAGTTAGGATAGAAGTGCTCGAGTGCTCCTATCCCTCTTGGGCACTCCTGATCCTCTCTATCCTTTTCTTACCCTTTTGGGTCTCTTTTACTTTTTGGGAACCTTTTAGTACTTTGGGTTGGCCTTTTAGTTGTCAATTATGAAATTCAAATAAGGGAATCATATATATACTTAGTTATTGCTCTCAAATAAGGGGCCAAACACAAAGCACTACCTATTATCACTTAAGCTTATATCAAAGGCATAATAACATTTCAAAGGCATACATCTAACACACTCATACAAGGGACAAAGGTTGCATCACTCTGCATACACAACATAGGAGGGGAAGTTCATTTTATTCCATCTCACACATTTGCATACTTGGAGCAATCTAGATATATGATATTATCACAGTGCAACTTGCACAAGGGTAACCTAGGGCATCATTACACACACATACATGAAGAACTACATGGAGTCTGATATGTAGTGTAACACTTGGTCGTAAGATCACTCTTCGGGTGACCGTCAAGGTTAGTCTGAATCCCCATTTTGTATCTTCTTTATTAGGTTTGATGTGATTTGTGGGAATGTACAATTAGTTATCTATTTTGCAGGTTACAGGTATGACTGACGACATTGGAGTGAAACTAGAGCAAAAATAATATTAATAAGAAAGCTCTTCCAACCCCGAAAGGATCGGAACTCGAGCATCTAAGTGGACACTAGCGCCTAGATGAGTCACTAGCGCTCCCTGTCCTCCTCCCAGTGGGCACTTATGTCTTGTGCACCTGAGTCCTAACCCTCGGCAAGCCTTGAAAACACTCTTCTCAATTTGTTTCAATAGATCCTCATCTCATATCACTCCTAGATCACCGAGAAATCAACTAATTCACCTTCTCTCTCTCTCTCTCTTGGTTAGGATTTCATATTATTGCATGCTTATTACTTGTGCCTTACTATATTTTATCACTTGTATATAATTAGTTACACTAGTTACTCCAAAATTAGATTTAATTTAATTTAAATTAAATCATTTAGTGAACCTCACTCGTGATCTAACACTTGGATCCTTATTTCGCATATTACCTTTTCTTTCATGGCTCCTAAAATTCCTCAAGTCTCCTTGTATCAATTGCTTCAAATGCACCCACCTTGCAAAGATATTCTCCAAAAATCCCTAGACACTATATGCCTCCCTCGCGATATGCCATCTTTACAAGTAAGTGCCATTTTCGATTGTCTCTCCGATGACCCTATCATTCTCGATACCACACCCAATCAATCCATCTTCGATTCAGTTCAAGCTTTACACCACTTATTTCAAGATAAATTCCAATCTATGGAAGCCACAATCACATCCCTCAGAACTGAAATCCAAAGTCTCAAGGTTGCTTCTCAGGCCCATGCTAGTTCTTCTTCTGCATCTCATCTTGATCCCATGTCTACTACATGTGCTCATATAAGTGAAATCAAGATCTTACCACAACAAGCACATGTCAAGTCTGATCTAAATACTAAGAAACATGATATTATTTTTGAGCTCTTTAATCACCGTAATCACCTTTTTGTCTACTCATTACTACCCTCCTCATTGGCTTACAAAATACAAAAGTCACCCATTTTGTAATTATGATAGAATTAATGCACATCATGACAATTATTGCTATGCTTTAAAATGATGAATCGGGTAACTTGATAATCAAGGATTTATTTATTTTATTACACAATATTTTGTTGCACGCTCATCTTCAATTACTAATCCCCATGGGCTCCCAAATTTGATCCCTCTATGTCTAGTGAGCATCACACCATAATTACTAATGTTCCTTCTCTAGTAAGTCGAGATCTACCTATTTAACCTAGTATAATACCACCTTTAAAATTACTTACCACATTACCTAATTTCAAGTCATCTATAGTGTTACCAATCACAAATAAGCAACCACCATTAAAGGAAGAACAATTGATTCCGTTACCACAAGTTTGAGATCCCTCACCAACCTCCTCTAATTAAACGTATAATTCCTCTTTTCAATCAAGTCAATGATTGGGACACATTTCAAACTCTACCACCATGGCATGGTATCTCTCGCATCATCATATAGATCTCCATCACTTACACACTTGGGGGCATAGAAATGCCCCCATAGTCACATGTTCTAACTAGCGAGCTACCTATCCATACTATTCACATACACATTTGTACATTACTCTTGTTTTGTAATTCACATAAATTTTTCTTGTAGTATTTTCCCTTATCTACATTTATCTATGTTACTCCATACACACTTTGCTCCTCATGTTTACTTATGGATTCTTTTATTCATGATACACATCCTACTTTCTATATACGGTATACATACTTTCGTGCTCTATAAATACTCTGCTACTCTTGTTCATAATGATCACATCTATTTACTACAATCTCTTAATATACAGAGACTTAGGGGCATCACACATTCCCCCCATCACTATTCATTTTCTTTATCATCTACTCATAGCCTATCTCATACACTTCACGCTTTATGTTTCGCAACTATCTTTCTCGAGCATTACCACATCATTGGTTCACATATCTTTATTCACTACCCGCTGATGTAATCTAGTTTTATGGTTAACACTTGACTATTGAGGCCATACTTCTTACATAAACCTAACATTGTTTATTTTTTCTACACTTTATGCTCAATGCTTTGTGATACATATTTCATAAAGCATCTACTCTCAATCACATACAATACATTCATTACTTGATGACACACTTTAGTTCCATGGTTCATACTCAACTTTGGAGGGTTCAATTCTTGAATGAACCTCACATCCTCTGCACTTCACACTTTGTGCTTCAAGATATATATCTTTTACCATCTACTCTTTATCGCATACAACACATTCATTTCCCATGACGCACTTTTGTTCTATGGTTCATACTTAACTCATCAAGGGGTAATTTCTAAATGAAGCTCATCACACACACATTCACCGGGGCAATGTGGTTCCTCTCATCTACACATCTCACACCTCATAGCACACCATCACACAACATTAACACATTTTGATTGTATTCACTCTTGATTAGCTTATACTACTTATATGTGCACTTTGTTTCCTACGATAGTTAGATAGTTAGTATGTCATTATCTATTTTTATACATAATTGTGCATTCACTTGGTATCTTGAGGTGAATTTGGGACTTCTATAGATTTTCACACGATGCATGATGCTCGACACTACTCTTAATGAGTCCCAATGAGGCTCCTGGGTGCATTTACCCTTTTCTACTCTCATACTCTACACATCACAGGTCCTATTATTTCAATACATACTACTTCTACTCACTATCGCTTACTTTTCAATTATATATACATGCTTTGACATACTACTTATCTTTCTAACATACTAACGGGTGCTTTATGTGTAGCATTTACCTTGCAAGATCAATATAACCATGGTTATCTGTCACTCTTTGTTTGTTATTGTTTACTATTGTTTGTGGCTATGCCCTGTGTTTTGCTTGATCATTGTATGTTTTTTGTCACTTTGGCCTTGATTGTCTTGTGACATTGTGAGTGATGTCCCATGTATGAAAAACACTTTTCGTGGTCCATCTTATCTTCCTAGTTATTTGTTACATTATCTTTTATTGCATGCTAGCTCATTTTCACTAACACTTGTTTACTAGTCCATATTGTTTGCATGTGCCTTGGTTTATACCATGCACATCCCTTACCCCCTGTAAGTATCCAATTCATATCAGTATTGGGTCCTCTCATTTTGGCCGCATTCTCCTATAGTCATCGCAAGCACTCCAAACGAGGGGGCATCTATGGGGTGAACAAATCACCCCTATAACATCTCAGAGCTCTAGAACAACACTACACAATGTAGAATTTACACATAAACATAGTTATAGAATGATCCAAAATCAGAATTGGATTGTAGAGACAAAGTAGACACTAGTGCCCATTCTTAGACAATAGCGGTGGGCACTTATGTCCTAGAGGCAAAACGGTCAATTTCTCAGTTCAATACAATCTCCAACAATTTATAGTACAGCTTCTCTAAGAAGCACTTGCCTCCAGTTACAAAATGCATTCTATCGATTCTGATTTAATTACAACAAGAATAACATGTTACAAATTAGAGACATACCATGACATACCATTTGTAGTGGTGTTTATTGGGAAGCATCATAGAAGGAGAGAAAAACTAGACCTCTCTCCCCAACACTCTTCTCTTGGCGTGAGATCACCCAAAAAACTCACTATTGGTGTGAGATCACCCAAAAACTTGCTCTTTGCATGAGATCACCCAAAAACTCATTGTTAGCGAGATATTTCCCAAAACCTCACCCATCAAAGCAACAAGACACTCAAATTCAACAACATCTCCAAAGCAAACATGACAACTTTCTATCCTTTACTCTCTTATACATCAGTGCACACTTTCCTTTTACTTTTACACTTTTACTTACTTATACACATGTTACTCGATTTTTCATATAAAGTAATTTGGCTACTATTTTTCTCTTCTTTTGTAGGTTCATTCTTATACACAACAAAACGCAACTCACATCAACAAGCACAAGCTCCAACAACACACTACTACGCCTACACTTCTATTGGTGTATATAACTTATTTCATTGGTGTTTGATGTCTTTTCCACCATAGATGGTTAGTCATCTCACTTAGTGAGGTTATAGGTCATTAAGGTTAGTTGGGGTTGTGTCTATGTGTCATGCATAGGAGTTACACAATAATTCGATATGCACCTTTTATTTTTGATCTATGAGCATGCCAAACCCCATGTCTTTCTCTACTTGATTCTATTTTTATGATTCGGTCTCTTGCTTACTACATGAAGCATTCCCGACACCATTGGAAATGTAACCTTTTATGTGTATAGGATTCTCACGTATTGATCCTCGCATAACAATTTGATAACTTCACCACTAAGGTCTACTTCCCTTTCTTAGTTTCCATGCTTCACATTATGATCAATTCACACTTCACTTGTCCAATCTTCACTCGATCGGCTACACTTCTCTACGGGATTATAAGGTATGCATCTTTCTATCTACTTTATGCTATTGAGTATTCACTCAACAACATAAAGTGGGGGTAAATGTAGACACAAAATCTATGCACTTGGGTACATTTCTAGGTCCTAAATCATATTAATGTATACATGATTCCTAAGCAAGAAAACTAGTGGTTGACAACTTCTTTTGGGCCTTTTGCTTTATCTTTTACACTTTTATTGGCCTTACATACCTTACAGCTCTCACCGAAACTTGACTGATTTATCTTTTATGGCCTTAGACACGGCACCCGCTTAGGACAAAAGCGCTTAGGCGCTCCTTTCCCTCGTAGGAGCTCCTAACCCTCTCTATCCTTTTCTTACCCTTTTAGGTCTCTTTTAATTTTTGGGCACCTTTTAGTACTTTGGGTTGGCCTTTTAGTTGTCAATTATGAAATTCAAAGAAGGGAATCATACAAACACACACACTTAGTTATTTCTCTCAAATAAGGGGCCAAACAAAGAAGCATTATCTATTAACACTTAAGCTTGCATCAAAGACACACAAGCATTTCAAAGGCATACATCTAGCACACTCATATAAGGGAAAAGGGGTTTCATAGCTCTGCATACACATCATAGGAGGAAAATTTAATTTAATTTTATCTTACGCATTTGCATACTTGGAGAAATCTAGATCTATCTCGCTATCATAGTACAACTTGCATTGCGAAGGTAAACCTAGGGCATCATTACACACACATACATAAATAACTACATGGATTCTGAGATGTAGTGCAATGTTCGGTCATAAGATCACTCTTCGAGTGACCGTCAGGGTCAGTTTGACTCCCCATTCTGCATCTTCTTTATTAGGTTTGATGTGGTTTGTGGGCATGTGTAACTAGTTATCTATTTTTTAGGTTATAGGTATGACCAAGAAGACATTGGAGTGAAACCAGAGTGACAAAATAATACTAACAACAAAGTTCTTCTAGCCTATAAAGGATAAGAACCGAGTATCTAAGTGGAAACTAGCACTCAAATCAGTCACTACCTCCCAAGCGCTTTTGTCCTCCCGTGGGTGCTTCTATCTTGTGCAGTTCTAAGTCCTAAAACCCTTGACGAACCTTGAAAACACTCTTCTCAATTGTTTCTAGCAGATCCTCACCTCATATCACTCTCTAATCACTTGAAAATTAGATAAGTCACCTTTTTCTCTCTCTCTTGCTTAGGCTTTCATATTATTACATGCTTATTACTTTACCTTACTATATTTTATAACTTGTATATCATTAATTACAATACTTACTTGAAATTATATTTAATTCAATTTAAATTAAATCGGTTTAAGGTTTTGGGACTTCAAGACATCCGAATATTTCAACACATTTTGTAATTTATAGTTAAACCTCTAAACCACGGTCAATGCCTAACATTTTGGTTTTTCGAGACTTCAAAAGATGTCAACACTTTGACATGAACTTGCAATTTACGGTTAAAGCTCAAAAATTTGGTCAATGCCTAGTGTTTCAGGTTTTCCAACTTACTTAACATGCTCTAGGTTCCAACACCTGCTTGACACGTGTCGAGTTTTGACACTTGTTCAACACAATTCAAGTTCCATAGTTTATTTGTCAAGTCAAAAACCTCAACAACCTATTTCAGGTTTCCAGAGGTGCTCAACAAGTACAAAACCACAATGACATGTGTGCGGACATCAAATTTAATTGATGAGTTTCAATACTTGTTTGTCGAATACAAGACTCTAATAATATGTGGTAGGTTATAAGAGGTTTCTAGTAAGGTCAAAACACGACAACCTATTTTGAGTATGTAAAGATGTTGAGCATATACAAAACTCGTGACCAAGACCATTTCATATTTTCTCTCGAAGGGCTAAGCAAGACAAAAACTATAAATTAGTGAATTTCAAGATTTCCAAGGTGTTTATCAAGGTCAAAACTCGATTTTCTATAAATTTCAGTTGATAGCCCCTTTTGAGATGCCTTTTTTAAAGTGTGAGTTTTTCCAAGCTCTAGAAATTAGAGGTATTTTATTACCTTATACAATGTAATGAACCATTACACCAAAACCTTGAGGTGTTAGTGAATGCACACACGAGGATCACAACATCCCACCACACTTTGTAGCCTGGACACTGGCTAGATTTGTCTTTCGTATAATAGGACTACGCCCAACCCTATATGAGCACTTTGGATGACAATCGTAATGCTTTGACATAGCCACTTGTGTTGAGACTCAAACATGGGTGGTCACCGAGATACCGAGATGTAATGAATCACACACAAAACCTTGAGGCATTAGTGAATCCACACACAAGTATCATAACATACAATTGAACCTTTGTAAGTTCCACGAGGTTGTAAAAATATTATGATTCCTTCTTTCCACATTCATTATTTTCTTTTGTAAACACACTCAAATCTGTAAATGGATCCCAATTTAGTTATTTTTCTTACTCCCTTCAACTATCACGAATGGAATACTTCCATGTCACTCACTTTACAAAACAAGAATCTCTACAGGATAACTATGGGTTTGCAAACTAAACCAACAACCACTGCAGATAAAGAGAAATGGTTTGATAAGTGTGATGAAGCCTATGGTTTCTTGTGCCTTTTTGTGTCACCGGATTTGCGATTTCATATAACTACTACCAAAACACCCAAGGATGTATGGGACACCTTAGAACAACTCTTTGGGAAACATGATGAAATGAGAGGGAGAAATTGAAAATGAGTTGATTAGTCTTAATCCTAGCAATTTTGACACACTTCAAGACTACTTCACCAAGTTCAAATATGTGAGAATGCAATTAAAAGAATGTGGAATTGAAAAAGAGGAATCAAGACTTATTCTTTCTGTCCTCGCTAGATTAGGTCCCGACTATTATGTTTTCATCTCTACCTTCCATGCAACCAAAAGGGAACTTAGAGCACAATGGAAAATGTCCTCATTTGATGATTTTATTGCTAACTTGACTCAAGAACAAGATAAATTGATTTATATGGGTGCACTAAATTCTACTAAACACATGCTTGACTTGTGGGGCATGACATACAAAAGGATTTAAAAGAGAAGAAACAAAACAACAAGGATCATGAGAACAAGAAGGATCAACCCACCACCAAACCAAATTCTACCACTTCCTCTTCCAATGTTAAGCCTAAGAAAGAGAAGATCAAATGTGGGTATTGCACAGGTAGGCATGATGAAAGTAAATATTTGAAGAAGAAATTTGACCTCCTTACGAGTCTTCTTGAGAAGAAAAACATAGGTGTACCTGAGTCTATCAAACCATCTTCATCTAATCACTAATCTTCCAAGGCAAATGACAATGGAAAAGGGAAAGAGAGAATCGCAAAAGGAGAAAAACAAAGGGGGATCCTAGTTACAATGGTACCTTTGAATCTTACATGGGTTATTGATTTTGGTGCATCACATCATATGGATTCTTTACATGTCAAGTTCACTTTCTTGGAGCCATTTAACATGTCTACTATTCGATTGGGTGATGACACTTTTACTCAAGTTTCTAAGAGAGGGTTTGTTGAAGAGAGTGGTGGAACGTTTAGTAATGTTCTAAGTATTCCCTCATTATCAACTAATCTCCTATTAGTCTATCAGATTACTCACCTTGGTCAGGGCATGTGGGTTGAGTTCACTCCAAATTTAATGTATGTTAGAGAGTTGCATAGTGACACTATCATTACAGTGAGATTAGTCGATCATTAGAAGTGGATATATTCCTTCTCTCAATTTGTCCTTCCTTCAGATTCTTCATCAGATTCACCTATACTTGATGATACTCTTGAGCTTGAGAAATTTTCTAATGACAAGCACTTCTCTTCTATAAAATATGGTTGCAGTAGTGATGGGGACCCACCTCCACCATCTACTTGTCACCTTCAAAATTTTGAGGAGTTATTTCTTAATCCGCCTTGCTTTTGTTCCACTATAGACTTTTCACGAGAGAAGGTAATTTGATTCAAGATTCTTTAGACATCGGGTATTCTTTTCAGTATAGTTACAGGGGCCTTCCACATTCTTTATTTACTCTGCTACTTTGGATTCACCATCCCTTTATGGTGCAAGGTGGGCACTTCTACATTACATGAGGAACATAGTTCCTTAGATAGAACCACGCCTTGTTGGAGATCCATGAAACAATTGGCGGTTCATTCCCTCTTCCATGGTGGTCCATTCTTCATTGCATATAATTTTGATCCACAGTCACTCCAAGAGGCCTCTTTGTAGGATACAGGGGTGGCTTGAGACAATTATAGCTTCAAGTGGGATTTTTAGTCCTACCTTCTCTTCTCTATCTCTCTTTGGGAGGGTGGTTCCCACATGTTTTTCTCCTTTTAATCCACTTTGTGAGAGTTTTATTGTACATAGGTACCTCATTAGACCTTGTTGTTGGGACCCACCTTTGTTTTCCACCCACCTAAGCTATGCTTAAGAGGGGGTATTGGTGCGGGATATTATTTTCCTCCCATTATTTACTTGGAATAATCCTTACCTTAACGATTCATCTTGCTTAGGTGTATTGTGCGTCGAGAAGATTTACTATGGCATGTCTTATATGTCATAGTGTGGCATAGAGTTACATTCTCATTCTAGAGTGTAACCCCTTCCTATTTTGAGAATATTCTTATCGAGGAGTTACACAACACTCAAATTTGTACACACCACTTAAGATATTGAGAGGTTCTAGATTTTGCATAAAAAAATTGTTTGTGATTTAATTTCATTTTGCATCACTTGTTGGATCTTCTTGGAATTCATGCAACTACATGTGTGAAAACATTCTTTATAAGAAATTCATGTGGAAACTCCGATAGAAACAACCAAATGGTTTGGTCTAAGGAAAATGTTTCATTCTTGTGTGCAAACATTCTTTATAAGAGATTCATGTGGAAACTCTAATAAAACAACCAAATGGTTTGGTCTAAGGAAAATTGTTTCATCCTTGTGTGCAATGTAGTTCTAAAATTAGAGATGAAACATTTATAGTAGATTTCCATCCATCTCATCCCCTGTCATGCCTAGACTAGTAAAAAAATCTAAGTACACTCGTCTTTTTATGCTTTACTATATTTAGCACATGTTCTAATTGATTTATTTTTTGATCTTTTATATGTATGTTCATATATGAATGTTAATGCTTAATTAATAGTCTAAATATATATTTGGTTATAACCCCACCCTAGATTTCAATAAGTAAAGGAAACCCTCACATTGTCTCACCTCCTCATTTACACACATTATTTATTTTCCGGGTCAAATCAAAGACAAGTAAGGAACATTCCCGATCTCATGTTTATAGAGATGTCATTAAAAATAAGTATTAAGAAGATCAATGTATAATAATCTTTGAGTATAATGGGAATCACTAACTTGGGTGTCATTTGACTCTTTAAGGTTATATGAGAGGTCATCCTCCACTCAAACCCACTTCTATGGTTTGTCTACGTAGAACTTTGGAGGTTCCTTTTAATAGCTTGACCTATCGTGGAAATGATTTGGTCTAATAAGTCCCAACATGACACAGAAGACTAGACAACTCAACCCAAACCGGGACATTAAGGGTGGAGTGCTTAGAAAAAACAAATTCTCATGTCGATGAGGAGAACATGAGTAGACAACCTCATGCATAAAAGTTTGAGGAATTTTGTAAAACAATGAGGCATGGGTCGGGTCAGATAAAGCGAAAAAGAGAAAGAATGCTTTAGTCACATTTTGAAGTGTGTCTAACCTTATTCCATACTTGAGTCCACACAGTTTGGACCCAAGTTTTAAGCATACTTTAAAATGGAATTATCTTGACAAAATGACCTATTAAACATTTTTTTCAAGTCATTAACAAATAACATCAAACTTAAGAAGAGGGAAGACCATATAAGGAGAGGAAATATTACCTTGTGGAATACTTTTGGCAAAAATTTACATGGTTGCTTCCTGGAGACACCATTCCGAACAACTTCACTATCCTTAATCATAGTTACAATAACTTAACATAATTATGATACATCTAAATAGGAAGTCCAAAGGTGATATTTCGAGGATTAATAAATTGGAAGCACACAAAGGTTATCTTGTAACCAACAAAAATCGCAATATGAAAACACAAATTCCAAGCAATAATCAAACGCTGATAAGATAAAGAAGAAGAGATGGACTATTTTAACATCCACAAAGCTACCAAAGATAACCTATCGAGACAATAGAGAGCCTCTTAAAAATATTTTTGGCATTTAGATCTCTTTTTGATGATTTTGACAATCAACTCCCTATTTTTCAACCATATTTTCGCTGAAAATATTTTAAAAGGATGCAATGAGTCACCGATTAACTAAAATGTAGAATATTAATGTTATTCTATAGCTAATCTAGACTAGTAATAGTAATGGAATAAATGATGTAAACTGAAATATTGATGCTAAATATTTTATTTTGATATTTAAATGAAATAAAATAATTAAAATGAGAGGGATAAGGTACTAACTTGAAAATGACCTACCTTGTCATGTGATGGACTTGAACAAGTTGATGTGCGGATATGACAGAATGTGAAGGTGCTACCCAAGAAATTACAATAATTGAAGATTTGGTTGGACTAGGGTGCCTGAGAGAGGACTGGGGCACCTACAAGCACCCCGGTCTGCGTAGTCTGGGTACTGCAGTCTCGCAAAAGCTCGGGATCTAAATCTAACAGTGTCACTAGGTCTTTGCAGTATCTTTATCTTTGTCACATATTTGTCGCAATATCTTTTCTTATGTCATTGTAAATGTGATTTGAAGATCTTCCTGTAAAACCCATACAAAGCATCAAATCCCTAAAAAATAAAGATGCATATGAAGGGGTCAGATTAACCTTAATGCCATTGCCACATAGAGGACTTACAACTAAGCGTTGCACTACATTCCAGACCCAATGTTTTTTTATGTGCTTGTGTATGATATTGTGTGCCTAGGATGCCCTAACATCAATGACGTAGAAGTAGGGGTAATAACTATATGTAAAAATGTAAATGGTGGATAGAATAGAATGAATACAACCCTTTCCCCATATGCTTGTGTGATGCAGATGTAAATGATTCCCAAATGTATTCCTTTGCCTTAGTATATAGCTAGCTCTTGATAGTAGATAGTCCACCCTTAGAATAATGAGTATGTTATGTTTATATAAGGATATCTTGTTCAAATTTCGACACTAATGACCCGACATGTCGACTAGTACTTAGGGAAATGAGAGGGAAAATGATAAAGACCGGCCTCAAATAAGTAAATTAGACCCAAGTGTTATGGGGACTAGGGCACCTAAAATTAAGGACAAGGGTGCCCTAGTACTACCCTAGGCGCCCTAGTCGAGACTAGAGATGACAAATAACTAAATAATGACACCTAATACTCCTTGAGAGATGACCAAAACCATGTAAATAATTGATGAGATGCAAGACAAATGAAGGTGGTGATTGACTAACTGACGACAGGACTAGGGGATATGTCATTAGTGAATACTTTTCTTACGCGAGATCCATATATAAAATAACATATTTGGCGGTATAAATGTAATAGTAAGTGCGTGATTTTGTGACTACATTTTCCCCACTTTATGTTGGTGAGCAGAAATATTGGTAGCATAAAGTCAATAGATATGCATACCGAGAGAAGTTGGAAAATCCCGTGATGTAGTAGAATGTGTAGATGTGTAGTAAAAGCATGCTAAAAGAACCAAAAAATGTGTTGAACCATGGATATGCAGGTTGATCCATGTAATGCAACGAAAAGCATATTATCGCGATGAAGTGAACTAAATGTAAGTGATGACAAAAATGTTGGATGATTAATGATTTTCAAATGCATGTGATGATGATCAGATGGGGTAGGGAGTGATTAGTTCCCGACCCGAACACGTGTATATGAATAATCGACTAGAGGATTTATGCGTCTTGCCACCGTAGAGGAAGAGTGTAGGGAGAAAAATGTGTTATTCTCCAATCTCTAACTACATCCTCAAGATATAGCCACTATAGATAGACTCATATCAAAACACTTTGTGGTTTTGGATGTAAACAATTTTGATCAAACAAATGACCCATATAGGAGCGGTATAGGAAAGACATTCTTGCCCCCACTCCACGGGTGTTGCCGTAATATGATAGCTATCAAGTTAGGTCATCTGGAAGCAAGCACAAAAATATATGATGGTTATAAGTTAGGTCATCCGGAAGGAGCAAAAATGTATGATAGCTTCCAAGTTAGGTCATCTGGAAGCAAGCGTAAAAATGTATGATGGCTTCCAAGTTAGGTCATTTGGAAGCAAACGAAAAAATGTAGAATAAATTCCCAAGTTAGGTCATCTAGGAAAAGTGATGAATGTAATCTCAAGTTAGGTCATCTGGGAGGTTGATTACGTTAAATTGTATTAATTGAGTGGTGTGATTTTAATTGTTAGAGGTTTGAACATGTTGATTGATTGATTGATTTACTTAGTTACTCATAGAGAGATTTTACGCTAGTTGCCCCCAAGTTAGGTCATTAGGGGAAATCGATAGAAGTTGGTGAAATATCACATAAAAATAATTGTAATCATTTGTTTCCCCAAAGTTAGGTCATTAGGGGAAGTGCTAAAATGTTGCATAGAAAAATTATATATTTGTTGTCCCTATATTAGGTCATCGGGGAAATTGATGGTGAAATATTACGCGATGAATTAGTAAATGTTTTGGATTTTTTGCATCGGTAGTGTTTTAAACGGGTGGTGATATAAGTGGGATTATAGGATGACCCCAATTATATGCTCCCCCTTTTGGCGAAAGGGGAAGTGATGATAAGAATGAATGCTAAGCCGAAAGTAAGCACGAAAAAGATAGAAAGTAATAGAAATTTCCAACAAAGAGTATGAAGTGGATGGAAGACAAATTCAAGGAGAGATAATGTGCGTGTAATGTGTATATTATGGTGGTATGAAGAATTTGAAAAAGGATGGTGCAAACGGGTGTAAATCAGAGTATAAATGCTCAAGGTATGACAACAATGGTGTGGTGTGTATTAGTTATGTGAATAAGCGTGAAATAATGACTATAGTAAAGTAGGTGATGAAAAAGTAACTATAAGTAGTGAAGTGAAAAAGTGTTTAGTCACTTCATTTGTTTTGTATGAGATTGTAAGAGTGAGTACGAAGTGAGTGAAAATTCCGCAAGTGAGAGCAACGTGTCTTATTCGATTTGAGAGGGTGGCGACTATCATAATGTCACGTACTTATCGTGGAGTTGGTAAGTGCATTGTTTTTCGTAAAATGTATGGTATAGTTGTCGTTTTGGTTGAATTTTTGTAATTTTGAGTTTTTTAAGTTTCTCAACATTTTTGACCTGGAAAAGAGCGGCGAGGGGCGTTAGTGACCCACAGGATAGGAGCGCTCGAAACAGACGCTAGTGTTTTGTTGATTAACTAAAAATGATGATTTTCTATGTTGATCTAAACTAGTAACAAAAATGGAATAACTAATATAAATACAATGAAAGTACTAACTAATTTTATTTGATATTTTAAATGAATCCAAATAATGGAAATGGCAAGGAATATGGTATTAACCTGAAATTAACTTAGCTCGCTATGTGTGGGCTGACAGGATGATGTACAAACAGACGGATAACGGGGCTACCTAGGAAATTGTAGCGAATGAATATCTATCTAGAATGGGGGCACTGGGAGAGAAATGGGGGTGCTTATGGGTTCCCCGGTCTATAATCTGGTACTTTTGTCCGTGGAAAGGCTCGGGTCTAAATCCAACAATGTCGCAAATTCTTCCTAGATCTTTGCCTTGGTCGCTAGGTTATCGCAATATCCTCGCTTATGTCATTATAGTTGTGTGATGAAGATATACCTAAAAACCCCATACAAAGCATCAAATTCCTAAAAAGAAATATGCAAATGAAGGGGTCGAATTGACCTTAGTTGCCACAATGGTGGACTTAGGACTAAGTGTTACACCACATTCCAGACCCAATGTAGTTTTGTGTGCTTGTGTGTGCAATTGTGTGCCTAGCGTGCCCTAGTGTCTATGACACGAAGTAGGGGGAAATAACTAGATGTAAGATGCAAATGGTGGATGGAATAGAATGAATAAAACCCTTTCCTCCTATGCTTGTGTGATGCAAATGTAGAAGATGCCCAAATGCATTCCTTTGCCTTAGTAGATAGCTAACTCTTGATAGTAGATTGTCCATGCATAAGATAGTATGTTATGTTTATATGGGGATCTCTTCTTCAAATTTTGACACTAATGGCCCAACATGTGACTAACACCTAGTGGGATGTAATAACAAACCGTAAATACTAACCTTGAAATTCTAAATGTGAACAAAGTGCAACCAAGACCAGGGCACCCAAAAAGTGGATTGGGGCACCGACGGGCGCCCCAACACCTTTCTAAGTGCCCTAGCTAGAGATTAAAGATGAAAAATTATCAAAATATGACAGTTAAAACCTCCTGATAGACAACTAAAACTATATAGAAAACTGACGACTATGTGATACAAGTGAGACTGATAACTAACTAACTAACGATAGGACTAGGGGATGAGCCATTAGTGAATACTTTTCTTACGCGAGATCCATATATAAAATAACATACTTGGCGGTAAAAATGTAATAGTAAGTGTGTGATTTTGTGACTACATTTTCCCCCACTTTATGTTGGTGAGCAAAAGCTCAGTAACATAAAGTAGATAGAGATGCGTACTTGAGAGAAATCGGAGAAGCCCTTGTTACAGGAGAGTGCACGATGTGTAGTAGAAGCGTTGCCCAAAAGAACCAAAAGCGTGTTGAACCATGGATCAATGGGTTGATCCATACAACATAATGAAAAGCGTAATAGTATGATGAAGTGCACTAAATGAGAGTGATGATTAGAATGTATGATGACGATGAGGTGGGGTAGGGAGTGATCAATTCCCGACCCGAACGCGTGTATACAAATTATCAACTAGAGAATTTGGGCATCCTGTCACCAGAGGAAGAGTGTAGGGATAAAAGTGTGTTATTCTCCAATCTTTAACTACATCCTCAAGATATAGCCACTACAGATAGACTCAGATCAAATATTTGATGCTTTCTAGATCTAGACAATTTCAATCAGATATTTGACCCATATAGGAGTGGCATAAGAAAGGCACTCTTGCCCCCACTCCATGGGTGTCGCCTCAATGTAATGGCTTCTAAGTTAGGTCATTTGGAAGCGAACGTGAAATGTGAGATGGATTCCAAGTTATGTCATATGGAAGTAAGCGTGAAATGTGAGATGTCTTCAAAGTTAGGTCATCTAGGAGGTTGTAGACGTAACTCCCAAGCTTAGTCATCTAGAGGTCAATCACATTGACTTTATATTGATAGAATGATATGATTTTGATTGTTAGGAATATGAATGCATTGATTGATTGATTGATTATTCTTGGAGAGGTTTTACGTTATTTTCCCCCATATTAGGTCATTAGGGGGAGTTGATAACAATCGGTGAATAATTTGGAATGATTTTTTATCATTTGTTGCATTTCCCAACTTAGGTCATTAGGGGAAATTATCGGTGAAGTGTCACATTGTGAACTAGTAATTGCTTTGGAATTATTGCATTGGTAATTTTTTAAATGCATAGTGATATAAGGGGAATTATAGGATGATCCCAATGATATGCCCCCTTTCGGTGAAAGGGGAAGTGATGAGAATAACGAACGCTAAGCCGAAAGTATATGCAAAATAGATTTAAAAAAGTGATAAACATCACAAAAATGTGTATGATTTGGTTAGAAGATAAGTTTAATGCAAGGTGAAGTGTTCATAATGTGCTTAATACGGTGATAGGTAGAATTCTATAAAGAATGTCGCAAATAGTAGGTGCTAATCGAGCAAAAATGCTCAATATATGGCGAAAATCATGCAATGTGTATTAGTAGTAGTAATAAGCAAGAAATAATGATTATAGTAACACGGGTGGTAAAAAGGTAAATATAAATAGTAAAGTGTAAAAGTAAGTAGTCACTTTATATTTTGTTTACACGATTTTGAAAGTGAGCACGAGGTGAGTGAAAATGTCGCAAGTGAGAGCAGTGTGTCCTAGCCAATTTGAGAGGGTGGCGAATGCCGTAACATCACGCACGACTGCAGAGTTAGTAAGTTCCTTATTTTTCGTAAAATATATGGTGTATTAGGTATTTATACTGAATTTTCACAATTTTGAGAATTTTAATTTTCTTAGCATTTTGGTCCTGGACAATAGCGGTGAGGGCGTTAGTGACCCTGGACAGAGTGCCCAGAACTTAGTACTAATATCCTCGCTCCCGGGTGCCCCATTCTTGCATATGGGGCCCCGTCCGAATGTGTGTGTTTGGTCTAGGATGATGAAAAAAATTGTTATGTATATGAATATGATAAGTGAGTGTGTTTGTACCTATAAGGTGTTCTAACACAAAGTGTTTGTTTTCGTTTTGTGTTGTGTAGAGGGATATTCACTCAAGGGAGTTTCATGGTGGGCATCATTTGAGCACGTTGCTTGGGTTAGGTTTGTCGATGATGAGTGGGATGTTATGGAATGTGTTGGCCTACAAAATATAGCACGGATGGGGGATGTGCCCCATAATATGCCAATGTTTACTGCACTATGTGAGAGATGGTGTGCAAACACATGTACCTTTTGGTTGCCTACGAGGGAGATGACAATGACGTTAGAGGATGTATATCATATATTACGGTTGTTGGTTTTCGAGAAGAGGGTACATGTGATGCCATTAGAGGACATGGATAGGCAGATGTGAGCGGTGAGATGGTATTTTATAGGGACTCGGACACCTGTTGAGGCTCATATCAATCTAGATGTTATTTTGAGGTCTAATGTTCCGCTTGCAATGAAATTCATAGCGGTTTTTATTGCTTCATCTATATGGTGGAGGGAGGTGGCATGGGCATCTTGTATAAGATGCATGACATATGCCGACGTATAGAGGAGGAGAGTACTAGATATGTGTGGGCTTGATGTGTGTTAGCCCACCTGTATAGAGATTTGTACCGATTTACTCATGATGAGCATGGAGGAGGGATAGGAGCTACTACATTGTTACATGTGTGGGCATATGAGCATATAGCAGTGTTGAGGCTAGTTGGGGGTCCATGAGTAGAGTGGGCCAAGCCCGAGATATACATGAGGAGGTGGATTAACATTTTTGGCGTAAGATGGATAAAAAGACTTATATGGCATTGATAGACATGATGGGGCCCGAGGCCATCATATGGAGGCCATACCGTGATTATGGAGGATGGCCCGAGGATGTTGTAGAAATATAGTGTATTCGGAGAATGATGTGGCTAGAGGATATATTTACAAGGCGTGGCGAGCTATTTCAGGAGGAGAGAGTATCATGTCGGTTTGGTATGGCTCAAGATGTGCCCTTAAAGCCATATATATGGTGAGAGCTATCAGATCACCGAGGAGGGCTAGGGCTAGACTAGGGCCCACAATAGAGTAGTTAGCACCTCCTGGTCTGGATGAGGTAGATACAAGTGATAGAGGTTATAGATGCGCACAATGTTGGTAATACAGAGAGAGCACTGTGCATGGTGGGTGACACATCGATGGGTACTATTGTTTCCAGTATTTGTAGATCCAACGGGTTACCGTATGTAAGAGGAAGAGTGGGGGAATTACGTGTCCCCTGACCTTGTGGTAGCTATTGTAGCTTAATGTGAGTATCTACATATAGTTATGTTATGTATGTTGTTTGTTGGCTTATGTTTTAGTAATGGTTGTCTAATGTGTTGGTGTTGTTTTTTTTGTAGGTGATGCGTATTGGTCCTTGATAGTCGACACATCCATCCACACCTTGACATGGAATGTGCCAACCAACATCCTTGGTGGAGGTATATTGGAGTGAGTGGATGATATCATGGGTGAGCATGCCCATCTATTTGAGCCAAGTGGTTGTAGCGGCAGCCACATGTACTATATTAGTAGCCGAGAGGGATGAGGCATGCGAGGAGACTCGATGAGCCCGCGAGGTGTCAGTGGTGGCCCTTTGGCACAAGATGTATTTATATGGTTTATGGAGTTACAACGTCAGTTTGCGGAGCAATCTACGGAGAACACCTTATTGTGTAGGCAAGTGGAGTGATACCAAGGCCGCAAAACAACGACGTGGACCGAGTGGTGAGGCATCTAGTTCTAGGGCTCTCATAGTACTGAGAGTGATAATGATGATGAGGTTTGATTATCATGATTTTATATGATGTAGGGGAGTTGTCCCCCAGTGATGATTATATTTGCTACCTATGTATGGACATGTGTGATTTATATGCGATGATTTATTTTATGTTGTATCGGTTTTACATGATTTGGTGATTAATATTGGAATGTGTGTGATGTTTTTGTATCTTGTTAGTGTTGATTAATGTAGTATTCATGGAATAATGCCAAATGGAATGTACATGTGTGGTGGGTGATGAGCTAAGTGAAATGTATAGTAAATATAATGTGTAACGTGTAGGTAATATGATGATGCTAACAGAGTAAATGTAAAAAGAAATGATGTAGGATGATCAAACTAACGTATTGTAATGAACGTGTGTGGTAATGACTCAATGTAATCACAACATGTTAGTCTGATGAATGGTAGGGGGAGAAATAGCGATGCCCCTAGCATATGGATGACTAGTTTTATTTAGATAAAATCCCTCAACAGTCAAGATTGAACCATGAAAAGCAATAGTGTGTCATTGGGAAATGATTGAGGTGTGCCAGATGAATGATGTAACGCGTGATGAAAATTTCTTAGAGAAAACCCTCAATAGCCATGTAAGAATTGTAAGAACACAAGTGCATCATTGGGGAGTAAGGTGAGAATACTCACCTACCAAAGACCAAGGTGACGTGGAGTGGTGGAAGCATGTGGAATGGAAGAAACATGAGTGTATGAACTGAATTGAATGTCATATGGAGTTGTGGTGGGATGTGCGAAAGCGGGGTGTTGTGGTAACCAATGTGAAGTAACAACGTGATGCGGTGGATAGCATGAATGTGATGGATGAGGTGGATGTAATGAATGTGATGGATGCGGTGGGGAACATGTATGAATAATAGATTGCAATGGATATATCATAGCCGAAGCACCATATGTAGGAGATGAATCAATAATAGTAGAAACTCTCTAACGAGGTAGAGGAGATATGGATCACTCACATGGGTGAGAACCAAAGGAGATGATGCCCTTATCCTCTAATTATTGCAATCTATCCTAAAGGGAAAGATATTCATTATCTCTATGGCCATTTATATGATGATAATTACAATAGTGTTGGTCATGTTGACATTGTAATCGGTGTTGCGAGATGATGTTGGTTGGAAGGTAGGTGAATTAATCACTCAGTAAGAAAAACACACAACACATCATCTGGTCAAGTGTGATGAGAGAAATGTAAAGGCTCACATGACCTAGGTGGAGTGGTAAAAGGGGTAGCTTGTTGCGGAATCGAAGAAGGAGTATGCTTTTGTGGCGAAACGGATTGAGCTTGTTTACTTTGTTTGGGAGGAAAAGAGGGAGATTGTATATGATGCCTAACTAGAGGTTCTAGTGGAGAACTAGATGAGGCAATAGTCGTAGAGGTGTGTGGAGGATCTATGATATGTGTGGAGATAAGGTTTTGTTCTAAGTCAATAACCTTATAGCATAGAATAAGGAATGACTCACATGTATCATATTGTAATTGTTGCTTGAGTGGAGGAATGAGGCCATGACAGAAAATAAATTGCTTCTCAAGATCTATGGGTTGGAAGACAAGCTAATGGATACAAGCATTAAATCATAGAATATAATCTTTGATAGGTTCTGTGGAGCCTTGGTGTAGAGTAGGTAACCAATCATAAGTAACCTTAGGGCCATTGTTAATTATAAATTGATGGAGGAAGGCATCCTCCATGTCATAAAAAGTACTAATGGATCCAAAGGGGAGATGAGTGTACCATTGTAATGCCTCATCGGAAAGGCTATAGCGAAAGGCCTTAAGTAATAATCTATCATTAGAATAAGAGGCCATAGTCTTATGATAATATAGAAGATGAGCATGAGGGTCACCCATACCATCAAAACATGTGAAAGTAGGCATGGTGAAATCATGAGGGAATGTAGAATTATGAATCTTCTTAGGGACCAGATTTCCATGTAATGAATTGTTGTCAATGGAAGCGTAATAAGCCCTAATTTCTAGAGTGAGAGACTGAACCTGAGATTGTAATTGTCCTACGACGTGCATGAGAGAAAGGATATCTTGTGAAGGGATGGTAGAAGATGGAAATAATGTGTTAAGTGGTTGTAATTTGCCATTGTGAGTGATCATAGGGATATCCAAAGGTGATGGAGAAGGGTTTGATGTTAAGGGCACACTAGTAGTAGGTGTCGATGAAGCTATAGTAGGAGATAGAGAGGGAATATCCATAGCAATGGTTGGAATAGCATCGAAACATCCTTAATAGGTGAAGTAACTGATGGAGAAGCCTCTATAGAAGTAGATGTACTAAGAGGAGATGAAATAGTAGGAGAAGAAGAAGTGATAGATGGTGGTGACTCATGTGTAGTGCTAGATGCAATCTTAGGAGAAGATAGTAATGGAGTAGGTGAGTCACACTCGGCAGTATGGAAAGAAGGAGAATCATGACCATCAAGTGGCTCACCATTATCTGATAAAGACTCAGAAATGAGGATATCGCTAAGAACACTATCAATAGGATCATCAACATAATGTGAAGGAGTATGTAAACTAGGAGGGGATGTATCATGAGAAGCAATGTCAGAAGAGGTAGAGTCATGAGAGGGAACTATGTCACTAGACGGAGGAGTGGGAGAATCAATATGCTCATGTGAATGAGTGTCAATACCAAGCAAGTAATCAATAAGAGAATCATCTAATGTTTCCTGTGAAATATCGGAAGGCGGATCACAAGTAACCATATAGCATGGAGTACATCAAGTAAAGGCTACTGGATCGTCAACAATGCTAATGCTTATAGGAGAATCTTCAAAACAAGTAGGCACATGTTGTAATCCATCTTGAAGTTGTTGTTTGATATGGTCGGGTGTAGTGATGGGAGAACTATATAGAGCTTTAAGCTCAACAATGATAACCTCATCATAGATAGGGTTGATGCTTTGAAATGAGACATGATAGGTAAAGAAGATGAACTACTCTTAGCCATTAGGGTTTTAATGGATCCTAGGGAAAGGTATTCTAAAAGGCGGGTTCACTAAAATGATTAACTAAAAATGATGATTTTCTATGTTAATCTAAACTAGTAACAACAATGGAATAACTGATATAAATACAATGAAAGTACTAAATAATTTTATTTGATATTTTAAATGAATTCAAATAATGGAAATGGGAAGGGATATGGTACTAACCTGAAATTAACTTACCTCGTTGTGTGCAAGACTAGACAAGATGATGTGTGGATAGGACAGAGGATGATGGGGCTACCCAAGAAATTATAGTGAATGAAGATTTGTCTAGACTAGGGCACCTGGGAGAGGACTGGGGGGTGCTTGTGTGTGCCCCAGGTCCGTAATTTGGGAACTTTGGTCTACGAAAAGGCTTAGGGTCTTAATCGATAGTGTCGCAAGGTCTTCGCATCATCTTCACCTTATTCATTAGGTTGTCACAATATCCTTGCTTATGTCATTGTAGTTGTGTGATGAAGATCTACTTGCAAAACCCCATACAAAGCATCAAAATCCTAAAAAGAAAGATACAAACAAATGGTTCGAACTGACCTTAGCTTCCACAAAGATGGACTTACAACTAAATGTTGCATTACATTTCATACCCAATGTAGTTACGTGTTCTTGTGTGTGCAATTGTGTGCCTAGGGTGCCCTAACGTCAATGACCCGTAAGTAGGGGCAATAACTAGATGAAAGATGCAAATTTTGGATGTAATATAATGAATACAACCCTTTCCCCTATGCTTGTGTGATGTATATGTAGAATATACCCAAACACAAATTCCTTTCCCTTTTATATAGCTAGATCTTGATAGTAAATGGTCCGCACATAAGATAGTGATTATGAAATGTTTATATAGGGATCTCTTGTTCAAATTTCGACATTAATGGCCCAACATGCTAAATAGCACCTAGGGAATGTAATAACAAACTGTAAAGACATGCCTCAAAATTCTAAATGTGAAAAAAGTGCAACCAAGACCAAGGTGCCCAAAAAGAGGACTAGAGCACCGATGGGTGGCCTAACACCTTTCTAGGCACCCTAGCCAAAGACTAAAGACGACAAATGACAAAAAGACGATAGCTAAAACCTCCTAAGAGATGACTGAAATTGTATAGAAAAGCTCGACGTTAATGTGAAACAAGTGAGACTGACGATCGATTAACTAACGAAAATACTAGGGGATGAGCCATTAGTGAATATTTTTCTTATGCAAGATCCATATATAAAATAACATACTTAATGCTAAAAATGTAATAGTAAGTGCGTGATTTTGTGACTACACCTATTCTTAGGCACTGAGTCTTGCATTTGGGCTCCTAGTCCAAAATTTGTGTAATTAATGTTTAATGGTGAAAAACATGATTCTAGTATGATAAGTGAATGTCTTTTATCATGTAATGTGTTATAACGTTGCGCATGTTGTGGTTTTGTGGTGTCTTTGAGGGATATTCACTCGAGGGAGTTTTACTGTGGGCCTCATATGAGTACATTGTTTGGATTGGGGTTGTCAGATCATGATTGGGATGTGATGGACCATGTTCGCTTTGCAACACATAGTACAGATGGGGATGTGCCCTATAATATGCCCATGTTGATTGCACTTATGCGAGAGAGGGTGTGTTGATACGTGTAGATTTTGGTTGCTTACACGGGAGAGATAATTTTTTTCTTTGGAGGATGTATATTGCATACTTTGTGATTCCCAATAGTTGGGAGAGAGTACGTGTTATGCCAATAGAGGATATGGAGTGACATATGTGAGCCATGAGATGGTATTTTATGGGGACTCGAGTACCTGCTGAGAGGCCCATATCGCTTTAGATGTTATTTTGTGGTCTAGGGTTCCTGTGCATGCGGAAGTTCATAGCAGCTTGTGATTACGTCATGTATAGTAGTAGACAGAGGAGGTGTAGGCATCTTATATACATGTATGAAATATGCTAGTGGATGAGGAGGAGGAGGGTACTAGATACGCGTGGCACAATGTGTGTTGGCCCACCTATATAGATATTTATACCGATTTATGCACAAGGAGAATGGTGGAGGGATAGGAGCCACCACACTATTACGTGTATGGGTATATGAGCAAATAGCCATGTTGAGACTAGTGAGAGTTCCACGATGAGAGTGGGCTAGGCCAGAGATCTATGTGTAGAGGTGGATCAATATTCGTGGTAGGAAGATGGACACAGATACCTACAAGGCACTAATAAATAGGATGGGGCTCGAGGCAGTCACATGGAGGCCATATCGTGACTATGGAGGATGGCTTGAGGATGTGGTAGAGTTGTGGTGTATTCGGAGGATGATGTGGCTTGAGGATCGATTTCCGTGTGGCTGAGCTTTTTCAGATAGAGAGAGTATCGTGGCATTGGCATGGCTCGAACATGCCCTCGAGCCATATATGGTTGAGAGCTATCATAACACCTAGGAGGGACGAAGCTAGACTAGGGCCCACAACAGAGTAATTAGTACTCTGTCGGGGCCAAATGAGGTAGGCGCGACAATAGAGGTTTTAGACTCAAATGATGTGGGTGGCATCGAGGAGTATTGGGCATGGTAGGCAACTCTCACTCGGTAGGTATTGTTGTTCCCATTTATTGAGATGTGGAGCTTAATTAATTCAATTTAGCATGTTATATCAACTTGCTAGAAAAACACAAAGAAACGACATCGCTTATTAAGGGACCGATATTGTCACATATGACCGACATCGGTCAAGCAAGGAGGAACCGTCATCGCTTAGGGATAACCAACTTTCGGTTACCTATATGTGAGTGTTTTATTTAATTCACGTGAATTAGATCTAAATTTAGTATTAAAACATATCTATTGATTGTAATTGCATGGCTAAGTGCCCTAAGTTTGTATAAGGTATTTATAAGCTAGAAAGTTGGAGTTAGAAGAGAGAGTTAATGATTATTGTGAAAATAATTGTGAGAGAGAGAATTCTTGGAGAGGAAGGAGAAGCTAGAGAGAAAGAAAGTATTGTACATCATGAGAGGTGTGAAAGACTCAGAAATCTTCATTGTATATATTCTGAAAGCTTTGGATAATAGATTGACTTGTTTCTTGGTGGATGTAGCCCACACTGGGTGAACCACATTAAATCTGGTGTTGATTTGTATCTCTTGTTTTGTATATTTACTCGTAGAATATCTCGCTTTTATTGCATGTATGCTTAGATCTCGAAATATTGTCTGTATAACCTTGTGCTAACCCCAACAACTGGTATCAGAGCTTTGTTTGAGGGTTTTATGTGTTGACAAATTTAATCATAGAGGGTTTTCTGATTGAGTGGGAGCTATAACAATGGCAGAATAAAACAAATACAAGGTAGAGAAGTTTGATGACCGAAATTATCAATTATGGAAGATGCAGATTGAGGATTATCTGTATCAAAGAGATTTGTACTTACTGTTGGATGAAAAGTCTAGACCAACAAAGATGAGTGATGAAAAATGGAAGATTCTCAACAGAAAGGCTTTGGGATCTATAAGATTGAGTTTGACAACATCTGTGGCTTCTTATATTACAGAAGTGACATCTACGGTAGAGTTAATGAAATCTCTTGCTAATTTATATAATAAAACCTAGTGCTTCAAATGAATTTTATTTGATGAAAAAACTATGTAGTTCTAAGATGCATGAAGGTGGATCTGTATTTAGTCATTTGAATGATTTATGATCTATTGTAAATCAGTTAAAATTGGTTGATATTCCATTTGATGATGACGTGAAAGCACTCTTATTTTTATGTTATTTGCCTGATAGTTGGGATAACTTGGTAATGGCTATTAGTAATACAACATCTCGTTAATAATATTTTGAAGTTTGATGATGTGGTTAGTATAATCTTGAATGAATAAATTTGTAGGAAAAGTACAGAGGAATCATCATCCGGGAATACTATGAATATAGAAAGTAGAGGCAAGAAGAAGGAGAGATCCAAGAGTAATAATAATGGGATATCGAAGTTAAGAAAT
Organism: Taxus wallichiana var. yunnanensis; assembly: GCA_018340775.1. Classification (NCBI taxonomy): domain Eukaryota; kingdom Viridiplantae; phylum Streptophyta; class Pinopsida; order Cupressales; family Taxaceae; genus Taxus; species Taxus wallichiana. The sequence continues at coordinate 875,181,275 of CM031235.1, read as the reverse complement.
GGGCGATCTATCTAAAGGTAAGAGAACTACCTGCTTGGAATTGTAGAAAGATAGGACATGCAAAGAAATATTGTTGACATAGGATAAAGAGAATCAACACCCAAAAAAATGTAAAAAGGCAAATAAAGAGGCAAATATTGCAATAGAGGTAATGCAAGATGCTCTTATTCTTTCTTTGGATAATGGAATAGAATCATGGGTTTTAGATTCAAAAGCTTCTTTCCATACAACCTCTAATAAGGGTTATTTAAGAAATTATGTCCACGGAAATTTTGGGCATGTTTATTGAGGTGATGATGAACCTTGCAGTATTACTGGTAAAGGGGAAGTTCATCTAAAATTGCATAATGGAAATACATGGCTATTGAAATATGCGAGGCATGTTCCAAGCTTCAAGAGGAATCTTATTTCGAAAGGCAACTAGGTGAAGTTGGTTGCATGGTTACATTCACAATGACTCTTAGAAAGTTACCAAGAGTGCCTTTGTTGTGGCAAGAGGCAATAAGGTAAGAACATTATATTTATCTACATGTGTTATTGATTCCTTTTCTATGTTATCTACTTCATATTCGATGCATGCATGTGGCATAATCGATTGGGCCATATGAGTAAAAAGAGAATGCAGACCTTAAAGGCTAAGGGTAAGTTATATTTGAAAGATTTTGATTTTGATTTCTATAAGCATTATGTCTTTGGAAAATAAAAGAGAGTGAGATTACTCAAAGTTGGGGAAACTAAGAAGGAATAGAAATTGGAGCTTGTACACTCGGATGTGTGGAGACCACCCAGTAGCTTCTTGTGGAGAATCTTAGTATTATGTTACTTTCATTGATGATGTTACAAGAAATGTATGGGTTTATTGTATTAAACATAAATATGATATTTTTGAGACTTGTAAAAGATAGAAAGCCCTTGTTGAGAATGAATAAAATTCAAAGTTAAAGTGCCTTAGATTTGACAATGGTGGTGAATATTGTAGAAGACTTTCAATAATTATTGTTCAATGAATGGAATACATAGAGAAAGGATGGTTCCAAGAACACCACAAAAAGAATGGTGTTGTAGAAAGAATGAACAAGACAATCATAGAACATGCTAGAAGTATGAGGATATATGTTGGATTGCCCTTGCAGTTTTGGTGCACAAGTAGTTGATACAATGGTTTACTTGATTAACCGTGGTCCTTCTAATTCACTGGATGGAGGAATACCGGAGGAAGCTTGGACCAGAAAATAGGTAGATCTTTCATTTCTTAAAGTTTTTGGTTTAGAAGCTTTTGTGCATATTGATAAGGAAAATAGAAAAAAGTTTGATGCAAAATCCAAAAGATGCACTTTCATTGGTTATGGATCTGGTGATTTCAGATTCCATTTTTGGGATTTAGGGAATTCTAAAATTATTAGGAGTCATGACATTGAATGGAATGAATAGAGAATGTATAGGGATCAAATTTTGGTACCCAAAGAAGAACTGGTTGAGAGTTTGTGAATGAAAATGAACTCTCGGATTTAAAAGACATACCTACAGGGTTACACAGTAACCGATGTCGGTTGACCGCTGACCGACATCGATCAGCTGAACCGGTATCGGTTACAAAAGAGCCAAACTAACATCAATTAGTAGAACCAAGTGTCACCTACAAGTGACCGGCATCATCACATTAGAATTGGAAACAAATGTCAGGGAGGTCTAGAATGAGCCTCCGGTACCCCAAACTTTTGTGAGAAGGTCACAAAGGGTAAGTAAACCTCTGTAAAGATTTATACCTTCTCTATCTTATTTATTATTGACTAATAATGGTGAACCAAATTTTTTAAAGAAGCAATGCGTAGATGAGACCCACATTCGGTGGGAGCATGACATGGATGAAGAGATGGACTCCATAGAACAAAACCAAAATTGGGATTTGGTTAAGTTGCGCGTAGTAAGAGGACATTGCAGAAAACAAATGAGTTTACTTTGGATCAATGAAGAAGAGGGTGGATAGAAAAGGTACAACACAAGGCTTGCGGAAAAGGATTTGCATAGAAAGTAGGTATTGAATTTGGTGAAATATTTTCTCTTGTTGTTAAAATGACTTCCATACGTATTGTATTGAGTATGGTTGCAGCAGTATGATTTATCCCGATCTCATACTACTATTTGGAAGGTTCTTGAGTGAAGAAAGTACTAATTAACGCCTATCTTTTGGCCATCATATTTTCTTTATTTTGTGATTCCTTAGACCCTTTTCATCCACATGCCCAGTTTGTTTCAGTCATTTCCCATAATTTTAGCCGATTGGGAACCAAGGCTAATCTTGGGTACTGTGGGTGCCTCGAGTCCTTTTTGCAAATTCCCGCCACTTTTTGGGCTCTTTCTAACCTGTTTTTACATCTTTATCTTTCTTGTGGTCAGCCTTTTCGGGGTTACTTACGAAATTAGATCAAGAAAACCCATTAAATATAAAGTTATGAGACCATAATGAGGGACCTAACATCACTTACTTCTATCACTCCATCTAGAGTCGCATCCATCTATCGTGCATTGGTGATCACTTGTGTCCACATATATCCATCATCAAGGCACAAGGCTAGGACATCTGCATCACACTTCATAGGGGGAGGGATTATATTTTATTCCATGCACACATTCTATTACATTTTCTACATATAGTTATTGCTCACTACTTCACAGAGTATGACTGACACAACAGCAACCTAGGGCATGTTCACACACACTCGCACATAAACCGCATTGGGTATGAGATGTAGTGCAATGCTCATTTAATAAGTCGACTCTTATTGCAGGGTGAGGTCAAGTATGACCCCTTCATATGCATTATTACTTTTTAGGGTTTGATGCTTGTTTTGGGGTCTTACAGGTCTTTCTTTCATCTTGAAGTATTGGCGACATCTAACGTAGGACAATGAAGTTGATGCGACAAACAATGAGGGTTTCAGACCATCTACCGAACCAGTGAAGACCAGTTTCAGAGCTTTAGCGTCGACCGTGGCACCCATATTACAAACTAGAGCACCTTCATCCACCCCGGTCCTCCTCTAGGTGCTCCAGTCCAACTAGATCCTCTAGATCCATCCTTTCCAGAATCTGCATAATCATTCCTACTCCTGATTTTTCCAGTCACCTCTGTGACACTCTCTGATAGGCATTTGTTTTTTAACTGAGTTCTTTCCTCTTCCTTCTTGCACATTAGGGATAACATTTCCTTTTGCATAGTTTTTAGTTCATTTACATTCTTTTCTACTGCATTTATCTACTTTATTACAATTTTCTTAGCTTGGATTGATTATCACCACACTACATACTTTAGTTAATTTAATTAATCATTTTGGTGAACCCGACGTTTCTTAATTGCACCTTCTAAGGCTTGCATTTGCATTCATGCATTATGAGTATCTCAATTAATGATTAATTGCTTTCCAATCCCGGTTTACTACATAGATTCCAACATATTCTTTCTATTACTCGCATTTGTACTTGACATGCACCTAGACGCGGTTTATCGCACCTTTGTTGATGCCTTTTCCTCGCATATAATATTTAATTCTAACCTTCCTCTCGATGTTCACACTTTTGATAATGATCCACCACTGTATATCATATCTCGCATTCATAACATAGTTCTTAAGTGTACTTTGATTGATAATAGATTTGACCTTAACTTATGTCCTATGTCATTCCTTGAGGTTTTGGGTATTACCGCTCAAGATGTTAGTCCCACTAGTATTTCACTATGTGTTTATGACGGTTTTGTTCATCCTTGTATCAGTCACATTGCATTGCCTATCATTGTTGGTCCAAAGACTGTCCACATTGTCTTTTTTGTTGGTTTCCCAATCTCCTACAACTCTCTTTAGGGAAGGCCATGGCTTCATGTCATGAAAACGGTCACATCCACTATACATAATTGTGTCAAATTATTACATGCTAACATGGAGCATATTATTTTCCATGACCATGATCCATTTCAATATTGCGATAGGGATCCCAATACTAATATTCCTATCCCATGCATCGATATTACAGATGAGCTGAACCTAGGAAGAACCACCACACTTACCACCATTTAACGCTATTATTTGTGTGATAGATGTAGTTTCTTCTATGCCACTTGCTACTAATACTAATATGATTCCTTGTCGGGGCTTGTCTAGTCTATGGACATCACTCTATCGCATCCACCTTTGCATACACCACCTACTTTAGCACACCCACCTTTTCACTTGCACACTCTTCATGAATAACTCATACTGGGAACATATTCCATTTGATCCTACATGCGATGTCACTATATGTTCCCATGATGGTCTCTCTCATCTTGGTTTCACCTTTGAGGATCTCCATCCTTCTACTCATGATCCTCATCTCTATTATGGCTTTATCAATATTATTGTCACTTATGGTTTGTGTGTATTTCATCTTCTAGTCTATTTATCATGTACCCCTCATTCTTCTCCACTCACATTAGGGGAATCTTGGCTTACTTATATTGGAGGCACATTAGATCCTAGTCATACCGACATTTCATTTCCTATGCCTTTCGGTCATGCTTTCATCTGCAATAGTTCTTTCCTAGGTTATACACAAAATCTTACTCGTTGGTATGCACACAGTTGTCCTCTTCCTCCATTTACTTGATGAGGAATATGCCATGGGTATGTACAACTTATGCCTCAATGGTTCGTTGTATGATCAACTATAAACTATCGCTTATCAAGTCACCAATGCTTATCCATATGACTTTGAACCCGAAGATGACGATTTTCTCGATGATTTTACATGATCATCTCACACACACACTTAGGGGTATAACAACTCTCACACCCCCTCATCACATTAACATCGTAGACCTATCTCTCATTCTTGCATTATCATTTTACATTGTACTACATCACATCCTTAGCATTCACACATACTTGGGGGCATAACATTCTCCCCCCCATTTTGTCATAACATCTATCATCTTTGCATTTTTGTATAGGCATTTTTCATCACACATTTTAGCATTGTCATTACTCGATGACACACTCTTGTGCTTCGGTTCACACTTGACTATTGAGGGATTACTACCACATTGAACCCCACACACTGCACTCTAGGCATTACATACCACATCTAGTCACACATCGCACGTCATACACTATATATCATACATTCTTTGCGTTCATCTACAACATTGTGCCATTTCCACATTTGTACACCATACATTATATTATTCCTCACCTTACACATTTTGCATCCTACAATTAGGATATTTACACATATTGCCTCACATTATATACATGGGCATATACCATACATCATACATTGTGTGTCTTCATGTCATACATTTTATACATACTATACTAGTATTCATCACATATGCATCTAGCATAAAATCATTTTACATATTACATTACTCATCTATCTACATGTATTACATTACGAGTTATACATTACATTTTATACATTCTACACATCTACCATCACATTTTGCACACCACATTTTTACATATTCTCTTCATCCCATGGTCATCTTTTATCATTACATATGTTATATTGTCTTCTACGTGCTACACTCACCACCCTATGACGCACTTTAGTTCCTCGATCCATACTTGATTGCCGAGGGTTTACAAATCAAATGGACCTTACACTCATCACACATGCAACAATCCTAGGCTAGTGACATACGCTTTAGGCTAAATTGTCACCTATTTTATCATTTTGTAGTGGTATACACCTTAGGTTACATCACCACTCCCTCCTTTCATCTTGTAGTGACATCGCTTTAGGTTAAATTGTCACCTATTCTATCATTTTATAGTGGTATACACCTTAGGTTACATCACCACTTCCTCATTTCATCTTGTAGTGATATATGCTTAGGGATAAATCATCACTCATTTATTCATCTTATAGTGATATACACTTAGGCTAAATCATCACTTATACATTCATCTAGTCACGATGTACGCTTTCAGCTATAGGGTTGATGTACACATCATTTCTAGGTTACATCGCATCACTACACTTACACATTCATCACAAGTACATTGGACACAACACACTATTCGGCCATTTCTTGATGACACACTCTATTTTATCGTTCATTCTTGATGCTGATGGGGAAAACAAAATGAACCTTATTACATACATTTCCATCCACTCGGGAGCACACAGCTCCTATCATTCCATTCCATTTATCCATCATTAGGACATTTGCATCACACTTCATAAGGGGGATTATATTCTATTCCATGCACACATTCTATTACATTTTCTACATATAGTTATTGCTCATACTTCACAAAGTACGACTGACATTAGAGCAACCTAGGGCATTTTCACACACACTCGTAGATAGAACTACATCGGGTTTGAAATGTAGTGCAACAATCGCTTAATAAGTTGACCCTCGTGGCACTGAGGTCGATGATGACCCCTTCATATGCATTATTCTTTTTTAGGGTTTGATGCTTGTTTTAGGGTCTTACAGGTCTTTCTTTCATCTTGGAGTATTGGCGACATCTAGCGCAGACAATGAAGTTGATGCGACAAACAACGATGGTTTCAGACCATCTGCCGAACCAATGAAAACTAGTTTTAGAGCTTTTACACAGACCAATGCACCCAGACAAACTAGAGCACCTTCATCCACCCCAGTCCTCCTCCAAGTGCTCCAATCTAGCTAGATCCTCTAGATCCATCCTTTTCAGGAATCTGCATAGTGCTTCCTAATCCCGATTTTTCCAGTCGCCTCTTTAACACTCTCTCGATACACATTTGTTATTTAACTAAGTTCTTTCCTCTTCCTTCTTACACATTAGGGTTAACATTTCCTTTTGCATAGTTTTTAGCTCATTTACATTCTTATTTACTACATTTATCTACTTTATTACAATTGTTCATAGCTTAGATTAACTATCCCCACACTACATAGTTTAGTTAATTTTAGTTAATCATTTTGGTGAACCCGACCCTTCTTCATTGCACCTTCTAGGGCTTGCATTTGCATTCAAGCATTATGAGTATCTCAATCAATGATTACTTGCTTTCCAATCCTGATTTACTACATAGAGTCCAACATTTTCTTTCTACTACTCGCATTTGTACTTGACATGCACCTAGACACGGTTTATCAAGCCTTTGTTGATGCCTTTTCCTCACATATAGTATTTAATTCTAACCTTCCCTCTTATGTTCACACTTTTGATAATGATCCACCGCTATATATCATATCTCGCATTCATAATGTAGTTTTTAAGCATACTTTGATTGATAATGGATCTGAACTTAACTTGTGTCCTATGTCATTCCTTGAGGTTTTAGGTATTACCGCTCAAGATGTCAATCCCACTAGTATTTCACTACATGCTTATGATGGTTTTGTTCATCCTTGTCTCGGTCACATTACATTTCCTATCATTGTTGGTCCAAAGACTGTCCACATTGTCTTTTTTGTTGTTGGTTTCCCAGTCTCCTACAACTCTCTTTTGGGAAGGCCATGGCTTCATGTCATGCAAGTGGTCACATCCACTATACATAATTGTGTCAAATTCTTACATGATAACATGGAGCATATTATTTTTCATGACCACGATCCATTTCAATATTGCGATAGGGATCCTAATACTAATATTCCTATCCCATGCATAGATATTACAGATGAGCCCCAACCTAGGGAAGAACTACCACACTTACCACCACTTGACACTACTATTTGTGTGATAGATGTAGTTTCTTCTATGCCACTTGCTACTACTACTACTATGATTCCTTATTAGGGGCTTGTCTAGTCTGGACGCTCTCTATCGCATCCACCTTTACATACACCACCTACTCTAGCACACCCACCTTTCACTTGCTAACTCTTCATGAATAACTCATACTGGGAACATATTCAATTTGATCCTACATGCGATGTCACTATATGTTCCCATGATGGTCTCTCTCATCTTGGTTTCACCTTTGAGGATCTCCATCCTTCCACTAATGATCCTCATCTTTATTATGGTTTTATCAATATTATCATACTTATTATTTGCGTGTATTTCATCTTTTGGTCTATTTATCATGTACCCCTCATTCTTCTCCACTCACATTAGGGTAATCTTGGCTTACTTATATTGGAGGCACATTAGCTCCTAATCATACCAACTTTTCATTTCTTATGCCTTTCGGTCGTGCTTTCATCTCGCATGAGCTTCTTTCCTAGGTTATACAAAAAATCTTACTCATTGGTATGCACACGGTTGTCCTCTTCCTCCATTTACTTACGAGGAATATGCCATGGGTATGTACCACTTACGCCTCAATGGTTCGTTGCATGATCAATTGGAAACTATCACTTATCAAGTCACCAATGCTTATCCATATGACTTTGAACCCAAAGATGACGATCTTCTCGATGTTTTTACATGATCTTCTCACACACACACTTAAGGGGCATAACAACTCTCACACCCCCTCATCACATTAGCATCGTAGACCTATCTCTCATTCTTGCATTATAATTTTACATAGTACTACATCACATGCTTAGCATTCACGCATACTGGGGGCATGACATTCTCCCCCATTTTGTCATAACATCTATCATCTTTAAATTTTTGTATAGGCATTTTTCATCACATGTTTTAGCATCGTCATTACTCGATGACACACTCTTGTGCTTTGGTTCACACTTGACTATTGAGGGATTACTACCACATGAACCCCACACACTGCACTCTAGGAATTACATACCACATCTAGTCATGCATCGCAAGTCATACACTATATATCATACATTCTTTTGCATTTGTCTACAACACCGTCAGAACATTTCCACATTCGTACACCATACATTATACTATTCCTCACCTTACACATTTTACATCATACACTATTAGGATATTTACGCATATTGCCTCACATTCTATACATAGGCATATACCATACATCATACATTGTGTGTCTTCATGTCATACATTTTCTACATACTATACTAGTATTCATCACATATGAGTCTAGCATTACATCATTTTACATACTACATTACTCATCTATCTACATGTATTACATTACGTGTTATACATTACATTTTATACATTCTACACATCTACCATCACATTTTAGCACACCATATTTTTACATATTCTCTTCATCCCATGGTCATCTTTTATCATTACATATGCTACATTGTCTTCTATGCGCTGCACTCACCACCCTATGACACACTTTAGTTCCTCGGTCCATACTTGACTGCCGAGGGTTTACAAATCAAATGGACCTTACACTCATCACACATGCAACAATCCTAGGCTAATGACATATGCTTTAGGCTAAATTATCACCTATTTTATCATTTTGTAGTGGTATACACCTTAGGTTACATCACCACTCCCTCCTTTCATCTTGTAGTGACATACGATTTAGGCTAAATTGTCACCTATTCTATCATTTGTAGTGGTATACACCTTAGGTTACATCACCACTTCCTCATTTCATCTTGTAGTGATATACGCTTAGGGATAAATCATCACTCATTCATTCATCTTATAGTGATATACGATTAGGCTAAATCATCACTTACACATTCATCTAGTTGTGATATACGCTTCGGCTATAGGGTTGACGTGCACACATCATTTCTAGGTTACATCTCATCACTACACTTACACATTCATCACAACGGCATTAGACACAACACACTATTCAACCATTTCTCGATGACACACTCTCATTTATGGTTCATTCTTGACTGCTAAGGGGGCAAACAAAATGAACCTCATTACATACATTTCCATCCACTCAGGGGCACGCGGCTCCTATCATTCCATTTTGCATTCCATTCCATCCATCCACAACATATTGCATTGTCTTGGGGGAATTTACTCTTGTTTACTAGTGTTTTACATGATCACTTTACTACACATGTTAGATTGATTTCTTATATGTCATTATCTATACCATCCACACATGCGTGTTCACGCCTTTGTCTAGTTATGATCGCAGATACAAATCCTTCATACATGCAACATGGATGCTCACCTTCTACCCTTCCTACACTAGTCGTTGGGGCATCCACATTCATCTCTCATAGGTGTATTATTTCATTTTGTACTTAGCACTTTACATTACTTGGTTATTCACACTTTGACATATTGGTTATTTCTCTAACATGCTAACGGGTGTTCCATGTGCAACACTTGTTTTGTAGGATTACATGTTTCCATGACTACTTTTTTTGTTTGTTTGTCATTATTTGTCTCTCAGTTGTATGCGAGCCTTTCCCTATGTCCGGTGTGTACACTTGTTTCTTGTTTCATGCCCATGATGGCCTTGCATGTCTTGCGACATCGTGAGTGATGTCCCATGTTTGTGACCTACTTTGTGTGGCTTACTTGTCTTCTTGTGTGTTTACACTACTATGCTTGGTAGTTTTTACATTGTCTGCATAGATTACACATTGTCTTCTTACATGCATGTGTTTTTGTACTAACACTTGTTTTGGATAGCCATCATTGTTTTGTGCGTGCCTTTATTTCTACCAAATGCATTCCCTTCCCCATGTAGGGCAGAGTTACAAAGTACATGTAGTTAGTCCTCTTTTGGGGCCACATTCTCTTATCAGTGACATTGCATGCACTCGCAAAGAGGGGGCATCATTTGGGGTTTTACATAGTAACACAAAGATTCTACATAGGTTATGTTTAGTTATATTCAAGGAGTGGGTTTAGACCAGTCTACGAACCCCATACACAATGACTTTTATAGGACATGGTGTCCTTAGCATTCTGGGAAGCCGTTATAGGCTTGGAGGTTACAGTGGGTGTGCGTCTCTACAATACTTTGACTAGTGGCGTCAAATCATCCAAAAAAATAGGATGATATAGAGATCTCTTCACACACATTCAGGGAAGCAGTTAGAGCCTAGAGGACAAAACATTTCGTCCCTACACTTCTTTAGCCTATGGTGTGAGATCGCCCAAAAAAATCATAATACAGGATATCCTTCTACACTCTCTTCTCGACATGGATCGGGTATATATGTTCCATTTACACTCTTTCATTTACATGCTTTCATATACATGTTTTTTTTTACATTTCATTTTTACACTTACATACATACATATTTGACTACTTGATTGTTTTCTCCTTGCAAGTCTCAGTGGTCATATGATAAACAAACAATCAAATGGGGGAAACAACAACACTTCATGATATCACACACTTTACTAACCATGTAGGTACATTACACACCACAGCAGCTATACATGCGTTTCTTAGGTTTACTCTCGTCACTTTTTCTTTGTGCATTTTTCATCTTTAGTTTCCATGCTCCTCCATCTTTTTTGTCATTCCACACTTTGTCTTGTCCTTCGTAAGCACGTTTCTACTACACTCTTCATGGACATCAGTATGTATCTCTATCTACTTTATGTTACCGAGCTTTCTGCTCACCAACATAAAGTGGGGGAAAAATGTAGTCACAAAATCATGCACTTTAGATATTATTTATCCCGATCTCATACTACTATTTAGAAGGTTCTTGAGTGAAGAAAGTACTAATTAACCCTCATCTTTTGGCCATCTTATTTTATTTTATTTCATCATTACCAACCCTTTTCATCCACATGCCCAATCTGTTTCGGTCATTTCCCATTATTTTAGCCTTGATTGGGGACCCAGGCTAGTACTAGGCCGTGGGCACCCTGTCCCACCAGGGGTGCCCCAGTCCTTTTTGCACTTTCCCGCCACTTTTTGGGCTCTTTCTAGCCATTTTACATCTTTATCTTTCTTGTGGTCATCCTTTTCGGGGTTAATTACGAAATTAGATCAAGAAAACCCTATAAATATAAAGTTATGAGACCATAATGAGGGACCTAACATCACTTACTACTATCACTCCATCTAGAGTTACATCCATCTATTGCATTGGAGATCACTTGTATCCACATATCTCCATCATCAAGGCACAAGGCTAGGACATCTACATCACACTTCATAGGGGATGGATTATATTCTATTCCATGCACACATTCTATTACATTTTCTACGTATAGTTATTTCTCACCACCTCACAAAGTATGACTGACACAAGAACAACCTAGGGCATGTTCACACACACTCGCACATAGAACTACATCGGCTCTGAAATTTAGTGCAACACTCATTTAGTAAGTTGACCATTGTGGTAGCTGAGGTCAGTATGACCCCTTCATATGCATTATTCTTTTTAGGGTTTGATGCTTGTTTTGGGGTCTTATAGGTCTTTCTTTCATCTTGGATTATTGGCGACATCTAGCACAGACAATGAAGTTGATGTGACAAACAACAATGGTTTCAGACCATTTGTCGAACCAGTGAAGACCAGTTTCAGAGCTTTTGCACAAACCAGGGCACCCATATTATAGACCAGGGGTGCCTGAAGTGCCCTCATCCTCCTCCAGGCGCTCCAGTCTAGCTAGATCTTTCAGATCCATCCTTTCCGACACTCCTAAATAATCATTCATGCTCCTGATTTTTCTAGTCACCTCCATGACACTCTCTGATAGCCATCTCATATTCAGCTGAGTTCTTTCCTCTTCCTTATTGTACATTAGAGATAAATCCTTTTTCATAGCTATTTAGCTCATTTACATTCTTATTTTCAACATTTATCTACTTTATTGCAACTGATCATAGCTTAGATTAACTATCCCCACACTACACAGTTTTGTTAATTTGAGTTAATCATGATGTAAGAACTATAAGAACATAAGTGCTTCATCGGGGTAAGGTGATAGCAATCACCTACCAAAGACCAAGGTGGCGCAAAGTAGTGGAAGCATGTGGATGGAAGCAACATGAGTGTATGAACCAAACTGAATGTCATATAGAGTTGTGGTGGGATGTGCGAGAGCGAAGTGTTGTAGAAGCTAGTGTGAATGAGTAGCACGACGTTGTAGATAATGTGAATGTGATGGATGAAGTGAATGTAATGGGTGCAATGATGTAGCAGTGTATGCATGTGGTGGATAACACATATGGACAAAAATGCAAAGTGGACGTACCACATCCTAAGTACCATATGTAGGAGATGACTCATCGGTAGTAGAAACTCTCTAACGAGGTAGAGGAGAAATGGATTGCTCACGTGAGTGAGAGCCAAAGGAGATGATGCCCTTATCCTCTAGTTGTTGTAATATATCATGAAGGGAAAGACAATCATTATCCCTATGGCCATTTATGCGATGATAATTATAATAAGGTTGGTCACGTTGACGTTGTAATTAGTGTTGTGGATGATGTTGGTTGGAGGGTAGGTGAATTAATCACTCAATAAGTAAAACACGTAGCACATCGTGTGGTCGAGCATGATGAGATAAATGTAAAGGCTCATCTCGACCTAGGTGGAGTGGTAGGAGGAGTAGCTTGTTGTGGAGCCAGAGAAGGAGTATGCTTTTGTGGTGGAGTGGGTTGAGCTTGTTTGATTTGCTTGTGAGGAAAAGGTGGAGATTGTGTTGGATGCTCAACCGGAGGTACTAGCAGAGAACTAGATGAGGCAATAACCGTAGAGATGTGTGGAGGATCTATGATGTGTGATGAGAGAAGATCTTGTTCTAGGTCAATGAATTTATAACATAGAAGAATGAATGACTCACATGTATCATATTATAATCTTTTCTTGAGTGGAGGAATTAGGCCATGACATAGAAAATGAATTACTTCTCTAGATCAATAGGCTGGAATATCGGTTGATATATCTGAAGCATTGAATCGTAAGATATAATCCTTGATAGGTTCAGAGGAGCCTTGATGTAAAGTAGGTATGCAATCATAAGTGACTCTAGGGCCATTGTTGATGATGAAACGATGGAGGAAAGCATCCTCCATGTCATAGAAATACTTGATGGACCTAAAGGGAGATGAGTGTACCATTGTAATGCCTCGTAAACAAGACTGTATCGAAAGTCCTTAAGTAACAATCTATCGTTAGAATGAGAGCCCATAAATATGAGGTAATGTAGAAGATGAGCATGAGGGTCACCAATACCATCAAAACATGTGAAAGTAGGCATGATAAAATCTTGAGGAAATGTAGAGTTATGAATCTTCTTAGGGACATGGTTACCATGTAATGAATTGTTGTCAATAGAAGCATAGTAAGCCCTACTTTCTAAAGTGAGGGACTGAACCTGAGATTGTAATTGACCTATGACATGCATGAGAGAGATGATATCTTGTGAAGGAATGGTGGAAGATGGAAATAATGTATTAAGCGGTTGTAATTTGCCATTATGGGTGATCATAGGAATATCAAGAGGTGATGTGGGAGATTTTAATGCTAAAGACACACTAGGAGTAGGCGCGAGAGGAAGCGATAGTAGAAGATATAGATGGAATATCAATAACAATGGTAGGACTAACATCAGAAACATCCTTAATAGATGAGGAGACAGATGGAGACACATCTATAGGAGAAGATGGACTAGGATACATAGGTGATGCATCAAGAGGAGATGAATCGACAAGAGAAGAAGAAGTGATAGATGGCAGTGACTCATGCACAATGGTAGATGTGATCTTAGGAGAAGGCAATAATGGAGTAGGAGAGTCACACTCAGTAGTATAGAAAGAAGGAGAACCATGACTATCATCCGCCTCACCAGTATTAGATAGAGACTTAGAAATGAGAATGTTGCTAAGAATGCTATCAATAGGATCGTCAACATAATGTGAAGGAGCATGCAAACTAGTAGGAGATGTATCATGAGAAGCAATGTCGGAAGTGGTAGAATCATGAGAAGGAACTATATCAGTGGTCGAGTAAAAGAAGAATCATTATGCACATGTGAATGATTGTCAATACCAAGTAAGTAATCAATAAGAGAATCATCTAAAGTTTCTTGTGAAAGATTAGAAGGAGGATCACAAGTAGTCGTATAACATGGTGTATAACGAGTAAAGGCTATTGGATCCTCAACAATGTTAATGCCTATAGGATAATCTTCAAAATGAGTAGGCACATGTTGTTGGCCATCTAAAAGTTGTTGTTTGATATGATCGGGTGTAGTAACATGAGTACTATATAGAGCTTTGAGCTCAACTATGACAACCTCATCATAGATAAGGTTAATGCTAAAATGAGACATGATGGGTGAAGAAGATGAGCTATCTTTAGCCATTAGGGTTTGATTAGATCCTAGGGCAAGCTATTCGAAAAGACAGGTTCACCAAAATGATTAACTAAAATGTAGAATATTAATGTTATTTTATAGTTAATCTAGACTAGTAATAATAATGAAATAAATGATGTAAATTGAAATACGATTCTAAATATTTTATTTTTATATTTAAATGAAATGAAATAATGAAAAATGAGAGGGATAAGGTACTAACTTGAAAATGACTTACCTCGCTATGTGTTGGACTTGAACAAGCTGATGTGCTAACATGACAAAATGTGAAGGTGTTACCCAGGAAATTGCAGCAATTGAAGATCCGATTGGATTAGGGCACTTGGGAGAGGACCGGGGCTCCTATGAGTGCCCGGTATGTAGTCTGGGCACTATAGTGCAAAAAAAATCTTACAATCAATCTAATAGTGTCACTAGGTCTTTTCAATATCTTTATCTTTGTCACATATTTGTCACAATATCTTTGCTTATGTCGCCATAAATTTGATGTGAAGATATACCTACAAAACCCCATACAAAGCATTAAATCCCTAAAAAAGAAAGATGTATATAAAGGGTTAGATTGACCTTTCTTTGCCTGATGGCGGACTTACAACTAAGTGTTGCACTACATTCTAGACCCGATGTAGTTCTGTGTGATTGTGTGTGCGATTGTGTGTCTAGGGTGCCCTAACGTCGATGTCACGCCAGTAGGGGCAATAATGGATGTAAAAATGTAAATGGTGGATGGAATATAATGGATCAACCCTCCCCCTATCTTGTGTGATACATATGTAAATGATTCCCAAATGCGAGTTCTTTGCATTAATAGATAGATAGCTCTTGAAAGTAGATAGTTGGCCCTTAGAATATTGAGTATGTTATGTTTATATAGGGATCTCTTGCTCAAATTTCAACACTAATGACCCGACATGCCGACTAGTACCTAGAAGAATGAGAGGGAAACGATAAATATCGACCTCGAATAAGTAAATTAGACCCAAGTTTCTGAGGACTAGGGCGCTAAAATTGGGACCGAGGCATCCATGGGCGCCCGATACTACCTAGGCACCCTAGTCATAGACTAGAAACGACAAATGACTAAATAATGAAGCTTGATACTCCCGAGATACGACCAAAATTGTGTAAACAATCGGCGGCGGTGTGTAAGACAAATGACGATAATGTCGACTAATTGGCGACAGGACTAAGAGATAGGTCATTAGTGAATACTTTTCTTACACGAGATCTATATATAAAATAACATATTTGTGGTATAAATGTAATAGTAAGTGTTTGATTTTGTGACTACAACCACTTGTCTAGGCCCGGGCCATAATGTCGTTATAAGCATTACGTTCAAACATGAAATGTTTTTCGATTCCATTGTGCCAAACATGTAAAAAACAAAGATTCTCTCTTCCCATGTCTCTTTAGGTCTTTTCCATCTTCCTGTTTCACATCGAAGACGATGTGAATTAGTTCTTAGTTGAGCTATGAAGATCTTTGCTTTCCATGGGATATTAGCCCCTATAAAAGCCTTTTGTTGATGATCACATGTAGAGTTAAATTCCTCCAAATAATACTTCTTCTTTCTCCCTAACGGATTTCCCCACATAACTTGGTGGAATTTATCTATAACAAAAGTTTTTATCTCTTGGCTGTTATTAGGACATGCCTTCAAGTAAATGTTCCATTTTAAAGCCATTTGTTGTTTTGATTCATCCATGACTTCTTTCTTTTCTCCAAAAACTCATTGAGGATAACCTTAGGCCATCTGCTACCATCCATTTGTTCGATCCTTTTTAAATATGTTACAAGACAAACCCTAACAATAGCTTCTAGAGAGTCTGACCCCGTTTGGGCTAGAAGAGTCTCGTATGGGACCGAGATCTTTAATTTGAACTTCTTAGTAATCATGCTTTTTGAATCCTCTCAAATTGTTTCCACCTCGAGTTTGAAATGCTTTGCTAGCCTAAACCTCACATCCACAAAACACCACTAAAGTTACTAAAATCCCAAACAAAGTCTGCATAGTTTTCCAATCCTGTAGTTCTGCCTCTTTGCATTTGTTTTGGAAATCATAAAAAGCTTTCCACCCCCCTAAAATTTTCTTTTTGCTACAAATCTCCCAATTGAGCTTGTTATTAAAGTTGAACCCAAGATATTTATATTCTGTTACTTCCTCTAAAATGTTTCCATTGAAACAAAAGTCATATTGAGTTCTTTTCTTTCTATTGGAGAAGATCATAATCTTGGTCTTATTGGTGTTGACTTACATCCCCACTTCTTTGCAAAATTGCTCAAGTGCACATAAATGTTTTTGAAGGCCTTGAGTGGACCTAACAATCAAGATAAGATCATCAACATAAAGGAGAAGTCTTACAACATACTCTCCTAGGCGAACACCATCTTCACTCTGTATATTTAACCATTCCTCAAGTTTGTTGATATATAGGCCAAATAAAGTAGGTGATAATGAACATCCTTGTTTAACCCCAATATCACTCTTGAAACTTTCTGAGATATTGGTTTGAGTTCTAATTCTGACTCGTACCTTTTCATAAAGTCCATGAACAACTGCTTTGTGATGCACTTTGGAATATCAAGCTCCTGCTTTCTATCCCATAACTTATTCCTAAGAACTGTGTCAAAAGCCTTCTTGAAATCAACAAAACAACAATAAACTTCCTATTTATCATTCCAAACTTTTTCAACAATGTGCCTCAAAATAAAACCATAATCTATTGTTGAATAATAAAAACCCTAGAAAAACGTAAACTCAATATATTGAATTTGTCCATCTCGCTGACCAACACGCATAGGGCCATCTAGCTCTATTTCATCAAATAAAAGGAACCCAAAAAAGTTAAAAAAAAAGAAAAGAAAAAATAAAGACAGACCCGTTCGCCAGTCCACAAAGACTCTAGAAAAAGGGGGAACTGCCTAAGAAAGAAAATAGTAAGAAAGTTTTTTCTCTTGGATGCCTAGCTTCAACTCTAATCAATCAAATTCTTAAGATCCTGAGCGCCCATATACTCGAATCAATTATTTTCGAATTGATCTGTTGTGGCCATGGACGCATTGGACGTGCCACTGTGAAATTCATATATTCCATGGCGGGCTCTGTACAAGCTAATCGTAAGCTTAAAATCGCCATCTGCCATCCAGACTTGGGAATAGGTATTTATTTTTTCATCATAGTATTATCTGCAATACAAACAAATGACAGCGAGCTATTAACGAAATTTGTAATGGAAGTTAAATGACGCAGTAATAGTAAAAACCTATTATGAACGTTTTTAAGTATGTTTAACCGCATACCTCGCCTCTTGGGGTTTGGAATTCTCGCACGCAGTTAAAACCCTGAAAATCCTAATTACACGAAGATACTACTGAGGTTTAGCTACACAATTACGGAGCACTACAATCAGTTAGTAAATAGTTAAATCAATAATCTAATTTTAATGAACATAGTTTGATTGATAATGTAATATCGGAGGGATGTCTCTCTCTGCATTATCTGTTATTTTAATCCATGCATATTTAATGATCTCTACTCCTTTCCTTTGCCTCTCTGGTGAATGCCACAAAACCTTGACAACTGTTTAAGCTATAGAGATAAATGAATTTTCTCTTGCATAATTTGAAGATTGGTCCACAGCAGAGGTTCATATTTTTAGGTTTGGGAAAGGTAGAGAAATGGATCACGGATTGTGATCCAAGACTTTGATAAATCATAAAGATATTGCTACACAGTTTTTTTCGAAAATCTTTATTCTTAATTGAATGAATTATAAAAACCTTATGTATTTAATTAAGGGTAGAGAATTTAATGGATGTCATCCAATCTATATCCAGGACAGAATCTTGCTCAAATGTGTTTTTTCACAGAAGAAGCAGACTTAATCTTGTCAATTTGGTCAATTGCAATTTGGGTCAGCTTGAGGTGGCTTTTATTTTTGCACTTAATCCGGCGTGTTTTGTGGTCCGCAAGTAGTCAAGTTCCCCTTCCAGACCTGTCCTAATTGTTTCTTTTCATGCCACCCATGTTCGTTATTCCAACTGCCAGAAGATATAAAATGACATCAGATATTAGATGATAATTAGGTCTTATTTCTTTACTCTGTCATAGACAATGGTTCCTATGCTCTCAATCTCGATTTACATATTTTTATCATTTGATTATGACATTATGACATCATTTTTCCCTCCAATTTGTACCCTGGAGCGTGATCTTTACATGCTGGGTACTGTTTTGGAGCTATATTATATGTAATTTGTAAGTTGTAAAATTTTTAGTTGTTTTTTCCATTAGATAGATAGACTTCATCTCTAATTGTCATTAAATTTGGAAAAAGAAAGAAATTGTTCATTTTTTTATTTTAAGATAAAAATTCCTAAATTGTTTCTTTAAAAATAAATTCCCGTCCCTAATATCTTTCCCGTTGGATACATACACAAACACACCATAAAAGATCATCCATGATGAACCAGAAAATAACCTCAAACAAAAAGGCTCATACATTCACAAGCTTGCAATGAGCCAAAACTCATTCCTTTCTATAAAAACAATGCAGAAATCTGCCCATAGAAAATTCCATCTCGATCTTTTAAGTTGAGAAGTTTGTATATTTTCTAAGAATTCTACATCTATAAGAACAAAGCTGCTTTCCTTACTTTCTAAGGTATTTTACCTAAAGCTACTTTTCTTGCTTTATAAGAAATAGCTGCATTAAAGAGAGAGAGCTTCCAACTACAAATGGTATGCTCCTGCATCAATTTTTCCCCAGTTGGAAGAAAATTCCGAACTTCTTGACTTAGAGTTATTGATGTTACTTTTGATTCCTCCATCGATCAAACCATCAATTTACAGCTTTACACTTCCACATCAATTTCCAATTTCCCCATTATATTTCACTCATCTCGACCTTTTAAGTTGAGAAGTTTGTATGTTTTCTAAGAATTCTACATCTATAAGAACAAAACTGCTTTCCTCGCTTTGTAAGATATTTCACCTAAAGCTACTTTTCTTGCTTTATAAGAAATAGCTGCGTTAAAGAGAGAGAGCTTCCAACTTCAAATGGTATGCTCCTGCATCAATTTTCCCCCTGTTGGAAGAAAATTCTGAACCTCTTGACTGTTACTATTTCTTGAATGATATTGAATGTTACTATTTCTTTTGATTCCCCCATCGATCAAACCATCAATTTACAGCTTTACACTTCTACATCCATTTCCTATTTCCCCATTATATTTCACTCATCTGCATGAATAAATCACATTTCATTATTTTATCAAAATTGATAAAAGCACTTTTAAATTTACCATATCATAATAAGTGCTTGTCTCAGTTTTCATTGCCTCCATCCACTGATCAGCCATGTTAAATATAGCATACTCCTCCAGTAATTCCCTATTCACTGTAAATCCTCACATCACACTATTCTCAACTTTGCTCATCCGTTCAAGAATCTTCCTCTCCAAGAATTTTCAGTGCTTTTGTTCATCATCTTTATATGGTAAGTTGTTGATCTTAGGGTCCCTTTACCCTAGCACTTCTAGTTTAATTGGATGTATTATGAAGTTCCATTGACCTACTTTGGTTATACGTGGACATTAATATAATTTCTTTTCTTTCTCCACTAATTTTTCAAATTTTGAGTATTTTTTCATTGCCAAATCATTGCAAATCCTCACCTCATCACAATGGCAGGATAGTGAATTTTATTTTTTTTTACAATTTTTTTGAGCAACCATGTTTGACTCCACAACTACGGCAATATTCTTCTTGTTGAATAAAGCCACTTGTAGTATTTTCACTGCTATATCCATGGGAACAAGTCCATCTTCTATTTCCTCTTCCACCGGTGTAAAGACATCTTGTAATCAGCCATCTTTGTGAATGGACTGCTGGTACCGACTCTATATTGTGCACATTACCACGCTTGGGTGGAAATTCCTCTTGCATTTTGATGGGAATAATTGCATTCCTCACTTCCCCGTCATTGTTCTCTGTCCCATCTATTTGTTCTAGTAACAAAATTAAACTCTTCTCCCAATATATTCTCTTCATCCTCAAGTTCTGAATACATGCATTCAGTTTCATGCTTTTGCTTTACCAATACACACTCTTCTTCAAGTGTATTACCCTCTTCTAGGTAACAATATGCTTCTGCCATTTTCATTTGTGTAATGTCCCTGTTCCCATTTGAAGACCTTTGGCCCATTTTGTCAACTTTGATGGCCAAAGGAAAAATATAAGGGTGACTTAAGTCACAATAAATTATTATAAAGTGCTATTAAAAAATAAAATAAAATTATTAAAGCACTTATATTAATTTATTTGGCTTAATAGAAATAAATTATAATCCCTATGGTAAATACAATTTGCCTTGAGGGGGCAAATATCATTGTAAAGGGATTTATTGTATTTTATTCTTCCTAGAGGGGATAATGGCGACTTGGGCCAAAAGTGAATAATGACATTTAGGAAGGATAAAAATATAATTAATTAATGTATTTCCCCTAGGAAAATGCGACTTGCATTAGAGGGAAAAAGTGGTTGGAAAAAGCATTTAATATGGAAAATATTAAATGTTTTGCATAGGAAAATCATGTGAGCTCATTGGTTGGTTTGGAGGTTGGTTGTTGGCCCTTTTCCTTTAAAAGGGAAGTTGACTTGCCTCTTCCATCATCCAGATTTTTATATGATATTTTCTCTTACATAGAGCTTCAACTTTTGCATTAAAAATTCCAAGGACGAAAGCCCTTGTGAATTAAACCTCTTGTGGACGTAAACCCCAAAAGTTTGAGAGTGATTTTCACTCAGAATTTCCCATTGGTTGTAATCAGATTTTCAGGCTTTTTCCAGCAACATTATTGAAGACTTTTCGAAGTATTTTGGTGAATAAAATTGCAGCAGTGTTTTCTCTATTGGATCGACTCACCTTGGGACTGTTTGGGCATTATTATTGAGGTATTTAGATCTGAAAATCATTGTCTAATATCTCATAATTTTTGTGAATGAAAATACCCAAGTTTCATAATTCTTCTAAGGGTTATTTACCAGTTTTATAATCAGATTTCAGATCTGATTTCTGAGTTGATTTGGCATCCAAAAAATTCTGATTCTTATATGAATGAGTTCCTAAAAATATAGGCAAGCATCTGGGATAGAGAAAATAATTTTTGGAGCTCATTTGATGCCCTAAATGTGTGGGCCGAAATAGTAGGAGGGCCAGATCTGCATGTTTGGTAGTTGCTGTTATAATTTGGTTTACATCATCTTGTTCCTTGTATTTTTCCAAGTTCGGGCATATGTCATTTGCCTAGATCGGAGTTGTGTAGAGAAAGTTATGCTATCTTGAAGATTGCAGCAGTTAGGGTTTCAGATTTAAATTATTTTCCAGTTGTTGTAGAATCTGATTTTCGCCATAAATTCTCCAGGGTTGTTCCAAGGGTTTGGGAGTAAAAATAATTATTGTATGCTGATTTTGGGTGTGTTTGCACATAAAACCCTAGTCGATTTGGCTGAAATCAATCCTGTTTGCCCTAGCTTTCGAAGTTTATATTTTGCCATTGTATTTTGCTATTGTGTTGAGTGGGAAAAATTTATATTTGCTCCAAGGATCCATTTGGGGATCTTTCAATTTGTAATGGATAACTTGCATCAGCCTTTATTTACTCTGTTAACACTTAACACAGGTTCAGTTTATGGATAATGATTGTCATTTGTATTCTACTTGGTTCTTTGATTGTTTTACTTCAATAAACAAGCAGTTCATGTTTTCCTAAGGTTTATGTCAGTACCAGTCTTCTTATCATGGGGTTTCCTCTAGTTGAGATGTTGAAGTATGGTTTTTACATGTTTAGTGCACCATTATAATCTGTTTATTCTTTCTTTGTCTTCAGGAGGAGCAGAGCGGTTGATTGTTGATGCAGCTGTTGAACTTGCATCACGTGGACATGAAGTTCATGTTTTTACAGCGCATCATGACCTTGGACGATGTTTTGAGGAGACTGTTGATGGTAAGTAGCATTCTTCCAGTTCATATTTTTTCTCAAAATGTCTTACAAAAAGTCTCCTTCAAAAATTCCCCACAATTTAATGTGAGCATTCAAGTGCCTTTTTCAAACTTAGTGATTAGTTCCTGAAATAAAGAATGAAATCCTCATAAGTATATAGTTTGTGAATAACTTATGGCCAAGTATATGTATCCATTATCTACAGTTTCCAGAATTTATGGTGTGGAACTACTAGAAGCTGTATCTTTTTGATGTTGAAAGTACAATCAGAAATCATTAAATGTGATCATCTGTAAACCACATTAGCTGGTGATGCATGAAGAGGAATCTCACCTCATAGATTTTTTTTTTATGCATCCAAGTTTCTTAAAAGCAAATGGCCAAGGTACACAATTGCTTGGATCATTGGTTGGCATGGGCACATTATAAGAAAGCATGATTTTTGCCCTTGGGTTGATTTAAAATAATTAGTTTTGAATCGGGCCTGAATGTTCTTTTAATAATTCACAGGTATTAGATACTGGTGAAAAGGGCCTCATTTCTCAATGTTAAAAAAAATCCCTGATTCTATTCAAAGGGGCCTCTTTTTTTATGCGTGTAACCATTCATTCATTCAATACCCATTTTGATCCATAACAATAACTAAGAGTGATCCCAATTAAGTAGTGGCGAGATTTTACTATTGTGGTCTTTAACATCTGTCAGTGCTGTCAAATCCAACACTCCACTCTAATATTATTATGCTATTGCTTATGGTGTTACCTTCAAATGCATAAATAACCAAGTTATAAAATCACGAAGCAGAAATACCAAATACTAATCACAGTGGCCACATGCCCAAACAAAATCCCATGTCATAGACTTCATTTGAGCGTGATAACAACAATAAGTCACAAGAGTAGACTCCTATCCATGCTTTCTGTCTTGCACCCATACCTATTATACAATGTTGCATTATAATTATACAGTATATGTACATATACTGTTGCCCATAACAATAGGCGGTTTAAGCACTATCAAATTAGAATTAAACCATAAACCATAAACCATGTTGTTAGGGTCATGACATATTAACAAACAATATGTAATCTTCAATTTAATATCCATGCCAGTGGGCACAAATATTTCAATTTTCCATCCAAAACATCACAATAAGTCAGTCAATACACTAATAGTAGTTTGATACATGTTAAAGTGAGTTACTAGGCATTAACAGACGAGAATGCTGAATCTGGAATGCTTTCTGCAATTTCTTGAAGTAGAGATGTAGGGACACTACATGTCTTTCTTATGAATTTACTGAATATCTTGTGGCAATGCTGAATATGGAATGCCTTCCACTATTTGTTGCAGTAGAGTTGTTGGGATCACACATCTTTCTTGCTGATTTGCAGATCATCTCATGGCACTCAAAATAAATATATTATATGATATATTTCTTTTTCTTTACGAGCAATTTATGGCCGTTGGATTTTTGAGGCTTGAAATCCAATGCGCTTCATAGATACCTCTTGAACCAACTAGTCCAACTTCTAGAACAATGTCATCCTTCTAAAGATGTTAAGGGTCCCAAAAATATGTCTAGGAGAAACATGCTTCATTTATTGCAGAATATTAAAGGAATGATGAGAAATGGCTTGTAGCGAAAGAGTATTTGGAGCCTCTTCCTCCACCAGCGTGATGTTTCCATTTGACCATCTCAATGGTTGATTGGAATGCAAAAGTGGCTTTTAATGGTCTGGATGACACTCCAGGGGTGTGACTACAAACTTGTGGATTGTTACTGTAACTCTTCTACAATATTTGTTTCTCTATCAAATCGGCCATTTTTAACGAATCATTCTCGAAGTTAATAGATTTTAAATATAAAGGAGTTTATTTAGGTGCTTTTTTCGTACACACATCATGGGAGAACAACTTATCATGGTAAGAAAGATTCAACATGCATGCAGTCCTTCTCAATCACTAAGTGCGTCTGTCTCTAAAGCTTCAAATACAAATTCTATTTCACCACACAAGTGGGGATATTATAGTATCCATACCAAACCTCTCATGTGAGCTTGCATGCTTAAATGGTCAATGACACTTATAGCTATTGATTCCCCAAAGCTAGTGGTAGTTTGCTCTTGATACCCAACATACATGGTGAGATCCACACATATAATAATAAAATATACTGAATAATAGCAATAGTATGCAAAATATATAGAGATCACACTACAAGAGATATTTGTTGGACAAGTTGCCCTAATATGCAATATATTTAGAGATATAGTAATAACCCTCAAGGTAGGGCAACGCCATATAGTACTTGTTAAGGATGCAATCACTCCACATGATCTGCCAATATGAAAACATTGCCAACTAGAGGGGACAACCTCCAATATGCTTCTACCGAATAGAATACTCTCCACTTAACTCACAATGATATTCTTTTCCTTTTAATAGACCTCTATTACTCTTTTTGGATGGGTAGACTTGTAATCCCAATATAGGCTGACTCATTACCCGATATAACTAACTCTATAAGTTATCTATTTGACCACATATTTTACCAATATAAGTAACTAAGAGGATGTGTGCTACATGTTGGCATCGCCATCAACCCATTTACATCGTAATATCATATCCCTAGCTACATAACAATATTACACAATCTCATGGGCAAATGATGCCTGTCCTCGATCCTCCATGCTTCCTTACCAATGGCGAGAACATGCAAATGCAATATGCAATGGGATGCATGCTGAATTGGAAGGAGCACTCGCCTCAATCCTAGCTAGAATTACCCATTGCCCATGCAATTTCCCTTACCTTCCGAAAACATACATACATAAACCAAAACTCTTGCATGCAATTCCAAGCTCCAAAATATGTACATAAAAATGAAAAATCAGCCATACAATATTGATATTGTTTGAGGGACTCAAGAGTGTTTGTACTATTGGTACTGAAAGCCTTGCTAGTAAGGGAGAGGCTTGTGATCTGCATAGGCCTTTTACCCCCTGTAACATACAAATACATCATTTCACCAAGTCATCTTTCTGTTCTTAGAATTTATTGCTAAATGACACCTTATATTGGGTATTTTCTGTCTTACACAGTGCAAATGTGTATGAAATTGGATTATAATTAGATCTAAATCAACTTCAATATTAGCCAAGAATCAGCCATACAGAATGCTTTCTGACAATGTGGAAATGCAAATAATAAGTGCGGTGCCAAAATACAACATAATTCAATATCATAATTTTGAAGAAAGAGACGAGATTGGGGTGGAATCGTATACCACTATTTTAAACCTTAACATCCATTTGGAGCATCTAGTAAAAACTTCATACTTTCTTTGGAATTATGCTAGTTTGTTCTTTTGCAACCCATAGTTAAATCCCTTTCTATGGATGTCTATTTGCTTTGTCCAACATCAATGGCTAAGGTATACCATATGGGGATGGTTAGTTGTAGCTTTTGGATTTAATTGTATGCGATTTTTAAATCAACATTTCGGATCACACTCAAAGTGATCCATCATTAGGATGAGAATTAGAGTGAGTGTAGATTGCAAACTTAAAATTCTACTTAAAGATGTGATGTTGAAGAGTTATGATGCCGCGTACTTGTGCATAACAAAAATAAAATAAAAAACCAATTAATAATTAATTGAAAGATGTTTTCTATTACATAGTATTATTATCGATTGAATGTTTTATATTTTATATTATTGGTATAGACACAAGTCATTGAATGTTTATAGTTGACCCTAAAGATGATTGTTTTTATCTTTATTAATTAATTAATCAATTAATTTTTTTGTATTAATTCATCTATTAGATTAATTGTTAATTTAATCTTTATATAAATAAATAGAACTAGATTTATAATCTTATTCTTGATTAAATGTTTAATTATTTTATAGTATTATAGATATACACACAGTGATTAAATATTTATAGTGACTCTACATAACCTAGATTGATCTATTAATAGTAAGTTGATTATCTTTGTGTGTATTCAAAAGTTAATCTATTACTATTTATAAAAATGAATTTATCTTTATTTATAAATTTTCAATAATATTAATGTTTTTTCAAAAAATCAATCTATTAATATTTATAGATGTTAATTAATTATCAAAAATTTAAATTTAATATATGTGGATCTAGATTTACAAAACGGTCTAGAAATTCAATTTGATAATTATGAAAAATTAGGTAAGATGATATGAAGTATATTGTACCTACAAATTTTAGGAGTGAATTAAGTTAATTAAATGTAGCCCTTGAAATTGATGTCGGTGAAAATGACCTATGGAAGAAGGAAAGAAGGACGAACCTCTAGAAGAAAAAGTTGGTTTGTGATGGTTTTTTTAGATAAATGGATAAGTGGTTTCCAAGAATGGTATAAACTTTAAACCTAGTCCAATATCTTTGTTTAGGTTGTTCTCATGCTTGTAAATTTCCACTACTTACCTCAAATGACGCTTTATAGAAATGGCCTTCGATGCCAAAACTTTCGTGTTCTCAATGCACACATGGTGCTTCATTTTGCTAGTGTGTTCAGGCCAATGCCGATTGAACCACTCTTTCAATTTTCAAGTTAGCGGCATGTTCCTTGACCTTTGCACTTGTGGAGTGTCCAATTTCCCCAATGTATGACTTCCCACATGAAGATCGATATTCTAAGCACCACTTCGAGAGTAGGATCTAAATTATTATTAAATGAATTGATCAAACTCTTGAGCTTCTTATGAGGCAAGAAGGTTGTTTGTATGTTCTTATGCCTCAATTTTTTTGAGATCTTGTTAGAAATCCCCTTGATGTAGGATTTTCATTGTTCACTTCCCTATCACGAGGTCTACCCCCTGCGTTCGTAACTGATTTGAAGGCCCTATTAATTTGTTTTCTCTTGTAATCGTTCTTCCAAAAGACTTTAGTTAGATGAGTGATTTCATCCTCTAAGTGGTCGACATTACAAATTCTCAATTCTTTGTAGCTAGAGTTCTTAGGAATGCGTAAAGTAGACCTTGTGAGAGGGAAGTGAACAATGAAAATCCGGTGGCTTTCCTTCCCTATACATCGAGGGATTTTTAACGGGATCTCAAAATATTTGAGGTGTAAGAACATACAAACAACCTTATTGCCTCTTAAGAAGCTCGAGAGTTTGATCAATTCGTTTAAGGATAATTTAGATCCCACTCTATGAAGTGGTGTGTACAAGGTTGATTGCCCATGTGGGAATTCAACGTTTCATTAGTGTAAAGGTTAAGGAACATTGCTATTGACTTGAAAAATGAAAGAGTGGTTAAATTGGCATTGGTGGAACACATCTTTGGGATAATGAAGCACCATGTGTGCTTTGAGAATACGGAAGTTTGGCATCAAAAGAGCATCTCTTCAAGCGTCGTTTGAGGGAAGTGGTCAAAATCTACAAGCATGAAAACAACTTGAACATAGCTATTGGACTAGGTTTAAACCATTCTTGAAACCACTAATTGATTAACCAAAAACCCTTTCACAAACCAACTTTTTCTTATTGAGGTTTGTCCTTACACAAGTCATTTTCACTTGACCTCAATTCCGAGGGGTACATTTATTTAACTTCATTTACTCATAACGTGTGTAAGTACAATACACTTCATGTCATATTAACTAATTTTTCATAATCATCAAATATAATTTCTAGGTCTTTTTTTGTAAATCTAAATCCACTTTATATTGACTTAAAAATTAATAATTAAATATTATTTATAAATATTAATAGATTGATTTTTGAATAAACATAAATATAATTGAAAATTAATTAATAAAAAAGATAAATTAATATTTAGAAATAGTAATAGATTATTTTTTTGATTAAACATAAAGATAATCATCTTATTATTAATAAATCTATCTAGGTTATGTAGGGTCACTATTTTAGAGTCACTATACATATTTAATTACTTGTCTCTATAACTGTAATATTGTAAAACAATTAAACATTTAATCAAGAATAACATTATACTTCTAGTTCTATTTATTTATATAAAAATTAAATTGAAAATTAATTAAAGAGATGAATTAATATACATTTTTAAATAGATAAATTAATTAATAAACATAAAAACAATCATCTTTAGGGTCACTATAAGCATTTAATGAATTGCCTCTATATTGATAATATAAAATATAAAACATTCAATCGATAATAATACTAAAAACATCTTTCAATTAATTATTAATTGTTTTTTCCTTTTATTTTTCTTTTATTTTTCTTATGCACAGCATCGTAATTCTTCAAGATCACATCTTTAAAATAGAATTCCAAGCCTGCAATCTAAATTCACTCTAATTCTCATCTTGATGATGGATCATAGAGTTTGATCCAAAATACAGTTAAAGCCAGAAGTCACTACTGACTATACTACATGGACTGTGGAAATACTCTCTCTTACATGAGGATGATTGACAAGACTAGGTCTTTGGTGAACAAGGGGTTTATGAGGTGACACCTAGCATGGTTCTCTTTACCTCAATGTTCAAAATCTATATCAATTGGCCCAATTCAAGTGAAACTTACATTTAACAAGCAATTTGTCTTTTTACAATTTTAGAGGCAAAGCTTTGTTCGTAGAGCACATGATATTACATCTCTGGTTATGTTCTCTATCGAGAGGTTTCAGACTGTTATACTTAAATATATGATTTGTGTGCATTATCCAAGGTGAGTTTTCTGTCTAGTTCCTACATTTGGAGAATATCTTCAGGCTCACTTTCTTTCTTCACAAACTTAGATCTTTGGGCGACTCAATGTCTAGCCATGAGAGATACCCAGTCAACATGTTCTTTCTCCTTGGGTTTTGATAGATGTTGACGATGTTAGTAATGTGAGGTGAGTTTTCTTGTGCATTTGGTTGGGTTCTCTATTGATTGGCTTCCTCCATTTAGATACTCGTTAGACACCCTTCTCGCCTTCTTCCCTTGAAAGGTGCAATTAATAGAGTTGTCGGGAGGAAATTTATCGACAGTATATCTAGGTCACTTGGAACTCTCATTCACACCCTCTTGGCCACAAGATCTCTTACTTTGATCATTTCTTACATATTGTTGATGGCATCATTGTCTGGCCCGGTTATCTCCAAAACCTTGGTTGCATGGTTTAAGGATTCCTTATGGTCAACTAAAGGTCTGTTCTCAAACACAGCAACTACAAGTTGAGTCAGATCTCCATATTCTTTGTGGGGACAGGATCTGATGTCTTTGTTCCGTGCATAAGGTGAGGAATGAGGAACATTTTATTTTCAGATGTCCTGCTTAGTAGCTTACTATGAGATCTGGGGAGGTACTACTATATGTACTATGGCTTTGGAGCATCCACCTTCTTCTCTTATCCTGACCAGAGGCGTTTGTTTCTTTTCCCTAAGGAGGCTATTGATCTTAGATGTAGGATTCTACAAGGGGCATCTAGGGCTACCATGCTGATTGGCTCTTTTTTCATCTTTCTCAAATATTGGGGGCATTAAGCATCCCTTAAATTTGGCTTGTTCACACGTAGATGGTGACAGATTAGAGACACTATCTACCTTCTTATGTTGGTACTAGGATATCCAAGTCCTTCTACTCACATGGCAGGCATCGTGGATCCATTTCTGCTTAGTATCGCGGGCCGCCTTCTTGTTCACCTGGTACGCAGATTGGGCAGTGTCTGACCAATTTTCTCTCCACCTTTGGAGAATCATTGGCCTTAGATGTTAGGAGAGGCCCTAGGGCAAGTGTCATACTTCCTCCTTGGATTATCCAACTGCCCCCTTAGCCCGAGACATTCTCCTACAGATATTATGCGATCTTCTATTGGTCCTGTGGTGGTGGTGGGTGATGATACTGGTTATTTTCCTTCCTCTGCTCTGAGCCTTGATACAGACACATGACTACACCAGTTTCCTGCCTCAGTCTTCATCTTTGGTCTGCATCTTCTTCTTTTGCTTTATTATCCTTGAGGGGACTGCCCCTGGCTTTGCTATTTATATTCGTATCTGTACTCTATGGGTAGGGCTTCCTGCCTTGGTTCAACCCCACTTGCTGTTCTTTTGATTGCTTGAGTATTCTAGTTTTAGTCACTTTTTCAGCTTCTAGGTTTCTCTTCTACCTTAGTACTGTTCTATTGTAATAGGATGTAGTTTTGGGTCCAATTGATCTACTCTGGCCACTTGTGGGCTAAGTCACAAGTTTCGCGAATTTTTCGCTTAAAGTTCGGAATTTGCCGAACCTGTTATGTGGCATAAAAAATTCGGTCAAATTCGTGTTGTTCGCATAGGGAAAAATGCAGAAAAACACGTGACAATAAAGAGCGGGGAAAATGCGGGAAAATCCCTCAGGTCCTATAAACCCTGCTTCTGTTTCTGCAAAATATGTCAAAAATATTTGCGGGCTCCAAGTCAAGTAGGAGGTTTTGTGAGTGGCAAGCTGTTTTTGTAGAAGGAAGTCTTCGAACGGACACAAAGAAAATAGTTGCAGCGGATTTCAACAGTGCTTGGAGTTGCCTCTAGTATTATCTTTACACAGATGCAAATAGGAACAGGACGTGGCTGTTGGAGTTGACGTGGCTGTGGGCATTGGCGTGGCCATGGCTAAGGCTACTGCACCATCACAGGGGGAGAAATATACTCGCTGCCGCCTGGAGGAGGTCTACACAGTCGTCGCCGCATGGAGGAAGTCTACACAATCGCCACCGTTTTGAGGAGGTCTGCACAATCACCATGAAGTTGAGGGAGTTCGCTTGGCCATCCAAGGTAAGTTAAAAACTTAAAAGTTATATATATATTTATATATATATATTTATTTCTTACATTGGATTTTCTAAACATTTCATTTTTTATTTCTTTTATAAAGTTTTTAACAAATTATATATATATATATATATATATATATATATATATATATATGTCAAACATTATAAAACATTTTAGGGTTTTATAATGTTTGACGTTTTTTGTGTTTTTAAATTTATTACTTCCAAATGTTATGTTTGTAATTGTAACCTAAAAGTTTTTAACCTATTTTTTTATAATTAAATATTTATATTATACTTATTTTTAAATTTATTTTTTTATAATCCGATTTTTATCAATTCAATTGTTATGCTTAGAACTTAGTATGAAGTTTAAGAACTTAGTATGTTTAAGATTGTGGTTGACATAATTTTATATGTTTTATGTTTTTCTATTATTCGAACTTAATGGCGATTTTTTTTTCGAACTTTATCCATTGGACGAACTTGAACTGAATTTTATCCTCGTCAAACTTGAACTTGAACTCGAACCTTGTGACTTGGCTTGTGGGCATTAATATAATTTCTTTTCTTTATTGTTTGATTTGCTAACTGGCTTTTGCTGTTATTGTTTTTCTGTAATGTTAAAACTGTGAATTTGACTACGTGCAGGAGCTTTCCTGTTACAGTGTATGGCAACTTCTTACCTCGGCACATTTTCTACAGATTTCACGCTATATGTGCCTATATACGATGTATCTTTGTTGCAATTTGTATGGTACTGTTCTGGCCTTCGTTTGATGTTGTTCTAGCAGATCAAGTTTCTGCTGTAATTCCTGTCCTGAAAGTCAAATCTTTAAAGGTAGGCTATTCTTTATGACTATAGGTTTAATTATGTCCTCAAAATTATTAATCTGCTGTAAGATTTGCTTCAATCAGCAATACATAGTTAACTATCAAGTGTTTTATAATAAGTATTTTATTGATCATAAAATTGTTGCAGGTTATATTCTATTGTCATTTTCCAGATTTATTACTGGCACAACACACTACTATGTTAAGGAGATTATATCGTAGGCCTATTGATATGCTTGAAGAAGCATCGACCGGTTTGTCTTTTAGCACTTTTTTAAATTTGTTTTGTTGCATTATCATATCTTTTGCATCAAAAGCTTATAGCTTTGATTTTTTCTAACATGTATTTGCTTCTATGTTCTAACACATTCATATTGTTTGTATGTTTAGTCTCTCAGTTTGATATGTTTTACAAACTATGCAGGAATGGCAGATCTTATTTTGGTAAATAGTAAGTTCACTGCATCTGTTTTTGCAAAGACATTCAAATCTCTTCATGCAAAAGGAATCAACCCAAGTGTTCTCTATCCAGCTGTAAACGTGGATCAGTTTGGTCAACCTCGGGCCTACCTGTAAATACCATTCAGGCATCTCTTTTTGCAGAATAATTTCTTTTGGTCCTAGATGATAAGGATAAATGACAAACTTAACATTAATATAAGAAAATAAAGAACCCATAAATGACAGAAAGATGCTAATTTCAAGCCTCTGAAACAACATCGAGACTCTCATCCATTTATTAATCAGAATTAACAAGATATAATGCAGAGTAATGCACACTAATGTTGAAGTAATCAAGAACTGGTCTATTTATAACAGGGGAACTATATAAAGTTCCTATCTCACAACATTTGAAAACGAATAAATGAATTCAACTTAAAAAGATTCTAATTGTAGAAGCTATGTCCTACTTTCTACCTACTACATTATCTGAACTCTGGCCTTGATAAACTCATTGCCATCAGGTGGAACAGTGACTCGTAAAAAAATGTTACACAAAATCTTTGTATACGTAGACAAACAAATATCACACAACCTTTTCTGTGAGGAAGCTCACGTATGTAATGGCCATGTTTCACTGGGACTCTTGACTTAGGAAAATGTTGCGAGTGATTAAAGGACAAAAAACAAGTTTATTCTGGGAGGATGGTATAAGAATAAAGCATAGGCTATTATAGGAAAAGAAGGATAAGAATGAAAGGACTTGTCCATTCGAGGATAAAAGGGATGAGAGTAAAGCATAAGTCTATTCTAGGAAATAGGATGAGAATAAAACCATGCAAATGCTAAAGACTGCTTTACTGGGATAAATCAACCAAAGAAATGCAAAGGCTAAAAATTGCTTCAGGATGATGAAGCAAACAAAGACATACAAAGGCTACAATTGCTTTGGAAGGATAAAACAAGGATAGGGTTATTTTTAGAGGAAGCCCACATTTAGGAGCGTGCCCAAGTATAGCTCCCTTAAAAATAAATATGGCAAGACTTTAGTGATGAAGAGGTGTTTTTATGTAAAAGCTTACGTGATCTAGCTGAACCAGGACTTTATTCATTGAAGATTCGTTTATCCTTAATTGGGAGTGGCTCATGTGAGAGTTTTTACTGGTGTGTACTGGGTATGTTATTGATGGTTTTGGATTATCTTAATTTCCATAGGCTTTTCAGTCTAAATGTTTCCCCAATCTACCAGTTCATAAACGAGTGTAGAGCAGAGTTTTATTACTTTTACAGTTGAAATTATCTTGTGGTTGTTCAGTCCAAGATGTATTTTCTTAAGCTTGGGAGGTCTTCTAGCTCTCAAAGGTAATCTGATTACACAAAAGTTTCAACTGCTGATGCATGTCTACAAAGAAAAGTGAATTTAAGCTTCCTTTGTGCATTTCCTCAAAAAAATGTATTTAAGATTCTTTTGTTGTATCCTTACAAAAATGTGGACTGTGGATTTAGAACTGATTAATTTGGAGAGCATTGCCACATTTACCTCTGCATGAACATAAATTTTGGATCACCACCCACAATGTCTTAGTCAATGCTTCCTTCATAATTTATTCATCTAATGGCCCATTCGGATTTGAGACCGGCTCCAATCCATTCACCTTGCAACAGTCCTACAAAATTTCCCAAAATTCCTCAACCTTATTCAATTTCTCGTCCAAAAGGATAATACTAGATTGCAGTGGTTTGACATTCTCAAGTGCCAACCTCTTTGGATGATTCAACTAACTGTGAGAAACACCTAACGTGTCACAATTCATCTGCTTAACATCAATGCACAACACAATCAACTTGTCCGCTGTTTCATTTAGCACTGGCTTATCCTTGCTTGTCCATTCTTGTAATACAAGTCGCGTCTTTGACAACATAGTGTGTCTTTGACAACATAGTATAAATGGAATGTGGTTTGGATAGCTGCCAGATTTTGAATTTCAACTTACTAAGTGTCTCTTAAGCCTGATACCCAGAAGTGTTGATCACGATCCTAGAAGATCATACATCTACATTCACAAGTGCAAAGGATATAGTCTAGTGGGAAAAACTCCACATTCTGTGCAAATATTGTAAAATGCCATTCTTGTTGTCTTACAGGGACCTGGTTGTATCCCGAGTAATAACCTATAAATGAATAAACCTCCCTTCCTTTAACAACCTTAAGATTTTTTACAGTGAGCGGGCTGGAAAGGACCCTTCTCTGTTAATCAATTGAGTAGTCAAGTGGTGGCTTCTTAAGATAATTCAAGTTTCTTTGAGAACCACTCAACATCGGTTTATATTCTTGATTTTTGGAAGTACTTCCACAAGTTTGTGGTGAATAGGGTTGACTTTATCGAAGTTGTTTGGCATCATATGCAATGTTAAGACTCCATGCTTTGACCACGTGCTTGATAAGGCATTCAAATTGAAGTACTGTTATGATATCACAAGATGATCAAATTTCTAGATTCTTCTGGATCAGGGAGTATATTTACACCTGAGCCTTCATCAATAAAGGAATTTGGTAGTACCAGATCTCCTATTTCGATGGTCCCCTTAGGTATACCAGGAATTTCTCGTGGTTGAGTTAATGTTTGTGCTTGGGTTGTGCCAAACAGTCCACTAACAGTCTTACAGGGGCTGTAACCATGCTACCTGTGACGAGTGTTACCAATTGCTATACTAACTTGTCTCTTATTTCTTTTTGTTCTTTTTGGTTCTTGGCCTTCCTACTCTAGCTTCTTGTGGTAGTGCCACTTCTTGCACCCATCTTACTTCATTTGTTTGTTTATTTATATCATTTACTTCTTGCATAGCATATTTCTACCTTTGTTGTACAACCGACAAGTCCAATTCCTTCTTTGTAGCTCTTGCGACTGCCAATGGGTGCTTATCTTCTTCCTCTCTTTCGATTTTAACCATATTGGCTGATTTAAGTTTGAGAGTTGTGTTGGTGTATCGGGGCATTCATTAACAAAGTGCCCCTATTTATTGAATACTCAGATTGTATAACAGGTCTGCCCTGCATGTCCCACATTAGTGGTGGTCTTGGTCCTCTACTGCCGATGCTGCTATTACTTGGGGACTTCTGATTTTGCTGATTTCTATACCCTCCACTTGATGGTGTCTGCTAAACCATCATGTTTTATTGCTTTATTATTTTTCAGATCAGGACTTTCACTTAGGTTGTGTTCTCTTACATTGCAGATTACACAATATTTAATAGGGTATTCTTCCTCCTCCTGCCCTTCCATTCTACATTTCAAACACCAAGTTCCATATTTTTCTATTTGTACCTTTTTCTCATATTTATTTTACCAATTTTATTCTTTTCTCTAATTTAGATCTACTTTTTCATCATCACCATTTTTTTGTAGGTATTCCCATTTGACATCCAACATCCTTGAGGTATGTATCTTAGTGCTTAGAAGTTGGCACAATTCACGGAATTTTCCTAAATACTTTTCATAAACCATTTACAAAATATTGCTGTTTCAAATTTCGCCCTAATGGATATTCAAGCATCTATACCAAGTTCATCATTCTTTTGTTGAGAATTTTAATTGACTTATCTTTCCCTTGCTTGATGCTTGACCCTTCATTCACTATTTGGGCAAGGGTAGGCTGCTTTCTTTTTGTGGTAAACACTGTC
The DNA here is from genome assembly GCA_018340775.1 of Taxus wallichiana var. yunnanensis. Taxonomy (NCBI): domain Eukaryota; kingdom Viridiplantae; phylum Streptophyta; class Pinopsida; order Cupressales; family Taxaceae; genus Taxus; species Taxus wallichiana. The sequence goes on along the minus strand of CM031235.1, from coordinate 875,144,396 downwards.
TTTTCTTTTGGCAATGCATCTTTTTTTCAGCGTCTTTGTCTTCTGTAATCCTGTTGACTTTCCAATAGTAACCCCACTTTAAACAGCGTGTTGTTGGATCCTGATTTGGTTTATCACCCAACCTTGCTGGTTTGGAAATCAATGATGCTCTCAATTCCATTCTTAGCCTTTGTAACAAAGTCAATGTATTTTTGCGTTTGAGGACAGTGTGCTGGTGTAAGCTTTGTTTTCTTTTTCTTCTGCCATGTATAGACTATCAGTTTTGAATTCTTCTTGGAAACTAATGTTGCTTCTACCTCACCGTTGGGTTCCCATTGTGACACTATTTATTTCAGTTTCTGAATCATGGATTTGACTGATATCAATATAGTGTACTTATTTCAGTTTCTGAATCATGGTTTGGACTAAAATCAATAGTGTACTTATTTCAATTTCTGAAACATGGTGTGGACTAAAATCAATAGTGTACTTATTTTAGTTTCTGAATCATGGTTTCGATTGATATCAATATAGTGTACTTATTTCAGTTTCTGAATCATGGTTCGACTGATATCAATACAGTGTACTTATTTCAGTTCTGAATCATGGATTTGACTGATATCAATATAGTGTAATTATTTCAGTTTCTGAATCATGGATTTGACTGATATCAATGCTAGTTTGGCGTATTTTCTTCCACAACTGAGTAGATATCCTTAATTCCCTTACTTGCTACTTGGTTTTTCGCCTTCTTAGTTTGTGGTGTATTATCACTTCTTTGACACTCGGAACTGCTGTCCACAAACAATAACAAACTTTTCTTATGCTGTCAAGTCAGGTTCAGCAATGATAACATACATTCAGCCATGCATTCTTGACAGCTATGTAGAGAAGTAAAGTTTCAGCAGAATGACGGCAGTATATATTAGCAACGATCAATCAGCTCTGATTCCAAATAAAAGCAATAGATAGTGATAGAATGGCAATTTCATAATTTGAAATGAGTTGACGTAAATATGAGTATTATGTGTAACCTTTGATGATACCCTTTCAAAATATTAACAAAGTAAATTAATTTTGCCCAGCAGCATAATCAAACTTAGTCTACTTGGTGCTCACCTATATATTAAATGGATCCAAGTACCTGTTATGCTGCATACAGCTATATCTAATAACCACTAAGGAACCATTTCTCAAAAATTGTGAACATTTATTTGCAGACAGCTATAAGCCTATATACTACTGAAATCATAGGCATCATTTTCTTTTCGTATGGGCATCTAATAGGATTATAGTCACCACATCATGTTTCCATGGCATTCAATTCCATTTTGCAATTGATGAAAATAAATTTACCTCGTTATCCCCACACATTCTTTCTTGAAGAGTGAGGTGAAACTTAGTTTTTGCAGGCAGAGAATGCTAGTTCATCCTTAATTCCCCAAAGGGTTAGAAACCAAACAGATAACTGTCAGCCACATATTTTTAGGAGCATTATTAGATATTCTATAGGTATTGTCGTTTTTGGTAGCAATATGATATTTGCTCGACTCTGTTCTATGCCTATCATTGTAGCTTTTAACCTGGATTCAGGAATTGATACCTCTTATGTTCCAAATCATAATCCTTATGATTGACATTGGGACTTGTACTTTTCCAAACTTTGGCACTGTTCTTGAATTTGCAATGAAATCAAAACATATGGAGCCTAGATGATTAGGATAAAGGCCAAACACAGCTGTAACAAAGGAGAATAATAAACTCAACAATCACACGGAAATATATATCAGAGCTCTTACCCTTAATTAATGAGATTTCATAAACTAGAATGAATATAGAATCAGTAAAGCACAGCTTTAACAGAGGAAAATAATAAACCCAACAATCACGGGAAATATATGTTAGCATATGCAAAGATAAGAAAGAATTAGAGAAGGCAAAACTGCGCTACATCAAATGAGTCAGGCAGGTCCAATTTATTATGGGAGGTGGTTACAGTTCGGTTGAACAGTTATCAACCGTATCACAACTACATAACAGTTTTACATGCTATATAAAGCGCTATATTTTAACACCCCCTCTTAATGACTAAACCGGAAACAATACCAAGTTTGTCCCGAAATTTTACAAATTTCCTAAAGCCCATATGTTTAGTCATTACATCTACAGACTGTGCCATAGGTTGTACTTCAAAATCAGCAGTCCATGATTGTGTTGCGGTTGTCGAATGGAGAAGAACCACAAAACAAAAATCTGGTCCCATGAACAAAGAATATGGCAAGTGGTCCACTGGTTCTTTGTTATGTGATTCATTGACCAATGATGAATCACCAATGGCTGAGAGTGTCAGCCCCATCTCCAGAGTGCTAAAATCAGAACCTCGGAGAGGTGGATTGAAAAATCTATTCTAGGCTTGTGTAGCCTGCTGAGTCATCTGCAAATACTCAATTATCCTGCAATCGACTTCACCTCGATCATGTCCTTGCACCACCATGTAGTGCTCATCCAACTTTTTCAATAAGAGAAATGTGATCATTTGTGCAGCAGGAGTTAGAACCAACTTCGCAAGATAGCGGGAGACATAACCATCTCTGTCTCATCAGTGGGAGAAATAACCATCTCCATCACAACAGTGGTAGGAGTGAGAACCAACTCCTCCGTCTTATCTATTTGCTCATCTATCCCCTCTTGTTGGGAAAGATCGTTCACAACACAATGAGCAAGCGGGCATGCTCTACTATCCTTCGAGCAAGTACCTCTGAGTGAGTGGCTGAGCATGCCATCTCACCATGCACCATCAATGCATCTGGAATAGTGGAGTCTCCATCCACAACCAATTGAGGAAATCCATCCTCCCAAGGCATGTCCGCCTCTCGTACATCTGGTATAGTGGATATTCCCTCCACAATAGGTGCATGTAGGTTGATTTGTATTCAAGTCAACGGATCTGCGCGAGGAATGGTTTCCTCCCAAGGCACCGCAGCCTTTTGCACATCCCGAATGGTGGAGCTGTTCTCCACACGTGCATTCATGTTGATTGCAGCCGGATCAACAAGCCGATATTGACCACCTTCCCCCATATCAAGGGCAATTATCCGTCTGTGTTTCACATCAGAGACAACACACTTCTTCCCTCGTAAATCCATAGAAATATTGAGATTTTCAGTCAATTGACAAATAGATAGAAGATTCTTTTGTAAAGAAGGTACATATCAAACATTCCTACCAACAATTTATGAACATTATTCAATACAATGCATATATCTCCTATCCCTTCTACTACAAATGATTCTCCATTAGCTAGCATTACTGATTCAAAAGAGATATTTGCAGTAAATGAAACATGCCAGTCCCTACGACATGAAAAGTGTGTAGGCGCACTAGAGTCAATGATTCAAAGAAACGGTACCATTGTCATGCGAGCATGATGTTGTAAGATAATAAAGAGCATGCCCGTCATCCAAATCCCGTTCTTCTGCAATCAACTGCTGCCACATGTCCCTCATCACATGGCTTTTGTTCGCTGCGAAAAATCATACTTCCGCATCCGGAAATCCTTCTTAAGGTGCCCAACCTTGTGACAATAATAACACGTGACGATATCGAGTGGAAGACACACCAGATTGACGTTTCCACTTTCCCTTTGACTAAGTGACAAGAGCACTCTCTGAATGCTCACAATTAGATTCTGCTTGAAGTTGTCTCCGCTCCTTTTGCAACAGTTGGAACTCACCTTGTCAAACGTGAGTGTTTGACTTTCAACCATTAAATGGAGCGCCTCCAAAAATGACTCATACGAAGAAGGTAAGTCATTTAGAACCGAGCTACCATATCATCATCGTCCACCTTTTTGTGGATGGAAGATAATTGGTCTCGGAGGTCTTTCATCCGAAGTAGGTGCTCAGACAACGATCCACCTTGTAACTTCACGGAAAAGATCATATTCTTCAGGTATAAAACCCGACTCTTTTCGACGTTAGATATTTATCACTCAGGCCGGTCCACAACATGCTTGCTACGGTAGCATTCTACACTTCCGGTATCATATCATCGACATCGACAACTTGAGAAGCAATAAGGCTTCCTCATGACGTTTGTCATAATCCACGAAGTTAGTTGCTGGTCGACTTTCACTAGTGATTATTTTATCGCAATCACGAAACTCCAAGTGTTAAAATCTTATGGCTCCAAACATTAAAATTAGTGCCCGTTAATTTTTGTGTCTTCGGCAAAGTCAAGTGTGAAATATTTGCCATTTTATTATTCCAAAGTCACGGAAATAATAAAATAATAGTTTGCCACATCAATAAAATAATATATTATCCCACCAAATATTACTTATTCCAGCAAGTAACATTAAAATTAATTGCTCCAACAAATTGTATGAAATTAATTATGCAAATATAAGGTGAATACCTTTGTGGCTGAAAAATAATATTATTCCAGCGTATTAAATCACCAACCTTTCAAAAGGGAAGAACATGAAACGACTCTGCCTCTGCCGTCTTTGCCAGGATTTGCGACTGGTTATTTCGAACCATGATTTTTCCAAAATTTTACTGTTTGCCCTCGTTTTGCCCTTGTCGAACTGTGGATTTACTTTGCCTTCATGACTTTGTGCCCTTGGTTTTGCTTCTTCCACGACCTTACCGCCGTCGACTATGGATTCAAACCACGATTTTGCCTCACGACTGGTCACGTTTTTGATTTGCGACTGGGTTCTCACTGGTTATTTGCTTCACCTCTCTTTCCGCTGGATTTTTGTTCTTTCTGCCCCTCTCGACTGTAAAAGACTTGCACGATTTCTGTGCCCACAGCCTCAACTGGTTCGACTGCCCATGAACCACTTCTTCTGGGCTCCTTCAAACGATTGCCTCTATCCTGCAGCGAATGGATGAGGACTGCCTTCTCTGCCCTCAAATGTCCTAACCTCCCTCCAATTCGTGCCCTGTCAGGGCTTCCTCGAATTCTGTGTTAATCTCCTGTACCCTCCAAGGGCTTCCTCGGGCAAATCGCTCTGATACCAATGTTAGCATATGCAAAGAGAAGAAAGAATTAGAGAAGGCAAAACTGCACTACTACATAACAGTTTTACATGCTATATAAAGCACTATATTTTAACAATATACTTAACTCAAGAATCAGCATCAGAGTTCTCACCCTCAACTAATGAGATTTCATAACTTAGAATATAGAATCATTAAATTGATTGAATTTGATCTTTCATTGATTGCTGAATACGATATAAAATTCAGGAACTCTAAAAGTTTCTGTTGATTATAACTTTCGAAAATAAATGTACAGAATCAACTTTAAAGACCCTCGTTCTGAAAGGTATGCCTTACTTTTTTAACTAAGGATTTCCATGTCTTCTACTGTCAGAAAAAGAGATTTTTAGATGTTGATACAAGATAATGATATTTAGCAATCTAGTTGAAATCTTACACATTCTACTCGGAATTCCTTTTCCAGGCCCAAATTTCTGTCAATCAATCGTTTTGAAAGGAAGAAAAATATCGAGTTAGCAATATTAGCATTTGCAACTATAATGTCAAAGGAAGCCTCCAAAGGCATTTTGGAGCAGATTCCTGGTGGAGAAACGGATATTTCATTGGTTATTACAGGTCTGCTCTCAAATTTTAAAAGCTTTGCTTATACAATACATGGTTTGACTTTGTATGCCTTGGTGCAATTTGCTGAATATTAAACTGTTGCTTCTTTTAGGTCTTCATGCTTCTTTTTAATTGATCATTAGATAGTCTATCATACTTCTAGCAATGTCTGTGAGGTGAAAGACTCGAAAATGGGCGAGATCACCATGATTATCATGGAATGTGGATAAAATATCCATTCTATAAAATCCATATATGTTGACAAGTTGATTTTGGCTTCATCCGCAAGTCTCACTTTCAACTTTGTAGGGATTAGTAATTTAGTTCTTATGAACCAAGCTTGTATTCATGATGGGATTCTGTCCCCATCAAGAGTTTTGAGCGAGTTAAAGATCCACACTCACTAATATCTTAAACAGATTTATTTGCATATTAGTGTTCTATGAATCTTCCTATAAAAGTTCAATTTGTTTTAATATCAAGTTTACCAATACAGCAACTTGCCCACAAAGGTTCTCAACACCTTCTATTCGTCATATTAGCAATTGGGTCCCTCAATATGAATTACACGAGCATTCCCTTAAATAAAAGAGACGTTCTTTGGTATAAGAGTGAACTAAATGTTTGTATTAAATCTTAAGTCAAGAGTAGTTTGGACTTTTTAACTATCATTTGCCACTCAAACATTCTACAAGAAGGTATTGAATCTATTTGCATTGCCATCATATTTCCTTCTTGAAACACTAGGGGAAGCAAGTGTACAAGTTTGCTACTTTTAACATAGCTATTACAAGATAGAGTAGCATTTGGATAAATCCAACCAAGAATTATATTTGGTGAACTTTTTGTTCGAACAATACTACAAGGTTTTAGAGAACTCCACTAGCTAGTTCCTTGCCTCCTTTTGATCCCTTGTCCTTAATCCAAACTATTGTTCTTATAAGCAATTTAGCTTAACATTTCGAGTTTTGTCTTTATGAAAGAAAACAACTCCACTTAAAATTGACAACTATAATATAATATCAAAACTTCGGTCTGATAAGAAAGTATGCAAGCATCTAATCTTACAAGTAGGCCTATGCTCCATAAAACATTCCATTTCAGCCAAACACATTAATAGCCTGTACTAAGATAACTCAGCCCCCAACAACTCATAAATAAGAGTGAGATAATGACCATTACATTTACTATCGATGACGAGAGAGAGAGAGAGAGAGAGAGAGAGAGAGAGAGAGCACTTTGCATTCTCCACTTTGAAACTCCACCTTCAAAAGTGCACCTCCCTCTCATTGGTTGATAAAAAAAGGCAAAAGTAATGGAAAAAAGGGCAATTTGAGGAGAGTTTGCATGTGTGGGTCCCACCCCTCACTCCCTAGGCGCATTTTTGAACCTCATTTGCACTTGGTGGACTTCGAAGGTGCAATTGCACCGCCAAAGTGCTCCCAAACTTGTTTGAGGTGCATTTTTGAGGTGGAGATTGCAAAGTGGGTGGACATTTCACTTTGCATTTGCAAAACCAAATCTCCACCTCCATGTTAAGTCATTGTCGAATCTCCACCTCCATGTGCAAAGTACATTTGAATCTCCACTTCCCCCAAAAACATAAAACCACAAAAAGGTGAAGTGCAACATGTGAAACCACTAAAACACTTGTTTTCCACCTCTCATGTCCACCAAAACCACTTTTGTGCCCTAGCTTGCTCAAACCTTGTTTTGCTCATATCTCTTGATTCCTTGGTCGAATCACACTCAAATTTTAACCACATGATCCTCTTCAAAATGCCTTGGAGATGATATAAGAGGCATGTAATGTGATTGATTATATTATTTTCTGTCCATTTGAAAAATACAGCTGTTAAACCACTGTTTTGCAAAACCACCCAAAACTTGTTTCGATCGTTGCTTTCAAACCACAGAGAGGAACCTCGTGAAACCCTGCCAATGATCTCTCCTTGCAAAAACCTTCATTTTGAGCTATCATTCACGTGCTAAGATGGGAAAATGCATGAGATATGAGTAAAACCATTTTTGGCTTCCAAAACCTCCTCTTGCCCTAGATTTGCAAAATCTTGTTTTGCTCATATCTTGAGCTCCCGTGGTCGAAACTTCTTGAAAATTTTCCCACCTCTTCCTCTTTAGAACACCTTTGTTTTGAGTTATCACTTGGAAGATATCATGGCATGTTTTTTTATTCATGGATAGGATGCACAAATCAACTCCTTATCACGAATTCGGAGCATTGGCTCCCCCTCCATACCTCTAACGAATCGAGAATCATGTCATTTTGTTGTGTATTTCTCCGGGAATGAAGAACTGATTTTTTTGCCCACACTCCATTAAAAACTGCCAGAACAACTGAAAATTGTTTTGCATTTTCCGGTGACTCAATGAGCCAAATTGTCTGAAATTTGGAGAAAATGTTCCTCATAAAATAAGCTTTCATTTGAGCCATCTCTTGCATGATTATGTGGAGTATTTTTGGAGATATGGAGGACTGAGTTTTTCCTCAGTATTCTGTCCACTTCTTGAATTTTGCACTTTCCCGTTGATCTAGGTGAGAGAATTGTCTAAAAGTTGGAGCATCACTTCCTATCGGTAATATATTTCAAATAAATCCATTCTCAAGTGATTTGGATGAGTTCTTCATCAATGTAATGACATCCATGTCATGCAACGAAAGCATCATTGAAGACCATTGAAGACACCTGGATAAGAAGGAAAATTCATTTGTTAACTTGAGTTAGCGTGCACAGGAGGATTGTTGAGCATGAAACATCTAGTTGAATCAATTGAAGGATTTCATGATGGGAACCATGGTCTTGGTGTATTCTCGATCTCCTCACCATTCTCCATTCAAGAGACATGACAGGGAGTGCTCATATTCTTCAAGAAGACATTGTCCATTCAGTTGTTGCTTGGTGTCATCTCACAAAGAGGAAGTGTTTCCATTTCAGAGGATTTCCATGTTTCCGCCGAGGATTCTCATGAATCTTTGATACCGTCAAATCCAAGAGAGCTCATGGTTACCGAGTCCAGGGTATGTGTGGTATGAGTGCATTCTTCATGATGATTGCAAGGCGATTACTTTTTCATGTAGAAAACAAGAGATGACATTTGTGATAAGGAGTTGATTTGTGCATCCTATCGTTGCTCATAGAGATGAAGAGTTGAAATAGAGTTTTCCAAGCATGACCAAAGATGATTAGTCAAGATAAGGTGTGGAGCATCATTTCCAGTCCAAGAAAAGACATGCTTTGATCGGAGAAGCAGCTTAGGTAGTTCCTATCCAGTTGCAACATTCATCTCTACAATGAAGGAAGAACAAGACTTCATCCTATTAACATCTTCTAATCACCTTCTCTCTCTCTTTTCTCTCTCTAACATTCTATTTCTCCGTTGTGAAACAACTTTTGTAAAAGTGACTTAAGTCACTTAAAGTTTCTATTTCTTCGTTGAGATTGCACTTTAAGTTGAAAAGTCACATGGGAATGTGAAGAGTCATTGACTTTGGATATAAATTGTAAGGCTCTCTCCATTCCAAGGGATCAATTTTTGCCCTCTCTAGCAAGTTGTATTCTTCTATTTCCTTGCATTGATATTTTCCTCCATTCTCATCTTGTCACTCAACCGAGCACATGCTGACATTTGTAAGAAGTTGAAGGACTTTGTGTCTTCTTTGTGGAATGAATATATCTTGATAAGGCTTTGTATTTGTCTTGCATTATCCATTTCATTATCTTGCTATGATGTTGTGTTGTGCTTTCATGTTTCCTCCAATTGAAACTGGAATCATCTCTGAGTTGTAGTTGATGAAATTTGAGTCCTACTCATCAATACAATTCCCCTTTTCATTTTTCTCTCTCCTTATCTACAAATTTCTCCCTCTATTCTAACGTTGTAGTCACAATAAGGGTGTTTCTGCACATTCCCGGCCTCTGGCCACCTAGGATATTAGTTTAGTGTACATAGTTTCTAGATTTCAATAAATGGGAGCCTCCCCATTCCTAAGAGGATGGATTTTGTTCCTTGAGTGTTCATGAAAACTCATATTTTGTCTTTGACAAAATATTTCACCAACACTAATCAACTACTTCAAAGGAGCATCTTGGTTTTCACCCCAACCAAACCGTGATTGTCTTGAGCTAGTGCCAGTTTCATTAGTGCTTTAAACACTCACAAGTCAACACACAACAGTCCAATACTACGCGTACTTACATTGGGAGTAAAGGCTGTGTGCGACAATGATCTTCAATCGATCATCATGCAAGGGTTTCGTAATCAGGTGCAGGAGGATCCCTCAAAGATCATGGCCATCCAGGGCATTTAGTACAGATGTATCCATTCGTAGTAATAACAACAAAACATTTCCCATACACATGTGAGTGATGCTTACTATTGTTGTAAAGGTTAAAGATTAGTTTTAGGGAAACCAATATCCTCAAGGTAGTAATAAAAATCAAATCTGCAGTACTCATGATAAAACTGCCGACATCCAAGGAACAATAATAAGATTAGAATCTACAAGACTTACAATAAAACTGCCTTCATCCAAGCTTAAGAATTCAAATCTACAAAACTTATTTTAAATTGCCTTCATCCAAGGAATATCGTATAGGAAATTGTCTGAAAATTTCACTATTTTTCTTCTCGAAGGGTTTACACCATCTAAGTGTAGGGCTGTAGTATTCTACCCTATTTTTACTTCAGTTGGTAAGTATCCACTTCCCATGGACCCATCTACCTTTGTAGAGAATATAACAATATGTCTAAGAGATCATAACACAACTTCAACCCTTTAGACCGAGTGATGAAAGCTAAGGATTACATAGCCATAATCCCGTTGTAATCCCTCTATGGTTAAGGCTGCGATTTCAATTTATATATATATCACATACTTTTAACGTTTTATACTTGTAAACAAAGAGATTCACATCTCTATTTGTTCAATAGATTCTTACCCATGAATAACTTGTATCCCGTAGTCCATATTCACCGATTTGTTTTTAGAAGCCCAAGAGAAAACCAATCTGTTGCCAAACTAATGACAACATACAAGTTATATGACACGGACGTGGTTATGGCACTATATGAAGAGCCACCTTAGACCACACAACACTCAAAATCACACGTGGAAAACATACAACAATGCATGCAATTATTGCAAAATTGAATTCAACAATAGAACACCTCATCAATACGCTTTATTCATGGACTTGGAGGAAGAACACACAAATTGATTGCCAACGATCATCCACAATGTCATGTACATTCTCCTGTCAAGTACACACTTGTCAAGCCTTAAGCTCACATCCATACCTGCTCTACTTCGCGAAGTTCACTATGAGCTACTCTCCTAAGCCGACTCCATAAGGTAATTGGGATTTTTGCTTATATAGCCAATCAATGCCACAAACTTAACTCCTAAAACTAATATGAAGTATGGTCTAAAGGACCCAGTATAGATCGGCCTTTCGAGCTTTCATGGCTTCAAATCATCTTTCTCCAATGCTTCGCGACTTCCAAACAACTTTGTAGTCTTTTGCGGCTTTAATCAAGATGCGTCACCGCTTTAAATTCAAATTCGTTGTATTATGTGGCTTCCTTAGTGTTCTACTACTTTTGATAGATTTGTGCAACTTCCTTAGTGTTCCGCGGCATTCGCCAATCGTTTAAGCTTACAAGACAAACTTCCAATAGTTTGTGTGGCATGCCCAAAGACTCCATAGACTTGCGTGAACTTTGCAACAAACTAAATATTGTGTCATAATATTACGCGCAAGACCGACATTGCACAATAGGCTTACACACTACAAAAATGCACAACTGCTACTCTAGTACTCCACGACCTGCCAACAACACAATCTTTTATAATGCGGTCCGCAAACAACACAAAATGCAAAAAAAATGCAAACAACTGACTCAAATTGTTCAAACTATTTTGGTTGATACATGATTACTTGTGAACGTGGATGCTCTTGCATCATGCACCTCGAGTAATTTTGAAAACTTGGGCTTTTTCTTAAGGAATCCGAATGCCATGTTTTGCAGCATCCACAACACTTAGTCAAGTTGCATCTTCAATATTCTTCCTGATCGAATGCGTTGTTTGATCCTTGTGTTGATTACTCCTTCCGCTTCCTCGCACACTCTTTATGGCATCTTCTCTCTCCAATCCACCTCGCTGTCTTTTGAATTTGATCCTTCAACGCTTCCTCGTATTGCGTGGTATGGATATATAGCCTCCACATTAAAAATATTAGAGATATCAATGCCTTCTGGCAACTCAATCTCATATGCGTTCTACACAAACTTCCTCAACACCTTGCATGGTCCAATTTTCTTCCATTTGAGCTTATTATATGTCCCCTTAGGAAACCTTTCCTTCCGTAAATGGGCTAAGACCATATCTCCTACCTAATATTGTACATCTCTTCTCATCCGCGTGTTGCTTATATGTGCATTCATCTTCTCCAACTGATTATGCACTTGTTGGTGCACTTCATACATTCTGTAAAATCTTTTTCTTCAACACTTTTCTTCCTTACATTGTAACTCTCTCAACTCTGCCACATCTCGTGGGTTACTTCCATATACAACTTGGAATGGTGTCTTCCTTGTGCTTCGATTAACTAAATTATTATATGCAAATTTTGCTTGCACAATTGCAAAGTCCCAAGTTCCTGGCTTATCTCCAACCAAACATCTCAGCAAGTTTCCAAGACTCTTGTTCACCAATTGTGTTTGTCCATTAGTTTGCTGGTGATATGCTTAACTGAATTGCAACTTTGTATTCATCTTCTCTAATGGCCAACAGACTTAGTATCTCTATTAGACACAATACTGCGTGACAAGACATGCAATCTCACAATCTCTTTGAAGAAAATATTTGCAATGTTAGTCGCATCAGTAGTCCTCTTAAGCAACAAAATGTGCCATCTTAGAGAATCTATCCACCACAACATAGATGGAATTAAATCCCCTCTGCCTTATGGGGAAACCTAAAATAAAATCCATACTGATATCTTCCTATGGCTTCTCTGGAATGGGAAAAGGCTGATACAACCCTGCTTTTGAGATCTCCCTTAGCCAACTACCATACTTTGCATTCTTGCACAAACTAGTGCACATCTACAGACATTTGCGGCCAAAAGTAACTCTCCACTAGTTGCGCTAACATCTTATCCAAACTGAAATGCCTTGCAAATCCACCACTGTGCTTCTCTTTCACCAAATTCTCTCTCATTGATCCTTTGGGAATGCACAACTTGTTGCTCTTGAATAAAAGCATTCTTACACAAAGAAATCCAACCATGGTGTCCAATCAATGTCATAGGTGTTGTGCTCGCTCTCCATGCTCACCAAAGTCTTCATGTTGCTCATACTAACTCCTTGATGGATTCAAAACCCACTACTTAAAGTCAACAACATACAACGCCTATTCAATTCATCGTCAACTCTATTAAACTTGTTGTATCTTTGCTTCAACACAAAAGTGTATCCCTGCAGGGACTCAACCCACTTCATACGCCTTTGATTCAACTTGCCCCCGACTTTTAATAAACTATAATACACAAACTCTTTTGGTAGTAGGAAGTACCTCCACTTCTTGAGCACTTGCACAATTGCATAGAACTCCTGATCATACACACTGTACTTTCTTTTGCATCATTCAAATTCTCATTGAAAAATGCTACTGGCCTCCTTTCATGAGTCAGCATTGCACCAATGGTTAAACTACTAGCATCACAATCTACATGGAACACCTTTGCAAAATCAGACAATGCCAATAATGAGTGCTTTGTCACCTTCCTCTTTAGTTCTTGAAAACTATTCTTTGCGTAGTGGCTCCGGAAAAAACTCATCTTATCTCCTCGTATGGCCTCTGTGATAGGCGCACACACTCCACTACAATCCCCTATGAACTTGCGGTAAAAGTTAGCCAACCCATGAAACTTCTTGCTTCAAAAGCATTGCATGGTGATGGCCACTCCACTATTGTGTGGACCTTCTTTGGATCCATCTCTAGCCCTTCACTGGAAATCACAAATCCCATATATACCAATTCCTCCTACATAAAATTGCATTTCTTCAAATTAGTCATCAATTTCTCCTCACGCAACCGTTGTAACACTTGTCTTGTATGTAACAAATGCTCTTCTCGCGTCTTGCTGAATATCAAGATATCAAAGCACACAATCACAAATTTGCTTAAAAATGGTTTTACGATTTCATTCATCATCAATCTCATAAAGGTATTCAAGACATTGGTCAATCCAAATGACATAACCAACCACTCATATTATCCCTCTTGTGTCTTAAATGCAATCTTTCATTCATCCCCTTCTCTAATGCAAATTTGATGGTATCGGCTTTTCAAATCAATCTTATTGAAGTACTTTGTGCCACTCAGACAATCCATGATGTCATCCATGCGTGGTAATGGGAATCTATACTTGATGGTGATCTTGTTTATGGCTCTCAAATCAGAGTACACATCTGCCATCCCCACCCTTCATTGGCGTTAGAACCGTTGGTACTACGCATGGGATCAAACTTTCTCTATTCGAGCCTCTACTCAATAACTCCTCGATTTGTTGTATCTCTGCATTCTCTTGCAGTGTCATCCTTTAAGTTGCCTTGTTTGGCAAACTTGAACCTGGAATCAAATCCATGTGGTGAATAACGCCTCTTATAGGTGGTAGCCCTCTTTGGCATCTCGTTGGAAACAACTTCCCAAACTCTCGTAACATATCTTTCACTTTGCGCGCATTGGTTCATCTTTTACTCGCCACCGTCCTTGCACACTCTCTTTGCATAGGCGTCATACAATCAATGCAAAACACGCATTTTTCTACTTCATGTCATTCAAGAATTGCATATCATCCGATAGCAAAAGAACCTTAGGTATCTTTGTCTAAAATTGCACCCCCATACAATTTTGAACAACTCATCCAAGTTGGGACTTAGGCACTTTTGCTCAGAAAAGCCGTGGAACACTAAGTCTACCGTGGGATGTGTGAATGTAGCGTTCTGCAGGTTCTCTTAACCCACGAAACAAAGGAATTGGAGTTTAAGACTTAGATGGATTTTGATGGGCTTAGTGCTTCGTGGAGGTTGAAGTTAGATGTTAGACCTTTGCGGCATTAAGGAAGTCAATCTTTCACGAACATCAAAATCAGTCTTTCGCGGGTTGAAGGCAAAGTTAGAGCACCGCGGAGTTTACATGCCCGCGAAAAGTTGGAAAATTGGCTAAGGACAAGATTCGTGGAGTGAAGGAGTGGGAAAGCTTAGTGCTTCGTGGCATGGAAAATACAGTGTTATGCGGATTTGGAAAATACGAAATTCCGCGTAACAAAGGTTATAGTCTACTAAGGAAAAGCCGCGAGGTAAAGAAATGGAATGCCGCGCATGTGGATAAGGAATGTAAAGTGCGGAGTAAAAGTTGCACATGCTTAAAATCCATTTGAGCCCACAAAATGTAGTAAATGCCATGAAACGGAGAACAAGGGGGCTGCGGGTGGTATAATGCATTGTGGAATTTGAGTGTTATTAGTGTATCTTGGCGGAGGACATGACAGAGGCCGTGGAGCATGAAAAACTATTACACGAAAAGGAAGGCCGCTGATAAAAGCAAAATCATCTAAAATCCGCGAGGCGTGAAAAAGCCCCACCTGTTTTGAACTAGACGCTCAACCACCTCAACGACCAAAATTTAATGAAGTATGGGCGTTGTCCTCTTGCATTAGCAATCTGATGATGTGTAATTGGAACAATGTCAAGCGCTTCTCCTCTCCTCCCCTCTCCTTCTCTCTCCTCTATTCTATAAAGGGGCAACTCATTCTTTTGTAAAAGGATCCTCTTTTGATTGTAACGACACCATGTCAAAATGGTGGTTGACTTCCCACGAGTTTCGATCTTGGATTCGAGCGTATGTGGTGCATCCAACGCCTTCTGAGCATTTGTAATGGTTTGTGCATATCCATAACAACCATTCAATGAAGATTGTGGCTCATTTCTACCCTTCTCCTTGCATTGTTGTCTATTTGCCTCTCCTTTCATGCGTTTTATGTTGTGTATGGATTCTACCCATGGATTCTTCATTTATGTGTGTTTTTAGTGCGTAGAAGGGAATCATTATGCAATTTTAATTGGTTTGTGGCACATGTCCGCCTCTCCTCTCTCGTGTTTCCTTCCTATTCTTCCCCTCATGAAGAGCGATCACTCTTTCTGTTTTGGCGCTATTGCCTCCTGTTTTAGCTTAGTTTGTTTAAGCTTTTCTCTCCCCTTCTCTCTCAACCCTGTGACTTGGATATGTTAGAATAGGCTTAGCTTAGAGGTAGTTTTAGTGCTATTATAGATAGGTAGAGGAAGCTTTTCTCTAGAAGATGGTCTCAACAAAGCAAGTCCCACACTAAGAAACCATCCCGTGTTTCATTGAAATGCTTTGAGTTCTTGATTCAACAAGGGTGTGAATTTCAGTGTTAACAATTTTGGCACGCCCAGTGGGACAAAGTCTTATGAGCTTTACATCATTTCACCAAGTTTGATGTGTATTTGGTGATATTCAGCGTTTGGAGGCATTTTCCAAATACATCACACTCCACTGATTCAACAAACCCATTTTCTTAGTTTTAGACCATTTCCTCCATCCTTTCAGTCATTTTGATGTTTCCATTCTCTCATGGCTCTCCAAAGAGCTTACCCTTTCCCTCATTTCAGTTCTAGTCCTTTCCATTTGTAGCAGTGGGATGATATCCCCAAGATAGCCCTAAAAAACTTGCCCCTCTTTTATGGGAATGGAAATCTCAGCCCTATTGATCATATCCAAGATGTAGCCAACCATTGTGCCATCCACAACATCAGAGAAGAAAATGTTTGTCTCAGACTTCTTATCTTATCTTTCAGAGGCAAAGCACAAGATTGGTACTTGAGTTTGGATCCACAATCCATTTCCACATGGGATTAGTGGGAGAACAGTTGACAACCGATTCAAGGAGGATGCAAATATCATATCTCTCATGGAACATCTCGGCACAATACAACGAGCTTCAATGGAGTATATCTCAAACTTCAACATCAAATTCACAAAGACTTGACATAGAATTCCTCAAGAATTCAGACCTCAACCAGGTATGGTATTCTTGTACTATTTAAGGGCCTTTGATTCTGATTTGGCTGTATTAATCCAAAAATGGGAGGCAACTCACTTCCTTAGGCTTTTGGCATTGTTATGCAAGCTGAGAAGTGTCTCATTCAGGATGGATAGAGGAAACCCTTCCCATTGCTTCCATTCTTCCCTCACCTTGTCAAGTTCTCCAACCCCTCATGCAACTATGGAAAATCCTAAGGCTCCACTTTAGATCTAGGAAACCCCTCCATTTCCTAATCCTCTATTTGTTGCTCAAAAGGCTTATCATGCCCAAAACATCCCCTATGTTTTGCAAAATTCCCTCCCATCTCCACCCAAGGCATTACACAACCCTCCAAAGTCTTTTCATCAAGCTTTGAGGAATTGTGGTATTTCACATGTTGTCCCAAGCCTCTATCCAACGTTCAATAAACCAAGTTATCCTACAATGTTGGTAGAGCGGGATTTTTGCTACTTTCATGGAGGGAGGAATTGCAGGGATCAAAACATGTTTTGGAGGATCATTTGGATGTTTCAAATGGTTAGGTCAAATTCTTGAGCCCAAATCATCTCTTTCTGAGAAGGTAATTAATCAACAACCCCTTGCTTATGTCTCATCTCAAACCAGTTTCACCAAGTATGACAATTTCATAACAGTTGGGGATTGGTGTGACTTTGATTGGGAGGATGAGAATGTGAAAAATGTGCAAAAGAGGGCATCTAACATGAAAACAGATAAGGAAGATCCAGAAAAAAATCAATTTGGACTTGGGGATGAAGAGAAAGTGTTTTTCAACACTAATGGCATCCGCAGGTTTGAGGAAGAAGGTTTTCAAAGTGAGCAAGATGTTACAATTGAATGCAATGATCCTCATTGCTCTACATGTTTAGAGCTTGTTGCACTTTTGGAGGATTGCAGTGATACACCAAGAACATCTTTAGTTGCTACAGTTAGTCAAATGGAGTTTCATGGAAATGAGGAGGAAGAAGAAAATGAAAATCCAAAAATGGAGATAGAGTTGTTTGCACAAGAAGAAGCAGAACAAAGTCCAACTCAACTTGCAAACACCCACCATCAAGAGTATAGTGTCCTCTGGTAGCTCCATTTATGGAGTTGAATGCAAAGAAGATGGGAAAATTCAAAGGATCAGTCCATCAACTCAGAAAATTGTATGCCCTATTAGGTATCTAGTTGCCTAGAGCCAAAAACTGAGTTGCCATCCGTTATGGTCACTTCAGAGCACGAGGATGAACTTCAAAGCATCAAAGGTCAGCATAAATACCTCCCAAACCCAAATGCAAAGCAACTTGAAGAGGTATACATTCTTTTCTTTGTTGATACTTTGTGCAAAAAGGAAGTACGGCCATGCTTTCACTCCCATCATGTGATTCAGTTGTAAAACTGATCACATGGCCGCATTTTGTAAGAAAGGGAAGCTACTTTTCCCAACCCGTATCGGGTTTGTTTAGCTCCCTTTCTTTTGGTTAGAGTAGGAGTAGTTTAGGTTTGCTTATTGCAAAACAAGTGCTTGTGCACACTCTGCATGTTTCCACTTGGAACATGTATGATTTGTACTTTGTATATAGTTTTGGTGCCCTTTTGTGGCTTTGCACAGTCCAATTCAGTGCTTCATGGTAAAAATAGAAGATTTTGGGGCAGTTTCCAAGCTTTATTCAAAGCTCAAAGATCAACTTCAAAAGACAACTTTAAATCGAGTTAAGTTCATGCGGATTTAGGGATAGTTTCAAAAGGTTAAGATCAATTCCTAAGGTATATGCTTGACTCTTATGCCTAATGGATGCTTCAAGGCTACTAGGTCTTCATCATCTAGCAGATGTCCATGGAGGTTGCTAAATTGTTGTCCAAAATCACACCCCATTCAATTTTGAACAACTCATCCAAAGTTGGAACTTAGACACTTTTTCTCAAGAAAGCCACAGAACACTAAGTCTTCCATGGGATGCGTGAATGTAGTGTTCTGCGCGCTCTCCTAACTCGCGAAACAAAGGAATTGAAACTTAAGACTTAGACATATTTTTGATGGGCTTAGTGCTTCGCGGAGGTTGAAGTTAGATGTTAGACCTTCGCGGCATTAGGAAGTCAATTTTCTGCGGACATCAAAATCAGTCTACCACAGGTTCAAGACAAAGTTAGAGCACTATGGAATTTACGTGCCCGCGAAAAGTTGGAAAATCGGCCACGGACAAGATCCGCGGAGTGAAGGAGTCGGAAAGCTTAGTGCTTTGCGACATGGAAAATATAGTGTTATGCGGACATGGAAAATACGAAATGCCGCGGAGTTGGTCAATTATGTGGAACAAAGGTTATAGTCTACTAAGGAAAAGCTGTGCAAAGGTGAAGAAAAGAAACGTTGTGGCATGTGGATAAGGAGTGTAAATGCGGAGTGAAGGCCACACAAAGTTCAAAAGTCGTTTTGAGCCCGCGAAATGCGTGAAATGTCGCGAGACGAAGAACAAGGGGCCATAGGTGGTATAATGCATTGTGGAGTTTTGAGTGTTGTTCACGGATCTCAAGCGGAGGACATGATAGGGGCCATAGAGCATGAAAAGCTACTAAATGAAAAAGAAGGCCGCAAATCAAAGCAAAATCATCTAAAATCCGTGAGACATGAAAAAAGTGTGCTGCTTTGAACTAGACGCTCAACCACCTCAACAACCAAAATTTAATGAAGTATGGGTGCCATCCTCTTGTAATGGCGATCCGATGGTGTGCAATTGGAAAAATGTTAGGCGCTTCTTCTCTCCTCCCCTCTCCTCTCTCCTCTTGTTCTATAAAGGGGCAACTCATTCATTTGTAAAAGGATCCTCTTTTGATTGTAACGACACCATGTCAAAATGGCGGTTGACTTCCCACAAGTTTGAGACCTCAAATTCGAGCATCTGTGGTGCATGTAAAGATTCCGAGCGTTTGTAATGGTTTGTGCATATGCATAACAATGATTTAATGAAGATTGTGGCTCGTTTCCGCCCTTCTCCTTGCATTGTTGTCTTCTTGCCTCTCCTTTCATGCGTTTTAAGCTATGTATGGATTCTACCCGCATGATTCTTTGTTTTTACTTGTGTTTGTTAGTGCATAGAAGGGAATGGGTATGCAGTTTTGTTTGGTTTGTGGCACGTGTTTGCCCTCTCCTCTCTGTGTTTCCTTCTATTCTTCCCCTCATGGAGAGTGATCAATCTTTCTGTTCTTGGTGCAATTGCCTCTATTTTAGCTTAGTTTGTTTATGCTTTCCTCTCTCCCCTTCTCTCTCAACCCTGGTGACTTGGATATGTTTGAATAGGTTTAGCTTAGAGGTAGTTTTAGTGCTATTATAGATAGGTAGAGGAAGTCTGGCCTTCTTTGGAGGACAATCTTAACAAAGCAGGTGCCACATCGAGAGACCATCCCATGTTTCACCGAGATGCTGAGTTTCGATTCAACAAGGGTGCAAATTTTAGCGTTACCAATCATTTCTCTACTCTCTCATCCTTATCCTTCATTAGATTTAGAGTGTACTCTTTTCCCTCATGTTTATGCCCGAAATAAATAAGTGTTTGGTATTAGCTTAGGTTCTTATTTATTTAGAAGCATAAGGGTTGTATAGGTTTTATATTCTAAATTAATTAATTAACATTAATGTGCGTAACAAAATATAGCTCCCAAAGTAAATCACAAGATATAATGATTGAAATGATTGCTTAAAACAAAAAGAGAGAAGAGCACATCGCTGATTAAAAAGGTATAAAGATGATCTGGTATGCAAAATGGATGTGGAGACGTCTAAAGATCTTGAAGTGCTTAGTCTCTGGGACTGTGCTTGCAAACCGAGTTGGTATGAACTCGTACATTATGTCTTGGAGCGTAGTACGGCTTGGTCCTTAGTTGTATGGTTTGACTAGGATATATTGGCGCTTTGTAACTTTTGATGATCATCTCGTGACCTAAAAATGTGCTTTGTTGTTTGATGTTAGGGTTTGCAAGTGTGTGACACTTCTTGGAGTGACTTACATTAGATGGAAACCCTAGATCCCTTTACTAACACTTCACAAACATGATTAGATAACAAAAGGAGCAGTATGTGTGTGGTGGAGTTTGATTGACCTTGGTGGTCAACTCTGTTGAACTGGTCCAAGCATTGCTCTACATCCCCAAGGCGATAACAGGACTTTATGTAGTTCTCTTAGTGTATATGCAAAAGTGTATGCAACTTTAAGCCAACCCCGTTGCTTGCCCTTGTGTCTCTTGACATAAAGATAACGTGTGTAATTATAGATAGAATATAATGTACCCTTAGTGATTATGATATTAAGTGTTATGTTTGGTGATGCTAGATTGATTCCCTTTTACCCTTAAAAACTTTGTCAACACTTTGTATTTATTTGATCTTGCTATGATTTGGCTCTAAGACCTTTGGAGGCTTGTAAATGGGGAAACTAGACTCTTGAATCTTGTTTGAGTGCTTCAGACTTGAGTAGTGGCTGCTCTTACAGATGTGCTGCTATCTTAGGAAGATTTAGGAGAGTCCTAAGTACTTTAGGAATGGATTTTGCAATAGATGCTCTTGAGAATGCCAAATGAGTTATTAAGTGCATTAGACTTGCTTATATAAGCTTTCTTAGGTTAAATGTCACATTAAGGCCAGAATATAGGATAAGAAACAACCCATAAAAAGATATCAAATTAGGAAAAGAGTCGTTGGAGAGTGGGAACGAGACCGTATGGGTCGGCCCAGCATCAGTAGTACCATTTGGTTTTGGTCCATACTATTTCAGACAGGTAATTCATGTCAGCTAAACAAGATTATGGGAAAGATGCCCGAGAGTGATACAATGCTTTGGATAAATGTAGTTGAGTATATGAATGATTGAGCAGTGTGTGTAGTAACGCAAGTTACGCAAGAGAGAGATGGGTCATTTAGACTTAAGATGTGTGTGCAAGTCACATTGCAAAGACAAAGCCAAACTTGTCATTGCCAAAGGATAAGTTGCCAAATTTAGGTGTCTACATTTGCCTTGCCTTTAAGTACGAAATGAAAATTACATGCTCAAAGGAAAAATACCGGAGTGTGTACACACACTTTGTCTTCGCTTAGAGTTGTTGATTTTGCTTTGGTGTTGGCACGCTCCATGATGAAACCTGCAACATAGAGTGTAGTCAATGTCCATAAAAGAAATCAAATTGTAACTCAAATTTGAATAGTATATTTGTAACTTTGAAAATTGACCTTTGCATTGGTAATATAATAAAATAGAGAGACAAAGGCATGGAGGAATACACCTATTCGCCTTCCCGAGGGAGAAGCTCCCATAATTTTTGTACCTTGGAGATTCAGATTTGTATCGAGTCACTAAAGGGTTGGGGTGATTAGTCCCCAATTTTGCTTAAGGAGAAGCCGGAGTCGGAGAGGAGTTGAGTGTCACTTGACCCAACACCAAGAGGAGAGGTGCCATAGAACATTTGTTCCAAGAATCCCAAAAGAAGGAAGACCGCCACAAAGTTTCTAGCCACCCCGACTTCTTATAATAAAAAGAGTGAGAAAAAGGATGCCACAAGGTTTTTTGGTCACCTTGATATCTTCAAATCCCATGAACCACACTGTTGCAGGCGGATCTAGGCCCAAGTGTAAAATAGCATAAAGTCGAAAGGGAATGGCTGGCCCATGCCCCCATTGTGTGATGTAACAACCGAGTTTGAGATATGCAAATGCTGAATATAGAAAGAGGAGAAGAAGGCCCATGCCCCCATACCCAACATCTAAAATTGTTCCCGAGTCATGCGGTGTCGAAAAGGAATGAAGTACTCAAACCCTCGACATTCTGTACCAAAATGAAGTAAACCCTGCTCTGAACTGAATAATCTATCCTTGAACACGTATTAGAAACTTGTAACTGTCTGTGAAAATATGAGAATTCTATAATTCTTTGAAAATCTGCCCCGAGGATGAAAATGTCCATCCCGACCATAGCGTATGATGGTTTTTTTCCGTGGTGGACGGTTCTGTACTTGTGTAAAATTTGTTCCTATTTTGTGTTTGAATCTGTTTTTGAGGATTTATGTCTTGTGTAATTCTATATCTGAGTTCTAAATTTTGTCTGTATCCCTGATGTGCATAGATATTCTTGTGAAAACCCCACTGAATGCCCCCTCTTTTGAGGTGAGTGAGATGTGCAAATAAAACACGTGGCCCCAAAAGATGCAATGTGTATCCATGTTAGATGTATCTGATAGTTAACATTGGATCGCATGGAGGGTTGTCTTGGGTGGCCACCATTGAGTTCTTGTTCCTCCAGGGCATGCATGGTAGAAACCATGACACATAAAGATAACAAACAAACAACAATCGTAGAAGCAATCATGTATAGTAACAAACAAGCACAAAGACAATCAAGAATATAAGTACACAAGTAATATCACATATGCTAAATCACAACAAAGGCAAAGAGGTTGTAATCAAGGGACATAAAGGTGTCACACCCCAACATAGGCAATAGGCTATAAAAGCTGCAAACAAGGGACACAAAAGTGTCACCAAAACAATTATAGTGAAGGCTATAGGCCACATACATAGAAGCAAGCGTACAAGCAATCAATCAAGTGAATACAATAGCAAACAAAGATCCCAGGGCATATAAATCGAGATAAGCTAACTCTGCACAAGACACATGTTAATTATATTAGTTCGAAAAATAGTATATTGCACAAGACTAGAAATTGAGCATAATGAGAAAGTGAAAGTAATTGTATTGAAATAAATGCACTTGAATAGTGTGGGAGATGCTCCCAAAAGAGTAGGGTCAATTGGGAAGGGTCTAGGCTAGCACTGGTCATCGTGTATAATCATGTGTGCCTTGAATCAAGCTCAAGATATCTCATGAACGCACCTGTGTAAAAAAATATGCAATTTATCAAACTGTATGACAAACAACATATGTAGATTGGAAAGCTAGCAAATCTAATTGTATGTAGGTCATGGTTTTGTATTTTGAAAATATTCAAATGTTTTTGTATTTATCAGATTATTTGAATGTTTTTTTTGTAATTTAACATATTTGTATAACAAGCAAGAACTACCCTATGAGAGGGTGAGGAAGATGAGGGGAGAACCCTATTGATATAAGAGGTTTTGGCCGTAAATGTGTGTTGTGCACTCTAGGAATAAGATATTGTGATATAAACTCAAGATCTAGGAATAGTGTATGTATAGCATAACACAAGAGCAAGATGAAAACAAAAGGCTTAGCCGCACATGGGATAAGCACATGTGTATTAGCAATAGGAGCATGTAAACCATTAGTAACCAAAATGGCAAAAACGAGAGCATCATTGTCAATATTGGCTATAGTAGTGGAAGCAATCGCAACAAGTGCAAGAGTAATAAATAATAACATATGAAGCCAAGGCTGTAAGAGATGTGCAAAAGATCTAGTGCCATGGGGCTTGCTTGTATCAACCTCAAAAGAGGGAGAGACACAAGGCTAACAACTAGCAAAAGTTTTGATATAGAAGTATGGGAAGCATTAGAAACATATGTAGGCTTGTGCATTGTATGATATGTAGGCATAGTAGAAGCCATAGGAATAGACATTATAACAGGTTGTGGGGGAATGGGTTGCCCCCAAAGATATTGGCACAATAGATGTAGCAATAGTAGGTATAGCTAGAGGAGATGAAATGCTAGAGATAGGTGAGGGTAAAGTATCACACATCATCAATAGTAGCAAGCAAATCATCCATAACATGAATAGAAGAAGCAAGTGCATCATTTGAAACATTTGTAACATGTTCTATCCCAGGGAAAATTTTAGTGGTGAATTTTTGTAAACTTGCAAATATTAGGGATTTTGGAAATTGGAAATGGCAATTTTTCGAAGATCGGTTTCACCCTTGATTAAAAAAATTTAGTTGACAAGTCATTTGTATGGATCAGCTCGCCTACTATTTATATGTAAAAATTAACTTATGCATGTATTTACCGAGGTATAATACATTGCATGGGAGGTTGTAGGGGGTAGCCGTTTAATAAAGACATCCAACAAAGAGCGAATGTCCGTTCAACTTAGGTTGGACGGATAGCCATTGTCTATTGTCCAACCTAGGTTGGAAGACAAATGAGGGATGTCCGTCCAACCTGGTTGACAGTCGTCCATTGTTTGTCGTCCAACCTAGCCGTCCAACCTGGGTTAGATGGTAAATAATGTACAAACTGTCCACCCGTGTTGGGCGAGGCCGAGTTGACAGATAATGTACGGTCGTCTAACCTAGGTTGGTTGGTCGATGATGGATAGTTGACAACCTGACCCGAGTTGACGAATCGACTTGGGCGACAGATATAATGTACGGTCCGTCCAACCCGGAGTTGACGGTCGGGTTGGGCGGCAGATAATGTATAATCGCCCAACCCAAGTTGATGACCGGGTTGATAACAGACGATGACGATGGGCCGAACGTCGTGTCGACGGCCGGGTTAGATGGTAGATAATGTACGGCACCGTCCCATCCGTGGGCGGCATCGGGTTGGACGGTAGACGATGGGCGATCTTCCAACCTAGGTTGACGACAGATGATAATGTATGACCATCCAACCTAGGTTGGACGGCGATAATGTATGGTCGTCCAACCCATGTTGGATGGTTGGGTTGGACGACGATAATGGAGGGTTGATAATGTATGGTTGTCCAACCCAGGTTGGACGGGTTGGGTCGACGACGAGACAATGGAGGGTTGATAATGTACGGTTGTCTAACCTAGGTTGGGCGGCCGGGTTGACTACGCAGACGATGGGCCGATCGTCCAACCCGTGTCGACGACATCGGGTTGGATGGCGCATATGGAAGATCGTCCCAACCCGGGTTGGGCGACCATCCATCGCTTACTATATAACCTGGGTTGGATGGCGTCCAACCTAGGTTGTCTGGCACAAGAGAGATGGACGGGTGTCCCACCCAATGACTTTGCCACGAAACGGTTTTTCAAAAATTCGCCATTGATGCGAAAGTCGATTTTGGAGATTCACCACCAATTCTAAACTAATTTTTCTGGAGGGGGTCTTAAAATGAACCATGTTCTATCCTAATAGTAAAAAGATTTTTAGTGTAAGTAGTGTCCACATTATCACGTATAAGAGATGTATCACTAGTAAACACATGATCCATAGGGATCCAGAAAAACACACCACTTCATTAGTTCCATCAACACCAAGAAGAAGAAATAAGAAAAATGAATAAAATGAGGTAAACGGAGGTTCTGAAGGAACCGCCACTGCATCGAGTGGCGGGTTGAGTGCCGCCTTCCAAGGACGGCGGTCTTGAGACCGCCGGTCTGCTCAGGGCGGCGGTCCTGTCACTTTTGAACAAAAAAGAAGAATGGAACGCGAATGGACGCGAATTTGAAGCGCCCAGCCGTGTCTCTCTTCCCTTCCATGCCCTTTCACATCCTCCAGTGCACGGAGGACATGGGAAGGCCTATAAATGCATGAAAGGAGCAAGAGAATGAGGCATTCAAAGATCCAGAGAGATTGAGAAGCAGAGTTTAATGAGAGCAGTGAGCAAGATCTTCAGTGTTGGAATGGAATTGTAGGAGCAAGGTGTAGAAATAGAGCAAGCAAGTAATTGGAGAGAAGGTTTACATTGTTGCTTCTTTTCATACTTATTGTAATCTGTAATTGTCTATATTAGACCAATAAAAGTGGGAAGAAAGAGCAGTTGCCCTTCCCGACTGGTTTTCCTCCTTGGAGGTTTCCAGGATAAAATTGTTGGTGTTGAAGTTTTGAATTCTTTCCTTCTCTGCAATTTCCTTTCTATAGCACTAGATAATCAGTCACGAAGCTCTAATTTTTCAAGCAAATATGTCATTTTCCAAAGTTGAAAGTAGAACAACATAATTGTGTGATTCGTAGAGTTCCAAAGTAGAAGTTTATGGATCAACACATCATGTTTAATTACACACATTCAGTTGTAACATTGTTTATATAGCAAGCAAATATTCAATTGTATCATTGTTATTACATTAATTGTATCATTTGCCATTGCAAGAGAAGAGAGAGACTTATTACCAACGTTTGTCACATGCTCATGTATAATAGGAAAGGAAGTAGCATCATGTCCAATATCATTAGACTTATTGCTAGAATCATCATCACAATTGCAACCATCATTAAAATGTGTATCATGTGTATGCTCAAGAATAAGTACAAGAAGCCTCGAAGAGACAGGAGCCAAGTATCTTGGCAACAATTGAAAGGCATATAGTATGGAGAATAGATGTCACATATTGGGGCTCCAAATTTGTAGGGACCTCTATTCATTGCAAAACCTTAATGAATTCATCTTTGAGTACACGGTCTTTTTGAAATAGCTCGATGAAAGAGATTTCAGCATTAGGGGCATGGGCTATGGTAACATAAATGAGAGCAAAGCGTAGGGCTAACAAGAGGATCACACACTAAAGAAAGAAGGATAAGTCCTAGGGCTACCTAGGGTTCAAGCAATGATTGGGTTCACCAAATGTTTACATCCAGAATGAATAAGTGTTTGGTATTAGATTAGGTTCTTATTTATTTAAAGGCATAAGGGTTGTACATGTTATATATTCTGAATTAATTAATTGACATTAATGTGCAAAACAAAATATAGCTCCCAAAGCAAATAACAAGATACAACGATAGAAACGATTGCTTAAAACACAAAGAGAAGAGCTCTTAGCTGATTACAGAAGTAAAAAGATGATCTGTGTGTGCAGACTAGTAAAGATATAGAAGTGCTTCGTCTCTGAGACTGTGACTGCTGAGCTGGTACGGAACCGTACAATATGTCCTGGAGCATAGTGCGGCCCAGATCCAAGCTATATGGTTTTGGATTGGGATCTGCTGGCGAGCTGCAACTTCTGGCGATTGTCAGTGGCCTGGAAATGTGCTTTGCCGTCTGATGTCAGGGTTCGCAAGTGTGTGCCACCTCTTGTAGTGACATGCAATAGATGGAAACCCTAGATCCTTGCGCTAGTACTTCACGAACATGATTAGATAATAAACGGAGAAATCTATGTGTGGTGGAGTTGGACCTACCCTAGTGGTCAACCCTTGCTGAATTGGTCTAGGTGCTGCACTACAACCCCTCAAAGGCGAGACCAAACTCCATGTAGTTCTTCTAGTGTATGTGCAAATGTGTGTGCAACTCTAATCCAACCCCTTATCTTGCTTTTGTGTCTCTTGTCACAAAGATAGTAGACGTAACTATAGATAGCATAGAATGTACCCTTCATGATTGTGATATAAAGTGCTATGCGTGTTGATGTTAGATTGATTCCCTTTGACCCTTATAAACTTTGGCAACACTTTGTATTGACTCGCTCTTGTTATGACTTGGCTCTAGGACCTTTAGAGGTTTGTAAACGGGAAGCTAGACTTTTGAACCTGGTTTGAGTGCTTTAGACCCGAGTAGTGGCCGTTCTTACAAATTTGTTGCTATCTTAGGAAGATATAGGAGAGTCTTGAGTTTTTAGGAATTTATTTTGCAATACGCACTCTTGAGAATGCCGATGAGTTAAATGTCACATTAAGGCTGACCTATAGGATAAGAAATGACTCATAAAAGATATCAAATTAGGAAAAGGGCCGTTGGAGAGCGGGAAAGAGACCATATGGGTTGGCCCAAATCGTAGTACAAATTTGTCCTAGTCCATACGGTCTTAGACAAGAAATTCATGACAACCGAGCAAGATTCTGAAAAGATGTTTCGAGTGATACACTTTGCTTTGTTTAAATGCAACTCGAGTCTATGAATGACTCGAGCAATGTGTGTAGTAAAATAAGTTAGCAAGAGATAGCGATGGGTCATTTAGACTTATTGAAAAATAGAACCAAACTTGTCATTGCCAAAGGATAAGTTGCTAAATTTAGGTGTCTACACCTTCACCACTCTGTAGGTGTTTGCATGGCCATCGTGTTGTGCCTTCGGTCGAATTGCGACGACCTTCCAAGAAGCATATGACATGCATCCATGGGCATAATATCGCACAAGACTTCATCATCATACCTTCAAATCTAGAATTTCACTAGACAACTTTGCTCGATCTACTAGCAATTGATGTCCCTTTTGCAAACACGAGACCTTGTAGGGATTAGGATGCTCGACCCTCTTCCACCCCAACTTGTCCACCATCTCCTATGCAACTAAATTATTGGTGCTGCCACTATCCACAAATCAATTTGCAAAATTTACCTCCAAACCTACTTGTTGTTTTGAACAAACTTCCTCTTTTCTCAGGGACCAACTTCTTTTGCTGGTTTCAACAACATGCACGTAAACATCAACACTTCTCTCATTTTTGGGTCTTCCGCACAACCCGACAAATCATCTCCATCACCTTGTGCAATGTGCACACTTGCATTACCCTTCTTCCCATCATTCAGGCGTGTGGGCACCCAAAAGCTCTATGCCCTGTTTCTCCACACTTGTAACATGTGCCACTTAATCCACGACCTCTTCCATGACCAAAGGATCCTCTTCCCCTAGCAGCATTTCCTCCTCTACCTTTTCCTTCATTGTGGGGCGTTGAACTCGCTTCGCCTTCATGATGTGCAAATTGTTCTTTGCCACCACTTTGCCCATGGCTTTGTGTGGCTTTGCTTTTCCCGTGGTCAACACTTTGCTGCTTGTGCGCTAACTTGTCTTCTACCTTCAAGTGCATTTTGATAAGCCTTCTCAAGTGATTGCACTTGGATCATTCCAAACTCATCTTGAATCGCAATACGCAATTCATTCATATATCTAGAGATCTTCTCCAAATCATCCTCTCGCATGTCCCGCTTGAATAGCGAGTCAAGAAACTCTTCATGTATTCCTTCACATTGAGCGCCCTCTGTTGCCAATTTTGCGACTTTTAAACAAACCAAACTGGTAATGTGTGGGCAAGAATTTCGCCTTCAACTTTGCAACCAACCTATCCCATGTCTTGATCTTTTGTTTACCTTTTTGCACTCAGTTTGTCTGGATATGTCACCACCATAGAGATGCATGACCTTTCAATTTCATGAAAGCAAATTTGAATTTCTTGGGATCTTCCATGTCTTCATATTCAAAATAATTCTTGAGCTCCGTTATCCAATCAATGAGCTCTGCTGGTTCCAAACTACCAGAATAACTCGGGGTATCCAATCTAGGCTTACTCCCCATTCTTCTAATTGTGCGTAGAAGCCTGTCTCTTGGGCCGTCAGATTGTGCTTCTTCTTCCTTAGCATTTGCATTCACGGTCTGTGCTTTTTGTTGTGTAAGTCCTCCTCCATCATCACTGTGATCTTCCACAACAACACCTCAGCGTTGTGCGGCTTCCATGGCCTCCAAATGGGCTTGCATAGTCTGCATCAATTCGGCAAAATCCTCAATTTGCACACCTTGGTCTCTGCGTTCTCAGATAACATTCCTCCTATGTGCTACTGCATTTCCTCAAACAATTGCAACTTCCGAACTCCTTCACACCTTCTACCCAACAATCTCTTGTTGGAAGAT
Source organism: Taxus wallichiana var. yunnanensis (assembly GCA_018340775.1). Taxonomy (NCBI): domain Eukaryota; kingdom Viridiplantae; phylum Streptophyta; class Pinopsida; order Cupressales; family Taxaceae; genus Taxus; species Taxus wallichiana. Next base: position 875,114,177 of record CM031235.1, on the reverse strand, counting down.
GTCCGCAATGATTTTCTACCCACCTTCGCAAAAGTGGAAAACCGCCAATGCTTGCTATGTAATCCTCACATCTTCTACCCAACAATTACCCATTGGAAGATGTCCACAATGATTTTCTACCCACACTTGCAAATGTGGAAAACCACTAGTATACACCATGCCACCGTTGCAAGGAACAAAACATTTCTTCTATATCAAATGACACAGAAGCTGTTAGGGTGCTCAATGAAGATCCGCTTTAGACCACACAGCCCTCAAAATCATGCATGGAAAACATACAACAATGCATACAATTAACACAAAATTGAATTCAACAACAAAATAACACATCAACAAGCTTTATTCATATACTTAGAGGAATAACACACACATACTGGTTGCCAACGATGCAGTCACAATGTCATATAATCATTCTCTTGTCAATTACACATTGGTTTGAGCCTCAAGCTTGCATCCTCATCTTGCTCTATTTCCCAAAGTTCACTATGAGCTACTCTCCTAAGCTGACTCCCTAAGGGCAATTGAGCTTTGCTTATACAACCAATCAATGCCACAAGTTTAACTAGGCTTTGCTTATATAGCCAATCAATGCCACAAACTCAACTCCTAAGACTAATATGAAGTATGGTCTAAAGAAACCCAATATGGACACAATCCGCTTTTCCAAGCTTTCGTGACTTCAAATGATCTTTCTCTAATGCTTCGCGGCTTCCAAACAACTTTGTAGTCTTTCGCGGCTTTAATCAGTACTTCACTGCTTCAAATTCAAATTTGTAGTATTAGGCGGCTTCCGTAGTATTCCGCAGCTTCTGATAGATTTGTGTGGCTTCCTTAGTGTTCCACGGCATCTGCCAATCTGCCAATGTTTGTAAGGCAAACTTCCGACAGTTTGCACGGCTTGTGCAAGGACTTCATAGACTTGTGCAGACTGTGCAATAGATTAAACATTAACAACGTGCCATAAGATTGCGTGCAACACTGACATTGTGCAATAGGCTTACGCACTACCCCAACAATGTAGAAATGCAACTCTAGTACTCTGCTGCCCGCCAACAACACAATCCATCACAACGCGGTCCGCAAACAACATAAAATGTAACCAAATGACTCAAACTATTTTTGGTTGATACAGGATTTCCTGTGAACCCGGATGCTCCTGTGTTATACACAACCAAAAATCCATATTCAGCTCATATCATATAAATGAACATATTTTCTCATGGATTGAAAATGAGGAATATCTGTAAGTGGTGTATATCACTTCAAGACGGAACAAAAAGGAAAGGATTATCACTCAAAAGACTGTTGCCTGTATCCTCTATGTTCTCACAGTCCAAGCAGTGTAAAGTTTTTCCAATCCTTGTGCTTCCTCAACAAAGCAATGCAACAACCAATCTCTCCACTTTTTCACAATTTCTTGCTCCCTTACAAAGCAATACAACAAATACTTTTCCCCATAATTTCCAAAATTCTTGATGATCATAATACCTTCCATTCCCAGGTTTGTATTCCTCAAAACTAATACACAGACGTGCACTAATCTGCCACTTCATGGCCATGCAACAATGATTTGCATTGTTGAAGAGTCCCCAAGAACAAGGCATGAAAGCCATAACATAACTGAAGGGTAACTCCATTGACAAATGGCATCTCAAACTCCTTTGGCTAATGTCTCTCGTGGTGGTAATGTTACAGTCAGTGCTTGCTGTCTCCTCCAAAACTTCAAATTTCATTAGCAAAATTTAAATATCACAAACCCTAAAATTTCTACTTTTAAGTCAACCAAAGCAATCGATAGGATTTATTGTCGTAATCATAATTATCAAATCCTATTAGTCAAATTAACCTTTTTAGATTAATGATCTAAGCCAACTTCCTTAACATGCTCACCTTGAATGCAAAAGCTAAAGCATGGCAAGGTAGCTAAACTGCTAATGATAAATATATATATAGTATAAGAAATCAATACATAGGAAGTTCGGTAATTGCAACCTGCAAGTCTTCTATACCAAAACCATTTTCTTCGTTTTCCCTCATCCAAAAGCCTTCAAGTTATTTTGAATCAAGACCATTGCACTTTTATGTAAGGGTACCACTTGCACAAGCATTGATTTGCTAGAGTGACTTTTCTCGAAAGAGATAAACTCAAAAATGATAAGACCTTTGAGGCGATCATTGCTTTGTTAGAAGCAATATAAGATGTAATCACATAACAATCTTGTTCATCCCAAAAGAGTCCCAAAGAGCCAAACACCCACAAGTACGAAGACTAGACAACATACATAAACCCTAGACCTGGTTCCATCATTTGCACCTTTCTAGTTTACCTGTTTGTTTTTCTTTGTGGGTGTTTGCTGCGGAGTTGAACCTAGCTCCTGATTCTGGAGACCCCTTTTCCTCTCCATCCGCAACCTGAAACCATAAGAGGCATCAACAATACCAGGATTTGATAAAGTAATATCAAATAATCTCAGTAATAGAACAATTCCATAATAATAATCGTGAACAACCGCATTTCATAAACAATCTTAATAGATAACTGAGGTCAAATATCCAAATCACATAAACACTAAATAAACCATGTGCCAATAATTATAAGACCCATGATGCTATCAACATATTCAGAAAATGTAACAAATGTGTGAATAGTGCTGCAACCAACCATCATCTCAATAAGAAAACAATGCTGTAAAAATATTTTAGTGCAAGAGATAAAATCGTATGAGCCAAAGTCTCATATGAGGTCACACAATCCTTGCATCACATCAACAACAGAACCATAACAGAAAACGGCATGAATCTACTAGCATGCTGAATGGAAGCTCATATCACGGGAGATGATGGCAGTAACCATCCAACATCAAATCCAACAATTCTAATTAAATAGCTGTTTCATTTTGCATATGCCCTCATGTAAAGAAACTCCACATCTTTTTTTCCACTGGGAAATAGTGAAGCTAGTTCTCTGCTGTTAGGTGTGGGTTTAGTCAGCATTCAACTGCGATAAGCGACTTGCTCATTAGTCATAAGAACGTTACTATTTGATCTTGTTGCTTGCAAGCTTTTGGAATGAAGAAAAGAAAGATGTACTAATCTGTACTTCTCTCTAACAAAAGTTCAACAAACTGCTCCTACAGGATAAGCAAATTCTTAGCAGGTTTAGGGCACGACTCAGATTTAATCTTAGGCCTTGGGAACCTCTCTAGGTTCATTTAATCGCTGCAGTTAAAAACTCCCATTTATCTTTTGTAGTGCTTGCACCTTGGTTCTTTCTCCAGACTCATCCCCACAATATTAAGTATATTTTACCCTTGTGGGAATGTGGATTACCGTCAGTGTCCCCAATACATAAGATTCCAAAGGTGGATGGGCGAATTCCTATAAAATTCTTAGGGCTTCCCTGCCTCACTGCTGATGGTTTCCAAGTACGTCAGATTCTCCGAAGAAAATGCCTATGAACATCATTGTCTGACACTGTGTGAATTGTCTAAAAGAATATGTTGCAACGCCAGAAAAAAACTCTTTTCATTCTTTCTGTTTTGGTCTACTATTAAGTTCCATCATGAATTTTCTTTTAAATTCTTTTGATCTTTTGTTGAATTTTTCTTTGCAAGGGATAAGTTCTTGAATGATTTGTTTCAGTGCTGTTTTGCCAGATAAAATGACAAGTTCTGCCAAGTCAAACATTGGAAAATCAAGTTTCGCATAACAAATTCACTATGGATAACGACTAGTCTGGAATGAGTGTAATAATGCCACAAGATGAATTTGCTAGTTAAACTGACATAAAAATAATTTGACAAAACATCACCTCTAGAATGTTCTTGGTTTATTCTTAGGTAACATATCTAAACAAATAATTTTGCTATTTATGTAAGCATACTTTATTGTATGTTGGTCACACCTAAAACATCTTTTGTACTTATTTGACTTCTTGCGTCTCATAAAGTATTTTCCCTTGTGGGTTCAACTAAGAACTCCTCTATCATTAGTGCTTGCATAGAGATGGATTTCTGCATTCGGCAAACATATTTTAGGTCATAACCGACAACCATGTCTTAACTAATTAACCTTTGCAATAACCAAGGATATTCAATGGCATACCTAACATGTCTTGGCGGCAACCAAGGTATGATTCATATCCTAGCTTATATACCCATAATATGTAGTACTAATGGTTTTCCTAATGGAGAAGTACTTGTAATGTCCCCTTTTCCAATCGAAGACCTTTGGCCTATTTTGTCAACCCGACGGCCAAAGGAAACATATAAGGGTGACTCAAGTCACATTAAATTATTATAAAGTGCTATTAAAAATAAAATAAAATTATTAAAGCACTTATATTAATTTATTTAGTTTAATTAAAAGATAAATAATAATCCCTATGGTCAAAACGAGAGACAAATATCATTGTAAAGGGGTTATTATATTTTATTCTTCCTAGAAAGGTCAATGACGACTTGGGCCAAAGAGGGATAATAAAGTTAGGAAGGATAAAATATTATTTATGTTTTGTATTCCTCTTATGGAAAAATGCGACCAGCTCTAGAAGTGAATATTTTAGTAAAGTGTGCCAATGGTCCTTCCTAGAAAATGTGTCCTGGTCTAGGAGATTGCATAAATTATGATTGGCTGATTTAGAGGTCATTTCTCCTTTATAAGGAGAGGTCGACTTGTGTAGTAGCATCCAAAAATTTTATATGATATTTTTATCTTGCATTGAGCTCTCAGCTTTTGCAAAAATTCCAAGGACGAAACCCCTTGTGAATTCTATCTCTTGTGACGAAAAACCCCAAGAGTTTAAGAGGGTTTTTCACTTAGAAATTCCCATTGATTGTAATATGATTTTCAGTCATTTCCAGCAGTGTTTTCAAAGTATTTTGGAGAATAAAATTGCAGCAGTTTTCATTCTATTGGATCGACTTGTCTTGGGGCTGTTTGGGCATTATTTTGGAGGTATTTTCATCTGAAATTTATTGGCTAAATTCTCCATATTTTTATGAATAAAAGCAGCTGAGTTTCAGAATTTTTCATAAGGGTTTTAGAGTTTTTTTTTCCAGTTTTTATAATCAGATTTTAGATCTGATTTCTGAGTTATTTTGGCTGCAATAAATTCTGATTTTAATATATTCTGGCTTCTAAAAATTGTGGCAATCAATTGTGATAAAGGGATAAATTTTTGAGTGTCATTTGCATGGGATTCAATACCAAACCCTAGTCGCATTTCTTAGAATAAATTCAGATTTGCCCTAGTTTGCTTGCCGTGGTTTCCAAAAATCATATTTTATTATTTGCAAGTTATAAAAAATCAGATTTGGGCAAAAATCTATCGGGATCTTTCAAGTTTCAAGTACCTCCTTCATAGTTCATTCCATCCCCTAAGTTATGTTTTAGGACCAAAATGGAGGATTTGGTGTTGTAGATTCCTGCCTATGGGTTGAAGTATTGACAGGATCTTTTTCCTCTTCCGGATGCAGTTGTAGTCCTAACAACATGATGCAATGCAGCTTTGTTGATCTAGTACTTCTTTCTATATAATATTTATGCTCAGACTCTTTGCTTAAGGTTTCATTGGCAATTGTACGTTTTTGTGTGGTGAGCACATGTTCTTGTATGAGAGGTTCTCTCTATTTAAAATCAGAGCTATTGAATGTTTTCTAATTAAGTAGAGGGCTTCAAAAGAACAATAAAGGTGGGATTCCTTTTCATTGCTTAATTGTATGTAGCTGAGAGTTTCTCATCTCTTTTCTGTACAAATTCAGGAGGCTTTGACAAGCGCCTGAAAGAGAACATGGATTATCTAGAAGAATTGAAAGACTTAGCAACAAAGGAAGGGGTGTCTGACAATGTAGTTTTTATCCCATCATGCTCAACAGAACAGAGGGATGCTTTACTGTCAGAGTGCCGCTGTGTTCTTTATACTCCGAAGGTAAAAATTTCAATCAATATCGTAGCGTTATTTTACTAGCTTATGCACAGAAAACTCCTTATACTTGTTCCTTAAATTCTGTTGTTACGTGTTGATTGTTCAACTTTCAGGCCCCAATTGAAACTTATTTTCTATTCTTGAATATATCGACAATGTCTTACTTATCCCATCCTTCAGGAACACCATTTGCTCTAATTTACGCCTTTTTCTGCATTAATCATGAATTGTCCTGTTAAAAATTACAATGAGGCTTTTGTGCAGGAGGAGCACTTTGGCATTGTTCCTCTTGAAGCCATGGCAGCTCAAAAGCCAGTTATTGCTTGCAACAGTGGTGGTCCCTTGGAGAGCATTAAACATAGTATCACTGGTTTTCTATGTGAGCCAACACCTCAGAACTTTTCTTAGGCAATGTTAATGCTTCTAAACGATCCAGACATGGCAAAAAGATGGGCATGGAAGCAAGGAGCCATGTTGAGAAGACATTCTCAAGACAGGTGTTGGGAGAAACTTTAAACAAAATCATATTTGATGTTGTGGAGACAAATCATTCTTTTGTTTTCAAGCACAAATAATCTGGTCCTCTGTTATCTTGAAATTTAATTTTGATGTCTATCTCACCTTTTGGAAAATAGTTCGAATTGACAACACCTGGTAGGGTTATGTTGTGAACTATGTTATTTGAATTTTGGAAGGCATTTCCTTTAGTTCTACTCCTCTTCTTCATCTAGACCATTGGTGAATAAAGCATGTGTAATGCACCGTACACCTTCAATTTAAATTCATAGCATCTGCAATCTTAATTAGAATGTGGTTTAAATTGTCGCAGGCAGTCCATAAATGAATATAAACTATGATATTTTGCTACATAAGCTATTGCAATACATTTGTCACAAATAACTTATGGCACCAGCATATACTATTGAGAGGTACTTTAACTTGGATATATTAGCCAAAGGGGCAAAATCAATTTCGGATCACAAGCAACAGAGTTTTTGCACAGATCATCTGTACTTGTTAGTATGTTAAAATGGGTTGCTTGATGGTGGGGTTTTAGGCTTTTAGCCCGTAAGAGTCCTCATAAACACTTATCCAAAATCACCTATTCAATCCTCAAGAGGTAGGCAAGGAGGTTCCTGTCACCAAACTTCTATATAATAATGGCAGAAGGACTAGATAGAATATGCAGAGAGCAAAACCAGATTTGCAGTTTAACAACAGTGAGAAATGGTAGAAGGTTTACTAATTAAGAGTTTCTTGATGATATGATTCTTCTATCCACAATGTTGATAGAAGCATTGAAGATCCTAAAGCACATTTTACAAAGAAGCCACAAGACTGCAAAATAAACACATAAATCCTAGATTCTCTTCAGAAACTTCAATGTCTACAAAGAAGCCATAGGACTGCAAAATAAGCACAATTTTTTTGATTCCCTTAGAAACATCGGCATTAGAGGGAAGAGGGTAGAAATAAGCATACTGGTATTCAAAACTATAACACTTCCAGCAGCACAGGATATCAACCTAGGAAAAGTTTTTTTTTCAAATGCATGAAAAACTAAATGAATAGACCACAAAGTCGTCATCATTTGCTAACAGCTTAAATCAATGATGCAAGTGAGACTGGCATATTTTCTTGCCATATTGCCACTACCTATTGCAATTCAAGTTGCGTGGAAAGTATTCAACAAAACTTCCCGTGGTGGGCTTGATAAGAGCAATTTAAACATCCTTTAATCTCATGGCAGAAGGTTACAAAAGAAATAGGTGCAGGGGAAATAGACAAGGAATTTACAAATCTTCAACAAAATTCTCAAAATGAAATTTGCATGGAAAATGTATAAAAACCCAGATCAGGAATGGAGCACATTAATTAGGCTGAAGTATGAATTTGGAGCAGAGTTAGAAGATATCTTCAGGCAAACATGACAGTTAATAGATCAGTCCATAAACAAATAAAAAAGGGCAATACAACAATTAAGATATGATGTACTTCGGGACAAACGGGATTGTATGAAGACATAATATAGACTGATAACTGGACAGATATGAGTCAGAGAGCACTCAAGATTTAAAATGCTGAAACAAAAATTGAAGTGAAAGGGCTAATGAATGTACCCAACTATTCAATACACCAACTCGAGGAAAGTAAATTTTGAATTATTAAAAAATACAGATTTAAGGCAAAACCCATTGGTCCAGGAGTTGACAAAGGAGGTATAGAGAAGATATATCCTCTTGACGGTGGTAAGGGACATCTGTTGATCGGAACGGTAGAAAAATGGAGCTTGCACAGTTCAGTTGGCACATCAGTTGCTCATTGATCACAACAATGAAATAAGGATCTCAAGACAAATATGGAAGGAGTTACGCGAAGGAAGGCTTGCCCAAAAATCAAGGCATTTGTGTGGCTTCATTTTCATAGCAAAATATTAAATGAAGTGTTGTACTGAGAAGGTTGGATAGGCTGCAAAATGTGGAAATAATGTACAAACTAGAATGATATCAAAGAGCTATGCTTCTTTCAGTTGGACAAGGGCATAACAAAAGTCGAGTCTCAATCGACATAGTTACTAATTGCCGCAAAAAATTCCATCAATCACTATGCCATAACTGATCTTGGAACAACTATATTCCATTTAGGAAATATATTCGTTCTCAGCCAAATTGTTGCATAATAAGTAGTTTCCCCTAGAAATAATATAATATCGATTTAGGACCCTTATTGATTATACAATCTTGCATTCATCAACTTATCATAAATTTGTATTCTGAAGAAGCACTGCAATATAATAGTATGAAAGAAAACATTTTATTTTGGATATAAATGGGTGCTTCATGAATTCAAGGCGGTCAAACTTACACTAGTATTAACTAAAAAACACTTCTGTGGGATTTAAAGGTGGGTGCTTCATTCAAGGTGGTCAATGATAATACTGCGAAATCAAAGATATAGCATTAAGAAAAAACACCACTTTTTGAATTTAATAGAGGGCGCTTCATGCATTTAAGGCGGTCCAATGATACCACTGCAAATCCCACGGAATGAAAAATTGTAAATCTATATATTTGAAAAATATTAGTGCCCTTCTAAAGTTGTGTTCTTCAAGCTTAGATCACTTTGGCTTTTTGCTACAATGAAAACATTGCTCCATTTTTTGGGTGCAAACCAGAGCCAATTTTAAGGCAAACTTTGGGGCTCATTTGGTGATAGGAAAGGTACGAAAAATTTGATGAACCAATCCAAACAAACCAGGCAAAAAATAGAAAGAAGTTGATTTAGAAAATTTGATTGTTGCTCCAACTTGCCATCCTTTTTAGTAACCATATAAGTTGTATGGAAGCATTCAGATGCCTACAACACTTTCACTTCCCGTGTTCAAACAACAGACTTTGTTGCTATGACTAACAGGATCCTTTTAAAGTTATAAACAAGGGGTTTATACCATTTCTATGAAAGCATTTATTAGATAGATGAATGTCGATGATAGAGATTGTATTAGAACACTTTCACTTGCATGTGCAAAACTTAGAATATTATGTGGTTTGCACAACAAGGTATGTAAATGTTAATGGTTTTGGCATTTTCAATATACTTATTGGGGGCACATGTATATGATGACTGTACATGTGTAAATTGTGAGTGTAAATTTATCAATGATACACATCGTTGCTATGCAGCCATGTGTTGCTGTTATTTTACAATTGGATTTAGTTACGCACCTCACATGGAGAAAGATATATGACATAAAATTGTGACAAATTCTCTCCACACCTCTTCATCGTTGCGTGTGTTAGTAGGGATTACTCCTTATTTCTTTTGTCTCTTGTTTTTTCTTTTACCTTCTCCTACTTGGCAAAACCTAAACAGAATGAGCAATGACGAGGCATAATTTTTGGAGCACACCAGGGGACATGCGTGAGAGAGGAAGGAGATTCGACATCTTTGGTGGTGTAGAGTCATATAGTGGAGCAACACCTTTTACAAAGCAAATCAAGGAAACCATTGGCTTGCAACATAGAAGAAGATACCCAAAAGAGAAATAATTGAGTAAATCACGGGTTGACTTCTCTATGTTAGCCAATTGCTAGGGATGAGGCGATGTTTGTTTTGCTATAAAAGCACGCCTCAAGCCCATTGTAAAGAGAGGGCTTTTAGAACAACATAATGTTGTTGAAATATTCAACAATTGTATTTACCTTATGTTCAGAACTAATAGATCAGAAACAATACAACAATAATTTTATTGATATGAAAATTATCTTGATCATTACAATCAAATGAGAAAGCTGCAACACTTATAGATATTGTCCAACACAATTGAAATAACAAAATAAGTGTATGGGTTGAGCAAACCCAATTATGATATTAAAAAGAGATACAAGATATATACATCTCGACAACATTATGAAATAGAATATTTACCAACCAACCCGTAGATACTAACTACTGGAAGTAAAAGTAACTTACAATTAACTTTCACCCCATGGTGAATTATTAATTTAGCTAAATCTATCATTCTCTCCCTTAATTCATCACGGTCTTAAGTGAACAAGAGATTTTCTAAATGCCTCAAAAATTTCCCATGCAAGTGACTTGGTGAAGGCATTTGCACATTGTTCTTTTCTTGGGCAAAAGCGGAGCTGGATGTTGTGTTGTAGAACATGTTTGCATATGAAATGAACCTATACCTATCCTTTGCACATTCATGAATCACTGGATTACGAATAAGCTTGATAACACCTTCATTGTCAACATACATGATGGATCTTTCACATATATGATGTAGCCATATCATTATGTACAGACAAATCCTTCTAGAATGTGATATTCTACTTCAGTGAAAGATCGACAAAAAAAGTTTCGTTTCTTGCTCTCCCATGATATTGGACTAGATCCCAAAGAGAACACATATCTATAAGTGGATTTCTTGTCATCAATATTACCCGCTTGATCTAAACTTGAATATCCTATCAAGAAGAGCTGATTATTTTTCTTGTATTGTATGCCAAAGTCCATTGTTTTCTTATCTAGCTCCATATCCACTTTGCCGCTTTCTAGTGACAGATTTTTGGGTCTTGCATGAACCATGAGAGATAGTGACAATGTCGCCGATGTCCGGTCTATCGCATGTCAAGTAAATGGGACTCTCAATCAATTGTTGATAAAGAGTGGCATTTATTTGTGGTGATGGATCATTGTGAGACAACTGAAGCTTTGCCCCCATAGGTGTGGCAAATGATTTACTTGTCCATCATTCAAAACTTCTCAAACAATGTCTTGGCATATTTCAATTATGACACAAAATGTGGTGCTCCTTTTTCCATACTTTGTCCAAGATGATAGTGTATTAGCCGAGATCTTTCATGTTGAACGGTCGATTAAAATATTTCTTTGTTGCATCGATCACCTTCATTGAATTGCTAGTGAGAATGATTTAGATTGAAGTGCAACCCGATGGACAACACACTAACAATGAGGCTTAATGTGCTATAACAATCAAATTCACAATGAAAGAGCTATGAACTTGAACAAACTTCATTGCAATTACAAATTGGCAAACTCCATAAGAGAGATGTATGCCCGGAGATCTATCTCTTTATTCAAAACAAACTACTTTATAGCTATACAAGGAGAATATGAAAAAAACGCTAAAAATAGAATATGAAGGGTTCTAGATGGGAACCAAAAGGTCATCCTACATGAAGACCATTCATACCCTCCCAACTCTCAATGAGTCTCTAATCACTTGCTAATCAAGTTTAACTAGCCTAAACCCTAGTTAACTAGCCTAAACCAAGCTTAACTAAGCCTAAAGCATGTTTATCCTAATCTAATCTAAAAGTGCTTTTTGAGCTTTAGTCCCACATGCACCCAAATTCAAAACTCTTCAAACCGGAAATCTATAAATACAAGAAGGGTTTCCTTTCAAATTACAACTTCCTCTCTCTCTCTCAAGCACTTTGGAAAGGCATTAGAAATCATTTGTGATAGCTTTAAGCTATAAAACATTTGGATCTTGGCCATACTCCATTGTTGAGAGCTCCTCCATCTTGCATCCATCCATTCCAAATATAGTTAGTAAGGGAAGATCTAAAGCTTGGCCATGTAGCCAACTTGGAGAGATCTCTTCACTATGTTTGGGAGTAAACAACACACAATTTGATTGCTAAGATCTTCATAGGTTCAATGTTTTATAGCTTTCAAAAGAGTAGAGAGTAGCTTTATCATGTTAGTTTTTGATGTTTTTGTCAAAGTTATAATGCTTTCATGTTAGTTTCCCTTGTTTATCTCTTATCTCATGGTGCATAGTTGAGTTAGCAAAGCTTTGAGGTTCTTTAGCCTCATTCCATAGCTTTTGCAACTTTCCATTGCATACATTTGGCATGCCCAGTGGGACATGAAGTCCATCCTCCATTAATGGAGTCTTTTCAAGCTATTTATTTTTAGTTTTCTAACCACTTTCATGTTTTTAGGATAAATAGCTTGTTATTTACATGATTTCATTTTTAAGTAGGCTAAATCATCCTTGATCATGTATATTTTGTGGGTTTGAGCTAAAAATAGGCTTCTTTGACTAACCTTTAACCTGTTTGCTTTTGAAAATTTTCAAATTCCATGATTTTTGTAGATTTTACAGGGGGTGCGCATAGGTGTCATTCTGGGCGCATCTGCATTGAAATAGGCATGCACATGTCAGTAAAGGGGGTGCATGTATGCATCGAACTACATTCACCACCAATCTTTGGAGGCCATAACTTTTGCTCCCGAGCTCAAAACGACTCCATTTTTGTTGCGTTGGAAAGGTATTGAAGAGAAATACACAATGGAATCATAAAATTAGGATTTTGAGTTATAGAAAATTTATGGTTTACATTATTAGGTAAATAGTCATTTTTAACGTGTCTTAAAGTCTAAAAACTTGTTTTCTTGACCATTCTAACACTTTGAAAGGTTTTGTGACACTAATAGTGATTTGTAGGTTTATTTTCCATTATTTTTTGTGCTAACTTAGTTGAGTGTTCATTTTTTATTTGTAGGGGTCCTTTGAAATGTGTATGCTCTTCCCTCGCACCTTTTAGGTGATCTTGGGAATCAAAAACATTTTCAAAAACTTCTATTTTTTCTTCCAAAACACTTCAATTTAAGCTTTAAAATAGATTAAAGTTCAAAGTTGGCTAAAATGAGTTTCCTTCTACAAAAACACTTAAGGTATTTTCCATATATTGTTTTAGTTGGGTTTTTTCATTGTGTATGCTCTTCCTTCACACCTTTTTGGTGATCTTAGGAATCAAAAGCAACACACAAACTCTCTTTTATATCATGATATTTTATGGAAAAATACTAACTCCTTGCATATAGGACCTAACGCTTGTCAAAGAAAGGAGGAGCTAAGACAAAACAAAAACCCACTAACACGTGTTTTCATACAGGTTGCCAAATGGTGTGCTACTTAAAACCACATTTAAGTTAAAAAGATAAAAAAACACACCATTCCATTCACACATTGTATTGCAGGTTTTGAAAAGGGTACGTCCCTATCCGCTCAACTGGAACATAACCCCTTTGGCATAACGCCTTAAGCTACAACAATGGGGGTGGTTCCAGAACCCTAAAGTAATCCACCACTTGAGTAACCTCGTGGATGAAACAGAAGCGCTCCACTTACCCACTTGACTAGTTTTTCACTTGTGAGTTAGAGTCACAAGTTATCCGTATATGGTGACCCCAAAGAGTACACATGGATGCATAGTTAGTTTCCATTGTATTATATGAAGGGGGTAAAGTAAAGCGAGATACTCCCAAATATCAGTCATTGTGACTTTTTTTGGTAAATCGAGCTCACTTAAGATGGCTTTGTGACACCTAGGAGAGATCTTATTAGGAGGCCATTCCATCATCTTGAGGCCCACTTTACTAGTCCATTATCACGTGCTCTTGCCATCACAAGTGATAACTTGTTTGGATTCAAACCTTGTTTTTCAAACATGGTAACGAATCCATTTAAGTTAGATCTAAGTGTATCTCATCACGGAGTTTACAACGTGTTACTTATCTTGGTTTCTTTCTCACCTTCGGATGAGGTGAAACTCTGCCCAAGTAACACTTAGTTTATTTTCCATCTTTTGATCTACACCTTTGCATTCTTGTTTCCCATTTGGGACAAGAGAAGGCATCTTTCGGGAGTGTTGTCATAGATAGTGTTCACCACTTTTTTGTCCATTTACGCTCATCCATGTTTGCGGCTGAGTTGTTAAACATCTAAAGTGCGTGGATGCGTCCTCATATCTTTGATGGCCACTTGATCTTGATTTCAAGATCATCATCATAGTTAGGATTGATTCATCATTTGATCTCCCTTTGACGTGTTACCTTGTTTGCATTGTCTCGACACAATTAAGATACTTATGTCATGTTTTTCGTAAACGTGATCTAAGTATCCACATTGTGGTGTTACACTACACACATTTTAGCACATCCTTAGTATACTTTGACTTAGTTTTACTTCAAACATTGTCCAAAATCTTGAAGAGTGTCACTTACTTTTTGTTTGTGTCATTTCGATACCACTTTGACACTAATATCTCACTTCTCCGTGAAGCTTGATTAACGTGTGTCCAATTGGTGTGGTTACGTGGCTTACATTTGTAAACCTCACCCTTTAACATTTAGGCCTTGTTGGTTGTTGAACTTGTCATGGTATCCTTTGATTGGGAGTCACATCTACCCTTTGTTAATATTTACGCCTTGTTCATTTCGAGCTTGATGTAAATATTGACATTGTGTTGATCATCTTTGCATCGAACTATCATTTTGCACACATTTTACATAGGGTGTATTTCCTTGTTGATTGGCTTTGTGTTTCACACTTGCATGATTGTTCCTTGTGATTATTCATCTGAAAAAATTGTTTTCTAGGACAATCCTTTTTTATCTCATCGAGATTGCATCATCACAATGTCTATTTTCCTTAGACCTTCTTTGAAAATCATGCACACATCTCCATACTTACAAAATGTCTAGTTGGATGTCATTATGCTTCCCTGAATCGACATGTCACTTCCTTCCCTTTGAAGGAGTTCCATCACACTATCTAGATCTAGACATTTGTGCTTAAACATGCCAACAATGACTGACTATCATGGTTTCTCACACTTTACAACAATACGGAACCTAGGTTTAGGAATTCAAATCAAAATATTCCCATTACAACTAAACCTCATTTGGTTCTTCATGCTAGAGAGCCCATTTGGGTACCCTGTTCCCCACCTTCAGCTCATAGTCGGTGGTATGGTTTGGATGCTTCTGATCCAAATTATTATTCAGGTTCCCCCACTCTTCTTCTGATTCAGATCCAAACTACCATTCGATTCCCACTCTTCTTCTTGAAGACTTCGGATCCCAACTATTGTTCGATATACCCCTAGATCAAATCTTGAATCACGGTCCTCCCTTCCTTCAGGACCTTTATTCCAAATCACCTCAACAATGTCTTCCTCCTTT
This sequence comes from Taxus wallichiana var. yunnanensis, assembly GCA_018340775.1. Classification (NCBI taxonomy): domain Eukaryota; kingdom Viridiplantae; phylum Streptophyta; class Pinopsida; order Cupressales; family Taxaceae; genus Taxus; species Taxus wallichiana. The sequence continues at coordinate 875,098,744 of CM031235.1, read as the reverse complement.
GAAGACTCATGTGACTCCAAGTTTCATCGATCAAACATCTAATTTGGTTCTTGAGTCACGGTCCTCCCTTTCTTCACAGGACCTCCTTCATCAGTCATCTCAACCTCTTCCTCCATCGAAGAGTTCCATGACTCGGATTCCCTCTAGTCAATCATCTAATTCAACTCCTACGTCACAACTTAACGGATGGCTATGTGATCCTATTTTCTCTCCTACATTACATCATCTTCTAGAAAAATGACAATCTAGGTCCAAATCCAAATCATCCATTCATGAGATGCTACCACCAATCCTACTTCCTCTCTTGAGTCATCTTCTTCTTCAATCAATCAATCTTCCCCCCTTATCGGACCTTTCTTCTATTCAACCTTCTATGGCCAAAGAAAAAACAACCTCTACTAATTGATTTCTCTCAGAATGAAGAAACAATCAGACTACATGATGATATCCCTTTAGAGGATTGCAAACAAGGATTCTTTCTAGAACTTGATACGCTCACGTATTGGGAAAAGAAATTGATCCCTTTTGTCATAATATAGAGAGGAAGATCCTAAGGTCATGGAACTTGATTCTTCTTCTATTCCATCTTCACCTTCTTCTAAGCATGATGAGATGTCGGGGTCTAGCATTGATCCATGGCCTATCTTCTCATTACCAAATCATTCATTATCTATCATCATTCCTCAATCAAAATCTCTCCTTGGGTCATCATTGGGTAGCCCATCATCTTCTTCTATCTTCTTCTATCTTGGGCCACCCCTAGTAGCCCTCCATTTTCTACTTGTGGGTCACCTCTTGGTAGCCCATTCCCTTCTATTCTTGGGCCACATCCTAGTAGTCCCTTTCATCCTCTTCTATCTATGGGATACCTCCTCAGTAGTCCCTCCTCATCTATACTTGGGCCACACCCTAGCAGCCCTTCATCATCTTCTTCTATTCTTGGGCCATGTCCTCATAGCCCAATTCTTCCATCTTAGGGCCATATTCTAACAGCCCTTCATCATCTTCTATTAGTGGCTCACCTCCTCGTAGCCCATCCTCTTCAATTCTTGGACCATATCCTTTTCATCCATCACATCTTTCTTCTATCAATGGTTGTGGCAAGCCCACCATCATTTCTCTCATTCCTATCATCAATCATAAATGTTTCACTTTCTTCTCTCTTTCTCGGGATCAGAAAGTCACATGTTAGCTTATAAGAAACCCAAATAGTTTCTTAATCAAGCTCAGGTCAAAACTTCCAAGAGCTCTCTAAGCTCCTAACAAAATTAAATAATCTCAAAATTGTAAATCAAATGCGATTCAAGAATGCACACCAACATAACCATCAAGTATGGCACAAAGTGCATAAACCTATGGATAGGGAACTCAAGCTCCCACATACGAAATCCATGTTTTAAGATAAATCACAGTCATTTGTTGAGTATGAGCTCACCACGATCATCGAGATTGGGATAACATAACTCTTGATAAACAAACACCTAGTCTCCCTTATCAAGGAAGTCAAACATCGTTGTTGGATCTTACCACATGAGTGACTTTGTTGGTCCCACCTTTCCAAAAACTATCAAAAATCTAAAAATCAAAAAAAATGCAAAAATACAAAAAAAAAAAACATGAGAAAACACAAAAAAATCAAAGGTACAAAGATCAAACATTGCAATCAGGTATTGCGTACACATGGATGTTTCTTTCTTCCCTTCCTTATTATTCTTCTGCAAGTCTTCCTACCATTTTCATCCCTTCGGTGATATTTTGGTTAGCCTATTCACACATTTTTGTGACATTTATCTCTATGGTATCCATTTGACCTTGGTCTTTTATCACCTTGGTAAATTAAAGAACGACTAACCTCTTAGAGATCCTATCACATTCAACATCTAATAAACTTGTTGCGAAGAAATTTTGGACATATTTGTTGACACTAGCCAATGTCATCATCACAATCACTTCCACCTCCTTCCATCAAGCCATCAGTGGTTCTTAACCCCTTGTCAAACAAGAGAGCTGAAATAAGTTTTCAAAAGAAAAAGAATCAAAATCAATCAAAAAAATCAAAAGCTAAAAGCTAAAAGAAAAAGAAATTGATATATTACTCTCTCTTGGGGTATTTCCAATAATCTCTATCGGGGCTATGGATGCCTGACTAGAAGTAGAGCAATGTTGTGATTAGAATCAAATGCATCTCCATCGGGGCTATGGATGCCTGGCTGGCAACGGAGCAATGTATGGCTATCCTTCCACCATCCATTCACAAAATCACCTATCACCTTCAAAATAAATCATTCCTACACATTGGCTAGGGTGTCTTCACTTGTTGTCTATTAAATCTTCCCTTCAAGAGGTAATTAATTCCACGTGCACACACACTAGGATCTCTATGAGTAAACAAGATTAGTATGTTACCAAGTGTCTTTTTTTTTGGACCTTGTTCAGACTCTTACTTTAGTCCATATCTCGTCTCACGATTTGTGCCTTTGGCTAATCACTTCTTCATCGTGAGGCTTCTAAGCTACATTCATATCATTCACATCATTCTTCTACTTCATTCAGAACATCCATGTGTATAAGATTACTTTTTTTCCATGTTTTGGACACCTTTGTCCCCTTTCACAAAAACAATCTTCTCCTTCCTTTCTATCATGTGCTTTTAGGCCAACTTACGTTGGGGGCATCCTTGCTTCTTCCCAACACTTCATTGGTTTATGTTCATCATCATGTTGAACCTATCCATAATGGCCTTGGGTCCCACTTCTACACGTGAAGAGTTTTCCTTTGAATACTCCCACCTAATCATTGGGGCATTTTTGCATCTTCACCTTTCTCTACGCATGGCCTTATTTTTCCCTTGTACATCCCATCTATCACTAGGGGGCATCCACACTTCCTCATCTTCCTATACATAGTTTTCAAAAAAAACTTTCAAAATCAAAAAAACATTCAAATATGTTAGAAAAATATTCAAATATGTTAGAAAATAAAAAACATTCAAATATGTTAAAAAATCAAAAATTCAAATATGTTAGAAAAATATTCAAATATGTTTAAAAAACTTCTAAAAATTGAAAATCATCCTACAAAATGTCACTCTTTGGTTCTCACTGTTCATGTCATGTGCATGACTCATGGATCATCTTGATCTACCTCCATCAACAAAAAGCTAGGCTTCTTACTTTGTCTGTACTCTGGGGCACAATGAGTTGCCTGGTACTTTTTTCATAGTGCACATTGCTTTTTCATCGGACCCAAGTGTCCTCCATTATTCCCCTCATGTATCCTTTCTTGGGGACCATCATTAACCCTTGTCATTAATTCAATAGGTTGGAACTGAAGCTTGATAAAAAACATTACATTATGTTTCTCTTGTTAGGTTTGCTTGTTTACTTTCTCGTATTGCATTGCATTATGTATGTTGCATGGAGTTAGGCATCTTTTTCCTTTCTCATATTGCATTGCATTTTGTATGTTGCATGGAAGTTGTGTTTTTAGCAATGGACATTTGTTCGTATATGGATTTTCATGTCATACTACACTTTTGTTCATTCTTTTTAATAAGGACCGATGATGAAGATCATTAGCAATATGATGAAAAATAAAGTTGTTTAAAAGGCACTGGATGGATGTTAGCTCATTCCCCTTCCTCATACTCCTTTTCTTCTATATCCCCTTTCTTTTCTTCTTCTTCACACTATTCTTTCTTCTTTTCTCTTTCATCATCATTTTTCGATCGTCAATCGAGTTCTTCTATCATCACCCCATCGACAATCGAGGGGCATCCTCCATTCTACTCATTTTTCTTCTATCCCTTCAAAATTTTCTACTTGTTTATGCTTGTCTACTTTCTTTGAAGTGACGTCACTTACGCCACCTCAAAGAGGGGAAATGTAGACACCTAAAATATGCTTACACTTAGCATTTCATCCATTCAACCAATTAACGACACTTCATTAATTCCCCCCTTCTTCGCTCCATTCTCGGATGCCCATTTACGACACACTTCTTTCTTCGTATTCCTCCTATAATCAACTTATTTGGCTAATATCTCTCTTATTAGCTAAACATTCCTCCTTTCGACCATTCAAAACCTCCCTAGTTCTCTCTAGACCACTTCTATTGGCTTCGTAGGCTATCTATCAGTCACAATTGGTTATCCAGACCCCTCCCAACTCTCAATGAGTCTCTAATCACTTGCTAATCAAGTTTAACTAGCCTAAACCCTAGTTAACTAGCCTAAACCAAGCTTAACTAAGCCTAAAGCATGTTTATCCTAATCTAATCTAAAAGTGCTTTTTGAGCTTTAGTCCCACATGCACCCAAATTCCAAACTCTTCCAAACCAAAAACTATAAATACAAGGCTAAGGCTTTCCTTTCAAACTTACAACTTCACTCACAAGTCCTTCTCTCAAGCACTTTGGAAAGGCATTAGAAATCATTTGTGATAGCTTTAAGCTATAGAACATTTGGATCTTGGCCATACTCCATTGTTGAGAGCTCCTCCATCTTGCATCCATCCATTCCAAATATAGTTAGTAAGGGAAGATCTAAAGCTTGGCCATGTAGCCAACTTGGAGAGATCTCTTCACTATTTTTGGGAGTAAACAACACACAATTTGATTGCTTAGGATCTTCATAGGTTCAATTTTTATAGCTTTCAAAAGAGTAGAGAGTAGCTTTATCATGTTAGTTTTTGATGTTTTTGTCAAAGTTATAATGATTTCATGTTAGTTTCCCTTGTTTATCTCTTATCTCATGATGGAAGATCGTCAGAAACCTAGATTTCTGACTTCCCCCTTTCTTTTGCATATGGTTTCTTTGGAACCCATGATGAACAATAAATCTTTTTATACCATGCTTGGGGACCTTATTTGAGACCATACAATGACTTGATGAGTCTACACACCTTTTCTTCTTTTCTAGGTAAGATAAAACCTTCTAGTTGAGTCTTGTAGACTTATTTATACAAATATCCGTTTAGAAAGACATTTTTAACATCTATTTGTTGAAATTTCCAACCAAACCAAGCAACTAGAGTAAATATCATCTTAATAGTCTTGAGAAAATGTATCCTCACAAATCGATGTCTTTTTTTTTTTTTTAGCATACCCCTTTACTACGAGTCTTGCCCTGTGCCTATCAATATTGCCATTTGATTTGTACTTCGTGTTGAAGATCCATCTGCAACCGATTGACTTCTTCCCTGGTGGAAGATCTATAATGTGTCATGTGTTATTTTTCATCAATGACTCGATATTCTCGCATTCATGGTATATTTCTCAAGTTTTGACTCTAGGACTTCTTGAATTGTAGAGGGCTTAAAAAATTCAACCGTACTTATTAAGGCCAAATCAACATCTTTTGAGCCATACCGTGAGTCCTTAGTCTTATGGTGAATGTGTTTTCGACTCCATCCAACTTAGCATCTTGTATCACATTAGTATATGCAATGTCTCCTTTTTCGAATTAGTTCCAAATGAAGACTTCTTGCCATTCTCTTCCCATGGCCAAGAAGAACAAGTGAACAAGGGAAGTAATTGAACTTCATTTGAGTTTTCTTTTATTATTTTTAATGTTTTCCTTAGTGTTTACCTCCTCTAGGCAGGTCGGCTGGGATTATGAGTTTCCCAACAAAGAATTAAAAGATAAAGTGAGCTTGGAGGTCGGTCCTCATCTATTTGGCCTTTGGCGCCAAGCAAGGGGTATAAAAGAGGTTGTATGACCTCATTTGGAGATCATCTTTTGGTGCATTTACACTTATACTTGGTTTGTTGGGCTGGTTGCTCAATACCATTCCACTTGAGGACGAAAACCCTCTTGTGTGGCATCCAAGGAGGACGAAAACCTTCCTTGTGGCTTGGTGGAGAACGAAAAATCTCCATTTTGGTGAATTGAAGATCTCTATTGAAGACTCTTTTGCATATTTGGATCAAGAAGAAGACCTACAAGGACTTTTATATATTTTTGGAGCCCTCTCCTAAGGGAGCAACTAGGGTAGAGGTCATTCTAAGTGCCTTCTAGGGCACAACACTCATTCATTTATTGATATTCAAATTTGATATAATTTATAAGGTTGGAATCACTCTTATTTGGGCATTGTTGGGGTTTGGAAACCCTCATTTTGATTATTTCTCTTCGTTGTACTTCTGCTATTAATAACTAATTTTCTAGCTGAGTATTTGCTTGATTTTCATGATGGAAATTGTTCTAAGGTGTTCTTAAAAGGTCTATAAGTATTGTGGATGAATTGCAGGGTGATATTTGGGTGAAATCTTGTGTTTTTCAGATTGTTATAAAAATCATATCGTTGTTTTGTATTGATTTAATTTTCAAATTTTTGGTCCAAAATTAGATTTAAATCAAATTGGGGTTTGTGTTAAAACCCTTATTTTCGCCACCCTAGAAAGGGACATTACAATATACCATTTTGGCATACATTGAGTTGTTCTTGTGGGTGGTGGACCTTTTTGATAATCACCATAATTAATATCATTATTAGAGCTTTGGTCACCTTATATTTTTACAACACAACTGATCTATTCATCAAGTGAGCTTATGGAAGGTGGATCTAACTCACTCTTCTCATGAAACTCAACATCCTTGCTTTGATATAGATTTTTTTGGTTTTTGGATCCATGAGTCTATAACCCAATGTCTCTTCACTATACCCTAAGAAGTATTTTTCATATTTCATATCCAATTTTGTTCTCTTCTTTTTGGGAATGTGCATGCTTTCCTTACATCCAAAAACACGAAGATGAGCTATAGATGGTTTGTGCCCTCGACCATGCTTCTTGTGGAGTCACTCCATCATCACTCCATCAAGAGTTGTAGCGGGAACTTTGTTCAACGGATAAATTGTTGTTTTTACTACTTCTACCCAATATGTTTTCTCCAAACCTAAATCGTCAATCATACAACACACCATTTCCATGATAGTGTGATTCCGCCTTTTGCAACACCATTTTTTGTGGGGTATGGGGCGGAGTCAATTGTGAAAAATACCACCTTCATACAAAAATGTTGAGAATTCATTATTGGTGTATTCCTTTGCTCAATAATATGAGCGGAGAGTTATGATTTTATGATCAATTTTAGTTTCCACATGCACTTTGAACTCGCTTAAAAGTCTAGAAGACTTGGTCTTTGGTTCTAAGACAATATACCCACATTTTGCGCAAGTAATCATAAAAATAACATGAAATATTGAAATCCAACATGACTAGGTCACATTTGTCCACAAAGATCGGCGTGCACCAAATATAATTTTTTAGAAGCTCGAAAAGTACTCTTATGAAATGATGCTCGATGTTATTTTCTTGCTAGACAATTGAGGCATTTATCTAAATTTGTCTTCGTAAGAGGAAATCCTCTCACCCTATTTTAGTGACAGAGTGCAAGTAGGAATACAAAACTCACATGCCCATATTGTTTGTGCCATAACTGTGTTGAGTCTAAATCCTTTGCAAGAAGTGCCTAATTGTTCCTTGGAACAAAATCAAGTTGTACCATTTTCCTAACGCTAGATGCTCGTGCAATAATTTTTAAGCTCTTGGTGTTATTTATGATAATACACATCTTTTTACCGCCTTTGCTATCAAAATAAATCTTCAAAGTTGTGCTCCAGCTGATTGACAAAGAGAAAATCCTTGGTGAGTCCCGATACATAGGATATATGTGATTTTACAATCATGTGTTCCAAGAGGTAACGAGATGTTGCACAATACCTCATTGGACACTACAGAACATGATTTTTGTTGGGTGCATTTTTCACACTAAAGAACCAATATTTTCATCCATTCCGGGTTGCACCCTAGTCAACATACTGATAGAACTCTGTGAAGTTGATTCCTCGTGTAATTGGGAAGCATACAAGAAGTCCTTATTTGAGGGTTTATCTTCCTCATCAACAATGTTGCCTTATTGTTGTGGTTTATTTTTCTTCCAATTTCCTAATTTTGTCCCCGAAACATGTTCTAACCTTGTGATGACTATTGATCATTGAGCTTCTTTCCATTGGATGATCCATGCTGAATCCATTATACCAACAATTTTTCAATTCATGGCCTTATTTACCACAAATGAGACATTGTTTCTATTGTTTGTTCCCTGTTGATACTACTAAATAATTTGTATCGGGGTTGTTTAAAAGACTTCATTGGTCTTTTCCATTTCGATGTGAAGAAAAATCATGCTCCTCTTATTCTTTTGATGTGAGAATGGACTCTTCTTGTTGCAACAAGTTCACCAACTTCTCAAAGGTCGGTGTTTGTCCCGTAACATTCAAAGTGGTCATAAAGATCCTATAGGAGGGGGCAATGCTCTCAAGATGATGGGTACAAGAGAGTCATTTATCACTTCCACTTCCAATGCTTGGAGTGATGCCCTCAAAGTTGTACCACATCTTAAAAAACTTTAATTGTTTCATCGCTTTTCAATTTGAGACAATGCAACTGACTTTAGAGGTGGATGATTATATTCGATTCTTTGTGTCATAAACTGTGTTCAACTTATCCCATGCTTCTTTCACTATTTTAGCATCACGAATGTGGGGTTGCACCTCATTTGAAACTCCAAACAATATGATCAACTTTGCCTTTTGATTGACTTTGTCAAATTTCCGTTGTGAAACAACATTATGGTCAAGATGAATGAAGGAGCCATCAAATACATTCCATATGTATTCAAATTCAAGTTCACTATGATCTTTGTTATCCATGCAACATAATTATGTCCTCTTAGGAGTTGTGAATTTGGGAAAAAGAATTTCATAGCATTTACAACCATTCTTGCAAAATGCGGGAGATGGATGGGTTCCTAATCACTCCAAACATGTCGCCCTTTCTATAAACCGCTAGTTTCATATACTTCACTTCCCGGTATATGTGCCCTTCTAATATACCCGTAAGTATGTGGAAGAATCTCATCTCATCGATATACCTAATGGTACATGATAGAGACATTAACACATGTGAGAGTAGAGTAGTATGTGTTACTTAAACAATATGTGAAAGAGATACATTTTATCTTGACCCTTGCTTAGAAAGATATCCTTGTATGTGGGCATAACTTCCCTATATACTTGGATTTTCTAATTGTCGAGATTCATGTCTTGTAATAGTGGCACATATGTAATGAAGGGAATCATTTGTGAACAAAATTTATGGTCATTATTTATTTTTGATGATTTCTAGGGATGATGTCACATATGTCATTGTTGTAGCTATATTAGATAATGGATGTAGTAGTTCAAATGCAACAACATTACTCATAAATGGGAACTAGAGGCACGGCAAATATTAAATGTTGTGAATATGTAAATACATAGATTTGTAAATGCCAATTTTCTATGATCTGTTTGTTTTACGCTCATAAATCTCATTAAAAACATAAAAATATATATTTTATGATGAGTTAAAGTATACAAATTTATACATGGTTTTGAAAAAGAATTTAAAAATGTGGCAAAATTTTAGATACTGGGCATGCACGATTTGCAAGATATTAATTAATTGAGGTTTAAGGGCCTTTTTTGTTGGGTAAAAATTAAATTTTTAGACTACAATTTGTATCTCAAAAACTATAAGGCTGTACAAAAATTTTCACATGGGGATTTTTAGGCCGTGATTTTGGTAAGGCTCGGAAAACTTTATGTCCGAATTCCTTTTGGTTTGTCCAATACAGAATTAACTGCAACTTTCAGGGAAGAAGATAGAAACATTAAAAACATGAATTATATGAGGTATTTTCAAAAATCTTTATTGTATGGGAGAGAATAGCTAAAGAGACATTGTGGCCAAGTTTCAGCTCTTAAGTCGTCCTCGTTTGGTCAGTTACGCAATTAATTTCATTTAAGCTTTTTGTATGCAAATTTTTAAATTTTTCTTCTTCTGAAATTTGTATTTTATTGAACTTTAAAAATATTAAAATTGAAATTGGAGTTTTCCTAGCTTTGTAGAAAGTACTTAAAACCCAGGCTTAAATGCTAAAATGAAAAATAAGCCAATAGTGAGCCCCTTGTGCCAAATGTTTTGGAAGAGCTATGACGTTCGTCTTAGGCAATCCTTTTTCTTTTGTTTTGTTCGCTGGGTGCTTTCACTCCAAAGAAAACTTAGTTTCCAATTAACAACTCTCTAACAAATATGCAAACAAATCTATTTTGTTGCCACACTTTCCACCTTGCTTCAATGCTTGAAAGTTTCTGATAGAAAACAAAGGAAATGAACAAAGAAAGAATATTTTTGTGTCGGTAATGGAGCTTGCACATGGAATCTATGGAGTACCTAGGATTCTCTTTGTTCCCTCATTTTCTTCTCTCTTTTCCATCGATATTCTTGTTCACATTCTTCCTCATAGGTAAAAGAGATTCTTGTTGTGATATCAAATGATAGATCATAACTAATACAATAATAATTATTATTGTATTGATATGAAAATTATTTTGATCAATATAATCAAATGAGAAATATACAATACTTATAGGTATTGTACAACAAAACTAAAATAACAAAATAAATATACGGGTTGAACAAACTCAATTATGATCTAAGAAATGAGATACTAGTTATAGATATCTCAACAACATTATTAAATAGAATATTTACCAACCTAAGTAGATACTAACTATGTTACAATTAACTTTCATCCCATTAAGTAAACCTAACAAGAACATTGTAACAACTGTGGATAATCTATGCGAGATATGAGTATTATTAGTTTGATGATGTGTTTTTTTCTTTACTTGCATATGTTTGTGTTGTTTTCGTGGAATGAATGTTTATCATGTAAGCTTACTTTTAATGGTTATGGACTTTACTTATGAATAAAATAGATCTAGTTTTATATATATTCAAACTAATTAGAACTTGCATAATGGTGTTATCCCAACAACCTAACCTAATAAGCACTAGGTAATCTCCTCTTTTGCTGGGGTGAGCACTTGGGAGATAACCTCAAGTGAAATGCGGGGTAGCGCTTGGGACATGCACATCTAAGTTAGGAGAGAAACAATAAAAACCCCAACCTTTCATTCTCTTGTTGAGACCCGGCTAAATTGTGGTGATGGATTTATATGAGATTTTGGAAAGGATCTCATTGTAGTGGGTGGAGGAATGCTTTGAAGGGCAAGAGATTGAATTTGTGATGAAACATATGAGTCATTGGAAGAGAGCCCTAAAAATGGGTGGAAGATGAAATATATGACAAACTATCAAATATTTTTTTATGAGCTCCTTGAGTACTTATATGTATCAATAACATCCTACAAACTTGAAAGACTTTAGAATTTAGAAGAAAAGTATCCTCGGGAGGTAGAGTGCATTGGCGATTCTGACACTCAAGAAATTTGGACGCGTGTAATGAATGTTTGGTGGAGAGGCACATTAGGGAGCTACTTGTTAAAATTTGTGGTTTTGAATTACTTGTGCCTAGAGGAGGAAGAGTACCGGTTTATGCGTGAGTCATAATGCACATATGTTTGCTCCATTGCATTGAGAATTAAGATACTAATGGTAGATTGAGGAATAAAAATCGAACAATAAAAGTAAGATCAATATAGCATAATTTTACCCTACAAATTTAATTAATATTTGAAGTGCAAACTTTACTTAATAAGTCAAAAGATATTCATGTTTAGGTCTAAAGACATGAATTAACAATTAAGAAATAATTCACAACTCAAAAACTTTGTAAATATCCAAAAGTGCCCTCTTTGTATTTAATTCAATTCCAGATTCTTTTTACAATGAATTTTCACAAATTTATAGAGTAATGGATTTCTCCACATTCTTTGCATGTTTTAGAACTCTCAAAATAGCCAATCTAATCTAAAACAAAAGTAGAAAAACTTAAAAAACAAACTAAAGCTTGAAAAAGCTAAATATGGGAACATGCTCCCATTTTACAATGATTTTGTCAAAACAAACCGGTTTCCCCAAAATAGAGCTTCGGATTAAAACTAAGTTTAATCTTTGGTTTGACTGATTTGGCTCAACATGGTGGTCAAAAATCTCAACATGGTGGTCACTACATGATCAACTAAAACTGGAAAACCACCTCCCTCTATTTTTGGATGCATGATTATTAAATTAATTAAACAAACTAAAAACAACTTAATTAAACTCCTATTAGATTATTTAACTAATTTAATTCCAAAATAGCTCTAATTTTTTTTTTTGATGAAATAGTCTATATTACTTTATAAAATATTACAGCCTATCCACAAAAAATATGGGTGGTAAAGGGCACACCCCACGAACAAACTAGTCGTGACGGCTAGGAGACTAAAGTATCAAGCCCAAGGGGCAACAACAAACTTAACAAAGGAAAAAAACTAGGCCACCGCAACAAACATAGAGGCAGGGGGTGGTGGAGGCCCTTTATCCTCCAAGTTACTACCAGGAAGATTGTTGTCATCCGGAAGGGGCGGCCAGCCTAAAGCAACTTCTTCATCTTTGTCTTCATGTTGGTTAGGAGAAATAGCAAGAGCCAACTTGGGGACTTTGCCAGAATCCCACCCATCCCTCTGCACAAGAGGTGAGGAGTGGTGGTGGGAACCCCAGCCACTGTGCTACGCAGAACGGTGAGGGACCCCAACCACCGTGATTGTCAGGGCTACGCTATTACTTGGGTTGCCGCCTGGGAGAGCGATGACGATGAGCTTGGTCTACCGACCGGCCACGGCCACGATGCCCTCTTGAACGAACACTCCCAAAAGGGGAGGTAGGGGGTTCCCGTGCCACAATGCAAGGAGCGTTGGCCCAATGATCCAGAAGGGTCTGAAGGTGCCGCACCTCCAGCTCCACCTTGCGGGCTTGGTCCTGGATCTGTAAGAACACATTCGAGATAAGCATGGCCTTATCATAATGCGAAAGAATACAAGAAACTACGGAATTAGCAAAAACAACAGAATTGTGTTCTTTCCATATATAAAAAAGGATCTCCACTCTGAAAGTATGCCACACTTGCGCAAAAGCATGGGGAATGGAAATAGAATCCCCCAACAAAGCATGTTGCCAATGAAATTGAGCTGGTCTAAACGACCGAAAGAAATCATGGATCCAAGCCCAAATAGCTTGAGATTTTGGGCAGTTCCAGAACAAATGTATGAGCGTCTCAATGTGCCCACAAAAAGGGCATAGCCAAGGAGCAATCCCGTAATGAGCTAATCTGCGCCCAAGAGGGAGGCCTTGATAAAGTAGACACCAAGCAAAACAAGCTAACTTGGGCTGAATGATGGCTTTCCAAATGGTATGAAATCTAGCTTCCCAGGATGACCATCCAGAATTGATGGACCATCTAGAGTTAAGCAAGGCCACCATCGGCTGGCACTGGGGTGAGTAGAGCATAACCTTTGCATGGGGAGTAATTTAAAAAGGGGTATTTGGAAACCATTTCCAATCCTTCCACCAAGGCCTGAGAGAGATGACACCAACTTTGTGAAGCATCTCAATAGGAATGGAATCAAGAACTTCTTGATAAGACTCTTTGTCATGAGGCAATCTGAAACTTGGCTTTAGCTTGAGGCCAAGTGAGAAGTAATCTGGTCTGCCTGCAAAAGATGTCTTTAAGAGTGCGCAAGCCTCGACGATACAACTTAAGAGCATGAACCCAGGGCACTTGGGCAAGCGACACATCATGAAAATTGATGAGAGGAGACCACCAAATGTTGTGGTCATTAATGGATAGCCCATTTATGAATCCATCCCCTTCTAGATTAAAAGGGTTTGAGTAACTCCCAAGCTTTCCATATGCTTTTGACAACAAAGGTGCCCACAACCTTAACCGGGCTTTGATAATGAGCAGACTATGAAAATCCAACCCTTGCCAAGTTTTATGCCCCCAAGGAGCCTTGACAAATATAGTTGCGAATCAACACTTTCCAAGCTTTGTTGCTAGTGCAGGCCCAAATGATCCACTTGGCTGCAAGAGCAGACCCCAGCGGCCAATGTTAGTCAGACCAAGACCTCCAGAATCCCTAGGGAGACAACAATACTCCTAGGCAACTCTGTGAAAGCCTTTTCCAAGCTCCGAGCTAGCCCAAAGGAAATCTCTGAGGAGTTTCTCCAATTTCTTGTAAGAGGCTTTAGCCGGCACCCAACACAAAGAATAATAAACATGTGTGGCTGCCAATATCTTGGAGCAAATATGAAATTTTCCTGCAAGTGAAAGGGGTTTAGTAATCTAGTACTCCAACTTGCGGGAAACCCTGTCAATAACATATTGCCAAAGTTGACTGGGAGAAGCATCAAAAGCAAAGGGAATGCCCAGAAATTTAAAAATTTCTCCATGCTAGATATACTTCCAGTCAAAATGATTCAGCCAACTAGGTTTAGGGAGAAAAGATTGCTTGAAGCACTGGGTCTTTCTCCATTGGATACTGGAACCTGAAGCTAAACAATACGTGTCCAAACATTGCATGGCATTGTTGATATTTTCTTCCTCCTCTAAGAGCGTGAGGAAGGAGTCATCTGCAAAATGCCCATTGACAAGCTGAAGGGGAGTCATAGAAGGGAGTTGAATACCCCTCACAAGCCCTTGATCATGAGCATGGGCAAGGAGGAACCCAAAACCTTCAAAGTTAGCACATAAAGAGCAGTGCTAAAGGATAACCTTGTCTGATAGAACGAAAAATCCCAAACTGCTCGGGAAGTATGACCATTAACAGATAAAGAGGCCGTGGCATCTGTAAAAAGCATTTTGACAAAGGCGATGAAAACCGAACCGAAGCCCAACGCTTCAAGCATCGCAAGAATGAAATGCCATTCAATCTTGTCATAGGATTTTTCAAAGTCAATTTTGACAAAAATGGTCATTGCTTTTAGAGGTTCTTACCCACTCCATACCTTCCCAGACAACCAAAATATTATCTAGAATGTTCCTGTTTTGTATGAAACAAGTTTGCTCAAGATTGATGATAATGGGAAAAATGGGCCGAAGTCGAAGAGTTAAAGCCTTAGCTATGATCTTTTATGAAACATTGAGCAAGGTAATTAGCCTCCAATTGCAGATGAGCTCGGGTCTCCTGCTTTAGGGATGAAATTTATGTGACCCCGATTAATAAGGGCACCGAGGGACCCTGAGTGGAGAGCCTCAAGGTAGACTTGTAGTAGATCCCGACCAACCATGTCCCAAAGGGCTTTGTAAAACTCACAAGGGAAGCCATCCATTCCAGGAGCTTTATCATTGGCCATAAGGGAAACAACTTCATATAAGTCCTCTAGAGTAAGAAATCTGTCACAGATAACTCTGTGAGCAGGTGAAAGCTTGCAAGGAACTACCGAGAGGCATTCAACGAGTGCAGATTTTTACTCAGGAGACTCATCCTGTACTTTGAAAACCTGAACATAGTGCCTAACAAAGGCTTGGACCATCTGAGGAGTGTCTGAAATCTGAACACCAGCATCAACAATAGTAGAATTTTGCTGGTTCATGTGCTTAGCTTTGAGTCGTGTTGGTCGTCAAATAGGACTTTACGAAGAGCAACAGTCAGGGGACAAGAAGTCCCTCCTCTTTAATGGGAGAGGTTCCCTTATTCAGAAACGAACCTATTTACAAATATACAAAACATGATTTTCTGGTTAAACTTGGATATTATGAAAGTGTTTTCTATAAAGATCATCAATTACAAAAGGACTGAGGAATGAGAGTATGAGAATGAGCAGAAAGGCAACATGCAGAATTATAGATAACAGAGTAATTCTTTATGTATGCGAAGTTACAGTGAATTGAAACAAGATCATTTGTATCATATAAATAAGATGGAATTTAAAGACACAAAGTTCTACAGGTTCATTAATCAAGGACACAAAGTTCCTTCTTGGTTATACAAGATCACCATGCTTGCAACGTTGGAGAGTATGCAATCAGCAAGACTAACAAACTAGAGACAAATGATCTTCACAAAAATTAAATGAAAGCTTAGGGATAACAGAGATCAGATAGACAAAGAATGGAAAGCCCTTCTGTATTGATTTCTTTATGATCTATTTACACTTTCAGAAAATAAACCAAGTTCTTCCTCCTTTCAAAATGGCGTGGAAAGGCCATTATATAGCTTACAAATCAGTTACTCTTTGTAACTACTTCTTTTAACTAAAGATTAGTTAAGGATTGCCAATCGCAATACCTCAACTAATTACAATGAATTCGAGAAAAAGAATTAGAAAGGAAGAGAAGAAAACGGAGAAGAAGACAGGTGGTTAAGACTGGGAGGGACCCACTGACTTCAAAATTCACTGCCTGAATCTCTTCAATGCCTCGGCTATGTCTCTGCCACGGGGACTGACGTGTTGGCTATAGACTGAGACCAAAATCCGAGGCACTTCTCCATTTCCTTATCAAACTCGACATGAGTATGATAGTCTTTATTTGCTTCTTCAATGGCAGATTGAAGAGAGCAGATCTCCTTCATTTTCTCCTTAGAAATGGAGCTTTCCTTGAATAGATTATCTTTGATAAAAGCTCTGAATTGAGCTTTGATTTCTTGCAGGGAAAGAGGCACACCAGAAGTTTCATCCTGAAGATGACAGTGTATATCCTTGAAAGCAGATACAACCAATGTCTTGAAAGCCTCACCCTTCTGCCAGCTTATTCTTCAGCTCTCCCAAAGCCTCCTCCAAGACTTTGATCTTCCACTCCACGCTGTAAACCCAGGACTTTGACAGATTATCCTTTGCATCATCAAAAACCTTATTTGCCAATAAAATGTTCTCATCTGTCTGTCCCATGAGACGGAGGTCTACTATGCAACTGCTCCAGAGTTTGAGCTCTTTATCTATGACCCCGATAGTGGAGGAGAACTTCTGTTGCAAATTGTTCACCTTTCCGTGGAGTTTGAAAGCTTCATCGATGAAGTTCAATCCTGCAACAAGCATATCTTCCACCATGGCCTCCATAGCTCTGCCATAGATAGAATACTTGTGCATATCTTTGATACTCTGTACTTCATCTTGGCTCAAAATTACAGGTGGTGGAAGAGTAGTCAATGGGGTAGGGTCCAAAACTTTGTCCTTAGACAAAAGAGATTTGATGAAACCTGTGAGAATCTGGGCTTGTTCCTCCAACTGTTCAATAGTTTGCTGCCCTTTCTCTACCCTCCCAATGACTCTTGTGACCGTTTCCTAGAGGTTGTGGATCTCACCTTCAGGAGTAGACTCTCCCATTGGAATTCTTGAGAGTTCTAAGTCAGATGCCTGCAAGTCCTGCTCTGATTTGTCCACTGTAGGCTTAGCAATCTCCAGGAATTGCTGACCTTGAGCATCAGACACGATCCTGGAGGTGGTTTTGGCTTTCTTGGCACGAGAAGGAGTAGTGCCCAACATGGCTGCCACAACATCAAAATTTGGCCCTGAGCTCCGAGAGGAAGATTTCCTCTTTCTACTGTCAACAAAAGGTTGAACCCACGCAAAAGAGGAAGAGGAAGCAGCAGGAGGGGCAAGAGGACCAAGAGACATAGAGCTCATGACGCTCAAGGTTTGCACGGCTGTGGTCTCAAGTTGAGATGTGAGTGGGGCGCTGGAGACAATTGCTGCAGAAGAATCAATAGCACTTGGAAGTTCAGTGCTCTGGACTTCCTTATCTCTATCCATTGGATCTTCAGGAGCATTTACAGGGGTTGGCATTTCACTCTCTTCACTTTCACTGAGAACAATGATGTTCTCTGGTCCCAAAGGCACTTCTACCTGCTTTCTTTGAGGATCTTTTTCCACAGGCTCCTTCTTAACCTCTTTGAGTTTCTTCTGGTACACTTGAGTGGATGAAGAAGGAGTGGAAGCTGCAGGTCCTTGCGTTGATGAGGCAGGAGGGGTTTGCACAGGTGTGTCTGATATGGGAGTCGATGCTTCCCTCCTTGGTGTTGAAACATCCTTAGAAGAGGATTCTCCTGAGTGCCTTCTGAGCTCTCAAACTTTCCTGTCAAACCAGACCTTAGTCCTGATTAAGACTGGAGCAAGGATCTCGGCCAGATCATCTTTCTCTTTCCTGTTCCAATCCAAGTCCTCCAAGGGAGTGTGCTTAACCACATTGTCATACTCATATGAGTATAGATCAGAATTGTCATCCTGGAGTCCTTCAGGAACTTGGTACAAGCCAAGTTCTTGAATCAATTGCAGAGAGAACCTGCCATAGTGCCTCCTTCTAGCTTCAAAATCATCCGCACAGTCAGCCCAATAGTCCTCTGTATCTGCCCTATGATGATAGATTATCTTGATGTTCTGCTCAATGAACTTCTTCAAGTCGAAGCAAGTTCTTGGCTTAAAGAAATGAACGGTGATAGGAACCAGGGCTCTTTCTATGTTCTGTGCGTCCAGGGCTGTTTTACAAGTGTAATTTCCCAAAGAGATGGGAAAGTGCAAACCAGAAATCTTCTTGTCTCTGCAGGTTCTGTAATTTATCTAACTGCCTGCATACTTCTATCAAGGCCATCTTATCACTGCAGAACATGGGAAGCCTCAAAGGGGTGCTCTCATAGCCAGCAAGCCTGATATAAGAGAATTTTCTGAATTGGATAAAATAAGCACCGTAGTGCGATATCAGATTCATGGCTTCATCAGAAAACCTTCTAGCAGTGTCACCCTCAAGCAGCCTGACCACGTACATGGTGAAAGCATCATTTACCCTTCTGAAATTGCGATTGCTGGTCTCTAGGGTGAACTGCAGGGCGATGGCGTATACAGGATCATCCTTGTGGGCATCAATGTAAGAAAAACCAAACCATTGCCTTGATGCCGCCAGAGTATACATCAGGTATGAAGTCATGTAGAACTTCTTCATTTGCTTGTACATTGGACAGCTGCTCCGCCAAATTCATGCTGATGATTTCCGCCCAGTTGATATTTTGAGTTCCCTCGCACACCATGCTGATGAGCGGGCACATCCAGAAATGGAATTCGTTAGTAGAAGGTAAGCCCATAACCCGAGCCAGTAGGATTATGAAATCTGACAACTCTTCATTGAAATCTACTCGGAAGAGAGTCTTGGATAGACGAGACGCTCCCTTCTTAGGGTTTTTAAGCCATGACTTTGCCACCCGCGCCTTGAATTTGTCGCTGTCTTGATTGAACAGGGCCTGTGCTTGATCCTGGGAAACAACTATGGCATTATCCATTTCTGGAATCCTCAGTGCAGTGCTAATGGTGGCAGCATCCAGCTTGGCGATGAGTTCCCCGTGTACATTGGTTAATTCGCTCGAATCAGGGTCGAAGTGAGCTCCGCATGAAAGCACTGTATCAGCACATTGCACCGAGATTAGGAAACCTCCAACGAAAAGCCAAACCGCTGTCGTGAATCATCTGTGCCATTGGTGTAGGGTTTGCATCTGCCATCCTTGCCCAAAAATCACCGAAGTCAAGATGACGAGCTTCACTGTCCCCAATATTGGGAACGACAGATTCTAGTGGCGAGATTTGTTCCTGTCCCTGAAATTTGATCTTCATATTGATAGTAACTCGGAGGACAGAGACGCAAACTAGACTCGGGAAGGAATTACAGAGGAAGGGATACACGCGCAGGTTTTTAGATTGCAAGGGTTCGAGCAAAGGATAGCATGGAAGCAATGTGAAAAATGCAAAGGGGGTATGCTCGTTATATAGCCGATTAGGAGAGAGAAAGATAATGAATGCGCATTTAATACATACCTACCAATTTGAATAAGCATGATATTCGGGTAGAGCGGGAAAAATAAGCACGAATGGCACTTGGTTCATTTGGGACATGTGAGACGCGAATGCGCGAAACACGCGGCTCGGCCGATCAGGGCGAAGTGAGGAAAAGATGCACAAATTCCTTTTGGGACATGCGGGACAAAAGTGCGTGAAACACGCGACTCGGCCGAATCGGGTGAAAAGGTGACAATGGGTCCGGAAGAGTTTGGGACATTTGGGGCCGCAAGTGCACGGGCACGCGTGTTCGGGCGAATTGGCTGAAAATGGAACAACTTGTACAATTTGACTTGGGACATTTGGGACGCGAAAGTGCGAAGTATGCGGTTTGGGTGAACCGGCCGAAAATGGAACAACTTGCACAATGAACTTTGGGACATTTGGGACAAAAAGTTCCGACGGGCCCGAAAAAGACAAACTTTGGGGAAATCGGCCGATCGGGAACAGAGTGCACTTTTGAACTTGGGACACGCGGGACAAAAATGTCCGACAGGCCCGAAAAACACACAAAATGACCCAAAAACGCAGATTTTCTCAATTCCACGACTTTTAACATTTTCAGTACAATAGAGAAGACACTTAAACTCAAAATTTTGAAAATTCACTTTCTTAAGAGCAGGGAATTTCGAGTGGACAACAAGCCACTACTAAAACTCTTTGGTGTTACGGTCTCCAATTTTAAGCCAGTGTAGCCGAGCCTTAATCTGAGCACCCCAAGTTGTGTAGTCATCAGCAATGCGGATTTTTTGCCGTAATTTTGCAACTTGGAGTTGTAGAGCCACATTGAAAGGAGCCTGTTCGAGCACCACCGTCGAGTGACTCAGCTTGGTGGAGGTGGTGGAATAGGCCCGCCACCATAATTTAGCGAGCTGAACACCATACATCCGGAGGAATTTAGTGAGCCGAATTATAGCGTCTTTCCACCAACTTATCCAACCCACCTTACCAAGAGGGCGAGGTGCAAGGTTCCAAATTTGGCGGATGTGTGCCAAAGTTGGGTCATGATGCAGTAAAGCAGTATTTAAATAAAACTACATCTTTTTAATTTTTGGCAGTTGAAAAGTCCATTCAATACGAATCGAATCGAAATGTGGTCAAGGAACAACGACCGGAAAAAGCTTCCACCGATGAGAGTAACAACTGGCAAATTTAAAGAAAGGTTGTAAAGAGATCATGGCATGATCTAGCCTTTTAAAACCAGATCTTGGCCGTTTCTAAGATTAGACCAAGTGTACCATGGCAGTGCGCTGGTGTGACATGAATAATTAGGGTCATAAAACCCAAATTTATTACGCATGTAAAACCAAGCTTCCTTTTGCCCTTGGCCATCTCATGGGTAGAAGGCCCATTTTGTCATTGGGATGCTCAACCATATTAAAATCCCCATTGATTAACCAGTGTGCATTTGGAAGGTCGTCAACCACCCACCGCCAAAGTGACGTCCTTTCTGACACGTCATTAGGCACATAAACATTAATAATCCCAAAGGAGATATTTTCAATATTGAATAACACCTAGAGAATATGGTTGTCAGGGTCACATCCATGATTGATGTAATGCGGCCGCCACTTCAGAGAAATAAAGCCGGTTGCATGGTTGCTAGGGATAGCTAAACTGTCAGGCCAAATAGTCTTGGCGACAGAATCAAGTAAAAAACCTATAACTTTGATTTCCTGTAAACACAAAATATCCATATTCGGAAGCTTTTCCTAAAATATCGCACTATGTATTTGCGAGTGGAGTCTGTGAGACCCCAAACATTCCATGAGTAGCAATTCATGAGGAAACATTGTCCAGATGCATTTATGAGTCTAGCTCACTCAAACCATCAAGGGCCCCAAAACTGTTATGCAAAAACCGTTGTTGGTTAACTGAAGAAATCAGACAGTTGAGTAGCCCGCCAGCTGTTAGGGCTATACTCCCCCTCCTCACGCTCGCGAGGAGGGCTGTGAGAACACCAAACCGCCTTGCTTTCGTGGAGAAACCACTTTGTTAGAAACAAGTAATGGTTGAAGACCACCCTCATTCTGTAAAAGAGCAGGTTGAGTGTTTGAGGCCAAAGGAGCCAATTTGCTTGAAGAACCAACCATACTGCTAGCCATTACCTTCGTATGAACCAGAGGCAACTTGGTATCCGAAGGTTGCTTTGCAACTGAGTTGGAGGCATTTGGAATTTCCTTTCCGGCTTGAACAATTAGAACCAGGTTGCAAAGGCCCGACATGAGTGGTTTTATTCTTGTTGGTTTTTCGGCCACCTTTGTGTGCCACCCTTCTCTTCGAGTTGAGGTGAGGATCACCCAGGAGGTTTTGAAGCGGCTCGGCGAGCAACCAACAAGGGATAGTCCCGAATTTTATGCTTAGAAGATTGACAATGGAAACAAGTATTCGGAAGATTGATGTATACCACCTTCTGAGCGAAATACACATCACCAACTTGGATGGAAATGGACTCTTTCAAGTCCTTTGAAAGATCCAGTTCTATGCAAACCCTCTTCTGCAGACGAGTTGCAAAAACCTGTTAGGCTCTGTGTAGATAACACGGGCCGAGGGTGGCAACAATATGCTCTAAAAAATGTGAACAAGGCATAGGAAGCACTGGGAATTCAACCCAAACAGGGACCTGAAGAGCTATCTGGTTAGAGACTACAAAGTCCTTGGTCCAGGGAGACAAAACCAGCAGGGAGCTTCTTACATACCAGGTTTGCTTTGCTTATGCAAGATAAGGGAAGCATGACTAGGATCAGCAAAACGAAGGCAAAAAAAACCATGGGTTAGGTTCTGGATAGAATCCAGTTTAATACCATGCGCCGTCCAAGCAGTTTGGACCCATGATTTAAGCATACTTTTAGAGGGAGTCCTTCCAACAAAATACCCTATTAAGCATAATTGTTCTAGCCATTTACAGGTGGAATCAAATTCTGAAAGCGGTAAAACAATATCAGGGGAAGTATCATTACCTCGTGGAATACTTTTGACACAAACTTGCGAGGGCATTTCCCCGGAGCCATTTTTCGCAAAATCGCCGCTCTCTGTCACAGTTGAAATAACTGGACTAGAGTCGAGCGAAGTCATATTTAAAGCCACCAAGCGGCTAGGCTCTAGAAAAGAGACTGAATAAATGCATTAATGGCAACAAATCTCTCACTGTAGATAAACTCTATGTTATCGACATGCGGAACCCTAAACACGCCGCCCGAACCCTAAGAGTGCTCTCCCATCAATCCGTCTTCTCTTACCCACTAAGAATTTTCAATATTAACCTTACCATAGCTCTAATTTTAGCTTCTCTAATTCAACATTTTTTTAGTTTTGGGCTTCCTTGTGTCATTATTTTAGATTTAGTATATCTTTTAAATAGTCTTAATCCAAATTTAGTAGCTTTAAAATTTATTATTAACTTGGATTTTAATTTTAAAATTTGATTTTTCCATGTTTATCACCATGTGCTTTTGACCCTTAACTTGATTGTCTCTGTAACTTACCCAACCTCCCCAATGTATTCCACGTTGCCTTAATCAACCTCTCCCCACTTTCATACTTTATAAATTTGGTGGACTTTTTCATTGCAACTTTCTAAGACATGTGTTTACCAACCGAGGCTATTCTTCGTATAGAATGCACCACATACATAAAACTACCCTTAAAAACACCATAGAGACACACATGCCCATGCATGGGTGGGACCCACACATTAACAATCAAATCATAGGTTTCTTATTTTTTGAATATATCTGATTATAATTAGATCGTTGCATGTGTCAGGGGCTAGGCAAGTTGGTAGGAATGTGTGATAATAATAGGTAGGTTGCGGGTTTAAATCGCTCTAGTCGTCTGTCTACTGTTGAAAAAGACAGGTGTGTTTTTATAGCTCACCGTGTTTACCATGGGATTCTACTTTTCCTACAAAGCATCCTCGTCATGATGACAAGTGGACACTCGCCGTGTTTACCATGGAATTCTCCTTTCCCTACAAAGCACATTGTGAAACACATCACCGTGGTGACAAGTGGACATCATGAGTGTCATTTCCTTCCACATCTATTTTATTTTTTTAATCTTAAATTCTGTGAAAGCATTTACGTCACGATTTGTGACATGCTTAATTTATTGGCGTAACTACATCTTTAAAATCTTTTTGGCTCTAAGGCCTACGTACCTGTTTCCACGGATCACCGACACTTGGAGAACATCCGCTTAACCTCTCTTTCAAACTTTGACATCATCCACCAATTTCCAACACTCGTCTTGCATCGGGCTTACCACATGGCAAGGCTTTAAAATCTGAGTATTCCATATTGTTTGGCCATTGATAGCCAACATGCGGTGAGGATCAATATAGCCGCTCCACGCAAAGCTTAAAGTATTTGGGTTTTCCTGTAGCGATGGTCAACATGTGGACTAAATCAATGACTCCTCATATTTCCACAAAGTTTTCCAATGATTTTTAGTTTATTTTTTTGATGAAAAAGGATCTTATATTATATTACTTCAATAAGATACAAGATAGCTTTTAACAAAAAGCGGGTAATATGATAGCACGTCCCAATACCACAAACAAACTAGGCCAAGCTTAAATCTTGACATCTTGTTTTTAGTGTAAATCTTTAGTTAGAGCTTTGAGATCCAACTATTTTCAAATATCTTCCTTGTTTTATCCCGCACAATATAAACACCAAAATATACCATGAAAGACTTTGTTTGCAATAAAAATAAAAGTTCTAACTCAAAATAAGTGCTAAAATTTAACTTTGAAAATATTACAATTATAAAATCAAGTTAAACTTTGTTCTTTTAATGAGTTAACTCGAGAATGTAGTGAACGTAACTCTTCTTCATCACTTTAGGAGGCTCAATACTTATTTTTTAAATTTCTAGAATAGAGTGGGCTCCATTTTCATGTCAAAGGGAATGGGGTGTGTGTTGGTCACACCACACCCCAGGTCTAAATAAAAACTCCATGTACATTTAAAATCTTTATTTCACGAATTACCCTGATAACATATTACATACTCAAATGTCGCATGCGAGATACTTGAAGATCCGTTTTATTGTAGTCTAATGTTCCTTTCTAGGATTTGATATTAATCTATTAACTACTCCCACTACATGAGAAATATCATGTGTACTACATACCATTCCATACATCAAACTCGCCAACCACAATAGCATATGACACGAGAGACATATACTCAATTTCTTCTTTAGTTTTAGAATATTGTTCAACAAATACTTTTTGACCAACAAGAAAGGGAATACTTGGTAGGTTTACTTTCCTACCTTTTAAATCTTTGTAATATCTCACGAGGACCAAGAAACATGGAGGCAACATGTGTGGATTTTATTAATGTAAAATGAGCAAATTACAATGCAATAGAATGCTGCAATATTTATAGATATTGGACAACAAACTAACCAACATGGTTACAACAACTTCCTAAATACATCCGGGAAGCATAATAAAAATGTAATACAGACAAATATTTGTTGCACATGTGCAACAATAAACCTACATGAATACAATATGACAGATATGGTTATAACAATACAACAATATTAATAACTAATATTTACCCAAGTAACTACTAACTATTTACCAATAATGAATGTAACAAACTATTACCTACGATAAATAGTAAATGCATAAATTAACCTAGTAAACTATGTTTTACCTAACATTTCCCCCTTAATTTTGCATTTCCTCAAGGGATGAGGAGAGGAACTCTCTGAACAACTTGAGATGGTCTAACATCCGTTTTGTGCATACCCCTTTACTACCAGTCTTGCTTTGTACTTATTAATGGTCCCATCTGCTTTGTACTTTGTTTTGAATATCCAACTTATTTATTTTCTTCTTAGGTATGTGCATGTTGGTTTTGCACCTGAATACTTTGAGGTGTGCAATGGATGGCTTCTAATTCGACCATGCTTCATGTGGTGTTACTCCATCAAGAGCAAGTGTGGGAACTTTGTTCAACAAATATATTGTTGTCTTTGTTGCTTTTGCCCAAAATTTCCTTGCTAGTCCAAAATCATCGATCATGCAACACACCATCTCCATGATAGTATGGTTCCTTCTCTCAACAATACCATTTTATTGTGGTGTGTGTGGATGAGGCATTTGTTGACAAATCCCATAAAATTTCAGGTAGGCTTTGAACTCGATCTTGGTGAGTTCCCCTCGATCTGAGTAAAGAGATCTTATATGGTGACCAGTCTCATTCTCTACAACCACTTTGAAATTTTTGAAGTTCTCAAAAGCTTCACTTTTTTATGAAGACAATAAATCCACATTTTTCTTGAATAATCATCAACACATAACATGAAATAGTGACCTCCATAATGAATAGGTTATATCGGACCACAGAGATTGATAGGAACCAAATCAAGCTTACTTGGAGCTTGATAAGTATTCTTCTGTATGAAGATCTGTGTTGTTATCCTGTGAGGTAGTTAGGAAACTTTTCTATATCCTTCTTGAGAGATGGAAATCCTCTCACCATATTTTATTGACAAAGTGTATTGAGATATCTGAAACTGATGTGACCAAGTCTCCGATGCCATAACTGTGTAGAGGAATAATTCTTAGCCACTAGTGCTTGATCATCCTGTGGACAAAATCAAGTAGGAACATCCGTCCCACATTTGAGGTTTTGCAACAATTTTCGAGCCTCTGGATTTGTCTCAAATCAAACACACTTTCTTACCAAAATGACTATCAAAATCAATCTTCATATTATGATCTAGAAGATGACTAATTGATAGTAGATTCTTTGTTAAGCCGGGACATATAATACATCTAATAATCTACAATTTTGTGAACCAAGAGGTAGAGAAATGTTCCCAATACCTTGTACTATGTAAGAAGAATCATCACCTAACGAAACATTATTTTTCAAAGGTTTTCCCCTCATGGTGGTAAACTAGTCTCTATGCCCGGTCATGTGTCGAGTGGATCCCAAATCAACGTACCAAACATCACTAGATGACGTGGATGGTTCACTAGAATGGGCAGTGCACAAGAATTCCTCATCATCTGAATGGTCTTTTTACTCAACTATATTTCCTTCGATGAGGTTTCTTTCGTTAGTTCGCCTTCTTCCCCGCCCTTGCTTCTAGTGTGACCGTATCTGTTGTGATTACTGAATTTGACGTTTGGAATTGCTTGATGAACCTTTCTTGTATGTATTATACCAAAAATATTTTAACTCAAGTTCTTGTTTGTAGATAGGAAATTTCTTCTTTTATTTGTCCCCTTACTGATGTTGTTTTTGGAACTTTTGGGAAGATTGTGCTTTGCCCTTCCCTTTTTGATGAGAAGATAGTTCTTGCTCTTCTTCTTCATATTTGTTATAAAGTGCTTTTCTTGTTGCATCAAATTCACTAGCCTTTCAAAACTGAAGGTCTAATATGACAAGTTTAGTATCGTCACAAAAATGTGGTAAGAGGAAGTGGTCTCAGAACAATGGGCATGAGAGTCATGATCGAGTAACATCCTCTCCCAAAGCTAGAAGTGAAGCCCTCAATCTTGAAACTCTTCGTAAGAAAGCTTCCACTTTATCGTTGGGCTTGAATTTGAGTGTATGCAACTGACTCTGCAAGTTCAATATAGTGTTCTTGTTTCTAGCCTCGTACATGGTGCTCAACTTTTCCCCGATTCTTTGGTTGTTTTGGCATCTCGAATGTGGGGTTGCACGTCATTGGAAATTGTGGACAAGATTATCAACTTGGCCTTCTCATTGGCTCTGGAAAATTATTGTTGTTGGGTTACATCATCTGTTGATCTAGTTACAAAACCATTCACAATAGATCAAATCTCTTCAAACTCAAGTTGAGTTCAAATTTTGGTCTTCCACGCGACATAATTGTTGCCATGGAGTAAATGTGTGAGTTAGGCAAGAAGAATTTTAGAGCATTGTTTTCCATAGTGGGTGGTTAGATA
The DNA here is from genome assembly GCA_018340775.1 of Taxus wallichiana var. yunnanensis. Lineage (NCBI taxonomy): Eukaryota > Viridiplantae > Streptophyta > Pinopsida > Cupressales > Taxaceae > Taxus > Taxus wallichiana. Next base: position 875,071,152 of record CM031235.1, on the reverse strand, counting down.
GTTCCTAACTAGATGGCTTGTTAACACAAAACAATGCAAAAATACACTGAAAATATTTATTTACAACCGATTATGTAGAAAAATTGAATGATTTTTTTGTTTGTTTGTTTTGCAGACCCTAGTGGCCTTTGGAGCTTAGAATGGATCTCACACTGCTGAAAAACAACAAAAAACAATGCAAAAATTTGAAAAATGGCACTTTTAGATACCCCTCAAGAAAATTTTCTCATAATGATTTTTCTAGAAAAGTTGGAGTAAATTTTTTTATCGAAAAGTATTGTTTTCCTCGCTAAATTTAGCGAGAGGTTTAGATTTAACTAGTGGCTTTAGCGAGGGTTTCAAGCACTACATATGAAAGTTCGAAGAGAATTTCCACCAAATTCAATTATACATAAAAGCAGTGGTGGGGGTAGGGGTCTAACATGCGACTTACCTATCCCCAAGACTATTCAATTAACCACAAAAACACTTAATGCACATGTGATAGAGGATGGACAAACTAATATTCAATATGTACTAACCTTAGAAATTTGGTGTGGTAGTGTTGTAGAGATCCATGTGGCATTAAACATGGGAGGGTGTGGGTTTTATGGATCTTGCTTCATTTGTTATGTTTGAGTTCGTTTGATTTGTTTCACTATTTGTTATTGTTATCTATCACACTTTAACCGATGCCGTTGTTTCTCTTCTACTATTTGCACTTTGGATTTTATTTAACATGATGCGAGTGCTTGTTCGTGTAGAGATTGCCTCACAACTCGGTGAGGTGGGTACTCATGATTAGCTCGAGTCCTTTACTATTTGCAATGAAATCTAGGGGAGATTTATGTTCGTTTTGGAGAGGGTTTGGCCCTTCAAAACTGACAACCAAGTTTGTCTCAATGTTGAGTAATTTGGTGGACATGGGGTAACACGTTTGGATGGCCCGACTCGGCCTCACCTCTTTGTAGGCTCAACACGTTGGTGGGCTCAACCAAATCAACTCACCAAGGGTCCATTGGTCTGATCAGAGAGTCTTGTAACCCACTCAGAGGGGGCTCAACTTGGCTTGAATGCAATACAAACAATGATGTGTGCACGCAGTTTGGTCATCGTTGTCCAACTCGCCATTCTTAGATGCACAACTCGGTGTAATGTAAATCCAACTCTATTACGACCTTGCCCAATGCTTACATAACCTAGATCAATGGGCAAGGCTCTTATATTTGGCATAGTCCACTAAAATTGGCATTATAACCAATTTTAAGCTGCAACTATAAGCACCTCTAGATTCGGAGGAAAACTCCTACTTGGAAAAAATTGATTATTTTTTGATTGTGCAGTTTTCTTTTGAACTAGATTTTAGTCTATATGCAAACTAATTTACCTGGTTGGTGCGGGAGGTACAAGTGCAAAAAAATTACTTTTCGTCTTAATTTGGATTTTGAAGCCGGAGGTTTTGGGAATGTAGGGTGCTTCTAGGAAGCTATTGGAGGTAACACGGGCTCTCTGAAATATAAATTTATTCTCCAAAACCTCTTGACCTGCTGCAATCCTATTACAACATTTTCTACTTGCACAGGGCTCCTTAAGTCCTAGCTTTGATAGAAAATGCTGAGGACCAGGAAACATGGGGAAACCTATGAGAATTTTGTTAATGTAAAATGAATAGATTACAAAAGACGATAAAATACTGCAATATTTATAGATATTGGATAGAAACAAACTAAACAACATGGTTATAAAAACTTCCTAAATACATTTGGGAAGCATTAATAAAAATACAATATAGACAAATTATGTTGCAAGGTGCAACAATAAACCTACATGAATACAATATGCCCGATATGGTTATAACAATACAATAATATTAATAATCAATATTTACCCAAGTAACTACTAAATATTTACCAACAATGAATGTAAAAAAATGTTACCTATGCTAAATAGTAAATGCATAAATTGACCTAGTAAACTATGCTTTACCTAACAATATCACCTCAACATACTTCCTCTAATTTAACTAGAATTTCCTATTTACACAATATCTTTTAATTTACATGCCAAAAATAAATTTTACAACATCTATATCCTTTATATCACATGGCGATGAAAGATGAGATTTAACCTTCAAACAATCATTTATTTATTATTACAAATTAACAACATATCATATAGAAACAATCTAATGATAACAAATTTTTCTCCTTCTTGGTTTAATTGTTGAGTGTTGGAGCTCAATTACTTCGATTTAGCATGTTATATTAAAATTGCTTTGGAAAACACGATGGCCGACATCGGTCACCTATGACCGATATCGGTCAAGCAAGGAGGAACCATCATCGGTTAGGGCTAACCGACATCGGTTACTTGTGCATGAGTGTTTTATTTAACTCATGGAAATTAGATCTAAATTTAGTATTAAAGCGAGATCTATTGATTATAATTACATGGCTAAGTTTCCTAAGTTTGTATAAGGTATTTATAAGTTGGGAAGCTAGGGTTAGAAGTAAGTATTGATGATTATTGTGGAAATAATTGTGTGAGAGAGAATTCTTGGAGAAGGAGAAGCTTGAGAGAAAAAAAGTACATACATCGTGAGAGGTGTGGAAGATTATAAATCTTCATTATATATCTTAAAAGCTTTAGATAATAGATTGGCTTGTTTCTTAGTGGATGTAGCCCACACTGGGTGAACCTTGTTAAATTTGGTGTTGATTTATATCTCTTGTTTTGTATATTTCTTCTAGTAGAATATCCATTTTTATTGCATGTATGCTTGGATATATTATTTTACAACCTTGTTCTAACGCTAACAACTTATATAAGAGCTTTGTTTGAGGGTTTTGTGTGTTAAAAAATTTACTCATAGAGGGTTTTCTGATTGAGTGGGAGCTACAACAATGGCAGAAGAAAAAAAATACAAGGTAGAGAAGTTTGATGTCATAAATTATCAATTATGGAAGATGCAGATTGAGGATTATCTGTATTAAAGATATTTGTACTTGCCATTGGATGAAAAGTCTAGACCTACGAAGATGACTCATTGGTGATGAAGAATTGAAGATTCTTGACGAGAAGGCTTTGGGATCTATAAGATTGAGCCTGACAACATCCATGGCTTCTAATATTACATAAGCAACATCTACGGTAGAGTTAATGAAATCTCTTGCTAATTTATATGAAAAACCTAGTGCTTCAAATACAGTTTATTTGATGAAGAAACTATTTAGTTCTAAGATGCATGAAGGTGGATTTGTATCTAGTCATTTGAATGATTTCGATTTATTTATTGTAAATCGAGTTAAAATCAATTAAAATCGATTGATATTCCATTTGATGATAAAGTGAAAGTGCTCTTATTCTTATGTTCTTTGCACGATAGTTGGGATAACTTAGTAATGGTTTGTTAGTAATACAACGTCTACCAATAATATTTTGAAGTTTGATGATGTGGTTAGTATAATATTGAATGAACAAATTCACGGGAGAAAGTAAAGAGGTATCATCATCCGGGAATGATTTGAATGTAGAAAGTAGAGGCGAGCGCAGAAGGAGAGAGATCCAAGAGTAAGAATAATGGGAAATCAAAGTCAATGAATGACATATCTAAATCTAGAAGTAAGGGAATTACTTATTGGAATTTTGGAAGAAATGACATGTAAAGAAAGATCGTTGGTCAAAGGATAAAGAGAACCAACACCCAAAAAAGGTAAAGAGACAAATATTGCAGCAAGGGTAATGCAAAATGCTCTTATTCTTTATTTGGACAATAAAATAGAATCATGGGTTTTAGATTCGGAGACTTTTTCCATGCAACCCTTAATAAGGGTTATTTTAGAAATTATGTCTAGGAAATTTTGGGCATGTTTATTCGGGTGTTGATGAACCTTGCAATATTATTGATAAAGGGGAAGTTCATCTAAAATTACATAATGAAAATACTTGGGTATTGAAAGATGTGAGGTATGTGCCAAGCCTCAAGAGGAATCTTATTTCTATAAGGCAACTAGGTGAAGTTGGTTGCATAGTTACATTCACAGCAGACTCTTGGAAAGTCACCAAGGGTGCCTTTGTTGTGGCAATAGACAAGAAGGTAGGAACGTTATATTTATCTACTTGTCTTACTTGATTCCTTTTCTATGTTATCAACTTTAGATTTATATGCATGCATGTGGCATAATCGGTTGGGCCATATGAGTAAAAAAGAATGCATATCTTAAAGGATATGAGTAAGTTATCGATTTGAAAGATTTAGATATTGATTTACTGTGAATATTGTGTGCATGGGAAAACAAAAGAGAGTGAGATTTCTCAAAGTTGGAGCAACTAAGAAGGAGCATAAATTGGAGCTTGTACACTCGGATGTGTGGTGACCAGCCCGGGTAGCTTCTTATGGAGTATCCCAGTATTATGTTACTTTCATTGATGATCTTTATAAAAAAGGTATGGGTTTATTGTATTAAACATAAATCGATGTTTTTGAGGCTTTTCAAATATTGAAAGCCCTTGTTGAGAATGAATCAAATTCAAAGTTAAAGTTTCTTAGATCGACATGGTGGTGAATACCATAGCAAGAATTTCAATGATTATTTTTCGAGTGAATGGAATATGTAGATAAAAGATGGTTCCAAGAACACCACAAGAGAATGGTGTTGCGAAAGAATGAACATGACAATCATGGAACGTCTTAGAACTATGATGATACATGATAGATTTCCCTTGCAGTTTTGGGCGAAAAACAATTGATACAACCATTTATTTGATTAACCATGGGCCTTCATGTTCACTAGATGGAGGAATACTAGAGGAAGCTTGGACTGGAAAAAAGGTAGATTTTTATTTTCTTAAAGTTTTTGGTTCGAAGCTTTTGTGCATATTGATAAGGAAAATAGAAGAAACTTGGATGCAAAATCTAAAAGATGCACTTTCATTGGTTATGGATTTGGTGATTTTAGATTCTGTTTTTGGGATTTAGAGAATTCTAAAATTATTAGGAGTCATGATATTGAATGGAATAAAAATAGCATGTACATGGATCAAATTTTGGTACCTAATGACAAACCAAATTGAGAAGTTTGTGAATGAAAATGAAATCTCAAATTTAAAACTTATAACTAAAGGGTTACATAGTAATCGATGTTAGTTAACCCATCGATTGGTATCGGTTACGGAGAGCCAAATTGACATCGGTTAGAAGAACCAACGTCAGCTATAGGTGACCGGCGTCGATCACTAATAGAATTGGAAAAAAATTTAGGGTCCAAAATGAGCCTCCGGTACCCCAAACTTCTGTGAGAAGGTCACAAAGGGTAAGTAAACCTCCAAAAATATTTACAAATTATCTATCTTATTTATTATTGAATGATAATGGTGAACCAGAAAGTTTTGAAGAAGCAATGCATGATGAGACCCACATATAGTGGGGGCATAACATGGATGAGGAGATGAACTCCTTGGAACAAAACCAAACTTGGGATTTGGTTAAGTTGTCAATAGGTAAGAGGAAATTGCAGAAGAAATGGGTTTACAAGATCAAGGAAGAAAAGGGTGGACATAAAATGTATAAGGCAAGACTTGTAGTTAAGATATTTTCACGAAAGTAGGTATTGAATTTGGTGAAATATTTTCTCTTGTTGTAAAGATGACTTCTATTTGTACTGTATTGAGTTTAGTTGCAATAGATGATTTGCATTTAGAGTAACTAGATGTGAAGACAAATTTCCTTCATGGTGATTTGGATGAAGATATTTATATGTAGCAACCGCTTGGGTATGAAGTCAAGGGTAAGGAGAAATTAGTGTGCAGGTTGAAAAAGAGCCTATATGGGCTCAAGTAAGCTCCAAGGCAATGATACATGAGGTTTTATAGTTTCATGCATGAGCATGGTTACTTGAGATGTGAATTTGATCATTGTGTTTATTTCAAGGAGCTTGAAAATGGGAGTTATGTTATTTTGTTACCGTATGTGGATGACATGCTTATTGCGGGATCTAGTATGTATGACATTGGGCGAGCTTAAGGGAAAGATAGCTCACACATTTGCTATGAAGGATTTAGGATATGCAAAAAGAATCCTTGGCATGCAAATACACAAAGATAGGAAGAACAAGAAATTGTATTTGTCTCGGGAAGATTATATTTACAAGGTGTTACAAAGGTTTAAAATTTAGAATTCAAAACTGTAAGTACACCTATGGCTGACACTTCAAATTGAGTAAAGATCGGTGTCCTTCATCACATGAGGAGGTCAAATACATGACACAAGCACCATATGCCTTAGCGGTTGGGAGTCTCATGTATGTTATGGTTTGTACCAGACCAAACATTGCACGCAGCGATGTCGGTTGTGAGTAGATTTATGGCCAATACATGTAGAGAGCATTGGAACACAATACTGATGGATACTCAAGTATTTGACAGGGATGTATAACATGCAATTATGCTATGGAGGTCTAGATATTTCTTTATGTGGATATGTTGATTCAAATATGGCTAGAGATCTGGATGGTAGAAGGAGCACTCTTTGGATATATTTTCATAATAGGTGGGATGTCGATTAGCTAGATATAGAGATTACGAAGGTTGTTGCTTTGTCTACTACGAGGTAGGTAGAGTATGTTGTAGCTATAGAGGCTAGCAAAGAGATGACATGGATGAGTAGGTTCATGGAAGAGTTGGGAAATGAGCAAGATGATTGTAAATTGTTTAGTGATAGTCAGAGTGTAATTCATTTGGTAAAGAACTCAATGTTTCATTCTAGAACAAAACACATTCAGTTGAGGTATCACTTCATACGGTAGATATTGGAGGATGGGCAGCTGAAAATGGAGAAGATTCATACGAGTAAAAACCCTGCGGATATGCTAATGAAGCCATTAGAAAAAGAGAAGTTGGAGCTACACTCCACTTCTGTTGGTATTTGAGTTTGAGACTTGAAGAGGAAGAAACAAAGCTAAGGAAAGGATCTAAGAATGACGTTGTACATGTATAGTGCAGTAATTTATCTCCAAGTGGGAGATTGTTGAGTTTTAGAACTCAATTACTTCAGTTTAGCATGCTATATTAAACTTGCATGAAAGCATAGTAACTAGTATCAGTTAAGGAGGGACTGACACCGGTCACCTATGACCGAGATCGGTCGAAAGGAGGAACTGTCATCGGTTAGGGCTAACTCGACATCAAGTTACTTGAGTGTGAGTGTTTTATTTAACTCATGGGAATTAGATCTAAATTTAGTATTAAAGCATATCTATTGATTGTAATTGCATGGCTAAGTTCCCTAAGTTTGTATACGGTATTTATAAGCTTTGAAGCTAGGGTTAGAAGTAAGTATTGATGATTATTGTGGAAATAATTGTGAGAGAGAAAATTCTTGGAGAAGAAGAAGAAGCTAGAGAGAAAGAAAGTATTGTACATCGTGAGAGGTGTGGAAGATTATAAATATTCATTGTATATCTTCTGAAAGCTTTGGATAATAGATTGAATTGTTTCTTGGTGGATGTAGCCCACACTGGGTGAACCATGTTAAATTTGGTGTTGATTTATATCTCTTGTTTTGTATATTTCTTCTGGTAGGATATCCAATTTTATTTCATGTATGCTTCAATTTGATATATTATCTGTACAACCTTGTGCTAACCCCAACATAAATAAACACATGAATCAAATTTACTTCTTTCAAGTTCAAGTCCCAACACATACTGTCAATTTTTTTGGCTCAACATTCTTAGTAATTACTTGAAGCCATAGAGAGGCTTATTCATCCCACACACCAAATATTGCTTTCCTTTAACCTTAAAGCTTTTTGGCTAATTTAGGTATATTTCCTCCTCAAGCCACCCATGAAAAAAGTTATATTAACGTTCATTTGTTCTATTCCTAGATATAAAGAAGCATAAATAGCTATAAAAAGCATAATAGAATGCAACTTCACAATGGATAAAAACTTATCAAAATTAAACACATCTACCTATGAGAACTTTATCTACCAGAGAGCCTTATAATTCTCCATTCTCCATTCTCCATTTTCCATTTTCCATTTTCCATTTTCCATTATGTATTATACTTCTTCTTAAATACCCATTTACAACCAACAAGATTTCTTCTAAGAGGTAACTTTATGAAGTGTCATGAATGATTATTAAAGGAATCCATTTATTATCCCATAACCTTCTTCCATTACTTATTTTATTTTAAGCTAAAATTATGCCTTAAAATCTTCATATCATCATCAATAATTGAAATTTTTTATAAAACAAATGCAAAATGGAAATTAGGAGGGCTATACTTATCGAGTCCCCTTCTCATAGGAACTAATCTTCTCAAAAATAGAGTTTCGATTATGCATCTTCTGCTTTCCTCCTCATCCTCTACTTCATATAAATATTTCTCTTGCAAATATATCTAGTTCATCTTCTATTTCATCCTCTGCTTCATCTAAATATTTCTCTTACAACTCTCGCTAATACATCTTCGTAGTTGCATCAAAATTAAATATATATTTTCCCACTTCTAGTTCAACATAGGCTTGTTAATTATTGTGTCCTTTGGTGTTGTTTCCTCTTGAGAATCCCCTTAACTCCTATGATATTACATTGCGAATGTAAATATCCTTTTGTGTTTCTAGATTCCATAACTTGTATCCTTTTACACCATTAGAGTATCCAATAAATATGCACTTAGCAAATTTATTATCTAACTTTTTCCTTTTCTCTTTCATCATATACACAAGCAATAGAACCAAATACCATTAAATGTTGAACATATGGTTTATTAATAGTCCATGCTTCTGTGACGTTTTATCTACAAGGGTGTATGTGGGTGATCTATTGATCAAGTAACAAGGTTTATATAGGAAATTCTAGGGAGAAGTTTTCACTTTTCCCCATAATTTACTATCTAAACTTACACCACTGAGCATACTCCTACCCTAATCCAACAAAGTTCTATTCATTCTTTTTGTAACCCCATTTTGTTGTGACATATATGGATTTGTTTTATTTCTTTCTATTCCACACTATTTATAGAATTTCTCAAAGGCATTAAAGAAAAATTCTCCACCATTATCACTTCTCAAAACCTTTATCTTATTTTTTATTTGATTTTCCACAAGATTTTAAAACTCTTTAAACTTATTGAAAACCTCATACTTGTCCCACATAAATATACCTATGTACTCATTGATAAATCATCTATAAACATGAAATAATACAAATCTTTTCCTAGTGATTGAAATTTCATAGGTCCAGACACATCACTATGTATTAATTGTAGAATCCCTTATGATCTTGTATCACTATTAGGAAATTTACCATAGTTTTATTTCTAACCACACAAATCTCACACAAATCAAAATATAAAGGAGAATAAGAAATTCCTTCAACCATACCTTTGAATTTTAATGCACAAAGGCATTTATCTTCAATGTGTCCCATCCTTTTATGACACAACATAATTTTATTTTTAGGAGATGTAGGAGTCAAATTTGTATCATTCTTATCCTCAAAATCAAAGAGTTATTGTGCTCATCACTCACAATACTTATCTCAAGCTTGAACAATGTTTATGTATGGAATCCTCTTGCCAATAATATTTCTTCTTAAACCATATTACAACTATCCTTTATAAATAATACTTGCACACTCGCATCACTCCTCTTACTTACAAATATTAGGTTTCTAGTCAAACTGGAATGTACAAAATACTAGGGAGGATATTAACCCTTCCATATTTGAACCTCAACATGACTCTCTTGTGACCTATGATTTTGTAGGCTGAGTTGCATCCCAAGAATACTTCACCTCCACTAATATTTTCACGTTTAAAAAACCACTTTTGATGAGGATTCATATGAAAAGAGGCACCAAATTCAATCAACCATGCACCATCACATGCATGCGAGCTATACAACACCAAGAAAAGATCTACTAAGTATTCATTAGAGGGTTTTATATCTAAATATCCAACATCATCATCTGAATTACCCTTTTCCATCATTTTATATCTATTATCTTCCTTGAAATGCCTTGTTTTACCACAGCCTTCTAGTATTTCCTCTTAGTTGTTTTTAGTTTTTGATTTAGTTATGGAATTTGATTATCCTTGCTTCTTATTAATTTTATCTTGAGGACATCCTCTCACATACAAGGCGTCATTAGATTACTAATCCTCAATGGATTTCCACCACTTTTACTATAATAATAAAGTTTCAACTACATCCTCAACTAAGAATTTTGTTGTAGTACTAGTGATAACCATGACTAGATAATCCCAAGATTTAGGTAAAGAAGACAAAAAAGTAATAAATTTATCTTATTTTCCATTTTAATATCAACAAAAATCAAGTGACTTACCAAATTATTAAAGACATTTAAATATTATATGAAAAAATCACCATCATTAATCCTTAATGAATATAGATTCTTTTATAGACACATTTTTTTCACCAAAGACTTTGTCTAATATAGAGTCCACAGAATTCTCCCATAGTGTATACACAATTTCCTCATTTGATACATCCAAAGGTAATATTGAATATGATAGACATGATCCTATTGAATTATTTTCCTTCCTATAGATATTTTCCCAATCCTCTACTATCATACCCATAGACATGACTCTAAACACAACAATCCATTGATCGATATCCACACAATGATCTTTCATCTTGATTTTCCATAACTCGAAATGTTGGCCATTAATTTTTTTGAACTCAATCCTTGGGATTCTAGTAATTTTCTCTATTTAAGTAGATCCACACACAAAAAAATCCCACTCAAATAAAATATTATCAAAACGCTTCAAAATCCTAACTCTTCACAAAACTAGAACCTAGATTTGATACCAAATGAAGGGAATTTGATCTCATAAAAAAATGCAAAAGAATAAATACTTGAAAGAATATTTGTGATAAATAGAAAATAGAAAAATGACATACATAAAGTAACTCAACACACAAGATATATATTGGGAAATCCTTTCATGAAAAATCCAACACAATAACTTATCTCCTTATTATCTTAACTTTGATAATTTTACCATATAATAATTTGCTTCTCAATTCTCCTCTATTCTCTTTGCATGTCTAGCTATATGTAAGCACATCAATAGTTAACCATCACAACAATTTTGCAATACAATGGTACCAAAACCATAGGCCAATAATCTGACCCATAACGGTTCCCCATAAACACGAGTTATCTAACCACCTATAATAACATAGGTTTAAAACACTTATATAGGCCCCAAATTCTATAAATAGGACCCCAATTTGTTTTCTCGAGGAAAACCACCTAGCCGAGGTTATTCCTTAGACCCCATATTTTATGTTGGGTTGTGCACGGTCTAGAAGAGTGAGTGTAACTCATGGAAAATCTACAACACATTTCAAAAAATCCAAATATGTAATAAATAATACATATGATGAAGTTCATACTTGTTAAAAGCCTTTTATCTCAAAGCTATATGTTTTTCTCAAGAATTTTACAAACCATATTTGTTAGAGAATTATCTCATTGACTAAATTGGAGCATATTTATGACCCCTTTATGGATATATATATAACATGAGTAGGCTTGGATAGGCATGGGTGTAGAAAATGTTGCTATATTAGAAGAATGAATAGGTGGAATAGTTGGTAAAGAATCCTCATAAGGGATACCCTAACTATAACAACTTAATTGCAATAAATGTATTTTATACAATTGTTAAGAATAAAAAGGATATCCTAATCTTAAGAATCTGAGGTCATCCTAGAAGTATGTAACATTTCCCACAAACATTAGCAACCAAATATTATATATCCATAATAGATTGATTAGAAGATTGTGCATTGAAATGCAGATGTTTCTTAGTGTATCCCAAAAAAGTAAAAAATATGAGACTATACATATTTTAAGTATAGCCACCAAGTAATATGAGACTATAAATGTTTTAATTATAGCCACCATCAATCAATACATTATGGAGACGATGCACATTTGTGTAGGAAAAACCATCTTGTTAAGCGCGATCTTTGGAAGAGTTTCTCTTCCACTTGGCCCCTGTTCTTTGGAACATGGGAGTTTTTTGTGAGGCCTCCTTATGGCTAGGTGGAAGGACAAATGTTTTTCACCAAGAGCATTCCCTGGAGACTCTAACCCTTTTAGGGCGGGGTCGATATCGCTAGCTCTAAACAACCAGATGGTTTGTGTTGCTCGGTATATTTTGCGGGAGGAGTGACATAGAATAAGTTCCACTGCTGGGTGTGCTCTCATACTAGTAGAATATGGAGTTGAGGTTGATTCCCAAAGGTTGTGTTTTACCCTGACCGGCTGAGCAACGAACTCTTCTAGTTCATGAAAACTAGGAAACTATGGATAGGTTTTTATTAACAAATGATTAAATATAAAGCACATGAGAAATAAAATCATCATCAACTATGTTTCTATCATAAAATGTAATGAGGGGCTTAGGATGAAATAAATAAATAATTGTAGCAATGAGAGAATAAAGTGGATGACTATATATATCTAGAAGAGGTTGTGCCTTATATGTATGATGCACCTCCTAGTTGATATTAGATTTAGAAGGGTGATGAGTGGGAAGTGGGACATTGAAGATCTTGATATTCTATAATTCTCATTTACTAAAGGTTTAGATTATTTGGAAGTGGAATCTAATTTTATAGCATTGGTATCAATCAAATTTAGAATAACATTCTAATTCTTGTAACATTTTTAGTATAGTTCCCAATATTTATTTATGGTATTCTACAACGAGGCATTAACATTGAAATATTTAGCTTGAGTCTTTCTTATATCAACTGTAATAGGTAAAGGGATATATATAAGGTTATATTCAATGATGTTTCATAAGGTCTCATGTAGCGAGGAACAAAACCTTGTGAATTTTCTTGAGGAGGAGCTTGTAACTGTAACTTTGTAGGTTAAGATACATCATTAGTGGTTTCTTTAGCTTCATTTTTATTATCTTTGGTTTTGCATTTGTAATTAGAATTTCCTTGAAACTTACATGTAGATGTAATAGGTGGAGTAGACCCATACTTAAGCTTTTTAATGGTAGGAGCTTGACCTATATTTTTTAAGTATGACATAGATCATAAAAGGAGATACATTTTTCAAACATGATAATTTCTTGCTAGGGACATATGATAATATATGTGAATAGATACAAAAGTTCATTATCTATAAGTATATTTCTCATTTTGTAAGCATCATCTTGTAGTGCAAGACATAATCACTTATTGGTTCATTAGATCCTTGTTGCATTTTAGCCATTTGAGCATAGGAAAGCTTATCACCAATGTTGATAGATAATTGTGCAATAAATTTTATTATCTAATGGATTAAAAGGCCTCACAAATTGAATAAGTTATATAACCATTGCAAATCATAATCCTTAAGAATTCTAAAAAAATTAACGAGAATTTAATCATTGTAAAAATAATCTAAATAAGAATGATTTTTTTGATTGGGATCACCTTTACCCATATATATAGGAATCTTAGAAAAGAAAAACACTGATGGTAAAGGAAAATATACCACCTTGGGCGGAGTTGGATTATGAAGTAATTTATTAGAATCCATTATAATAGCATCTCTAGACACACCCCTATCTAATTACGATGAATTATTATACAAATCATGAATGATATGATAAAAGGAATACACAATAGATGGACAATGTAAGGGACCATGAGTATGCACAAGATATGTGGGAATATTAGTAAAAGTTGGGATAGGAATTGTAACTTGTTGAAGGGGGATAGTAGATACCCCCATATTAGATAGGAATGGATATAAGGATATTATATATGGAAATTGTACATGGAGTGATAGGGGGTGAAAGGTAAATAACTGAAAAATAAGGATATTCATGAGATTGTCGGGATTGACCATCGAGAAAATTCTTAGAGGAAAGAAGAACATGAATAATCCTATTGATGTTATATAGATTTTGGCGAAGTTTCTAATGGAAAATTGATAAGATTATAACTTGAGCATGATCAACATAATTAAACATGTCAAGATTAATTTCATTAGATCTTATGGGGAGAAAAAGGTTAGACGATTTACTATAAAATCTAGATTAGAATTCAAATCTTTCTCATCATTATGTTTATTCTAAAAATAGAAGGTACTCCATGAACATGAAGATATGAAGAATCAATAAGATGCCTATGCATTCTAAGTTTGTATGGGAGTTGGATATGGTCAATTGGTCTATGATTAATTTAATTATTTTTTCATAAGAACATAGAATAAAGGAATTAAAAAATATAAAAGTAAATCCTCCGGTTTATAATAGAAGGCCCAACTTGAATAGGGTAATGGCAGAAGCCAAATGGTTTAAGGATTCGATCAATTGTTGGGTTTGTTAATGCTTTACCATTAAAAAATAAAGTGATGTGGATGGGGGTCCTTAATTATTTAAATTTGTCTTATGGTTAGAATAAGATGCACATCATTATTATTAATTAAGCATTAAAATTCATATCTAAACCATACATTTAATGTATTAAAAGAAGGTTTAATTAGAGAACATACTAAGTATAAAAATAAAAAAGAATAAGAGTGCAATTATCTTTTTGAATGGTATATACACCTATATGGATGTCACATAGTGATGAAATGGCTAGAAATATTCTCTGATTCTTCATCTTTGATTCTGGAACTGAACTATGCTCGGGAAAAAACTATTTTGTATAGGAACAAATAGTTGGACAATTTATTCATTCTTAAATGGTTTTTATACAAGTCTTAAATTGTGTTTTGCAACTTTTAGGACCTCTACAAAACTTTGGTATATGGATCACCATGAAATTTTAGGTCATGATAATGTGTAAAACCATTTGAAATCAACTACCTTTACATGAAACCCTAATCCTCGGTAAACTTCTTGTAAAAATATTAGTGGTTAGGTTAAATAATTTTTAGATAGTTAAATGCTTTTACAAAGCTATGAACCAAGGGTTGGTGGAACCCCACCCTACAAGATATAGAAGATATATCTAGGAGAAGAAAAATAATAAAAAATTTGTTCTTGAAAACATGGAATTTGTATATACGACTAGGCCGAAAGAAGGCATGAACAACCGAGCCTACAAAAACAAGAAGATGAGAAAGAAAAGAGCGGGGTCAAGCATTAATTTCCAAAACCTCCACTTCTTTTTAAGCGTAATAGGAGCCATGATATTTTCCTAAGGAATTAGTCCACCAGACAAACGATGCCACCTTCTTGAGAAAAGAGAAGGACAAACCGATTGAGGCTTTCAAAAGTGCCACTCAAACATGGGGATGAGATAGGAGATGTAAGCAAAACCAAATTACGAGAGGGTACCATAGAGACGGATGCCTCATGGTAGTGACATATGATGTGGAAATATTCAACAAATCGAAGAAGAACTCAAATTTTCTCTTCCTTGGCATAAAAATCATATGATAAAACCATAGTGGAGACAAAAGAAGCACCAGTGAAGAAAAAAGAGAATGGAGGAAAAATTCCACCAAAGCTTCAGCCAAGCCCATGTAGTGTTGGGGAAAAATGAAATAAGATGCAACCACTAAATCCACATCTTTATCGACACTCAACAAAATAGAACCGAACATAAAAACACCTACAATCTTGGAGTTAACACGAGCCCTCCCGAGAGCTTTAAATGTATTATTTTCCCGGGACTTTCTCAATCACATTATGCACCAAGTAGAGCCAATGAGGAATACATGGTGCAAATGGGTAGTGGACATAGGGAAAATTAAATCCATTCATATTTTTCTCCATGCGGGGGAATGGAAGGGGAAAAGGAAGACACCATAAGGGAAATGAGAGAGGTAACAAAGAGAGTGGAAAAGGATCGAATGAAAGCTTATAAAAGCACTACCCAATTAAATAATATCTTAGATCATGTAAGGGAAGTTGTCACGATCATGACATATGGCATCATCAAGAGTTTCCCAAGCTTTGGCTTGATTTTGAATAATGACCTCTGTTGTTTGATAAACCCCAAAATTGGTGAGGATGTCCACAACATGATTGAAAAATTGGCGAGGATATCCACAACCTAATTGATAAACACATGGTGAATGGAAAAATATTCAAAGAAGGATATCCAATGAATAATTTGAGAAATATGGAAATTAAGAAACCAATCCAAGGCTTTACCTTTACGAGCGGTTTGAATGATGATTTGAGAGTATCCTTTGATATAGAGCTTGGTACAACCGATATTCAAGGTTAGTTTAATGACTTGTAGAAGAGCACAGGATTTAGTTGCATTACTAGAGCTAAAGGGAATCTAAAAGAACCATCTTTGATCAAGAAAACCCTCTCGTAATGAAGAATACACCCTACCCACTGAAAGACCAAGGTTCCCTTTGGAAGAGCCATCGAAATTGAGTTTTAGAACCCGGGGTGGTGGAAAAATTTGGATGGTAAACACTTTTATTATACAAAGCTATGAATTGGAGTGGTGGAGGAGCACTTTATCTAAGTGGGACAAGGAGGTGGGCTTGGATCCTTAATTTCCATCGAGTAATCCACATTTAGAGTGCCCCTCTGTGTTCTATTTGGTTCACATGGAGAAGTTAAACCCCTACCTAAAGGTGTCTCTATGGATACTTATTGAAACTCAATGGGAATGGAACTTGGGTTGATGATTACAAACTACTTGTAACAAA
The DNA here is from genome assembly GCA_018340775.1 of Taxus wallichiana var. yunnanensis. NCBI lineage: Eukaryota > Viridiplantae > Streptophyta > Pinopsida > Cupressales > Taxaceae > Taxus > Taxus wallichiana. The sequence continues at coordinate 875,054,494 of CM031235.1, read as the reverse complement.
TCAATAGACCAAGACCATGAGTTTGAAATTTTGGATGGTAAACACTTTAATTATACGGAGCTATGAACTAGCGTGGTGGAGGAGCACTTTCTCTAAGTGGGACATGGAGGTCGGCTTGTGTCCTTAACGTCTACATTGAGAAATCCACATTCGAAGTGCCCCACTATGTTATGTTTGTTTCACATGGAGAAGTTAAACCCCTACCTCGAGGTGTCTACATGGATACTTATTGAAAGTGTCTAATATGCTCAATGTGAATGGAACTTGGGTTGATGATTACAAACTACTTGTAACTCACCAATAGACAAAGACCTTAAATCCAAAACTTTGGATGGTAAACACTTTTATTATACTAGAGCTATGAATTTGAGTGGTGGAGGAGCACTTTCTCTAAGTGGGACATGGAGGTGGGCTTGGGTCCTTAATGTCCATTGAGAAATCCACATTCGGAGTGCCCCACTATGTTCTATTTGGTTCACATGGAGAAGTTTGACCCCTACCTCAAGGTATCTCCATGACTACTTATTGAAATTTTCTAATGGACCTGATGGGAATAGAAATTGGGTTGATGATTACAAACTAATTGTAACTCACCAATAGCCCAATACCTTGAGTCTATTAGTTAAAAGCATATTTATATGTTGGTACTACTCTGGGATAGGATGGGGATTTTCCATCTAGGAAAAAACATTTACAAAGTTTGGTCCTATTGGATAGTTTTGTTCGATAGTGAGGAGTGGTGTTGTAATGATATGTGCATGATAATCAAATGCGATGAACTACTAGTTACTGATATGAGTACTCATGTAAGGGATTTAAAAATGTAACGCAGATATAAATTATTGTAAAAGGAATAAGGATAGAATAAAATATAGTAATTGAGCTCAAAATTGGTGCACAAGTCATGATTAAATTGATTAAATCAATATTGACATTATCAAGTACTAAATTACTAAATTTAAGTGTCTATATTTTATGTGACAACATTTCTTTTAATTTCATGGACACTGATGAGATTCCTCAAAAATCACAATATGATCATACCAAACTCATATTGAACTGACATATGTACCCCATTCACCTATCTTGAGATCTTTTCAAAGATATTGAACATGAGACACTCTAATGGTTATTTACATAACTCTTCGATGTAATAATTTACACTCATCTCCTTTTGTCCCAAGTTTTAAATCATATTAAAAACATTATGTGACAATCCATAAGAACAAGTTTTCCTTCAACTTCACAATTAATCTATTCTAAGTTTTAAGCTTCTATTTACCTTTATGAAATATTTCAAATTACACATGTTCCCACCATAACTTGATGCATGGCCATTCATATGATCTTGATGAACTTAAATCACTTTTTAATTTCATGTTATCATATTAAAAATAATTTAATAACTCATTGATCTAGTCATGAGCTCTTTCTGACTCAAAATTCCATACTAATATAAAGGGTGCAACTTTGGTTTATTTAGTCATTATCATAGAAGCTAATAAGAATCTATCTAAAAGTTAATCAACATATTATTATCCTTTTGTGACTTAGTTCTCAACTCATTCTTATATGAATTTAGTATTTCTTACTTCTTCCACTACCAACACACCTTATAAATGTTATATCTCCATTTCCTCTAAATAGGATTTCATATCTCTCATCAATATTACTAGATTTATAGTTGTTTGTGCTATAGACACTAGTAAACTTCTTGAATATAAAATATTGTAACCTCCTTTGTGTGACATTTCCTCAAAATCAAATATTGAATACACCTTATATTCAAACATATCATTCTAATATGTATGTAGCTAATTTATACCCACACTCATAATGTGGAAAGAAAAACTCACATGTAAGGATGGAACCTTTACATGATACTAAATGATGTAGTCATGACTAGGGGTCTCAATTAATTTTTTTATAAACCTCACATATTTCAAAATAAATAATGGAACATGAAATAAAATGTAACAAAAATTATATCTTTATTGATATCAATCTTAGGAATTGCAATGTGTGCACACACATCCTAACAATCTAAAAAAGGTACATTACATCAATAGATATGCATATCTTTGCTTGTTAACTCACAATATTTGCAAGTATATGTTTCTCATGAATAAGCTTCCTAATCACTAAAATTAATTTATATGTGTATCCATTTCACACAAGCATAGGGGTATGTTTATATAGGTGTAGGTTCCACTTATTTTTATTATAATAGAAACTAGAAATCAATATGCAATGCTTAAAACTAATCAATTCATTAATGAAATAAGCTCTGATGTATATGGGCTTTGAATGAATTATTAAAAATAGCAACAAAAAGTGATCAACCATGATAAAAATCCATAAAAATGGAGATAACAATAACTATTCAACCTGAACTAGTAACTAAACATTTAACATAATTAAAAAAACAATAAACTATCACTAACACTTAATTCTGAACTAGTAATAACATCACTTGGACAATGTGTGTTTTATTATCCATAACATTATCAGTTAAATGCTAAATTAATCTTCTAAAATTATAATTTTATCACTCCCTCCCTTAATTTTGCATTGAATCCGGTGACACGAAGAGTAATTCTCTGAGTGCCTTGAATTATCATGTGCAAGTTCCTTGGTGAAAACATATGCACATTGTTCTATTGCTATGAAAAATTAAAGATAGATATGGTTTTTTTGGATGTACTCACGAATAAAGTGTACTTTCACTTCATATGATTGGTCCTCTCATGATATAGAAAATACGATTAAGTTTTATCATATGATCATTACCACAATGCAATATGGATGGTTTATTTTGTGGAACTCCCAAACCATCCAAACATGGATGTAGTCATATCGCCCTTGCATGAAAGATGCTCCTATAATACAATATGTTAATTTAATTGAAAAGTGTGAAATATATTTTTTCTTCTTTCTCCTCATGATATTGGTCTAGATCCCAATGAAAAAATGAATCCAAAAGTGGATCTCTTATTATAGATGTTACTTATATGATCTAAATCCACGTAACCTTACAAGAACAATTTTCCATTCTTTGTGTACTATTACACAAATTCCATGGTACCATTGATGTATATGAGAATACAATTTTACACTTTCCAAAGATTTTTATTTGGAACTTGCATAAACCTTGAGAAGTATCTCACTAACTAACTTATGTTTAACCTAGTGTAGGTTACGTAAATGAGACCCCTTATCAACTAATGATAGAGAGTCACATCTACATGTGGTGATGGATTTATTTGAGACAGGTTAAATCCTTACCTCCGAAGGTGTTGAAATAAGATTTCATTACATCATCTCAAACCTCTCAAGAAACATATTGGTTTATTATCCTTGATTACAAAAATATAGGAGTCTATTTTTCCATCCTTCCAATCTAAGACAATAGTGAAGTAACCGAGATATGTCATATTGAATGCCTGATTTATATTTTTCTTTCTTCTATCACCTACAAATAAATTCTTGTGATTATTAGACCATTGAAATAGAAAAATATGATCACGATAACCCCTCTCTTTTTAAGGTAAATATTTTGATCAAAAGATTTCCTATCGAATCGATTGTGAATGAGGCGCTCATCTAATTTTTGTACCATGCTCTAGGAGCTTTCTTGAGTTCATATAATGACTTCATGAGCCTACAAACCTTTATTTCTTCATTCGGAAAACAAAAAATTCTTTTTGAGTCATGTAGAATTCATCATTTATGTCTCCATTGATGAATGCAGATTTAGATTCCATTGATGAACTTTCGACCAAATTGAGAATTGATGAAAAAACATTCATGATTGCCTTGATTTTGGTGGTGGGAGAAAATGTATCCTCATACCCTATTTATTTTATTAACATAAAATTTAGCCACAATCCATGCCTTGTGAATTTTCATTCTACTATCTATGGTATAATTAATCATAAAGATCAACTTGAAGTCAATTGGATTTTTCTATAGCGAACGTCTACTAGTGTTATGTCTTATATTTCATTGAAGATTGGTATTTAACCTCCATGGTTTGTTTCCAAGTTTTTATCTCAAGGGATTCTGGACTTTTTTTGGTTCACAAGATTAAACAATAAGATTCATCGAGGACATGTTTACCTCTTCAAATGTGTTGATACATGTTCTTAGTACGAGATGTAGATGTGTCTAGGAATCCATCTATTTTGACATATCTAATCAAATTTGTACACCATCTTGGCATACATTAAGTAGTGGGTGGTGGATTTTCACTAATTTTCACGTTACTTTTTCCATTAGTAGGTAAAAGGGGTTTTGAGATGTCCGTCTCCCTCTTACACCAAAAAAGGGATAAAAACATATGCAAAATAAGTACCAAATGCGCCACAACAACAAAAACAAAAAATAGACAAGCCTCAAAATGATAGTTAACACAAAAAAACACTAAAAACAAACAATCCTAAAAAAGGTAGAAAAGGGTCAGAAAATATAAAGAAATAGTTCATTGGTTACCATATTTTTTAGTCATTGAGAAACCTCCCATTCTCACTTCATGGTCTTGAGTTGGCTCTCCGGGTCCTTGATGTTGGATCTCTTAGGACCATTTGTTGAATTGGAACAACTTTGTGGCTGAAAATTCTTCGTTCGGTGAGATGCGAGATACAATTCAAGGCATTTAAATAAGTGTTCAAAAACATTATTATGATATATGAATTGTTTGAACTTGAGATGTCTACCAACATCACTCATAGTGATCTTCTCTTTTCATGCTCCTGATGACCATTTCCTTGATGACCTGAATTTCAATAGAGTTATTGATGTTTCAAATCCTTCACATACCTCATGAAATTATTAATTTCATCCATTGTCCAAGTGACCATATTTCACACACATTGACTTAATCTGATCTATTCCTTGCTAGGGTGTGATTCATATGATGTCCCATATCCTTGGAAAGAGAGCTAAGCACAAGATCAAAGTTGGAATGAGAACCTCACTTTCCTCTTCATGACTCATTTGATCTTCAAATATCATTTTTGTGAAAAAGATGCCTCCTCCATGGAATGGAATCCACCTCAGAGACTCAAACACCTTCTTGTTCACTTATTCCTGATTGAGGAGGTCTTCTTCTCTGAATGGGGAAGGAAGAGGCCCCACATTCAATATCATACTTGATCAAACACATCTCAATAATAAATGTAGGAAGATGATGGAGAATTAAGGTTCACCTTTGCATACTTTGTTTGGCATCACTTTCCTCTCGTGGTCTGCATCATTTTTCATCCAGGTTTGAGTGGTGGCAATCTAGGGTGTCTATGAACCTTATCATTACTAAATATAGAAGTGGATCCCATACTTAATTGAAGGTGAAAACTGTGAACTTTTGAGCTGTTAAACCACTATGATGTTCCACAACTATCCCAAACATATCCAAGCACTCTTTCTTCAACATGAGGGGATCAACATCCTTATTTTATGACCAATACCCCGACACTTAATATTTTTAGTAAGCCTTATTTTGAGAAATCTATTTTGTTACCAGTTTCTTAATTTGGCAATTTTGAGTTTCCTTGATGTTTAAAGGGCAATGAAAACTATGAGAATTAATTGTTTGCAACACTTACTATTTAATGTAGTGAGGATTGGGAAGTTTTACTCTTTTAATTAGTGGGTCTTCCTAGTGTCATATTGGAATGAAATTAGTCTCAAAATTTTTCTTAATTCACAAGGAGGCTTTGCTCTAATTTTTGGAGGATTTCAATTGTCAGGTTTTTGTAGATATAAGAAATGAGTATATTAGATTAAAATTTAAATTGATGTAGAAAATTATATATATCATCAATGAAGGAATGTAAGTAATCTTCTTAAATGCATTTTTTCAAGGAACATTTAGTTAAAATTTCATGGCAAATGGATATGGGGTTTGGGAGATATGAACAAAAGAAGGTTTTTGGGCATGGGGTTGTCTGAAATGTTTTTAGCAACATAACATCATACCAGCAGTAATGAGGAGATAAAATAACAAAAATGAGGCTAAAAAATGGTTAAGTATGGAGTTAAATGACTTTCCCTCTTTCAAACTTGTTTTCCCTCCCATTTACACATCTTAACCCAACTTAGACTCAAACTGGCTAACCCGGGTCTAGTGAAGGTTAGAGGTGTGGTTGTACCCTAAAAACTAGGTGGAAAAGGGACAATACCCTCTCAAAAATGCATCATGGGTGCTTGCTTCATGAGGATGGGGCCAAAATTTGTGAAACATGTGAGTTTATAACACCTCCCTAGCACTCAAGTTGTCACTTTTAAGTGACGAAATGTTTCCTCCATATGGAAAGCACATTTTGGTGTCCCCCATATCCCCTTAGCAATTGGGAAAATGGTATAAAGGGAAATCACACTTTAAAAATTCCGTCAAGGGTATATCTCTCATGAAAAAGGTGAGTTTATAACCTTTTTCTAACACCTAAAGTTGTCTTTTAAGTGACAAAATAAATCCTCCATAGGGGAGTGCAATTTGATGTCCCCATGTCCCCTTGTATGTTGGGAAAAGGGAAAAACGGGCATCAAGCCTCTAAAACCCTGCCCAAGCTTCTTGGAATGCTGATGTCATCAATCTTCAACATGAAAATAGACTAAGGAGTGAAATTTTGGGCTCGGGAGAAAAAGGAAAGAGTATTTGAAGAGGATCAATCTAGAACCCCATGCACATTGAAGAGGATGCAATTCAACGGTGACAAGATGATCCAAGTAACGACAAAGAATCAAACAATAATGGAAAATCATGCATGAGGAAAAAATAATCTACTCATTCTCATAGATCAAAAAAGGAGGTACATATGGGAGTGTTGTGTAACTCTCATGCCTAGACAATCATTCCCTTTAAGAGGGAAAGAGGATTTACAATTCCAAATAGGGAATGTAACTCCTATGATGCCACTGAAAGCATATGACAATGACATATTTTGTAATGGAATTTGCCACTTGTCATATAACTCCTAAGACCTATGATCTCGCTAAGTGAGATACCTCACGGAAAGTCTCACACACCAACACCCCCTTTATCTAAACTAAGGTAGAGGTCATGAAAAGTCAAAATAGAAAGAGAAATCCCTAGAAAACTAAGAAATATGTGTCAATGGGGCCCAAAAACTAAAGGCTTGATAAGGTACCCATGTACAAACAAAATCTCTCTAAAAATATAAGAAGAGAAGGACTAGAAATCCTGAAGAAGATGGGCGGCTGCATCAAACCTCACCCAAGAAGACCACAAGTGAAAAAAACTTCACCTTAGTGAAGGGCTTGATGAATATGTCGTAACCTAATCGGATGTCTAACAATAATAGAAGTCGATGATGTATTCATGTATCAACTCCTGTATGAAGTACATGTGGATCTCAATGTGCTTTGTCCACTGATGCTAAAATGGATTTTGGAAAATCGAGATGGTACTCATGTTTTCATAGTAGATAATGGTAGGTCACCGAAAGTGAATACCAAACTCTGTCAAGATACCCTGAAAAAATAACTTCCATGGCAATGTTAACTACTCCTCTGTATTCTACCTTTGTAGATGATATGGAAATCACATTTTGCTTCTTACTGGACCAACTAACAAAACCTTAACCAAGGTATAAATAGTAGCATGAAATATATTTATGATGATATTGATCACCAACCCAATCAAAGTTTTTATATCTAACCAAGTCAATCTCTGTCCCTCCAAGATATTGATTGTTGTCTATGTGAGTGCCACGAAACATAGTGAAAGATCCTTTGCTGCTTTCCAATGTAACTCATGAGGTTCCTACATAAATCTAGACACGATCCCAACAACATACGATAGATCCGGCTAAGTGTGAGTAAGGTAGATCAAGCTCCCCACCATCTTTGATAAAGGGTACCATCAACCAAGGAAGTAGAGAAATCAGAAACCAACTTAACCCTATAAAGGAAAGGAGTAGGAGAAGGATTACAATTTGACACATGAAACTAAGATAATAAATAAAGGGATTACTTAGGATACAAAATTACAATTCCCAAGTCAGATTGTGAAATTTGGATCCCAAGAAAGTAATGAAGAAAACCCAAGTCAGATATGGAAAACTAGTTAGCCAAGGAAATCTTCACATAATCGATGATAGAGGAAGAGTTGTTTGTGATCAACAAGTCATCAACATATAAAAAAAAGATGAGCATGCAGTCATCCTACCATGGAAATGTAAACACTTAGGTTAGAGTGACACCAAATGAACCACGATACAAGAATAAAGGAGTCCATCTTGGCATACCGAGCTCGAGGGGAGTTTGTAAGGCCATAAAGAGACTTATTTAACTTTCAAAATGAAGGGAGGGATCATGGACATAACCTAGAGATTATTATATGTAGATATCTTCCTTTAGGTTCCCATGAAGGAAGGTACTCTTAATGTCCATCTGGTGGGCTTATTATATTATTAGCGACAATGATGACAAGGGTCATTGCATGGAAGTCATCTTTGCAACTAGAGCAAAGGTTTTCGAGAAATCAAACCCAACTACATGGGAGAAACCCTTAGCTATAAGTCACTCTTTATACTTCTTGAATTCTCCATCGACACCATACTTGATTCAGTACACCCACTTACACCGAATAATTTTTCTTCCTTTCGGAAGAGGGGTGAGATCCCAAGTATTGTTATTCATGAGTGAGGAATACTCCTTATCCATGGTAGAATCCTACTCAAGAATCCCATGAGTCTCCTGGAAAGACTAAGGGGTTGAGAAGAGGAAAAGGAGTGGGTTCCAAAAAATTACGAGTGAGTATATCTCTCATCTTAAGGATATCCAATCCACTCTCCAACACTCTGTAAAGTCTTCCTAGCCGAGCAGGATAGGAGGATCAAGATCAAAGTTCAAAGATTCTTCACTTAAGTGAGAAGGGACAAAGTCCTCATCATCACTATTTTCAGAATTAGATGACTCCGAAGCATGAGGGTCTAGAGGAGCAGGAGGATCAGGAAGATCAAGAGGAGGAATATGCTCAATAACATCATCATCATTTGGCAGTCGGAATCAATCGAGAGAGAAAAAATAACCTCAGAGGGAAAAGAAGAAGAAGTCAAAGATGACTCATCAAACTTCATGTTTCTCTCAATATAAATCTCATGAGTATCATGGTTCAACAATCTATACCCCTTCATGTCATCAGGATACCCTACAAAATACAAGGTTTGGATTGTGGTTCCAAATCCTGGCATTTTTTTGGGAATCCAAGCCATAACATTGGCTCTGAAGACATGAGAAAGTATCTGCATCAAGCTTACATCCAAAATAGACTTCAAAAGGTGTCATCCCTCTTATGGCCTTGTGTGGAACATGGTTTTGAATGTAGCAAGCATAGTTCATGATTCGGCCCAATACTACGAGGAAGGGATTTTGAGTGAACCATACAAGTGGCCATCTCCTTAAGCATTTGGTTCTTTCTTTTCACAACTCCATTTTGTGAAGGGATGTAAGCAATTGTACATTGTAAAACAATCCCTTTGGAGGTACATAAATCTTTGAGCCCATTTCTCACATACTCTCCTCCATTCTCGGTTTAAAGAAACTTAATATAAATTTCACTTTGCTTCTCAACAAGAGCTTTAAAGTCTTGAAAGTGCTTGAAGACTTCATAATTAAGCTTAAAAAATACACCCAAGTGTAACACGAAAGTCATCAATGAAGGTTAGTATATATAGATCTCTAGTAAACGAGAGAGATGGGAAAGGGCAAATAGAAATATCACTATGAACATGATCCAAAGGACAAGTAGCTCTTTAGGATTTTCCTTTGTCAAAAAATTTCTTAGGGTGCTTTTCGAGGGCACAAACTTCACAAATACCCTTAGAAAATTTGATGCGGGGTAACTCGTTGACCATTTTGTTTTGGATCAATTGTTTAAGGTAACAATTGTTAAGATGGCCAAAATTCTCATGCCATAGCTTGCTAACCTCATCTGCATGAGTGAGCCAATGTAGTGGGTGTCAAATCAGAAGTAAAGTGGGAAAAGGTCTACAAACGTAAAAGGTTATCCACCTTTCCCTCAGCCACTATGGAGTAAGAGTTAAGCTCATGAATAATCACTGAGTTAGGACCAAATTCCACTAGCATTCCTTCACCAAGGTGAGTGATTTGGTAAACTTATATGATATTGGTAGAGATTGGCAACAATCAACACTTGGTTAAATGCTTCCCCATCCATATTTACCGATCCACTACTAAATTGACTACTATGTAGTGTCATCACCCAACGTGATTTGGGACATGACACATGGTTTGATGTTGATGATTTCAACATCCGAAAAGGTTATGTGGTGTGAGGCACCAAAATCGATAATCCACCTTCATGAAGGAGTTGTTATAGCTATAAGGGCCTTTCCTTTCTTCTTCTCAAATTTAGATTTTTTTCTTTTGAAGACTCGACCTTGAGCATTTTGTTTGATAGAATTAGGAACAATTATTTATTTTTATCAATTAAATGAGTTAAGTGATCGATTTGTTTTCTCATACATTGATGATTTTCATGGCCAGACTTCTTATAATATGAACACTTACACTTTTCCTTCTTCGCTTTAGGATTAGAAGTAAAAGTGTTCATGTTAGGCTTGGTTTAGACTTGGTTGGTCTTGGTTTCCTTCTTGGGTTGGTATTTTTCTCTTTCTTCTTTTTGGTTTTCTTTTCCTTACCCTTACTGTACCACAAGGGCATGTGACTTGGATTTGAGAGTCCCCATTTGAATGAGTTTGTCATGTTCTCGAATAAGTTGGGATGAAAAAATGTCAAATGAGGGAATTTTTCAAGTCGTGGCGTGGAAATTCAAAATGAAGACAGAGTATTCAGGACCTAACTTAGAAAGAATTGACAAGATCAACTGAGATTCCTTCTTCTCCACTTTACATTCCTTAAGAAGCAATCAAGGGTGAAAAACTTTGAGAAGAAATCCTATAGGTTTTGAAAGTCATTGCGGTTTAATCCTAGTAGTCTGTTCTCCAAATCATGCACTCTCATGTTATATTGCTTCTGAACATGTCATCAAGAACTTTCAAAGCTCCATTAGGTGTTAAGGAAGTTTCGATGTGGAAGAGTAAGTCGGAGAGAGTCAAACATAAATAGAAAACCCAAGGCTTCATCACAATGGTTAAACCACCTAGATTTTTGGGTTCATCTTTAGGTTCAGTCTCTACTCCCATGGTGACATGGAATAACTCTTTACTTCATAATACCATAAAATTTTTATATCTCCATTCGAAGAAATTGAACGGTGTGAGAAAAGGTATTGAAGAGGCATTTATAACAAAGAGAGAGAAAGAAGGAATGCGAAAAAGAGAAAGAAACACAACCACCCTAGAATAATATTAACACCCCTTGAATTTGGCACTTTATAGTTTAGTGTGTTGATTACAATCAGGTGTGAATGTGCATCATGAAATAGTCAGTCACTCACCTTTAATCAATGTAATAACACACAAGAGTGGAGATCAAAATCACGTTTTGTTGATCGCGAAAAATCGACACCGTAAGCAAGCACAAAATGATCTAAAAGTAAGAGAAGGGGAAAAATATAGTCCTATGTGAGAAATAGTGTCTCACATCACAACATAAACCCCTTACCACAAGGCCATGGTAGATGTGCTCACTAGTCCACAAATAATATCAAGAGTGTACTGATGCAAAAGAGAGCTCGAGAATGAGCCTAGAAGACATTCAAGGCGTAGCAGGGTCCTATAAGGCAAAAAAACACTATAAATGATGCTACACACTCCAACATAAAATTAGTAGAAAAATGCCAATAACACTAAAAATCACACTTTAAAATGTATTGTTAGTCTAATTTTAAAAATTAAAAGGCAAAAACAACACTAACATTAAAAAATGACAATTTACCACTAATCAAAATTAAAGATTTTATTTAAAACCCAAATTAGATGTCTAAATGGAAAAAATCCCTATGATTAATTAAATTAACCTACCTTAGAAATGATATTAGATCCTAGTTTAAATACTAAGACCTAACATAAATTAAATCCTTGCCTTATGAATTTATTAGATCCTAATGTATAAGCACTAAGACTTAAAAAAAATAAAATTATTAACCCACCCTTATAAAACACGACCCTACCTTATTATAAAACCCCACCCTTACTAATAAATCGACCTCCTTTTTAATTAAAATGACCCAAAAGTTATTATGAACCCACTTTAATATATTTTAAAAGACTTTGAAATGGATTTAAAAAGTGGGAGGTATTTTTCAAATGATAAAAGGGTAGGAAAGTATGGTCAATAAGAAGAGAGTGTACATGGAGGGCCAGCGTGGGGAGGTGGTGGGAAAAACTTCGGGCGGAGTGGATAACATGACACAAATCTCGGCTCGGAGAGAAGCGAGCACATGGACAACCAGGGGAGCAAATCAAGGAGTCATACGACATGCTATGTAGGGAAAGGCTCGATGAAAGAAAAAGAAACACAACGCCAGGATGGAGCAACGCGACCACACAAAAATGAGAAGGGGTCGGCTACTATGTAGGGCATGATGCATAAGGACCCGAGTTGAAACAAATGCGATTGAATGGAAGGGGCATGATAACGTAGAACAAATGCAAAGAAAACCTTAAAACATGCAAACAATGCAAACTAACACACAAAAACTTGAGTTCAAGGCAATGAGTAATTCAAACAACTCAAGAGCTCATGAGAGGAAACAATGCAAAAACACACAAGGTTTAGAGCACCAAACAACATAAAATAACTCAACTGCATACACGACCATCTTGACACACTAATGCAAGTGTAAAATACAACTCACCACCAACTTTCCTAGGGAGTTGGGTGACTCAAATCGATGAGTTGAGCTAGGAGGAGCTCATCGCGGTGCTTGCAGGGCAAGAGCTGGCTCGTCGGGGAGGTAGGAGACATGAAGGAGGTAGGGTAAACCAGTGAACAACAACATGATAGGGACGAACGAGGTCTAAAAAAAGAAATTTTAAAAAAATCACTTCTAATTATAGATTACTTATTAGACCAAAAATGAATAACCAACCTCTAGATACATTTTCCCTCTAAAGTTATTTAACAACTAGCTAAATCTTGCGGTGAAAGTCCCTAACCCACACATACACAAACTCGAAAATGCAAAAACTCCAAACAACAAACTTTAAATACCAATTAGAAAGATTCCAAAATAAATGAATGAAAACTTACATGAGAAGTGAAAGAATTTAAATCGGAAGTAATTAACAACCAAAAACACGAGTACATGTTTACCGAATAAGAGCTTTGATCTTTGCGTGAGAGTGTTCTATGAGTATCAATCTATAACCATGTGTACATCAAAGCGGTTGAACTTCGGTGGTGATGATATGTTCCAAGTAATCAGCAGAATCAAATAACAACACATGAAAATCATGCGTGAGGCAAAAATAGTCTACTCATTCTCATAGATCAAAAAAATGAAGGTACATATGGGAGTGTTGTGTAACTCCCATGCTTAGAAAATCATTCCCTTTAAGAGGGAAAGAGGAGTTACAATTCCAAATAGGTAATGGAAATCCTAAGACACCATCGATGAATATGACAATAACATATGATCTCGCTTAAGTGAGATGACTCACCACGTGATGTGGATGAGATCCTTGAGGATGAAGAGGTGCGTCACAAACACAAAGAAAAGAAATGGATTTTGGAGGGCCACCTTATAAGATTTTGGCTAAAAATAAACCATTGAATCCATTCCCACAATTTTCAAGACCCGATTTAGCTTTAAATTTTCCTTTTAAGTCAACTTTCCATTTTTGCCACGCGCTTTTGTCGATAAGTTGAGTTTCTAGTGGATTCTAGAATGAGTATGAAAAAATCTAACACATGGACCATGAGTAAATACCATAGACTATGATAAGAAGGAATGATGATAAATCTGAAATATCGGTGTAAATTATAATATCAACATGAAATTGTTACAATCTCACCCATGAGGTACTTGAGTGTTCTTGACTTCACTTGCCTTCCAACAATAACTATGGGAGAAACTTCACAATTACACCTCTTAATGGCTTCTTTAACACACCTTCAAAATGATGGCTTCCTTTACACACTTACTCATACAATATTTCTCACTACTTCCTTCTATGCTAAATGAGGGGGGTGGCCTCTCTATTTATAGAACTTCCAGGCTTATCCATCTTATCTCTAAGATAGGATAAGAAATCTACTCTGACGAATCATATTCCATACCTTAACTCTTATATGTACATGTAAGCTTATCTTTTAAGATAAGATAAACCTTATCATTTCACATGGGTTCCACATTTTTAGACTTTTTACAAATAAAATACACAAAATATTTATGACCTCACTCCTTGTCCTTATTACCAATATAATATTTCTAATTCCTAATCATGTAGACCCTACTTCTCTACTTACCCCAACTTTGACATTTTAACATTACTGGACCACTTACGACAAATATTTACTTTTTACCACAACATTCCTATTGTACTTTTGACTATTACCATACTATACATTATTGGTGGTGTCATCGTCTCTTAGTGGTATTTGCCATTATCTTCTATCGGACACTACTACTAATTATACTTAACAACATCCTATTCCTAATACATACATTAATGAAATAGAAATTACGGAGGAAAATTTTAGTGTCGACATCTTCCCCCTTCCTAGCTTCTACTCCGTCCTCGGAGTAGACTATTATGGTGCTTGGAAAATCTTTAACTTGTCGTGGTTGACCCATTTCGTAATGGGAGTGCCATCCAATTCCTCCAGTCGGTATGTACCATTTTCATGCACAGCTACTATTTTGTAGGGCCCCATCCATTTTGGAAGAAATTTTCTCTGTCTTCTTTTTTTGTATCTGGAATCATATACTAGAACCAAGTCATTCACATGAAATGGAGACCAACGGATCTTTTGATCAAAGTATTCCTTCTGCTTCATTTTCTTCTTATAGCTTGTATCCTTCACTATTTCCCTCATTTCCTCTAGCAAATGAAGATGTACCAACCTTTCTTTTACTGAATCACTTTCATCCATCCTTTCATTTTTCATAACTCTCACAGTGGGAATATCAAACTCAATAGGAAGAACTGGATCAATGCCATAAGCCAACTAAAATGGGGAGTATCCTGTTGCTTGACTTTGATGTTGCCCTATATGCCCACAATGCTGCATGAATCCTTTTATCCCACTTATGTACCTGCAAGGCTGCATCTTTTGCTAGAATTTGACACAACACAAAATTTGTTCGTTCCACCTGTCCATTTGTGCTTGGCTTGTATGTTGTTGCCTTCTGTGTGCTAATAGAAAACTTATTGACTAGGGCTTCTACCACCTCATTAATGAAGTGGCTTCCTTGATCATTACAATTTCTAATGGACAACCAAATCTGGTGACAATGCGTTCATATATGAACCTTGCCACTTCATCCATGGAAGTTGTTTTTGATGGCTAGCTTGACCCACTTGGTTAAATAATCATGTGGCACTACATATACTTATTTTGGCGTGGGGTAGTTGGAAGTGGACCTCTGATGTCTATTCCCCACTTTTCAAAGGGACCAGTGGAAGAATAGGGCATAATGGAGTGATGAAGTCTTACGGTTACCATGTGTTTGACAAATATCACATGTCTTACAATAATTATAACAATCTCTAAAAGAGTGGGCGGTGATAACTGCATCAAGATCCTTCTTGTTGTAAGTTGTCAGAGAGAAGTGCCCTCCACATGTACCATTGTGGAATTCTTCTATCAGCTCCTTCCCTTGATCACGTCCAATTGCCCTCTTGTCTTGTCCATCGAGGTCTATTCGAAATAATACTCCATGCGAGAATAGAATATGGATGGAGTGGCTTGAGTAATCTTCCTCTTAGTCTTTGCATTGGCACCATCGGGAAACTTGAATTCATTCGGATAATTCCAAATATCTATGTATTCACTAGGGATTGTGTCGAGGATAACAATGTTGCATCTGGGAAATCATCATCATCACAAGATGAACCTAAACCATCATAGGCTCGAGAGAGTGCATCTGCATTGACATGCTTCTTTCCTGGCCTATCTATAATATCAAATTCAAATTCTTGTAGCAAAATTATCCATCTTGCTATCCTCCACACGATGGGTTAGGCTTATTTGATATATTTTAGAGCACGATGATCTATTTACTGACTATAAATTTCTGCCCTAGCAAGTAATTTCTAAACTTCTTTACAGCAAAAATGATAGCTAGAGCCTCTTTTTCAGTTACAGTATAATTTACCTCAGCACTACTCATTTGTCTGCTCCCAAAGTAAACTGGATGATCATTCCCATTTTCATCCTTTTGGCTCAGAGTACTTCCTAGTGCTTTGCATCGAGGCATCGATATACACAATGAATGGCTTGCTCAATCTGGATTCTTTAAAATAGGTGAAGACACGGGGCTTCCTTGATTGTTCAAAAGCTTCATGCGCCTTATTTCTGGTTCATAAGTAACATCCTTCTTGAGAACTGGGTTAGTGGCTGTGTAATCTTTGAGAAATTCTTGATGAACCTTCTATAGTAACCCACATGGCCTAAAAATGATCTCAACTTACTTCTATTCATAGGAAATGGTAACTCTTTGATTTTGAAACTTTATCGGGATCGTACCAATACCATCTCTGGATCTGACATGCCACTAACAAAACACCTTTAGAACATCCAAAGACACACTTTGTAGGGTTTAGTGAGGCTTGTGCTTCATCTAACCTTTGAAATGTTGTCTCCATTTGGTGCAGGTGGTCCATCTTGCTCCCATAGATGCAAAATCATCCAGAAATACTCGATGAAGTTCCCGATGTAGGGTTCAAACACCTATTCATCAAATGCTGGAACATTGCTTTGGAGCATTACACAACCCAAAGGCATAACTCTATAAGCAAACGTTCCCCAGGAGTGGTGAACGTGGTCTTGAGTGATCTTTCTCTTTATACGAACTTGGTTGTATCCATTATATCCATCAAACAAAAACTATAACACTCTGGCTAGCTACTTCGTCCAAGATCTGATCTGAGAATGGAAGAGGGTAATGATCCTTCTTTGTTGCCTTATTGAGCTTCCTATAATCAACACAAATGCGTAGCTTCCCATTCTTTTTATTGAGATCACAATGGGAGAAACCCATTCTGAATTCTCCATAGCAAATATGAATCCTGCATCAAGCAACTTATCTATTTCTTCTTTTACAGTCTTGGAAAAATTAGGATTCATTCTATATGGCATTTGCTTTATGGGCTTAACACCATCTACCAGCTCAATAGAGAATGTTCTACCCAACTTACTTGATGGAGTTCCTTGTAATCAAAAGTGAATAGGTGTATGTACCTTCAAAAGAGCTGGAGGTAGCATTCCTTCTCACTCTCCATCACAACATCACCAATCTTTATTTGTTGGAGACGATCATCAATTTCTTCTTCAGATAATTTTATGGGTTCATGAGTCGGTGTGACTGGAAGGATATCCATGACCGAAACATCAACCTCACTTTCTTCATCTTATGTGTCCACTTCACTGGTACTAGAGTAATCAGAGGATGTCCAATCATCAGTTTCATCACTTGAATCCACAGGTTCTACCTTATGATGCCAAGGGATCACGTTTATCTTCACCCTCTCTCTACCACGTCCAAGTGTCATGAAGCCTTCATTCCAGTAGTTTCTTGCATGAACTCTCCTTAGCCATGGTCTTCCCAACAACATTGGGTATGCACTGATACCATTTTCATCACTTGAAAGTCTACCACACATCTGACACCATAACAGATATTGCCACATTTGAAACTACACCTTACGGTTTAGTTTTCCCTTATTTAATGACCTTAACATAAGTGTTGAGGGCGATCAATTTTAAACCCAACATATTCATTACTGAGACTCGGTCATTACATTAACTATGCACACCTCCATCAACTAAGACATCATGAATTGAAATACCATTACATAATACCTCGGCTTGTGGAGCGTGTAGGGATCCGCCTCTGCCTCCCAAAATAGGGACCTCAACCTCCTTCCTTCGTCGAGCATTGAGTCCACTTCGCAGCTCCCGCCTCTTCTCGAAAGACATAGCCAAGAGTTGACCATATGTAATATTTGCGAGGCCTTTTGGATAGATCTTCTAAGATGGAGTATGGTCCTTGTCCTGTGAAATCGAGAAAATCCTGCACACCCAACTTTCTTCTCCTATGTTTCTTACTAGTTTCTCCTTTCATCTTCTTAGGATCATTTCCATCTTGATTATCTTTTTCTTTCTTTCTTTTTGTTATACACATCTACTTCATTATTTATGCTCTTATCTACTACATCAAAAGAATTCACGGTGTGCTTTTCCTTTATCATTATCTCTTGTACCGGATGTAGAAGCTCTATCTGACAATTATACTTATAATGACCCTTTTATAACAACCATAACATCTGACTTGAAATATTTCTTTTTGGACCTCTATCTCCTCCACGAGAACTAAATTCTTTTCCTTGAAGAAGATTAATAGTTAGTTGGCCCATCTTCTTGAGCAGATCTTCATACTCAGTAGATGTACTAGGAGAAAGATTTGTGCTCACCGAGAGTGGTTGTGGATTTTGGACCAAAGGTGTTGGTGTAGGCTCTACTTTAGCAACAATTTCTTTGGGCTCTTCTTCCATGCTTTCTTCTTACCTTCTTGAATCTCCTTTGCTTGTTCATGGTAGGCTAGGGTGGTCATACTTCACTCGTTGTCGATCTCTAGCTTCATCCCAAGAATGAAGTGCTTACGAGAGGAGATTATCCACACCATTCATCAACCCATCTGCTAATCCTTCCTTCTGGATCTGGGCATCGAGCTTCCTCCTTAGCTCTAGAACACGAGCATGATAATCCCTTATCTTCTCCTTCTCTCCTTGGGATAGCTTTGTGATATCGATCATGAGATCTGCATATTTACATTGTTCACCAAATTCTTGAAAACTTTGAGTTAATAAATCCCATGAGTTTTCACATTATCACCTAGTGTTTCAAACCACCTAAGGTTGAACCATCCAAAAAGGTAGGAAAAAATTCAGTCCATTGTTCCCTTCTTATAAGGCCATTACAAATACAAGATCGTTTAAACTCTTGAATGAAAGAGGAAGCATCTTCATTAGATTGGGCTGAAAAAATAGGAATCTTCCCCATTTCCAAAAGTAACCACAGTGAAATACCAACCCACAAGTACAATCAACAAGACTTATGTGCACAAATAATTGGAATCACTATAATAGAAAATAGAAATGACCATGGTAAACTATGGTAAAACTTGACTTACTGCGGTAAAAACTGACTTTACTGTGGTAAACACTATTCACAGTAAAAAGTGAAGTTACTGTGGTAAATACTATTCACGGTAAAAAGTGACTTTCTGCGGTAAATACTATTCACGGAAAAAAGTGACTTTACCATGGTAACTACTATGCACAGTAAAAACAAGGTTACCCTCCAAATGTTTTTTGACTAAGTGGGAATATCTCTCCAGAAAATCCACCAACGAGGAATGGTCAAGCGGGAACCAAAATGTCATCACCAATCCGGCACTATGATAATTCTTCACCGGGAACTCCTCGTCTTTATGATTATTTACTAATGCACAACTTTTAGTTTGGTGGATGTAATCTGGAAACACAACAACAAACATAACACAAGAATACCATAGACTATGATAAGAAGGAATGATGATAAATCTGAAATATCAGTGTAAATTATAATATCAACATGAAATTGTTACAATCTCACCCATGAGGTACTTCAAGTGTTATTGACTTCACTTGCCTTCCAACAATAACTATGGGAGAAACTTCACAATTACACCTCTTAATGGCTTCTTTAACACACCTTCAAAATGATGGCTTCCTTTACACACTTACTCATATAATATTTCTCACTACTTCCTTCTATGCTAAATGAGGGGGGTGGCCTCTCTATTTATAGAACTTCCAGGCTTATCCATCTTATCTCTAAGATAGGATAAGAAATCTACTCTGACGAATCATATTCCATACCTTAACTCTTATCTGTACATGTAAGCTTATCTTTTAAGATAAGATAAACCTTATCATTTCACATGGGTTCCACATTTTTAGACTTTTTACAAATAAAATACACAAAATATTTATGACCTCACTCCTTGTCCTTATTACCAATATAATATTTCTAATTCCTAATCATGTAGACCCTACTTCTCTACTTACCCTAACTTTGACATTTTAACATTACCGGACCACTTACGACAAATATTTACTTTTTACCACAACATTCCTATTGTACTTTTGACTATTACCATACTATACATTATTGGTGGCGTCGTCTTGCTTGTGACGCCGTTATCTTCTATCGGGCTTCTACTACTAATTATACTTATGACATCCTATTCTAATACATACTTGATTTTACCTATAAGCTTCGGAGGGTGCTCACCAAGTGAAAAATATACCAATAATAGCCATTTTGAAGCCTCTGGGAGCATTGTTATTTCATATATGTCAGTATCTTTAAGAATCAAGCTAGGTACACTTCTCTACACATAAAACACGCTTTAAAATCATGTTAAAACGTTCCTCTTGACTAGAATGAGGGTGACTCAATTTGAAACGTTTTCAAAGGAAATGTTTACATTTACCGAGAAAGGGAATTTTAAATGTGGGTTTAGTTGTCACGACAAAAAATTTAAATTTTGCATGCTAGAAATTTAACATGACAACAATTAATAATAGGAATGTCACTCTAATAATTGTCAAATGTTTTCAAGGACAAAGGGTTAAAAAAACAACTAAAGCATGCTATATCACACTACCATTACATTGGGTACATTATATACTCTATATTTATCACATTATCTTTGTGTAAAGAGGAACAAGGGAACTCATAGGGGTTTGTCTTAGATCATACTCACAATTTTATACATACATAAGAGAACTACATGAGGATTAATCATGCATGAGTGCATGTAGTGAAACACTTGGATTGGTTTGGCAAGGGTTTTACACCAAAGGTAGTCCAACCTTACCACACACATTATTTCTCCTTTTGTTATATAATTATTTGATGAAGGTTATTATAGGTATTTAGGGTTTACACTATTTTTAAGGTCATTACAAATTGTGTTTAGGTTGTGTGAGTAGAAGTGACAAATACAAAACACATTTCTACAAAAGTGAAGGGAACAAAAAGTTGTAGAAGCCTACTATGAAAGGGTACAAGATCGTTCGGAAGGAGAGAGAACATATAAATGTGATTGATAGGGTTGTATGGTCCTCTGCAAGCTCATTTTAGAGTTCCAATATAAATTAAAAAACATTTCTATTAATTTATTACTCTATTCCACTTGTTCACACATCTCGATCTCCTCTATTTTGACTTGTACATTTTGATATTAATCTCCTCTTGAATATTTGAGCTATTAGTTTGATTATTTGTCATTTTTGCAATTATTAATGCAATGTTCTTATTATATATGATTAATTATGAATTAATTAGATAAAAATATCCTCTGTAATGAACCCTCGTATCATATATTATTGTGTGATTTTCATTAAATACTTTTATTAGGGTATACACATTTGGTGAACCCAAATTGTGTTTCAATCTATTAAGCATAGTTTTCACAAGGTTTATCCTTCCTCTTTGTTTTCAGCTCTACTAATATTATAGGGTTTTATTCAGATTCACTTCCTACTTTTATCTAAAATTGATTCTCAAAATTTTCCATAGGGTCTCATGGTTGGTTCTCTTCTTTGGGTCTCTTTCTAGGATTCATGTTGGCCAAAACACCTTATGTTGCATATCTAACAATTGACGAATATATTTGAAAATTCCTTGAAGGTTTTTATTTAATTTTATATATTAAAATAAACATATTTTTATTGGCATAATGCTTAGCACAATTTAAGGAAATTCAAAATTACTATATTTGTAATAAAGGAATAATCATAAAAATATACACTTATTTTGCAAGTTCCTTGGATTTTTTTACTACCTATCACATCATATTATATACATACATATCAAATTGCAAATATACATATCATATTATAAATTACCTATTTTTTGTTTCAATACATTCACCTTTATTTATATAAATTGTCATTTAGTAATTTGAGGACTCTCATTTTTCATAAAAGTCACTTTGGGTCCTATCCTCTATGGTATATTGATAATTGGCCACCTATTTCTATGTGAGTGTATACAATTAAATATAAGGTTAATTATACTTTTTTATAATTTTGGATTGTGTTAGGACTCTTTCTTCATGAAACTAAAATGGATACAATCCCTCTCATTGTTTCCATGCCTCTTGTGGGTTCAAGAAGAAGGTTTTATCCGCACCATACCCTAGTGTTTATGCTTCCACTACTTGTTTTCTAGATGATGTGTCTTATGTTTATGATGATACATCATATTATATTCATCCTTCTTTGTAAGATTCACCATTATTTTCATATCCTAGTGTGACATCTATTATTAGTATACCTTATTCATGTGCCTCTTCAGCTAGCTCTCTACCCATATTAGAGGTACCTCACAAGTCTATTGATTGGAAAAATTATATTGGTTTTAAAAATTAGTTGACCATAACATTATTGAATCATTGGAGCTATGTCCTAATGATGATCTTAGTTCTAGTATGCATCTAGTGATAGTGATTAGGTGAGTGATGATTAAACCATTTCCTTGCATTGTCTTGCCAAGTTGGCTAATTCTCATAATAACCCATTACCTAATGACATATAATCCACTAAGTATGTAGGAAATTTTTATAATGATGATGATGGTATCTACCTTGGGTGGGTCTATCATACACATATTGTAAGAACTAATAATACTAGCCTTTCCGATACTAACATGGATGTGGATAGTGATGATTAATGTCCTTCTACTTCTATAGATGGTGATTCAAATGTAAATATTGATATTTCATGTAACAATCATGTTTCTACTTATGTTTCTCCCCCTCTTGAAACTGTTAATGCCTCTACTTGTGTCTCTATTCTCTAAGTAAATGAAAATGATTTTCTTGACCATGTTTCTTCCATGCCTCTTATAAATGACCATGTGGAAAATTCTAATATGTCTTGTATTCCTATTACCAAGGTATAACATGTAAATATATGTCAACCTATTTCTCCTTGTGTTGAAATCAACACTATTTCAAAGGAACTTGATATGCCTAATATTTCTCTCATTCTATATCCACCATCTACCAATGACATTTTTCATAAGCCTATAGTACAATCAATAAGAAATTTACAATATGATTTAAAACTACAAATTCAATATATGAGTACTAAAATCAAATCAATTAGGGAAGAGGTAACACACCTACGAAATTTCCCACATACCTACACATTCACATGATCATATTCCTATTCCATATGTGGAGTTTAATTTTATTGTTACGAATGAATCATCTTCTACTTTAGGGTGAGTGAAGGTTTTATATCACAAAAAAACTTCCTATAATATTACACCTAAACTTATATCTACTACAAGGCCTCCTCCTCTCCATAAGCACCAACAGATTACATTTTGATAAGTCTCTCACTTATCTCGAATGATATGCTACTTACTCTACTTGATAAGTGTTTGATTTGAGTACCCTCTAATGAGAACCATCCTCCTCATCAATTATATCGATAAGAAGGATGATTTTTTTGTAAATTCCATCATGTTAATGGGCATTGTGATAATGATTTCTATGCACTAGATGAGAAACTCATTTTTTTGAATAAAAAAGAACTATCAATTTCAATACACAACATCCTAGTAGACCCCCTTCCCCCATCACGATATTGCCTTGTAGTGGTTGAAATATTCCAACATGGTAACCCCTTAGATTTGTTGGTTCTTGGCATGGTATGAGAGATTTACCTTAGAATGGATCTTGTGATAATCATCTACTATGAAATGCTAATTTTTTTATTGTACATGTGAACACACAAACTAATTTACAATTTTAACCTAACTAGTTTTATTTTCTTTTGTTCACACCAAGTAAGATCCATCTGGGATTTATTGGCTTATTTTTTCTACCCACCTATTTTTGTGTGAGTTGCTTGTACTAACATATACATTTGAGGAGTTTTTGGATTTGTTTCCTATCCTTTATTTGTGGAGATTTTATCATCTCCAAACTTAAGCTAGCTCACTTATTTATAAGGTGAGAATAATGATTCCTTTATCCTATTTATTCAATGTGGGAAAATGGATTATTGTTTAATAGTTGTGTAGTTTTTATGTGTAAAATCATTGTTTTTAATCAATCTATGAGTATTTGTGTGTAAATCATTTGTTATTTTCTCTACAATATCTTATAGATTGATCCCATATGATATCATAGCATATGAATCTCTTGTATGTTGAATCTTCTTGTTTCTTGTAGGTTTGCACCATGAGTTTCAAAGTAGAAGCATGAGTTAGAATTCTTCTTAGAATTGAGAGTTGAAGTTTTCTCGCTTAGATATAACCTACAAAAAAATTATTTTGCAAAGTTTATTTATTGGTCTTGGCTTAGTTTGTTGGGCATACGGCTCAATTTTTGACCAAGTTGCCTTTGTTCGGGTATTCCTAGATTGACCTTTGGTTTTCTCCCATATGTTCACCTTTTATTTATGTAAATTATATATGTAAAATGTTTAGCCCCTTAAAATCATGAAACTTTGTCTTTTCTCCCATTGATATAGAGATTGATCTAGTTTTGGCATTTTTCGTGGAACGAAATAACCTTTTAGTCCTGGGAATTTTTTTGGCTTGACACATATTTTTTGGTGTGGTCTATCTATCCATGGGGTTTCATTCTCCTGTTAATTCTCACAGACCCATTGGGCCAAAGTATTGGTATTTTAGAGGCCACCATGGCTTGGAGATTTCCCTACACATACCATGTTTTTATTTTATTGGCATTTATTGTGCTCTTTTTTTGGAATTTTTAGACGCGACATAGGCGTTAAGTTCTTCCCCTGTGTATTCCGGATGGAGGAATTTTTTTTTAACAAGGGCACATATTCTTTGTGGATCAACCTTGAACTGTCTTAATGGCATTCCTTGGCATCTTCAAGCTCCTTCACTCATTGGTGCCTTGATGTTTAATCTCTCCTAACATATTTTACACTTGGCACACATCTTTAGCTTGAGTTTCATCTTTGTGGGATGTTAATAAAAATTGGCGTGGATATCTGTGTCCCTTCTTGGTGGACCTTATGCTAATATTGTCTACTAAGTAGAGGGGTATGTTTTGATTGTCCATTTGATTTGGTATGAAGTCACTTCCTTATTTATTTGGGTCAAGTAAACCAAAATAAATTTAGGTTTTTTAAGACCTAATACTCCTTTTTGGCTCCACGTGAGACATTCCTATTTTCTTTTACTACAAATCAAGGAAAATATAAAAAATATATCCTCCATTTATTGTTTGAAATCATGTGATGGGATTAGGTAAAGGCCATTGGTTATGATTCATGAAGTTTGGAGTTCAAATCATAGGGGATGTTTTTAGAATTAAGCTCGCAGTTGCTCCACCAAACTAATCCTAGCTCACTCGGGTTAATAATTTTTTTGGAGGTAATTTATAAAAATGGAGATAATTTTTTTAAAAGGAGAATGGTTTTTTGAAAAGGGGAAATAAATTATCAAACAAATTATTGGAGGAATAAGGTGATTATTTTGAACAATGATTTTTTTGTGAAGATATAGTTTGCACAATTATCACATTTCTGTTGCATTTTGTTTTTTCTAATCAAGATGTCTAGGAGTGCGACTTCCTCATCTATTCCCACAAACGTAATGGATATCCGCTTGTTTAACCCTCTAAATTTGACAAACTATCATGCTTGGAAACTAAAAATGGAACAATTTCTCAAATATTTGGGTTTCTCGTGTATTTTCCAAGATATTGTAAATGTATTTACCAATGAAAAATATAAGTATGAAAAAATGTGCAAGAAATATGAAGCCTTGGAACTCATTTTGTTTAATGTTGGAGATGGTCTCTAGTTTCACATTTCTGCTTCCAAGTATCCAAAAGAGGTACAGGAGAAGTGTGAAAGATTATTTGGAAAAATAAATGATTTTAAAATATTGTAAATGGAAATGGAGTTGACCTCTTGTTCACCATCAAAATTTCCCTCTGTTGAATAATTTCTGAAAAAAATTAAGGAACTCAGGATTTAGTTGAAATTTGTTGGTCAAGTAAAAGGACGATGAATGCATTTTTTTGATTTTTGTCAAAGTTAAAAGGTCCTCTCATTATATTTGTAGCTACTTTATTTTCCATAATGGATGTCGTAGGAGACTAACCTCACATACCTTCATTTGATTTGACATGATAGGTTATCTCATGAACAAATAAAACAATTGTCACTTGATTCCTTGTCAATCTCTAGTTAGGCATTGTTAGCAAACTCTTCTAAGGGTAAATGGAAACCTATGCGAGAAAATTGGATCAAAACATGTAAAATCTCAAAAATATTTTCCTACCACCATTTAATCTCCTAGAACAAATTATTATCCTAAAACATCCAATCTGGAAAAGGAAAAGGCCTTTCAAGAAGAAGGTACATGATCCATGTCCTTATTGTAGCAAGAAAATCCATTCAAAGTCTAGATGCTTTGTGAGAATAGAAGCACTGGAAAAGACCTTGAAAAAACATACATTTTTTGTTCCACATCTATTATAGTCTTCCAACCTTGATAAATGGAAATATCTATCTCTCAGACAAGTGAATTTTTTGATTAAGTGCAACACATCATATAAAACATTCTAAACATTTTTGAGTTCAATTTTTACTTGTAGCACTTCACATATTATGATGGGAAAATCTACTTGTGTTGATGTTTCAGGATTTTTTACTGACATTAACAATCCAAATGATCTTATATAGGATGTTCTAAATGTTCCCAAATTTTCTTCAAATTCATTATCTATTTATCAAATTTGTCATTTTAATGATGGAAAGAGAATTTAATTCTCACCAAAAGGTGTTGTAATAAGGGAAATGAATGATCCTAATGATATTGTAGTTACGAGAGTGGTAAATCCATATTCTATATTGTATCACTTTGAGAATTTGACATTTATGCGGGATATTCTCTTATTTTTCATTATAATTATGTGAGTAAACTATGACACGAGAGGTTTGGTCACCTCAACTACAAATACCTATAGGTACTTTCATCACAAAACATGGTTACTTGCCTTTCAAAATTTTCTTCTAATGATGGTGTTTGTCTAGGTTGAATGCTTGGAAATAAACATCAAGATCCCTTTCCAAAGGGACATGCCACTCAAGCTAAGGCTCCTCTTGAGGTAGTAAATAGTGACATTATGAATTTTCCGTCATGTTCATTATTTGGTGCTTAGTATGTGCTAAAATTATTAATGATTTCACTAGAATAAATTGGGTGTATTTATTGAAATATAAAAGTGATGTGTTTGATAATTTCAAGGATTTCAAAGCCTTTGTTGAAAAGCAATAAGGAAATTCACTTAAAAAGATCCACACCGATAATGGGGGCGATACATTAGTAAGGCATTTAGATATTTTTTTATTAATCATGGAATTTTGAATTAGTATACATTAAGTGCCTTACATACCTTAGTATAATGGTGTTTTGGACCATAAAAATCAAACTCTCAAGGAGATGGCTAACTACATGATTCGTTATAAGAACTTACCACCAAAGTTATGGGCTGAAGTTATGAATTATACCAACAACATTCAAAACATAATTCCTCACAAATTGGTTCGGGGGTCACTTCGAGGAAGCATGGGAATGTGAGAAGCGTGATTTATTTAATTTTTGAATTGTTGGAAGCAAAGCATGGGCCTTTGTTCCCGATGACAAGCGGAAATCCATGGAGTAAAATGGAGCTGAGTTTATATTCATTAGACATTATAAACATGCGAAGACATACTATCTTCTAGATACTATTACCCATGAGTATTTTTATCATACATATGTTCATGTTGATGAATCGACACTCTATAGATTTTAATGCTCCTTCTTCTCCTCTTCCTTCACATGTACCTGAATTTGAGGATATGTTGTCTAGTTCTAATGTTGGTCTTGATGTGGATCTAGCTCCACCAACTCCGGTTCCACCTCCTCATCATACTCAAAAATTCCCAAATGGATTCAATCCACTCTACAATATTTTGATGATTTGGTTGGTGAACAAAGTGATTTATGTTGTACTAGAGATTAAATTTTTGGTAAGTTTGATTTTTGTCACACTCACTCTACGCCTTGTGGAAAGGATCTTATGAGTCAAACTATTTCATCTGATCTAGTTACTTTTTATAGGCTAGTGGTAAAATTGAATGGGATGAAGCTATACAGGATGAGTATTCTTGTTTGTTGAAGAATCATACTTGGGAATTATTACCTCTTCCTAAGGGAAGAAAAATTGTGAGATGTAAATGGGTTTATAAGACCAAATATGAAACTTATTGTTCAATTGAAAAGTACAAGGCTCACCTTATTTTTAATGTTTTTCTTAAGTTGAAGGAGTAGATTACTTTGAGACGTTTTCTCCTGTGGAAAAAATGGATTTTGTATGCCTTTTTATTTCCCTTACAACATCTCACATATGGCCATTGTATCAAATGGACATAAAGAGTGCCTTCCTACACGATAATATCCATGAGGATATTTATACGGAGTAACCTTCCAATTTTATGCAAAATAATTCCTTAGTCTGCAAGCATCAACAGTCTCTTTATGGTCTCAAACAAGTTCCATGAGCTTGGTATGAGAAAAAGGATTATTTTTTGTTGAATATTGGCTTTCATCATTGTGAGATAGATCAAAAAAATTATGTTTTGAAAATTAGTAGGGATTTATTGATCTTGGTATTGTATGTTGATGATCTAATTCTTCCTTGTAGCTTTAATTATTTGGTTCAAGACATACAACGGAAGTTGAAGGAAAATTTTGATATGATAGATTTGGGTCTATTTCAATACTTTCTTAGTCTCCAATTTCATTAATCTCTAAAGGGTATTTCAATTGGGAAACATAAATATTTTATAGATTTGCTTCAAAAGTTCAACATGGCCACTTATAAGCATCCACATACTCCATATCAGTCAGGTATTGAATTGATTATTGATTGTAAAACTAAGTTGGTCAACTGATCCAAAATAAATTTAGGCCTAATACTCCTTTTTAGCTCCACGTGAGCCATTCCTTTTTATTTTCCTACAAATCAAGGAAAATATAAAAAAATATCCTACATTCATTGTTTCAAAACATGCAATGGGATTTGGTGAAGGCCATTAGTTATGATGCATGAAGTTTGGAGTTCAAATCACATGGCTTCACTAACTCACCCTAGCTCACACGGGATGTTGAGTTATTCACTAGCTCATTGAGCTAATAAATTTTTTGGAGGTAATTTAAAAATAAATAAATTTGATACTATTTTTTAAAATAAGGATAATAATTTTCAAAAAAGAAAACAAATTATCAAATAAATTGTTAGAGGAATAAGGTGATTATTTTGAGCAGTAATTTTTATATGTATAGAGTGCGGGCTCCTCATCTATTCCCACAAACATAATGGATATCCGCTTGTTTGAACCGCTAAATTTGACAAACTATCATACTTGAAAACTAAAAATGGAATAATTTCTCAAAAATTTGGGTCTTTGGTGTATTTTCTAAGATATTGTACATGTATTTACCAATGAAAAAGATAAGTATAGAAATGTGTGTAAGAAATATGAATCCTTTGGACGCATTTCGTTGAATGTTGCAGATATCCTCCAATTTTACATTTATGCTACCAATTTTCCAAAAGAGGTATGGAAGAAGTGTGAAATATATTTTGGAAAAATAAATGTATTGCAAATGCAAATGGAATTGACCTCTTGTTCACCATCAAAATTTCCCTCCATTGAATAATTTATGAAAAAATTAAGGAACTTATGACTCACTTGAAATATGTTGGTCAATATAAAAAGGATGATGAATATATTTTCTTGATTTTGTAAAAGTTAAACGTCCTCTCATTGTATTTGTAGCTAATTTATTTTCCATAATGGATGCCCTAGAGACCAACTTCACATGCCTTCATTTGATTTGACATGATAGGTTATCTCATGAACAAATAAAATAAATGTCACTTGATTCCTTACCAAGATCTAATTAGGCATTGCTAGAAAATTCTTCTAAGGTTAAATAGAAACCTAAGTAGAAAACTAGATCAAAACATACACACCACTGAATTTCATAAAACCAATGATTATCCTAAACCATCTAATCCTAGAAAAGGGAAAAGGCCTTTCAAGAAGAAGGTACATAATCCATGTCCTTATTGTACTAAGAAAAAACCATTCGAGTCTAGATGCTTTGTGAGAATAGAAGAAGGGGAAAAGACATTAAAACAACACAAATTTTTTTTTCGCCTCTATTATCTTATTCCAACATTTATAAATGGAAATATTTATTTGCTTAGGCCTTATCTCTATTGCAAAGACGAGTGGATTTTTTATTCTAGTGCCACACATCATATAAATCATTCTAAATATTTTTTGAGTTCAATTTCTACTTGTAGCACTTCACATATTACGATGGGAAACTTTACTTATGTTGATGTTTAGGGAGTTTATACTATTAACATTCCAAATGATCTTATTTAGGATGTTCTCTATGTTCCCAAATTTTCTTAAAATTTGTTATCTATTTATCAAATTTTTCTTTTTTAATGTCAAAGAGTGTTGAATTCTCACCAAAAGGTATTGTAATTAGGAAATGAATGATCCTAATGATATTGTAGCTACAAGAGTGGTGAATCCATCTTATAGATTATATCACTTTGAGATATGACACTTATGTGGGATCTTATCTGATTTCTCACTATGATTCTCGTAAAATATGACATGAGAAGTTTGGTCACCTCAACTACAAATATATGTTGTAGCTTTCATCACAAAACATGGTTACTCACCATCTAAAAGTTTCTTCTAATGATGGTGTTTGTCTAGGTTGAATCCTTGGAAAGTAACATCAAGATCCCTTTCCAAAGGGACATGCCCTCAAGCTAAGGCTCCTCTTGATTTAGTACATATTGACATTATGGTTTTTCCTTCACATTCATTATTTGGTGTTAAGTATGTGCTAACATTATTAATGATTTCACTAGAACAACTTGGGTGTATTTATTGAAATATAAAAGTGACGTGTTTTATAATTTCAAGGATTTCAAGGCTTTGTTGAAAAGCAATAAGGAAATTCACTTAAAAATATCCACACTAATAATTAGGGGAGTACAGAGTAATGTATTTAGATATTTTTGTATTGATCATGGAATTTTACATTAGAATATAGTTCCTTACATGCTTTAGTAGAATGGTGTTTTGGATCGTAAAAATTAGTCTCCTCAATGAGATGGCTAACTACACGATTCATTCTAAGAACTTACCACCAAATGTATGGGCTGAAGTTATGAATTATGCCAACAACATTCAAAACATAATTCCTCACAAATTAGTTCAGGGGGTGACTCCTGAGGAAGCATGGGCATGTGAGAAACCTGATGTATTTGATTTTTAGTTTTTGGAAGTAAAGCACGAGTATTTGATCCTCAAGACAAGCGGAAATCCATGGAGTAAAATAGAAGTGAGCTTATACTCATTAGACATTATGAAAATGTGAAGGAATATTACCTTCTAGATAATATTACCCATGAGGTTTTATCGAGATAAGTGTTCATGTTGATGAATCGACACACCTATAGATTTTTATGCTCCTTCTCCTCTTCCTTCACATGTACTTGAATACGAGGATATGTTTTCTAGTTCTAATGTTTGTCTTAATGTGGAGATAGCTTCACCAAATCCACCTCCACCTTCTCATCCTAATAAAAAAATTTCCAAATGGATTCAATCCACTCTAAATTATTTTTTGTGACTTGGCCGGTGAACCAAGTGATTTATGTTGTACTGCAGAGATCAAAATTTTGGTAATTTGGATTTTTTTGCACTCACTCTATGCCTTCTAGAATGGATCTTATGAGTCAAACTATTTCTTCTGATCTAGTTACTTTTTTGAGTCTATTGGTAAACTTGAATGGGATGAAGTTATGTAGGATGAGTATTCTTCTTCATTGAAGAATCATACTTGGGAATTAATACCTCTTCTTAAGGGAAGAAAACTTGTGAAATGTAAATGGGTATATAAGACCAAATATGCAACTTATTTTTCTATTGAAAAGTACAAGGCTCACCTTGCTTCTAAGGGTTTTTATCATATTGAAGAAGTAGATTACTCTAAGATTTTTTATCTTGTGGAAACAATGGATTTTGTATGACTTTTTAATTCCCTTATTGCATCTCACACACGACTAGTATCAAATGGACGTAAAGAGTGCCTTCCTACATAGTGATCTCCATGAGCATATTTATATGGAGTAACATTTAGGTTTTATGAAAAATAATTCCTTGGTTTTTAATCTTCCTCAGTCTCTTTATGGTCTTAAATAAACTCCATGAGTTCGGTATGAGAAAATGGATAATTTGTTGAATGTTGGTTTTCATCATTGTGAGATAGATAAAAATTATGTTTTGAAAAGTAGTAAGGATTTATTGATATTGGTAATGTATGTTGATGATATAATCCTTTTTACCAGCTTCCGATTCTTTGGTTTGAGACTAACAAAGAATGCAAAATGTGAAGCACGAGGATCATGCAGGATGACATGAACATTGAGCGAGTTTCACTTTGGTAGTGTGACGAGGTCTCATGGAGGAGAAAACATCAATCATAAATGTGCATGAAAGGATTAGAAAGGGGAAAAATCCTCAATCCATCTCATAGATCTCGAAAGAGGGAGGTGTACAAATAGAGGGTGATGGGTACCCCCAAAGCTTGTAAACATGACTCCTAAACTAGAGAAGGGGAGTTACATTCCTAGAATGGAAGTAAATCCCATATGATGCACTAACGTGTAATGACACATAAGGAATTTAATTATGACCCATATGACACCTAGACCTATGACCTCACCTGAGTGAGATGACCTACCACGTGATGTGGAAAATGAATCACACTAACACCCCCTTTCATCGTAACTTAGGATGAGGTGGCAAGTTAAAAATGAGAAATGAATCCCTACACTAAAGTCGATGAGGAATCCATGAACAACAAGGATATCAAGTAATGGAGGAAAACCCAATGGGAAAAACATCCACCACAAGAGATGAAAAAACTCTCTAATCTAAGAAAGATGCCACAAATGGGTCCTGGAAACTGAGGAGCTTGATAAGGTACCCATGTACAAAAGGGAAATATATCTGGAAGAAGAAGAAGAGAGGAGAAGAGGGAGATAAGAGAAACACGTAGTGGATAGATCTACACTAAGCAACTCTAGGATGTCTCCAAGAAGAGTGTCGATGACATGGTCCTATGCCTCATGATCAAGAAGATCCACCCACACCGAACTATGTTCCTGCCATTGGGAAAGACAAAAATAGAGTACTAGAATTCTTCCCACTTCATAAAGGAAACTGAAGGTGGTAATTTACAAAGAACTTTGAATCTAGTCTACAGAGATGTGACGTAGGTCTAGCAAATGAGTGCACAAGAACCGAAGGCAATGTCACAAGTGTATAACTTTCAGAGTGTGAAAGAGGAACATCTCACTGAAAGGATTCCCAAGTAAAGTGAAGGAAAGCAACAACCCCCATAACAGATAGATGATCCATGAGAAAGGGTGGATCAGTGATGATCTCCTAAAAGGTGGAAGTGACAAGATTCCTAGAAGGGGCACTCCCAAAAAGGAGATGATGGACTCCTCCAAAACACTTGTAGAAGGACGAGAAGCTTGTATCGCATCAAAATTAGTCATTGTAAAAAAATGGTGAAGGGGAGGTATAACTTTAACTAATTCGATAAAATCAAAACAAAACATGGATCACACCATCTATAGTGGTGTATAATTGGGAAGCAATCATTAAAGTACAATAACACTAGACCTCTCTCCCCAACACTCTTTTTTTATGGCGTGAGTTCGCCCAAAAACATCGTTGTACACAACATTTTCAGGACACTTTCTATCCTTTTCACTCATTATGGATTAGGTGCACATGTTCCTTTTACTTTGTTTTTACATATTTACATACTCTTTTACATAGTTGGATTTAATTTTTCATATACATGACTTTGACTACTCGTTTACTCTTATTTTTGTAGGTCTCATGTCTTATAAGAACTAGCAGATCAAACACAATGTAAACTAAAATGAAAACAGTACAAACATAGTACACACATTACACTTTTTCACCCCTAGGGTTACTTTCTCTTTCTTAGCTTCCACGCTTCATTCTTTATCACTTCACGCTTTCACTTGTCTCTGCTTGGCACACTTTCACCATTGGTCTACAAGGAACTAAGGTAAACTACCTTATGTTATCAAATATTCATTGAAAAACATGAAGTGGGGGCAAATATAGACACTAAATCACACACTTTGGGTACATTTATAGGTCTTAATCACATACTACTATTCATATGATTCCTAAGTAAAAAAACTAGCAATTGGTAGTCACCTTTGGCCTTTTTTTTGTGTTTCATATCTTCTTTCTGGCCTCTTGAACCCTACAACACAGTCGATACTTTATTACTTTATCTTTAATGACTCGGACACTAGTGCCTAGATAGGGCGCCAACGCCCATATGCCCCGTCCTCTCTTTACTTTATTCACTCCTTTTGGGTATATTTTATCTTATGGGCATCTTGTTTTCTTATGGGTCAAGTTTCCAGTTGTTAATTACAAAATTTAACCAAGGGAATCATATAAATATAAAGCTATGCCACCAAAATAAGGGACCAAGCTCTAAGCATCTACTATCATCACCTAAGATTGCATCTAAAGGCTTTCTAATAGCATCAAAGCATCCATCTATACTTTTCACTCGTTATGGATCAAGTGCACATGTTCCTTTTACTATTTTTTTGCATTTTTACATACTTGGATTGAATTTTTCATACACATGACTTTGACTACTCGTTTGCTCTTATTTTTGTAGGCTGTCTTTATAAGAACTAGCAATTCTCAAGCACAATGCAAACTACAATGACAATAGGTACAACATAGTACACACATTAAACTTTTTCACCCCTAGGGTTACTTTCTCTTTCTTAGCTTCCATGCTTCATTCTTTATCACGTCATGTTTTCACTTGTCTCCTCGGCACACTTTCACCATTGATTTACAAGGAATTAAGGTAAACTAC
Organism: Taxus wallichiana var. yunnanensis; assembly: GCA_018340775.1. Lineage (NCBI taxonomy): Eukaryota > Viridiplantae > Streptophyta > Pinopsida > Cupressales > Taxaceae > Taxus > Taxus wallichiana. Next base: position 875,019,229 of record CM031235.1, on the reverse strand, counting down.
TTTATGTTATCGTGTATTCACTGAACAACATAAAGTGGGGGAAAATGTAGACACTAAATCACACACTTTGGGTACATTTCTAGGTCCTAATCACATACTATTATTCATATGATTCCTAAGTGACAAAACTATCAATTGGTAGCTACATTTGGCCTTTTACGTGTTTCATATATTCTTTCGGCCTCTTATACCCTACAACACAGTCGATACTTTATTGATTTATATTTTATCACTATGGACACTAGCACCCAGATAGGACGCCAATGCCCAAGTGCCCCCATCCTCCCCCGAGTGCCCTCGTCCTCTCTTTACTTTACTCACTCCTTTTGGGCATCTTTTATCTTATGGGTCAGCCTTCCAGGTTGTTAATTGAAAAATTTAACCAAGGGAATTATAAAAATATAAAGCTATGTGACCAAAATGAGGGACCAAGATTTAAGCATCTACTATCATCACCTAAGATTACATCTAAAGGCTTTCTAATAACATCAAAGCATCCATCTAGATTTCACACAAGGGACTCCATAATCTACATACATGCATAGGAGGAGAAGTTCATTTTTCCATCCACACATCTATTTACATCGCTACATCTAGTTATTTCTCACTATCAAGTGCATCTTGCACAAGATCCACCTAGGGCATGATTATTGTACACACACACTAGAACTACATGGAGTATGAAATGTAGTGCAACACTCGGTTGTAAGTTCACTCAAACAGTGATCGAAGGGGTCGAGTCATCAATCCCCATTTGCATCTATTTCTTTTTAAGATTTGATATGTTTTGGGGTTTTGCAGGTTATCTCTCTCTTTGCAGGTTACATGCGAATGCAACGATAATCCAATAACACACAGGAGATCAACAACGAAGGTGAGCAACCATCTTGTGACACATGAAAAATTATTTTATGAGGTTTTTTTCCTAGTCATGGGCACCCAACATAGGTCTCCAGTGCCCAAGCGCCCCTGACCTAATCCAAACGCCCCATTCCAGGCATATATGGCAATTCCAGAATTTACCAGGCATAGTTGTAGTAGTCTTCTCCTCATGTTTAACACTTTTATAAGTTCAACACACTTCACAATTAATTGTAAAATGAGCTAAGTCTTTTATTCCCTCTCTTGCACTTAGGGTTTCATTTTTATTTAGCTTATTGTTTGGGTTAGATATGTACTTTAGCATTGTATTTATCATATGTGACTCTGAAATATCTAGGGTTTTACAAATTCAATTTTTGTTAAATCAAAAGGAAAGCTTAACTAATTTCATAAAACATTGAATCTAACATAAAATTCAAACCTCCTTTGATTGTTGGATGTGATTTTAGATTATAGGTACTTCCTTTATGAACCGAACACAACTATGCACAAACAAAGAATTTCTCCAAGGAAGATGAAGAGATCTCACCAACATGGCTTAATTGCAATTTTTGGTTCTTCTCTTACTAATCTTGGCCAAATAGAAAGGGGGTTTGAACAAAGATTTCCAATAACATGAAAATGCTCTTATCAAGTGTAAATGTCTTACAAGGACATGGTGTAAATTGAAACATGGTGTACTAGGTTCTTTATATAGCTTTCCAGTTTTGGAGAAGTTTACAACCTAGTGAATGTGGGATAAAGGAAAAGTAGAATTAGAAAGGGATAAATATGATTAGAAGAGATTAATTAGTGATTAAAAACTCATGGGATTTGGGGTGATTTAATTAATCAACTAGGATTAATTAATAGGCCAAGTTAAGCTTATAGAAGCCATTTGGAGATGATTTAGGGGGAATATGTAGAATTTGAAGGGTTTGAGAGGGGGATTCAACCAATAAGAGGGTTTATTAATTAAATATAATATTGAAAGGCTTAATTAATTAATAATGGTTAATTAATTAATTAAAAGAGAATTATAACTAATGAAGTGTCGATAATTGGCATCCAGGATGGGGAAGACTAATTAATTAATGAAGTGTCATTAATTGACCGAGACAAAGGGGAATGTTAGCTAATTAGCAAAAAAATCACTAATTATAAAAAAATGACAAGAAATATGATAATTAGTGTAATTATAGTATTAAAACCGTGTAGTCCGATTTAGATGTCTACAATGGCAATTCCTCTTGTTGTGATCTACACCTTAGGAGAAGGAGTTTCCTAAGGTATGTTAATTCTAGGTTAGCATTATTTGGAAAGGTTTCATGTAATATTTATCATTCTTGCACCCTTTTCACTCTTTTCTTTCATAAGTGCATACATATTTGGATAGTCTTCAACCTTATGCTCTTTGTAGTAATGTGCACATACTAGAAAAGATGGGTAGTCACGTTGATATTTGTCTAGTGATCCACACTTAAAAACAATTTCTTGGTGGTAATTTTCCTCCTCTGCATCCACCTATACCTTAGCCCCATCATCCTCACGTGTATCCATCATGTCCTTTTGGGTGTTTTCCATTGTAGATTTCCTTAGTCCCAATGAATTTGAATAATCACCTGACAGGTTGGTTATATCAAGCATATGCGGATCATAAATTTTACAATAGAGTGAAACTTTGTTTTGCATTATGAATTATAATAGAAGAAATATTATTGTATCATGACTCCCTTTACATATTTCACATGTTAGTAACATTGATTTTAAATTTATGCACATGAAGGTACTCTTTGTATGTCCTTTTATCTCACAATTTGTGCATTGTGCACACTCTCTTGCATCTCTCCCTAGCATTGTTTTCTATAAATTGTTCTAATTGAGTTTCGTCGATGCAACTTACACCCCCATAAAGGGAATAACCCCTTATCTATGCTTCAAACTGCTTTGGCATGAAAAGTTGCTCTAAGGGCTTCATGTGGATCTATGAAAGTTTTATGTGAGAGGGCACGTCTAAATGTCCCGAGTAACCCTTCAAAAACCACTTTGCAAATGTTGAGTTAAATGTAATTCATTAGACAACTTAGAGATTAGGATTTTAAAGTGTATGTCATATGCATGCACACTTTGTAAAAAAAAATCACACACTTTGGGTAATTATCTAGTCTTGATTACATACTAATACTCATATGATTCCTAAGTAAGAAAAGTACTAACTAACCCATGTCTTTGGCCACCTTTTCTTTACTTTTTACTGCTTTCGAGTCTTTCACCCTTACTTGCTTAGTTTGCCTCTTTATACTCTGACTTTTATCATCCTGGACATCCACGCCCAGCTAGGGACACTAGTGTCAAGCACCCTCGTCCCCTCTGGGTGCCCCTGTCCCATTTGTACTTTACTCACACTTTTTGGGTCCTTTCTATCTGTTTGAGAATCTTATCTTTTTGGTAGTCAGCCTTTTTGGGGTTAATTATGAAATTCAAGCAAGGGAATCATATAAATATAAAGTTATGTGATCATAATAAAGGACCAAACACTAAGCATTAGCTATCACCACCTAAGGTTACATCCATAAAGGCATCTAAGAGATCCATTGCATCCATCTAACACCATCACAAGGGACACAAGGGTTGGTTATTATGCATACACTTCATAGGAGGAAATTTCATTCTATTCCATGCACACATCTATTACATTTCTCTGCATACACTTCATAGGAGGAAATTTTATTCTATTCCATACAAACATCTATTACATTTCTTTACATCTAGCTTACTTGATCACTATCAAGTGTGAAATGCACACGAGCCACCTACGGAAACATTTTGCATACACACACATAAAACTACATTTGGTCTGAGATGTAGTGTAATCCTCAGTTGTAAGTTCACCATTGTGACAGTTGAGGATAGTCTGATCCCTCATTCATCATCTTTATTTTTAGGATTTGATGTCTATTTGAGGTTTTGCAGGTTCATATTTCATTGTAGGTTTCCAGCGACCTCAACGATCTTGGTGTGATTTAGAGCGACCAAAGGTGACTAATTGTGAAAAAATTATGATGGCTCAGAGGTGGTTTTCTGATCTTTTAAAAAGATCTAGGCACCCAAAAATAGGTCTAAGGCACCCGCAGGCACCCCTATCCCTCTCCAGGAGTCCATGTCCACTTTGATTCTCTAGTTATGCATTTTCTAAGCTCTAGTGTGACAGTCAGTGCTTTGCATTTTCTAGTTTTCTAGCTCTGTGCATCTTCCATATCTCTGTGAATCATCTAAGGCTTCTTACCCTCTCTTTTCAGTTAGGGTTTTACATACTTATTTCTTATTTGCTTAGGTGTAATTTTTGTATTTAATTGTTACTCATTTACTGCTCCTATAGTATTCAAATTAGGCTAATATATTTACATTTTAGCTTAATCATTTTGGTGAACCCGACCCTCAATTACACCTTCTCCTTAGGGCCCTTCTTCTCATATTACTATGGCTCAAAATTATGGAGAATTTTCAGTGAACATCTTAAATCCCTTAATGATCATATCATTGAGCATCCCCAAGATCTAGATTTACTTTTATATGTTTCTCGTGAGGAGACCACTAATCTAGTATAGCTTAATGCTTCTGGAAATCCCCACTTTATTGCTACTCAACCGCCTACCTCTACTCTCCCACCTATTTCTATTTTTCATATTTATGTTCCTACTCCCATCAATCAATTCACCGCACTCTTGTTTCACACACACAATAAGTCTCCTCTCACTGCACTCAAGATTTAGCCTCTCTTTATCAAGATCTCCAAGCACAACCACAATCCGTCGGTGCAGAGGCCTCTTCTCATGCATCTCCATCCTTGGATTCCAATTTTTTACTTCACACTCCATTCGAAATCACCATTTACACTTACCCACTTCATCCTAACTTTGCCACCCCTAAGTTTCCCATTTTCAATGGTCATGGTGACCCACAAGAGCATCTCTGAGCATTCCATGTGGCTTGTTTAGAATTTTTGGATGATCACATTATTTTAGCTAAGCTCTTTCCTCGCATTCTTCATGATTATGCATTGCGTTAGTTCTATGACATACCTATGCATTTGGTAACATCTTTCACGCATCTAGCTGATGATTTTTTACTCATTTCTGAATTGAACTTCACCTTCTCATCATGCTTCCATCATTTTATTTGCTTAATCTTAACAAAATCAATCAATCATTCTATTGCCTCACATGACATTATTTTCCAAACTTCATAATTCATCCATGATAGCATCCTATTCATCAATTTCGTGATATACGCTTTATGTTAAATCATCACATATTCTAGCACCTCATTCTACACAATCAATTCTTCTTATGACACATTCAAATCGGCACATCAAATGAAAACCTACAATCAACACATTTTTGGCATATTATTCAACCTTTATATCACTCACTCACTCACTCACACACTCTACACACATGCAACCCATTTCCCGATGACACACTCTTGTTTATGGATCATTCTTGATCGCCGAGGGATGTCAATAAATGAACCTCATTTTATACATACACATCCAAATCGGGGGAACGTTGCTCCTATCACTCACTCTGCATTCCATTCCATCTACAAATCCACAACATACTGCATATCTTGGTCACACTTACTCTTGCTTGCTTATGCTCTTACATGTACATCTTATTTCACATGTTAGATAGATATCTTGTATGTCATTATCTTTATCATATACACATGCGCATTCAATTTCCTTTCTATTTGTCATCATAGATTCTATAGATTCATACACGCAGCATGGATGCTTATCATAGTACCTAGTACACATCCCAAAATGACTCTGGGGCATCCACTTTCATACATTACAGGTGTTATTGTTTCATTTTGTTTCATAACACACTAATTTATCGATTATACACACTTTGACATACTTTTTATCTTTCTAACATGCTAATGGGTGCTTCATGTGCAAAATTTGTTATACATGACTATTTTCTTCCATGGTTGTCTGTTACATTATCTGCCATTATTTTCTCTTTGTATGCTCTTGTTTGTGGGCTTTTCCTTTGTCTTGTGTGCACACTTGTCTACTTACAGCCACTTTATAATTGGTTGTCTTGCGACATCGTGAATGGTGTCCCATATTTGCAACCTAATTTTCATGGTCTACACTGTCTTATCATGTGTTTACTTGTTTCTTAGATTACACATTGTCTCCTTAGCTTACATGCATGTTTTTCTTTTCTTGTACTAACACTTGTTTCCTAGCCACTTTGTTTACGTGTGCCTTGCTTTCTACCAAGCACATTCCCTTTCCCTTTGCATGGCATAGTTTCATCACATCATTTAGTCCTCTTTTTGGGCCACCTACTCCTTCAACAACGTCGCATGCACCTTAAATAAGGGGGCATCATTTGGGTGAATTAGTCACCCCATACAACGTTACACATAGCACAACATAGTTGTCGGTTTGACAGGGCTCAGAATTAGACTTGGGTCCTTAGAACAACAATGTCCTCCCTAGATGCCTATAACTAGGGGAAATTACATAGTTCTTCAGCATGTCACAAAGGCTTTTGACAGGGCGGGTAGAGTCCTTTAGCACCGAGCATTTACATTGGGGGAAAGTACACACCATATGCAGTGGTTTTTTCATTATGGGGAGCAGATTAAAGGTTAGAGGATGATACTAGACTTTCCTCTCTACAGTACTTATGTCATGGCATCAAATCACCCAAAAACCAACATTTCGATCAATCTACAAATTTGGGAAGCGGTTAAAGGTTGGAGGATGAAACTAGACTTTCATCTCCATACTTCTTCCTGTGCCGTGGCGTGATATCGCCCAAAAACTTGCACTTCATTGAAATCTTCAAGATCCTTTATACACCCTTTTTCTCATCATGGATCAGGTGCACATGTTCCTTTTTCACACTTTCAACATTTTGACATACTATTTACACATTTGTATTTGACTACTTGTTCGTTATTCTCTTTGTAGGTCCGTTCATATGGGAAGCGATGAGTCAAGGTCATTCACACCATCATCAACATCCACAATAATAACATCGACACCAAAAATAGGTACGTCGCAACATCTACACATGTGTTTCCACCCGAAGTTCATTTTCATCACTTTTTGTAATTTCTCCTCCTTAGCATCCACGCTTCACATTTTTATCATTCCATGCTTTGTCTAGTCCCTCAACAATCTTTCGTCATCGATCTACATGGTTATCAGGTACACATCTCTATCTACTTTATGTTACTGAGTGTTCCACTCACCAACATAAAGTGGGGGAAAATGTAAACACAAAATCATGCACTTTGGGTAATTATCTAGTCCGATTACATACTACTATTCATATGATTCCCAAGTAAGAAAAATAGTCATTAACCCATGTCTTTGGCCATCTTTACTTTAATTTTTGTTGCTAATTTCAGTCTTCCACCCTTACTTGCCGACTACCTCTTTATAATCTAGATTTTAGCATCCTGGACACCGGCACCAGTCAGACACCAACACCAAGTGCCCTCATCCCCTCTAGGTGCTCATGTCCCCTTCGTACTTTACTCACACGTTTTAGATCCTTTCTATCCGTTTGAGCATCTTATCTTTTTGGTAGTCGACATTTTTGGGGTTAATTATGAAATTCAAGTAAGGGAATCATATAAATATAAAGTTATGTGATCATAATAAAGGACCAAGCACTAAGCATTAGCTATGAAAACCCAAGGTTACATCCATCAAGGAATCTAAGAGATCCATTGAATCCATCTAGCACCATCATAAGGGACACAAGGGATGGTTATTCTGCATATACTTCATACAAGGAAAGTTCATTCTATTCCATGCACATATCTATTACATTTATTTAAATCTAGCTTACTTTCTTGCTATCAAGCGTGACACGCATAAGAGCCACCTATTGCACGATTCTACAAACACACACATAGAACTACATTGGGTTTGAGATGTAGTACAGAAGGCTTACTTATAAGTTCACCATTGTGACAACTGAGGATAGTCTGACCCCTCATTCTGTATGTTTCTTTTTTAGGATTTGATGTCTATTTGAGTTTTTTACAAGTTCGTATTTCATTGCAGGTTTTTAGCGAACTCGACGATCTTGGTGTGATTTAGAGTGATAAAAGGTCACTAATTGTGAACAAATTGTGACGGCTCAAAGGAGGTTTTATGAGATTTTCCGTAGACCCAGTGCAGAAATAGGCCCAAGGTTCCTGTGGGCACTCCTATCCCTCTCCAATAGCCCCTATCCAATCTAATTCTCCAGATTCTAAATTTTTCGAGCTCTAGTGATACGGTTAATGCTTCAAATTTTCTAGTTTTCCAACTCTATGCATCTTCCGAGATCTCTACAAATTATCTAAGGCTTCTTACGCTTTCTTTACACTTAGGGTTTTTCTTACTTATTGCTTAATTTTTTGGGTGTAATTTCGTATTTAATTGTTACCCATTTATTGCTCCTATAACAATCAGATTAGGCTTATATATTTACATTTTATCTTAGTCACACTCTCAGTTAGTTCCTATCTTATTTCATTAAGTAGAGACATGTTTTGTTTCTCAAGCTCTAGGATGTCAAATTCCTTTAAAAAGGCTACCTTCAACTAATCATAATCCACCCACCTTATAACGGGTCATACTTCCTACACCAAGTATGGGTGCATTCCAACAATGTCGTAGCGAATCCGAGTAAATTTTCATTTTGGAGATATTACTCCCTTCACATGCCAAATCAATTTACACTTATGAATATGTTTAACAACATTCTTAACTCTGCGATATTTTGGTAGGTGAAAATACATCTTGTAAAATATGTTTGGTGCTAATTCTTGTTTCACAACAGCTGTAACTCTTTCTTGTATTAGTGTGCTTATTATAGGTACCCCATAAATTCCACTACCTCCACCACTAGAAATTGACATGATAGCTCCAATTGCTTGTTGTAAAGGCGTGCTTTTCTACACGCCACCTGATGTTCATGTTGTTAAGCTAACACTCATCATTCCAAACCTTTGGGATTTTGGAATGTTTGGTTTATATTGTATCCTTTTCGGTTTTGGTATCAATGATTGAATTAAAGGTGAGAAACTACTATTCAATTTCTCCTTCTTCTTAGTAACATCCAATTCCTATTCACTATCCATTTTGATTAATACTTGATATTCTACATGTGTTGTTCCCATTTCATGAGTAGACGTGGTAGGTTAGAACATGATTCCATCTCCACTATATTGCACCTCTTTGTCCTCTAGAATTCTCATTGTCTCGGTGTGCAATACTTCTTCCTCCTAGTACTCCTCGTCCTCTCTTTCCCTCCCCTTCCTTAAGCAATATTTTTGGTTTCCCCACCAATTCCTCGAAGTTGAATTCCCTTGACAAAGTAGGTCACCGTCGTTTATCACGTTGCTCATTTATACTTCATATTGTTTCCTTCTCAACACATGTTCCTCTAGAGAATCCATGTTGTAGACTAATTTCTATCCTTCCCTCTCCTATCCTTATGCACCACTTATGTGTGTGGATTGTTTAATATCCGATAACACCCCAAACTTTTAACACAAATTAACTAGTTTAAAGCAAGATCAACACCATAATGATCTAAAGTTAAATGCAAAGCTAAGGAATGAAACATCAATGATAAAATCTTAATAGCATAAAAATGGAGATTAAATGAAACTAACATCTAACATCTAAGCATGCCTACTAGTATGTTTGATTAACTAACATATACCTAAATAGATCTAGGAGCAATCAAATTGGGAATGGTTGTTACTCCACAAATGGTGAGGAGATATCTCTAACACAAGACTACAATGTCATGTTAGATACCCTCCTACTAACCATAATGAAGGCTTTAGGCAAAGATGAGCATGTGAATCCTTAAAGGAGTTTAGGCTCTTTAACATATATCTTATATGAGGCTACTAATAAAAGCATGGTGTAAAATTGGAAGGTAGTACTTAGTCTTATTTATAGTTTTTCCTTTGAGGAAAACTTGCATCTTGGTGCATGTGGGACTAAAAGTACAAAGAATATTTAGAATTGCTAATCATGATTAAGCTTTGCTAATCACAATTAGTGAATTACCAAGTGATTAGGGTGTGTGGAGCCTTAATCAACCACTTAGGGTCAATTAGGAGGCTAGGATAAGCTTTTGAAGCCTTCTAAGATGTTTTGGAGGGAAGTGGGGTGATTTTGAGTGGTTGGAAGAGGGGTTTAAGCCAATAGTAGGGCATATTGACCAAAACAAGAAAAATAAGTGTAATTAGCTAATAACGTTGATTGTTGCTCGGAAGATAATTTTGACTTATGATTCACCGTAAAGTGGCATCCTGAATGTGAAAGTGGTTACGCAATCAACAAAGAGTTTTTAATTGGCCAAAGTGGTAAGAAACATTAGTTAATTAATGGAAATCACTAATTATAATAGAATTGGTGAGAATGAGAGTGATTTGCATGCGTTTGGCAATAAGATTGCAAAAGCGGAATTTAGGTGTCTATATTTTCCCATGTTTGAGGTGAAGTTAGTAACTTCACTTCAAATATAGTAGACAAGCATAAACAAGTAAATTTTTGAAGAAAAATTAGTGGGATGAAGGATGCCCCCTCGAGTGTCGATGGGGTGATAGAAGAAGTCAATCAACGATCAAAAATATGATTGAAATGGATAGAAGAAATATGATAGAACAGGCGAGAAACCCTTTGTTATTTTAGAAGAGAAAAAGATAGGGATAAACATGGTTGTTTATTTCCCCATGTGATTTGGAAAAAAAATTAGTAATGATAATGGAGAAGAAATGATCAATGGGGAATATAGGACAAGTCCAATCTTTGCATCCAACCTTTTGATAAACAACCTAGTTATATCATTTTCACCCTAGGTCTACATCATCAACCTTTATTGAAATGAACAAAAATGTAAGATAACATGAAAAATTAAATTACTAACATTTTTCCATCACTACGTAACTCCATGCATCATACATAATGTAATGCAATACAAGAAAGTAAAATGATATCTAAATCAAATACAACATACACCATGCAATGCAATACAAGAAAGCAAACCAACTAACCTAACAAAGAAACTAATACAATCACACACTTCAACATACAATTGTTTAAGATAATTGCACCAATGGTTTTGTTATCAATGTTCGTGTTGTAACGACAAGGGTTAAAAATGGTGCCCTAAGCAAGGATACATGTAAGGGGAATAACAAAGGACACAATTAGTCCCATGGAAAAGCTTTCGTGCACTATGACATAGTCTTTGGAAACTCACTGTTGCACGGAGTACCGACATAACATACAACCGAGATTTTGTTAATGGAGGTAGATCATAATGATCCATAAGTCGTTTGAGACAAGAATAAGAAAGAATGTAGAAAGATGATTTTGTAAGACATATTTCAATGTTTGAGGATAATGTAATTGACACAGGCTTTAGCTGTGTATATGTTGTTTACCATTTTTTTGAATTTTTATTAAAAAAATTGGAGTTTTGATGATTATTTGGATGTTTTGATATTTCTGACTAACATATTTGAATGTTTTGGGATTTTTGAAACATATTTGAATGTTTTTATTTTTGAAACATATTTAAATGTTTTTTTTATTTTGAAACGTACTTGAATGTTTTTTTTTTTTTTATTTGAGAAGTTTTTGAAGCTATGTACATGAAATGAAGAAACCTAGATGCCTCCGGCGATAGATGGGATGTACTGAAGGAAGAATATGACGCGTATGCGAAAGAAAGTGAAGATGCAAATTTCCCCCAGCATTAGGTGGGAGTATTCAAAGGAAAAATCTTCACACGCCGAAGCCGGATTAAGGCCAATATGGATAGGTTCAACATGATGATGAATTTAAACCCATGAAGTGCTAGGAAGGAGCAAGGATGCCCCCAGCGTAAGCTGGCCAAGAAGCACATGATAGAAAGAAGTGGAATATTATTTTGAGAAAGGGGATAAAGGTGCCTATAAACATGGAAAAAATGCAATATTATACACATGGATGTTTTGAATGAAGTATAAGAACAACATGAATGTAGTTTAGAAACCTCGCGATGAAGAAGTGATTAGCCAAAGGCACGAATCGTGAGACAAGATACAGACTAGAGTAAGAGTCTAAACAAGGTCCAAAAAAATACACTTGGTAACATACTAATCTTGTTTTCTCATAGAGATCCAGTGTGTGCACATGGAAATTTATTACCTCTTGGAGGTAATATTTGATAAACAATAAGTGAAGACACCATAACCAATGTGTATGAATGATTTACTTTCAAAGGTTGATTTTTTGAAGGAGGGTGAAAGGAGAGCCGTACATTTCTCCGTTGTCACCAGTCATCCATAGCCTCGATGGATATGCATTTGATTCTAATCACAACATTTCTCTACTGCCTCAGTGTCCACAAATGTAGAGATTATTGGAAATACCCCAAGAGAGAGTTATACATAAATTTTCTTTTGCTTTTAGCTTTGGTTGTTTGATTTGATTGATTTTGTTTTGCTTTCTTAAAACTTATTTTAGCTCTCTTGTTTGAGAAGGGGTTAAGAACCACTGATGGCTTGATGGAAGGAGGTGGAAGTGATTGTGATGACGACATTGGCTAGCGTCAACAAATATGTCCAAAATTTCTTCGCAACAAGTTTTTAGATGTTGATTGTGATAAGATCTCTACGAGGCCATTTGTTCTTTAATTTACCAAGGTGATGAAAGACCAAGGCCAAACAAATACCATAGAGATAAATGTCAAAAAATATGTGTGAATTGGTTAACCAAAATATCACTGATGGGATGAAAATGGTAGGAAGACTTGTAGAAGAAGAGAAAGAAAGGGAAGAAAGAACATCCATGTTTATGCAATACTTGATTGCAATGTGTGTTCGTTTACCTTTGATTTTTTTAATGAAATGTTTTCACATTTTTTTGTCTTGAAATTTTTTGATTCTTTATATTTTGGGAAATTGGGACCAATCAATATCAATTTGCATGACAAGATCCAACAACAATTTTCATGATTTCCTTGATAAGGGAAATTAAGCGTGTTTACTTATCAAGAGTCATATTATCCCCGATCTCGATGATTGTAGTGAGCTTATACTCAAAACATTAGTGAGATTTATCATGAAACGTGGATGTTTTGTGTGGGAGCTTGAGGTCCCTATCCAAAGGTTTCTGCACTTTATGTCATACTTGATGGGTACGTTGATGTGCCTTTTTGAATCGTGGTTGATTCTAAACTTTATGATTGTTTGAATTGTTGGGATATTTGGAGCTCTTGGAATTTTTTTATCTTAGCTTGATAAAGAAACCTGTTTGGGTTTCCTATAAGCTAATATGTGACTTGTCTGATCCCGAGAAGTGGGAGAAGAAAGTGGACGAATAGAATTGATGTCTGGAATGACAGTGGGCTTGCCTCAATCATTAATAGAAGGACAATGTGATGGACGTAAAGGGTACAATCCAAGAATTGAAGAGGATGGGCTACCGGGAGGTATCCTATGGACTGAAGATAAAGGATAACTTGGATGTGGCCCTAAGATTGAAGATGAAGGACTACCTAGTGGTGTCCCATATATAGAAGAAGATGGGCTACTAGGACGTGGCCCAGGAATAGAAGATGAGGGGGTTTTAGGATGTTCCCCAACTATAGAAGGGGATGAAGGACTATCAGGAGGTGTCCTATAAATTGAATATGAAGGGCTACTAGGACATGGCCCAAGAATAAAAAATGAGGGGTCTCTAGGACGTGCCCCCAATATAGAGGAAAATATGCTACAGAGAGGTGAGTCGCACATAGAAGATGAAGGGCTAGTTGGAAGTGGCCCACATATAGAAGAAGACAATGGGCTACCAGGTGGTGACCCAAGGTGAGTTTGTGATTGAGGAATTATGACAGATAAATAATGATTGAGTGATGAAAAGATGGGATCTTCCTCAATGGTCTTAGGATCTTCCTTTATTTTCTGACAAAAGGAATTGATTTCTTCTTCCAAAAACATAAGTGTGTTAAATTCAAGATTAAATCCTTGATTGTAATCCTCTAAGAGAATTTCATCGTGTGACCCCAAGAATTCCATGATCATCTCCTCATCTTGAGATGAATCGATTGGTAGGGGTATTTGTTCTTTGACCATAAGAGGTTGACTAGAAGAAATGTTCCAAGTGGTGTGGAAGATTAAGAGGATGATGACTCAAGAGATGAATTAGATTTGGATCCATATGTCTCACAAGTAGAAGAAGACGTGGCTTTGAGATAGCTGATTGGTATTGGATTTCCTAGAAGATGGCATATTATCGGGAAACAACGAGGATCATGTAGAAAATCAACATATGATTGCGACATAGGAGTCATCTGAGGTGTTTGTGATGTATGCGTCGACTTAGATGATTATGAAATGTGAGTCGACTTAGGAGATTGTGACATGAGTGTCGAATTATATGAATGCGACGTAGGAGTCGTCTTTGGAGATTATCACATGAGTGTCAACTTAGATGAATGTGACCTAGGATTCGACTTAGGAGATTGTGACGTAGGAGTCGACTTAGATGAATACGATGTAGGTGTCGGTTTAGATGAATTTGGGGTCACCCAGATCTTCAACGGAGGAGGAGGTTGTCGAGGCGGTGAATAAGGGAGGTCCTGTAAAGAAAGGGAGGACCATGACTCAAGAACCAAATTATATGTTTGATTGATGGATCTTGGATTCGTACAGATCTTCAAAGGGGAAGATTCCATTTAGGCAACTGATAAGGGGAGTCCTACAAAGAAAAAGAGTACCATGACTAAAGAGTCAAATGAGGTGAATATCTCTGATGAGAATTTTCAGAAGATCAAGGTGAATCTGAAGAATCAAAATAATAGTTTGGATTGGAGTCAGAAGAAGAGTGGGAGGAACCCAAATAATAATTTGGATCAGAAGTATCCAAACCATACCACCGACTATGAGATGAAGGTGGGGAACAGGGTACCCGAATGGGTTCTCTAGCGCGAAGAACCAAATGAGGCTTAGTCGTGATAGGCATCCTTTGATGGGAATGTAGAAACCTAGGTTCCCTATTGTCGTATGTATAAGGAGCCATGTGATAGTCAATCATTGTTGGAAAATTCCTAGACCTAGATAGCGCAATTTTTTTCCAAAGAGAATCTAAGGAAAATAGGTATCACAAAGACACAATTTTGACAAATCAACAAGGTTTAGACAACAAGTTGTAGCTGTAAATGTCAAAATATTTGATCAAAATTGGGCAACACAAAGGAAAACTCTTTTCCTATGTTCAATTTGATGCAAGAGTTGCTTGATAAGGGATGTTTTTGCTAAGGTTTGACAAATGTGTAGAAGTACTACAATGAACCTAGGAAAAACAAAGGGATTGGACCCTAGGTAGATTTACGTAGCATAACAACACTTAAGTTGTCACAACAAAGAATGATGACTATAGAATAGCCATGAATCCAATTACTCAATGTGAACCCTAGGATAATGAATAAAGGATGATCTACCCTAACAAGGTAATATATATCAAGAAGCACTTAAGATACGACAATTAAGCACACGACTATAATCACAATCACAATAATAGTTTACTCCCTATGTTTGTTTAAGATAGGCTCAAGAACAAATAGTGACAATACAATATTACCACCTAGGTCAAGTTTAAAGATAAACAAGACCTAAATACTAAGAGAGTATTGATGTGATCCTCCAACAAGGTGTACAAAAACTAGTTTTGGACACAAACAATGTCTAAGTCCCTAAAAATGGAAGTTACCAATGTGAGCAACATAACGACACTATTTGGGCATGTCAATCAAGCCTTGTAAGAAAAGAAAGATTCTAGTACCAAAATGATGTTATCACGATGCTAACAACGCAACATCAACACCCTCAAAATCTCAAGATAATGTTGGAATCAAAAACTATGTCTAAGTATACCAAGGAATTATTACTTGTGCGGCAAGCGTGAATCGAAAGGAATGATAACTAGATCATACCAAGCCAAGAACACAGATGCTAATCAAACACCACGATCAATAAGATGAAAGCAATTCACCAAAATAGCTTTACATAAAACCCTTAGAAACAAATGAGCAGCAATATCATATATTATTATGGAACTCAATGCAATACATTGAGAATGGGCCTTGCTTAAATAGGCAAGGAATAACAATCTAAGAACCAATCAGGTCGTAGATCAAGCCATGAATCAAGGAAATAACTAGTCATTAAAGAACTAGTCAAAACCATAGATTTAGGAGAGAACTAGACATCAAGGATCTAGTCAATACCATAGATCAAGGAAAGAACTATACCTAACAACTAGATAATATCTCCTAATATCTAGATAAAATAAAAGAAATATCCACACACATAAGTGGGTGATGATAAATACAATAAAGGTAAATAAAGTACCTAGGTGAACATGAACTAAGGTAAATACCTACTCTAACACCCCCCCTCAAGTGAAGCTAGGGGCCAAAATAGATGTGGCATGTCCACAGTATGAGTCCCGACAACTAGGCCTGATGAGGTACTCATGTACAATAATTGGGAAAAAGGGACACCGAAGGTACCCAAAACCAAAGTAAAAACCTACTCCAAGGCATCCCAAGAAGCTCAGCTCAAAAAACTCGTACAATGTTAAAGAAGTTTGGTCTGAATCCACTGCTTGATCATAGAACTCAAAAACAACTGACACTGGGCTTCACCAGAATAGCTCCATACAAGGAGACTATCAACGAAGTGATGTCGAAAGTGCAAAAAAACACCAAACATAATTCGACCAACTGCTGCAAATAGGTGTGCCATGATCCAAGAACAATAACCAAAGCAACAAGGCAAGGACACAAACTCTAGAGTGTCACGATCCAAGAAAAGCCAAGGTAACAAGGCAAGGACATGAAACTCGAAGAAGCAAGATCAACACCACATCCTCTCATACTACTGAATGGGTGGAGTGATGCTACAAATTTGTATGAGTTGCCCAAATCAACTAATCGAACACCGACAAAATAACACTTGGACTTCACCGGGAATAGATCCCCACAAGAGATATTGTCAACATGCCAAAAGTGTCGAAAATACGGATACAAAATCTCTCAACAAATAAGAGAGATACGCTACACCTGCTAAAAAATGCTTAAAACAAGAAGCATCACAATGCATAAGGTATAGAAAGTGGAGCAAGATGCCTAATGGTGGAGGTGCCACGCTTGTAGAGTCCTCTCAATGAATGTCTATGTCACCGCCACGAGTGATCAGATATCCACCCCAAATCAACACGGATGGATGAAGAAGATGCTTGCATATGACTTGGTAAAAATGCACAATGGGTGCATGTAAAAGAACATCAGAATGTGTGTCAGGTTGATCATGTCTGACAACTAAAATCTCAGGTTTCTTAAGCCTAAGTGCAGATGTAGAACTCATGTGTTGCTCACGATCCTCAGAAAGAGTCGAGCAAAAAAAAAAAGAGCTCTATCAATGTGTGATCCCAATGAAGTATCTGCTCGAAAACCAATGTCATGATGAGAATTCCACTTAACATGTGGAATAGAGGAAACAATACCCTATGAATGTCTGCTAATGACTCCGCTAGTAAGACCCATAAAACGGAGCATGCGAGAACTAAATGCAGTAGTATGCTTCTAAAAAAGCCATGCAGTTGAGCAGAAATAGGATACACAACATGTGGTATTGCGTAATAGACACGAGATGTGGAAGAGCATGCGATAAAGCCTCATAGGTTTAGAAGCATCAAAAGTATGTTTAGGATCAAAGACTGGCAGATCAATGTCAGTGGGTACAAGAGCAACAACTGTAAGTGGACTAAGAGCATGGATATGGTTGTCCACAATATGATGGTGATGTTGTAGGCTAGCAAGTTTGTTCTGCAGAAGTGTATTATTGTATCCTTATCGTGAATGAGTGATTGTAGAAGAGAATTTCACTTCTTGAGTGATCTATTTTCTTCCACAAATTTTACAATATCCTCTTGAAGTCCACATACTTCAGAGAAAAGCATATCATTCTCAGAATCCATGATAGGTACAAACTGCAACTCCCAAAAGTTTAGGACGTCGAGCTCGGCCAAATTGCATCCATAATGAAACCCTATGAAAGAAATGATAACCAGATTGTACCAAGCCAAGAACATAGATGCTAATCAAACACCATGATCAATAAGATGAAAACAATTTGCGAATAACTTTACACAAAACCTTTGCAAACAAATGAGCGTAAAATATCATATATTATTATGGAACTCAATGCAATACATTGAGAATTGGCCTTGCTTAAATAGGCAAGGAATAACAATCTAAGAACCAGTCAAGGTTGTAGATCAAACCATGAATCAAGGAAATAACTAGTCAAGACCATAGATTTAGGAGAGAACTAGACATCAAGGATCTATTCAATACCATGGATCAAGGAAAGAACTAGTCAATACCATGGATCAAGGAAAGAACTATACCTAACAACTAGATAATATCTCCTAATATCTAAATAAGATAAAAGAAATATCCACACACATAAGTGGGTGAGGATAAATACAATAAAGGTAAATAAAGTACCTAGGTGAACATGAGCTAAGGTAAATACCTACTCTAACACCCCCCCTCAAGTGAAGCTAGGGGCCAAAATAGAAGTGGCATGTCCACAATATGAGTCCCAATAACTAGGCCTGATGAGGTACTCATGTACAATAATTGGAAAAAAAGACACCGCAAGGTACCCAAAACCAATAATAACAAAGTAAAGAGAGAAAAAACCCGCTCCAAGGCATCCCAAGAAGCTTGGCTCAAAAAATCGTACAATGTTGAAGAATTTTGGTGTGCACTTGTGGTTTGAATCCACTGCTCGATCACAAAACTCAAAAACAACTGACACTGGGTTTCACCAGAATAGCTCCATACAAGGAGACTATCAACGGAGTGATGTCAAAAGTGTAAAAAAGAAACACCAAACATAATTTGATCAACTGCTGCAAATAGGTGTGCCACGATCCAAGAACAAAAACCAAAGCAACAAGGCAAGGACACAAAATCCAGAGTGTCACAATCCAAGAAAAGCCAAGGTAACAAGGCAAGGACACGAAACCCGAAGAAGCAGGATCAACACCACACCCTCCCATACTGCTGAATGGGTGGAGTGATGCTACAAATCTGTATGAGTTATCAAAACAACTACTCAAACAATGACAAACTAACACTGGGCTCCACCAGAATAGATCCCCACAAGAGATATTGTCAACATGTCAAAAGTGTCGAAAATACAGATACAAAATCTCTCAACAAACAAGAGAGATACACTACACCTGCTAAAGAAAAATACTCAAAACAAGCAACATAACAATGCATAAGGTATAGAAAGTGGAGCAAGAGGCTGAATGGTGGAGGAGCCACGTCTGTAGAGTCCTCTCAATGAATGCCTATGTCACCTCCACGAGTAATCAGATATCCACCCCAAATCAACACGGACGGATGAAGAAGATGCCTTCATATGACTTGGTGTAAAATGTACAATGGGTGCATGTAAAAGAACATCAAAATGTGTGTCAAGTTGATCATGTCTGACAACTAAAATCTTAGATTTCTCAAGCCTGAGTGAAGATGTAGAACTCATGTGTTGCTTAGGATCCTCGAAAAGAGTCAAGTGAACAAAAAAGGAGCTTTGTCAATGTGTGATCCTAATGAAGTATCTACTCAAAAACCAATGTCATGACGAGAATTCTACTTAACATGTGGAATAGAGGAAAAAATACCCTGTGAATGTCTCGCAATGAAGTCCGCTTAGTGAGACCCATAGAACAGCATGTGAGAATTGAATGCAAAGTGGTATGCTTCCCAAAAATCCATGCGGTTGGCGAAAGTAGGATACACAACATGTGGTATTGTAATAGGCACAGATGTGGAAGAACATGCGATATGAAGCTTCATAGGTGTATGAGCATTAAGAGCAGGAACAGACTCAAAGACGGACAAATCAATGTCAGTGGGTTCATGAGCCATAGCTGTAAGTGGACTAGGAGCATGGAAATGGTTGCCCACAATATGATGGTGATGGTGTAGGCTAGCAAGTTTGTTCTGTAGGAAGTGTATTATTATATCCTTATCGTGAATGAGTGATTGTAGAAGAGAATTTCACTTCTTGAGTGATCTATTTTCTTCCACAAATTTTACAATATCCTCTTGAAGTCCCAGAGAAAAGCATATCATTCTCAGAATCCATGATAGGTAAAAACTGCAACTCCCAAAAATTTAGAACGTCAGGCTCAGCCGAAATTGCGTCCACAATTGATTACAACACTCCTCCATATTTGGAAGTTTATAATTATAGTGCAAGTATCAAAATAAATAAATCCAATGGAAAGAACACGAAAAAACAAGTACTTTTACAAAAATGGCACTCAAAACCGAGTTACTGATCAAAAGTTACAAACATTTTAATATTTTGCTTTGTTATTTATTTTAGTTGCCACTAAAACAAAATAAATTGTTGTTGCCTTCACCACACAAATAAAATTAAAGGGGGCTAAAGCTAAGCACCTACTAGTAGGAATCACAAGATTTAAGCCCTCATATGACCATATCATATGACCAAGGGCTAAGGATTTTAATATTTATAAGGGGCTTGCTAGAACGTGAGCACGTACCATTCACACTTTCAACTCTTACATTCCGGCATTACAACCTAGTCATGCAAGAAGACTACAAAAGTGGTGGACACATTATTTCTAGTGGTATCCATGTATATTTGTTTTTATTTTGTCTCAAAATGAGCAACAAGAAAATAAAGGAGTAGAACAAATGGTGACGAAACAAACGAAGTATACTTTACCAAAGTTTCACCTTGCCTTAGGGAAAATGAAAAACTAGAGAAAAGTAACACATCGTAGGTTTCGTGATGAAATGTCACGCGGTTTCAACTTTAAGAGATTATTTCCCTTGTTCTAAAAACAAGAGTTTGAATCCAAAAAAAAATCAATTTTTGAGAGCTCTCAAGTATAATAGCTAAGAAAAAATTAGCTCTAAGCCGGTAAGATTTCCTAGGGGTTCTCTCTCTAGGTGTCACAAGATATCTAGAGCAAGCTTGATTTACCCAAAAAGTCGCACTAACTAGTTTGGGAGTATCTTGGCTTTACTTTACCCCCTTCAGTATAATGAGCACCAAAGTGCATTTAGTTATACTTTCCTAGGGTTGCAATACATACAAATATCTTTGACTCTAATCTCACCAAGGTGTACTAATCAAGTGGGTAGTTGGAGCACTTTCTGTTTTGTTCACAAGGTTCCCTCTTGCGTGAACTACTTTAGGGTTCCTAGAACCACCCCTCTTGTGAGCTTAAGGCTTATAACAAGAGGTTATGTTCTAGTTGAGTGGACGAGCTTTAACTCTTAACTAACCTGCAAATCAAGTGTTTTGTATAGTGGTGTATTTTTTAATCTTTTGGATTAAGTAATTTGGTTTTGACCACCGTTGGCAACCTACAAGCACTGTGAATGTTAAAATTTGGTTTGAAGAGAGCCCTTCTTTCTTTGAAAATTATTTTAGGTCCTTCACACAAATGGTTAATAGTTCAAAAATATTCACAATATCATAGAAAGAGGATTAAATGTTGTTTTTGTTTCTCAAGATCACACTAGGTGCAAGAGAAGAGCATACACAACAAATAACCCAACTAGATGAAAAACTTGTAAATCAACTAACTACCATAAAACTTTGTAAAACAAGGTTTATTCCCAATTAATCCAAGTGCTTCTTAATGAAAGACTAAACTTGATTTTGGTTCCCAAGATCACACTAGGTGCAAGGGAAGAGCATACACAAATTTTAGCCTTGATTATTTATCAAGTGAAAAAGCTCTTAAACTAAAAGATCAAGTACATGTCAAAAATGAAAATTTATTCCCTTAAGCATAAAATGAATGATGATTGTTCCTACTTACTCCAAATTAGCAAAAAGTGGTTTAGAGGTGTTTTTGGTTCTCAAGATCACACTAGGTGCAAGAGAAGAGCATACACAACCCTATTCCAAACTCATACAAAGCATGAAACAAAATCACTCATCAAACCCTAAGTTAGATATGTTAGAAAATGACTAGTTTTAAAAAAATGAATACCCTAAATTTTTGGTAACTCTAAAACCTAAATTTATGTTACCATTGTGTAGTTCACTTCAATACCTTTCCAATGCAAAAAAATGAATTCGTTTCGAGGTCGGGAGAAAAAGTTATGGCCTCCGGAAGATAGGTTATGCACTTAGTGTAGCACAGTGTGACCAGTGATGCAAATGCACCCCCTTTGATGCATAGGTGTGCTCTTTGATACACAGTACGCCTCTCGTCAAGTTTTGCACAATTATTTATGCACGAGCATGGCCAGAGAGGCACATGCACACTCCTAATGCACATGCATATTCCCTTTGATGCATAGGTGCACCCCTTCACGTAGGTGTTCAAAATGCGAGTTTTGACAAGGATTTTTGAGAAAGATCAAAACTTTGGCCTTTTGAGTGAATTTTGACAGCACTTCACCTCCTTTTATCCTGTAAAGAACATGAAAACATGACTTCTACCACTAATCTAGTTGAAACAACTATCAAAATGAAAGTTTATTCCTTTAAGCATAACAATGAATGATGATTTTTCTTACTTACTCTAAATTAGCAAAAAAAAAGAAGGTTTAGAGGTTTTTTTGATTCTCAAGATCACACTAGGTGCAAGAGAAGAGCATACACAACCCTATTCCAAACTCATACAAAGCATGAAAACAAAATCACTCATCAACCCTAAGTTAATGTGTTTAGAAAATGACTAGTTATCTAAAAATGAAAACCCTAATTTTTGGTAACTCTAAAACCCAAATTTATGTTACCATTGTGTAGTTTGCTTCAATACCTTTCCAATGCAAAACAAAACAAAGTTGTTTTGAGGTTGGGAGAAAAAGTTATGGCCTCCGGAAGATAGGTTATGCACTCAGGATAACACGATGTGGCCAGTGATGCACAAGCACCCCTTTTGATGCACATGCACAGTCCTTGATGCACGGCGTGACCTTCTTGTAGGTGACAAAATCTAAGTTTTCACAATAATTTCTTCAAAAAGATCAATTTTTGGTATTTTGAAGTAATTTTGATAGGGCTTTGCCTCCTTATATCCTGCAAAGAACATGAAAACACAACTTTTACTACTAATCTAGTTGAAACAACTACCTAGCTTGAAAAATTGATCTACAAAACTTTGAAAACTACTCTAAAAGCTTAAAAACTTTGAATTTAATCTAGGAAACTTGAAAGTAAGCTAGAAAACTTTGAATTTAACCTAGAAAACTTGAATCTAATCTAATAATTTGAAGTTAATCTAAGAAAACTTGAAATCTAAAACAATTTAAACTATGTTTAAAAAGCTTGAGAATGAATGCAAATGGGGTTTGAGTCCCACTGGGCATGCCAAATGATAACACCCCAAACTTTTAACACAAATTAACTAGTTTAAAGCAAGATCAACACCATAATGATCTAAATTTAAATGCAAAGCTAAGGAATGAAACATCAATGATAAAATCTTAATAACACAACAATGGAGATTAAATGAAACTAACATCTAACATCTAAGCATGCCTACTAGTATGTTTGATTAACTAACATAGACCTAAATAGATCTAGGAGCAATCAAATTGGGAATGGTTGCTACTCCACAAATGGTGAGGAGATCTCTCTAACACAAGACTACAATGTCATGTTAGATACCCTCCTACTAACCATAATGAAGGCTTTAGGAAAAGATGAGCATGTGAATCCTTAAAGGAGTTTAGGCTCTTTAACATATATCTTATATGAGGCTACTAATAAAAACATGGTGTAAAATTGGAAGGTAGTATTTAGTCTTATTTATAGTTTTTCATTTGAGGAAAACTTGCATCTCGGTGCATGTGGGACTAAAAGTACAAAGAAGATTTAGAATTACTAATCATGCTTAAGATTTACTAATCACAATTAGTGAATTACCAAGTGATTAGGGTGTTATGAGCCTTAACCAACCACTTATGGTCAATTAGGAGGATAGAATAGGTTTTAAAGCCTTTTGAGACATTGTGGAGGGAAGTGGGGTCATTTTGAGTGGTTGGAAGAGGGGTTTAAGCCAATAGTAGGGTATATAGACCAAAATAAGAGAAAAATAGGCTTATTTAGCTCATAACGTTAATTGTTGCCTCAGAAGCGGATTTTGACTTATGATTCACCATAAAGTGGCATCCTGAATGAGAAGGGGGTTACACAATCAACAAAGCATTGTTAATTGGCCAAAGTGGTAAGAAATGTTAGTTAATTAGCAAAAATCACTAATTATAACAAAATTGGTGAGAATGAGAGTGATTTGTGTGCGTTTTGACAATAAGATTGCAAAAGCATAATTTAGGTGTCTACACCACTCACTATCCTTTCCTCCTTCCCTCTCCTATCCTTATGCACCACTCACGTGTGTGGATTGTTTACCCATCTATATGGAAAATTTCAATACCCATGTCTATCATCAACTTCTTGATTTCCAGGCAAGTCGCTTTAAATATGACTTGTGTGGTTCTTGGAAGAAGTTGAATTGGGCTTCATCTGCACAAGAAAAAGTAGATATTGAGTATTCAATAATATAAATGCGAAGCGTCTTGTTCCACCAATAATTCACAACTCATGTCCAAGTTGCATCGTGTTGTGCAAACCTTTTGTGGACTCTAGGGTCCACCGATGCTTCTTCCTAAATTCTATTTTTTCCAAACAACAAGTTATTAGCCAAGAATGCATGTTTTACTTTGGAAGTTCATCAAAAATGTCTCATATAACTCGTTGTATATATTATTCTCCACCTATGTCCTTGGAGAACAAATTGGAAAAGCTGTAATTTCAGCTAGGATGTTTCTAAGTGAAGGCATATTCAATAGAGTGTTGTCGATATAAATATGTTCTTGCACGAGTTTGAACATCATTTTTCCACCTTATCATATTTTCATGATTATGATGGTCCCAAAACAAAACTAAAATGTTATACGTCTAGTTATAGCTACCAAACATACTAATGCAGACAAAACTTTTTATCACACTAGTGCAAACAATTAGTCTAACTCCTCACACTGACCTATCACACCAAAGTAGAAACCTTGGCGTGCTCACCCAAGGCACAAGAGAATACTTGGTCTCATCATATTATATCATTATGATAAAGAAATTATGTAGCTAATAGAACAAAAGCATTAATCAGTAAACACAATAGATTAATATACTCACATGTAAGAAATATATTTTCTCCATAACATCTAGTACTCCGTATTGAATTCTCAAAACATCACATAACAGTAATCATCTCATGGCCCCTTACATTGAACCCTATAAAGGGTATATATACTAGTGGGGACTTTCCCTTCACTAGTGGAACAAAAGCTATTTTTAGCCCTTGGAATCCAAATTCCCACTCAACTATTACATTGAGGCGTTGATTATACCACATGTTACCATGACTCTAGTTCTATACTGTGCATATTTAGCCATATCCTTTCTCTATTTGCCTTATGTATTAGGTCACCTACTTCTAACCCATTCTCGCCTATCCCTATTTTACTTCATGCAAGTACTTCAAACTACAATTATTTTTACTATTTTTATCTCATCTCTTTTGTGACGGATGCTTCCTCTCTTGTATGTACATGCTTCCATTCGGACATGCTTGTGTACATTCATGTTTTATTTTTAGGAACGAATTTTCATCTTGCCTTATCCCAAATCATTCACACTTCTTTCTACAACTCAGACGCTTGCCAACCTTTTTGCATTATTCCTTCACAAATTTCGTGCTTGGTTATTCTAATATTCATGCGCATGGATTTTATTATAATATTGTCTATAGATATCCCGTATTTCTTACATGCAACCCAAATAATATAACAATAAAGAATGAAAATTTTAGTTCCCAATGTGGAAATTTAACCAATAAAAGAATACATGAATCTCGAGGTCTAACAATCTCCTTCCACTTTAATAGTTTTAGTTATAAGCCCTAGGTCCAACCTTGTAAGGTGAATCTACTAAAGTGGAAATATTTTCAAGAGTTTGAATTATGCAACTTAAAAGAACCATCAATACAGCCACAATTAACTAACACCATTTAAGAATGAAACGAAAGTGGGTGTAGAATTACAACATTACCAACTTCATGTGCATTATGGAATTTACAATATTTAAAGTAAACCTCAAACCTTATTTACATATTATAATCTTACAAAGCTTCCAAAGAAAAATGAATCAGTTTCACCTCTAAAATGAACCTATAAATATATAAGAATGAAAAGAAAGTGGGTGCAAAGAAGAAGGTAAATCACTACTGAAAATGACATGACAAGGCATTCATATTTGAGTTGCATGATTGAAATAAAACCCTTCATATGTGAAGTGAATGCCTTGTCATGTCATTTCAATATTGCTTTACCTTCACATATATGGGTTTTATTTCAATCATGCAACTCAAATATGACCCCAATGTTCATAAAATAGTAAACCCAAATCCTTATTTACAATATTATAGCATTACCAACTTTCAAGTGCAAAATATTTATATCAGATGATCTCTTTCCACTTGAATAGGCTAGAAAAATAGTCAACAAAAAATAAATAAATGTCAAGTGACAAAAAAACATATGAATTTTGTGGTAGTGTGAATATTGAAACGACAATACAAGGCAATCACTTCGCAAAAGGTTAAACAAAATTGATTTGGCATGACAAGGAAGTCACTTCACATAAGGTAAAACAATATATTGATTTGGTATGACAAAGCAACACTTAATGTTCATGGGTTTCATCTTTGAGATAACATACACCATTTCTGTCATTTAATTTCAATTATGCAACTCAAAACAACCAACAACACCTCAAGAATGAGCCAACGTCAAATACAAATGAAAATAAAGTTGGTGTAAAGGAGGAGTTAAAGCAATATTGAAATGGTGTGTTAAGGTAGTCACCTCAAAATTATCAATAAAGGAAGGTGGGCGGTTGTGATGGTGGTAGCATAAAACAATTATGGGTTTTATCCCTACGATAAGAGATCTCATTTAAAACTTTTTATTTTAATCATACAACTAAAATATGCCCCAAAAGATTCCGTAAATTTGAAAACGGCAATAACCCAACAAAGAAAAATGGTATATGGATTTTTAATAAAATGTTGCTTAGCATAATGTGTGCACTTCAAAGTTTATGTAAGGTATAAGCTCACTGACATTACAAGATTGTTCACTTCCAAGTTTATGCAATGTATAAGTTCACAGGAAAGCTATACAAAATAGCCATTACTTCTTAATTAGAATAGGTACATAAACATCCTTGCTCTAGGATCTATAAACAAAAACCAATAAAGTGGAAAGAGTTTCAAGATTCAAGTTAATATCACATATTCAAAAATGCAATCAATGTGAATTAGCAACTCATGAATGAAAACAAAGTGGGTGTAAAGAAGAAAGGGAAGCAATACTGAAATAGAAGGACAATGCATTAACTTCACAATTGTGGTTTTTATCCCCGAATAACATACCTTATTTGAAACATTATATTCCAGGTCATGTAACTCACATACGCCCCCATTATTGTAGAAAATTGAGCAAAGACCACAATAACCCTACACAAATATGGGAGCTTACAATTAAACAAATACTTAGGAAAACAATCAACATAAACAAAAATATTAAGTGCAAAACAAAATATTTAAATGCAAAGTGATGATTTGAAAACACATCATTGGTAGATCTCTCATTTCTCAAAGACTACCAACAACTCCTCCAAAATGAACCCGTTGAGCCTAAAAATAAACCAACATCGGGTAAGAATGAAGAAATTCAATGCAAAGGAGTAGGTAAAACAATATTGAAATGAGCGTTGAGATTTAATGCATGTCCCGCCTATTTTCGTGGTTTAGACATATTTAACAGGTTTGTGCTAGTTTATACCCATCCTTTGTTGACAAACATTGATCTATAAAAACCATCAAGTTTATTAAAGTATACATGTTTAATCTATTATTCAATAATATTAAAATATATTTTGTTATTATTAAGCTTGATCTGTTTAAAAAATTATTGAATGAATATAAGTTTTAGTACATAAATTTATATGAGGATAGGGAGCAAATATATTTTCCTAACCTAAAAATTCCAATGATGGACAATCTTGTCCGTTAAATTTCATCCTTGACTAAAGTGATGTGTCGACACTTGCTTCACAATTATTGGTGATGGAATGGGAGTGGTTGGTGGTGACACCTACATTAAACGTGTTGCGTATGCAACATTTAACGCTTTTAAATGTTTTCAATGCATTGGTTTTTAATTTTTTAGGCACCATAATTTTTTGGATATTTTAATTATACAAATAAGGTATTTTATGCATAATTAATGGGTCAAGTAAAAGAATTTATTAAATGGAGGGTTCTTATGAAAACACAATCTATAGGGATACACGTAGTTTTAAAATTCTTAAAAAACACCTCTATGGTATATTGACTTATTGAATTATGTGAAGAAGTCATTTTTTCAAAAAAACACATTTTAATTGGTGTTCAAAGTTCGTAAAATTAATGGTTTCAACAATGGATCCGGTTCCCCTATTACTCAATATTTTCATTGATATATTTAATTAATTAAATAATTAAAAATTAATGTATGGTTGTGAAACAAAAAATGAGAACTATAATGAGAAATTCCATGAGTCCTTGTTTCAAAACTTAATCCCATAAATTATTTGGTTTCATGGACACTTTCCCTGGGGCCTAAGGCATGGATATGTTTTAAACTAGAAATTGCACATGAGTTACAATCTACACCGGAGTTGGACATTTCATCCCTGTGGCTAAATTTGCAAAGCAGCTTTGTGCATACCACGACTTCTCTGTAATTGTAATAACCACAAAGTGGATGATGTAGTGTTGTGAAGCAAGTGAGTTATGTTGGCATGTTGTTGCATATGTGTTGTCATTGATGCAAAAACTCATTAATGAAAAAGTGGATGATGGAGTAGGGTTATAGAATGTTGAGGATGATGATGACATGATGATTCAAATGTGTTCATGGTGATATCATGTGCTTTAGTGAGGATTTCTTGTTCTTACAAGCCTATTCAGTGACCTAGCTAGCCTAGGTGATGGTGTATGGAGGTTGGAGCTTCTTGGTGAATTGAGAAGCATGTTGACATGATGGAGAGCATGTTTTGGGAGTGATTGGGCACTCACATGAGTTGTATGGTGTAGATACATGTTGGTGACCATGTTTCAGGTGTTCATTTGAACTATGTATGGTTGTTAGAATGTATAAGGTTGAGTTGTGGAGCTATATAAGCTCATGGATGCATATAGGTAGTTGATTTATGATGTATCAGGTATGTTAGGGCCTTTTGGAGAGTTTCCATGATGTGTTATGAGGTTATTTCAGTTGACCCTAACCTTTACAATGTAAAACCCTAAGGGCTAGCTATGTAAATGAGATAGGATGGAGAGATGGAATGTTTTTGTGACATGGTGATGATTGGATATGTATGTAGGGTGTGTCATGGTGTTGTGGGAAAAATTTAGGTTTCCATGATGATTATTTTGCATGTTATGTCAATTTTGGTGAAACAGGGTCAAGAAGAAGGGCATTTCTAGCTCAAATTGCACCTTTTGATGCTCACCCTGAATTGTGTGCTTTGCATGGGACCTTATGGATTTCAGGTATGTTTCTACATTGAGTCTAGAAGGTTTCAAAAATAATGAGGTCATTTCATCGTCAGGTTTTTATGAACGAATGTTAAGAAGGTAAACAACTCTTTATGTGTTTGGGCTCGTAGCTTTTGAAATCGGTTTAAGAGATTTTCTTCCTAAGTGGTCATAATTACTTGATATTTCATGGATGGTGATTGAATGGTGTAGATGAATCTTCCATGTTTCCAGAAAGGTATGATAGATGTTGTGGTGATGAGTGGACCCCACTCAAATAGGCTTGTTTCTAAAGAAGTTTAGTTTGGGACAAGGTTGTCCAAAGGAGTTGCAAACTAAATGACCATTATGTGATGTATGTGAGTTGTTCTTGATGTCCATGATGGTTTTAGGTCATGGTGATGCATTTAAATGGTCAAGTATGCTTCATTTATGTTGACTAGTCAAAGGGCAATTTGTAGAGATCAACTTGGTTGAAGGCCTTCCACTTGGAGTTGGAAGGAGTTCTAATATGTTATGGAAAGATAATTCAGAGAGATTTCAAATGGTATAAGTTTGGTGTCATGATGAGTTGATTTGATGAGGTTTTCAGGTCAGTTTTTGAGAAATAAGGTTTCTTGCTTTTTAAGACAAAACTATTTTTGCTGAAATATTGAGTTGGTTAGTGCATGAAATGGATTGGGTGATGCTTGCTATCACTTGAAAAGTGAAGAGGGATGAATTTGGAATCCATTTAATCCATTTTGAGGTCTTGAATGTGTCAGAATCATGTTAACCAGTTGCATTTGTAAAAATGATTTTTTGATAGTTTGATTTGGTGAAGACAAAATTTGATGTGGTTTTAACATGTGATTGTTTCAAGATCTCTAACTTGCTTAGAAGTTTTCTACAGGTCCCAAGGTTTCCACAGAGTGGTCACATGCCATGATTGAGTTCATCTTGAGTGGTCTTGAGGCCCACGACATATTCAGGTTTTTGGAAACACCTATTTGGTGAGGGTAATGAGCTAGTGGGCCCATTAAATAAAATAATTTGATTGGTTCATGATAATTGTGACCATGGATGATGTTTAAATGTCATTTTAAACATGTGTGGTTATTTTTAGATTTTGACTAAAAATAGTTTTGGTGTTAGGAGATTTTTCTCATTCCAATGATGGGGATTTGAGGATTTTTGGTGCATGGATGAAGGGTTTTGGCTAGGCCGACCTACTTGGGTCACTTGTGACTGTTGTGATAAATTTTATGGGATGTTTTTAAGATAATGGGGTCGATATAAATGAGGGAAACCGACCTATTTTGAATTTGAATGAAGGAGAGCTTATAAAAGCATAGTTTTGGGTGCTTTTGTGAGCTAGTTGAGTGTGTGCAAGAAGTGTGACCTAGGTGTGAGTGATTTGCAGGTGTGTGAGCATGTTTTGAGAGTTGATCAAGTGTGTGATAGGTTGAGGAATGACAGAAAGTGTGTGTGCAAGGGTTTGAAGCTTTGAGAAGTGAAGAAAGTGCTAGTTTGTGAGAGATTGAAGACCTAGGGTTTGAACAAGGATTTGGAAGTGCAATGAGCTGATTTTGTGATCTCTATCAGTTGTGGCAGCAACAAAATATTATATATCTTCTTCTTAAGGTGGTTGAGTAGGTGCTTGATCATCTTGGGGGTTTTATCCTCTTTATGGAGTTGGTGCTTCACAAAACTAGGGGTTGGTGCTCCTTGTGGGGTTGGTGCCTCACTAAATTTGAAACATATCAATATAAAGATTGTGTTTTAGTGGGTTTTCTTCCCCTTGAGGGTTTCCCACTTATATCTTATGTCTTGTGTTGATTCTCTTGTTCATTGTTCATTGCATATGTGATATTTGATAATGTGCACACATTAATAGATGGTTAAGTGGTTTTGTGTTTTGAATAAACAATTTGAAATTTGATTTAATTTTTAAGGACTGATTCACCCCCCCAGTCCATTGTGCTTCCAAAAAGTTACGCCCGGCTGTTGACCTCTTCCACCCTCAACATTTTCTTCACAGAGCTTCTCGACATTGCCTACTACGAGGACCATATGAAGATCGAAACTCACATTTTGATCTTCATGGAGAAAGCGACACCCCATGTTGGAAATATTCTCCAATCCTCATCTTCCTTGGTCTCTACCTTGGTTACAGATTTCTTCTACACCACCACTTTCGATGTTATTGTGAAGCTGAACATGTCCAAGAAATTCAAGAAATGCAAAATGGCTCCCACGGAAATATTAGGGTGTTGGTGTTTGGCCTGTGTGAATGAGGTGGAAACGTGTTTTGAAGAGATTAAGACAGAAGAGATCCTCAAGTCATGGGATATATTACATCTTTTAGTGGATGGATGAGTGACCTCGATTATAGATATGAACGTCAAAACAAGTTCAGGTCTGACATGGGTGACATGCTCCTAGTCGAAACAGAGGTGTCCAGACAACCAGGTATATAGCTGATCCTATTTCATCTCATTTTAATAGGCAATAACATCGAATAAATTTGAATGTCTATTGACATTTAACAGGTAAGCCATTCGTTAAAGAACTCCACTTTGGAATTAACTTGAGCTCTCAAGAAACAAAAGTTGATGTGTTGTTATTGTGCGATGAGAAGAATATTGAAGTTATATATCGAGTACTACAAAGCATTAAAAAAAATCAAGTTGGGTTATATAGCTTGACCAAAAGTGAGATGGAAACTTTTGCAATAGCAGTGTGAGAACGATTTTACATTATGCAGAGATTGATCATATAGTGAACATCTTGTGTTGGGCGTTGGGTGTTGCTTGATCACATGTTTGATTGCGTTGCAGCAAGACAACTTTGCCAGACAAAGCATTTGCATGAAGGAAATGCAACAATGATGAAAGCTTTACTACAAAGCAGATTTAAGACTCGAAACCGCTGAAAATGTGGTGAAAATGTGGCATAAGAGAAAATAATATTGCTTGGAAAGAGTTTGCTCGGAAAGTATTGTTAGATTTTGACACTTTCCAGCGAAGGCAACTTCAAAGGTGGACACCTACCTGCGAATCAAAGTGAGGGCTTCAAAAACGTTTGGACATAATGTCATGCGGTTCCATACAAGGGGCAACACACAATTTTATTGTGGGTGTCGTATAATTTTTTTCTGCACGTAGTATTATCCCTGTTGTTCCATGATCTATAATTTTTTCTGCAAATATTGAGTTGAATATTTATTCCAATTGTCGTTTATTTTTCACTATGAACTGATTTTGCTGCTCCAAGCAATGTTCTGTTGCCAGGTGGCCAAAAAGAGTGGA
This sequence comes from Taxus wallichiana var. yunnanensis, assembly GCA_018340775.1. Taxonomy (NCBI): domain Eukaryota; kingdom Viridiplantae; phylum Streptophyta; class Pinopsida; order Cupressales; family Taxaceae; genus Taxus; species Taxus wallichiana. The sequence goes on along the minus strand of CM031235.1, from coordinate 874,986,322 downwards.
ATGCAACAAGAAAATATTTCAGCCCCCCATCTATTCTTGTCGTTGAACTGGGTCTTTTATACAATTGTTGCTTCACATTTTCAAGAGAAGATTATGTTTTATGCGGTGAATAGATTTCTAAATTTCCATGGGACTGCATGCATTTACATTTTTGTTGTGGTTGCCCCGCATAGGACCGCCGCTTAAGAGATGCTCGACTTCTAAAAAATCGAGTGTTATAGGTGTAACTTGTGACGATTCCTTCGTGTGTGATTCCAACTCGTGGATGTTTTGTTGTTTTTGATATCTTGTATAGCGGAGAGGACCCTATAACCGAGCATGCACCAAAACATGTACATCTCTTTTCACCATAGGTTGTTGACAAAAGTACCAATAGTTGTTCACTTTTTGGTTAATGACACTTTTTAAGAGTTAATGAGAATGTGACACATAGGGCACTCAGTCATTGGTCCCTCTTTCAAATGCTTTATATTGATTTTCTTCATATTAAATCAATTTAAAAACTACTTTTCCCTCCAAATAAACATGTGAAACGAAAATGTTGATGTGGCACGATCATACGCTACATGATGATATAATTTTTTACGCTACCAACATACCTACATAATATATCTACGTGCCACTAAATTTAGGTGCGCGTGATAGGTCCTCTCCCCTATTATTGAGAGCCCTCACAGATATCAAGATAGTTATTTTATTTTCTAAATTATTCACTGAATTGTTTACTGTTTTCCTTGTTACTGCTGCCCAAATAGGGCAAGATGAAGGTTTATGAGTTGCAGGTGATAAGAGCAATGAAGTTATCCTTACCATTCAAGCTTTCATCAGGGTTTTATAATCGGAGGAGTTTCCTAATTGGATTCTTCCAGTTTCCTACAGGGTTTATTCAAATTTTTCTTTTCAATATCCTCACAATGTCACAATTGACGTGTTGTATTGCCATATCAGGCAAATCCATGGTAACTTCAATCTTGCCCAGCAACAGAAAACCCCGGAAAACCCCAATGCCAATAAACGCAACAAAGATCTCAAGATTGCTGCAAATGGGTATCAGCGGATCAGCAGGACTCCATTAAGTAGAGGGGATTTAAGGACATGGGTATCTTCACGTCCAGGGATCGACTCTGGTGGGGACATTGGCAACAACAACAAGAAAATGGCGGCGGCGGCGGCGGGTATGGAGGTGAAGGGGGAAATCAGATGACAGTGGAGCTGACAGAATCAAAGGTGGGCTTCTGGGTGTATTTTTGCAGGGATGGAAGTCCAGAGTGGAAGCAGATCCACAGTTCCCATTCAAGGTCCTGATGGACGAGATTGTAGGGCTAAGTGCACGCGTTGTTGGTGACATGGCAGCTAGGCCTAACTGGGGTCTCAATGAGCTGGATTTTGTTTTTGCCACTCTCCTTGTTGGCTCCATCCTGAGTTTTACAGTCATGTACACGCTGGCACCCACATCAGCAGCAGCTCAAACTCTGCCTGGTCTATTTGCAGGCTGTCCTGCAAGCCACATGTTTGAACCAGGGAGCTTCACTCTCTTAGAAAGGATCGGTACTTTTGTGTTCAAGGGTATCCTGTTCGCAGCTCTTGGGTTTTCTGCAGGGCTTGTGGGGACTGCATTGTCTAATGGTTTGATCAGCGTTAGGAAGACAATGGATCCCAACTTTGAGACCCCAAATAAGGCACCCCCAACGCTGTTAAACGCATGTACATGGGCTCTTAACATGGGTTTGAGCGCCAATCTCAGGTTTCAAACTCTGAATGGCATTGAATTTTTGCTTGTCAAAGGATCCCCTCCGATTGTCTTTAAGTCCTCTGTGGCTGTGCTTCGGTGGCTGAACAATGTGCTTGGATCCATAATTTTTGTACTGCTGGCTAGAGTAACTCGGGCCCAAAAAGTAGATGAGCTCCCATCACCATCGTAAGGCAAGTTGCTAGACCTGGTTAATGATTTCCAGAGTGACCAGTCTACTTGAATCAGGACTCTCAGATTTTTCAGTACCTCATTGTAAATATTTTAGGTTACTTGGTAAGAGATGATCATATGGATCCTCGAAAGGATGACACTTGAACAATTTAATTATCAGAGATTTGTGCGGCCGATTGAGGTTATTGGGACAGGGTAACTCAGTGGGTCACGTAGTTTAGTGCATTGAAATTTGGAAGATGATCAGATTAAAGGTTCATACGAAATTCTGGATTTGTTTCTTTGCTGAGTCTTTAGGATGATATGAAATTCTGGGTCTGTTTCTTTGGGAACTCTCTGGTATAGGGTAGTGAATTTAGGAGTCTTTTTTTCAAGGAGGTATTGCCATGAATTTTATAATGTCTTTTAGTAGTTTAGACATCGCAAGATGTCATGTGACCAGAAAAATCTTAAATAAGAGAGCAAATGTTTTGGTTACAAAGATAAATTATTTGAGTGTAATTTTCCATAAAACTAGATAACTACATAGTATATATATGTAAGAGCCTAAGCTTTCCATTAAAGGCTTTTCAAAAAGGTCTATATATGGTATATTAAGTTTCTCAACTTTCAAGTGTATACCAAAAATTCAAAATTCTGTATTTTAAATTCTTCAAATTAAGTTGTATTTATATTAAAAATTCTCATAAATGTTTGATTTGATAAATTCTATTGACATGGTAAAATAAAGGATTTTATATTTTGACACTCCATTGTATGGAAGAGATTTTTATTGAATAAAAGTATGTCAAATTCTTAGTTTAACGTCTATTATAGACTTAAAAAAGGTCTATAAAATTTTAGTATTAAAGATGTAGATATAAAAGCAAATCTCATTAATGCACACAAAAAGGTTAAAATTCTAAATTTTGTATTCTTCAAATTAAATTGTATTTATATTTAAAAACTCTCATATGCTCTTTTTGATAGATTTGATGAACAGGATTAAAATAAGAAATTTTATGCTTTCACACTTTATTATATGGAAAAGACTTTTTGTAAAATTAAGTTGCACTTATACTAAGCATGTAAATGTAAAAATCAGAGAAAGAGTATTTTCAGGGGAAACGTATTTTCGTATTGCAAAATAGCAGGAGGTTCCCAATGTAACCTCCTATTTCTTCTTAGAGTACATCAGATCAATAAAACCAGGCCATTGCAATGTGCAATGGATTGTAAGAGAATAAAAAGAATGAAAGAATTGAGACAGTCTGAAGAACCTCTGATCATCTGCCGTTGTTGGTGTTAACAGGGCATTCAAATTCAGTAAAAGTTGTAGAAAGAATGGTGGAGAATGCTATGGCTTGGAATTGAGCGTGCATTCTGGTGGAGGAACATTGGGAAATCTCTTGGTGTCAGCACAGTAATCATAGATCATATAGTTCTTTCGCACCCAATTGAGCCTCTGCGTCTGGGTGGAATCCAAAGGTTGTGCTTGTGTCTCTGCCTCCTCCGTAGTATGTGGTTTGAAGTTGAAGTTGCGGAAGGAGGCGAGAAAGGGGGCTTTGGTCCAGTCGGTCTTGACGAGGCCACCTCTGGTTGCCCAGTCCTCAGCATTCCAGAGGCTGGAGTAGATTCTCATGGGTTGCTTCTTGGGGTAGGGAACACCCAACTCCTCGTTGTTCTTGAACACTCTAACAGGGCTCCCATCTACAGAAAATCTGCAATCACCAATGCAGTTAATGGGACTTGTTCTTCTTATTCTAAGCCATCACTAATTTAATGGGAGTTGCAAACAGAAGAGTAGAGCAGAGTAGAATGATATGCTTACATAATGTGGCGTTGAGTCCATGAAACAGAGTAAGTGTGGAAATCCGTGGTTGGGTCGAACCACAAATAGAATTGCTGCTCACGATTTCCACGGCCTTGAGAAAACACGTTGGTGTGCATGACATAGGGATCTCCCGACAGATTACCCAGAAATTCGAAGTCTATTTCGTCGTGGGTGGGGCCTTGAGAAGAAAGCTGTAACACAGAGTTGTTCAGTACCAAGAAATGTCATACTAAGCAATATCAATACCAGAGAGTAGAGAGTAGAGAGAGATTATTAGCTTACATAGTAGGCCGTAACTGTGCCTGCAGAGTTTCCAGGGACCAACTTAATCTGCATATCAATGGTGGCAAACAGGTATTCCTGCTTGGATTGAAACCCTGAGCCTGAAGTGTGGTCTAGACTCAGCTGCAACTGCTCTCCATTCTCTAATATCTTTGCCCGATCATTTCCCCATGTGATGTCAAAGTCTGTGTAAAAATTAGCGGAAGCAACATGCAGAGCAATAGAAATAGAGAGCAACAATGTGTAGAATAACACCAGAGCGTCCATGTTGTTTGTTACGTGTTACACTTTGAATAAGAAACGGAAGGGAATAGAATATAGCACTCCTACTGCTTACTGCTTACTGCTTACTGCTTGGCTGTGAATGTTATGTGAGAGGAAAGGCTTTATAGCGTCTGCTTCTGTCTGATTACTAAACCTAACCACAGAAATGGGAAACATCTGAGAAACCCCGGCGGACAACCAGGCAGATGATGATAATTTAATTTAGTTTTGTGCAACATCCCATTGTTTTGCTCTACAGCTCAACTCCACTCCACTCCGCGTTGTTTAATTTTGTAATTATAATGGCGCACCGCGGTGGTTGCTGCCTATCAACAGCACTATCACTGTCAGTCTCCCCTGCACCTTTTCGATTTCCTCCATCCATCCAGGCTCCAGCTGGCCCAAACAACCACGCGCTTTCCTAAATTTAGCGTATAATTTTTTACGGCTACCTAAATATTAAAATAAAAAAACGGTCCACACCCTTGTCAATTTTCAGGTCAAAAACTTGGATGAGATTTTAAAAAAAATTATTTTTCTTTTTTCTTTTTCAGAATAAACATGTTTTATATGGAGGCCTCACAAACTTTGATTACACTAAATTGAGCTACAAAGGAAACAAGCCGACCCAAAATTCAAAATGAAAAGATATCACTTTGCATAATGTCTTTTATATGGAATAAACAAGTTTTAAATAACAAGCAAATTTATCACTCAATACATCATAAAACTTAACTCTTGATAAGGTCCATTGACATCCCTATTGGTGATAAGGCACAACCATGATTAGACTAAATTCAGTTACCAAGGAAACAAGCAGACCTAAAATTCAAAATGAAGAAATATCATTTTGCATAATGTCTTTTATATGGAACGAACATGTTTTAAATATCGAGCAAACTTATCACCAATACATCATAGAGCTTACATCTTGATAAGGTCCATTGGCATTCCTATTGGTGATAAGGTGCAACCATGATTAAAAGAGAAGATTAAGTTGCTTGCACATTCGAAATGTGACTTTGGTCCATTTAAATTAAGAAGTAAACTATAGTACATAGTATAGAGTCGTTACAAAAGCACAAGAGAAAATGCAATTTTCATTATAATTGCGTGATAAACGCATAAAGAACATATGATGAAGGTCCATTCGATGTGATCATAAGCTTTCTTCAAGTTAATCTTGAAAATATAAAATTCTGGTTAAAGGCAAAAGCCCATATTATACCTTCTCAAACAACAATTTTATATTATTCAAGATATATTTACAACGAATGAAATCATTATGCTATATTATATTCAACAATACAGGGTCCAACTAAATGCCTGAATTGCAAAGCTTAGACTTTACAAAGAAATATTGTATGAAATATTGAGAAAAGTGCCTCCACGAGGTTATGTTCCTCCTATGTGTTATTCCTTAACACATATGTTTGGGACTTCTCTTCTTGTTTCTCAAAGTTATCTTTTGAATTGTTTTTCACTAATTTTCCACCCGTAGCCCTTAACCATTCAAGGAGGAAGGGTATTTAAATTTCTTTGTAATTTTGGAGTGAGGTTCGTAGTGGGAAATAGTTTGGATAATGTGTTATAATATTACACTATATATTTGAAAAATGGGATAGCTCATTTACTCTTCAACCCAAAGTCCCTGTTCATTTCTTGTGAGAGTAGTCACGGGATCACAAAATACCTCTTGCAATTTTGGTATGGATAGAGGTTAGAAATTTATAATTCAAATATTTGTCATGGTGTACATGTTCATTCCTCCCCTCTCTCTTATTTTATTGATATGATTGTAAAAGCACGATGCTAGATATTATAGAGTATATCTCAATGTTTTTTAGTTATTTAATGTGAAAATGAATAGATTTGCATAAATGTTATCACATTCTGGAACATACTAGATGTCTTCCATTACATGTAGTTGATGTAGTGTTTGAGAGTTTTTCCAAAAGCCTTGATTTTATGATTTGTAGTTGATAGATCATTATATGTTAAATTTCTTTCTAATTGAAGCATAATACTCATTCAATTTATTTTTATTTTATATTTATAACTTATGGAGAACATTTTAGTTACATGGGAAGGCCCTCTCTTTGTATTCTTATGTTTTTGTAGTGTTTTATATTACACTTCACTTTACCTTATTTATTTGAGAGTAGAATTTCCCAATAATTACCACATTAAATTACAAATGGAATGTTGGAATCACAACGATTTAAAATAGTGCAAATAAATGATAATATCTTTTGTAGAGGAAACCAAAAAGCTTAGAACATTGAATACTACTAGAAAATGTTCAACACTAAAGAAAAGAATGAAGTGTATCACTCAAGTTGGATACACACATCACAACAAAGAAGACATGTTTCATTAGAAAAATGAGATAATTTAAAGTTTATCGATATTTCTAATAGGTCAACAAATTTGAGAACTCAAATGTTGAATTTAATGAACAACAATGGCAACTAGAAGAACTCAAGGGAAAGGCCTTGGAATTGAAAAAATAGTTGAAATAATTTAGATACGTGGAGAATATATCGCAACTAAGTTAATTGAAAATGTCACCTTATCAAATTTGACAAATATGTTACAATACAATGGTATGATAGATGATCATAAAGTTGTATCACTGATAAGTTAGGCACCAAGATTTTTTTGAATGTGTATGTGTGCAAGATTCAACAATATTTATCTTGATTTTGCAAAGAAAAATAAATGCATCGTACAAAATTTATCATGTTTATTTAAGTTTCCTTACATCATTTCAATACTTCATGCTCTAATTTGTGTGCGTGTGTAAAGAGAGAGATAAACACGAAATATGATTTAAATTGTAGTCACAAAATCTATGCACTTGGGTACATTTCTAGGTCCTAAAAGCATGCTAACATTTACATGATTTCTAAGCAAGAAAACTAGTAATTGACAACTCTCTTTGGCCTTTTTCTTTGTCTTTTGCACTTTTATTGGCTTTATGCATCTCATTACTCATGCATGCATTTGAGTGTTTTATTTTTCTATGGCTTTGACACTGCACCCAGCCTTGAGATAGTAGAACGCTTAGGCACCCCTGTCCTCATGGGCACTCATGTCCCTCTTTATATTTTTCTTACCCCTTTGGGCCCCTTTCATTTCTTAATTACTTTTTATTGCTATGGGTCAGCCTTTCAATTTTCAATTACGAAATTCAAACAAGGGAATCATATAAATACATAGTTATGCTTTCAAAATGGGGGACCAAGCACTAAGCATTACATACTATCACCTAAGCTTGCATTCAAATGCATAAGAGCATCAAAGGCATCCATATAGCACTCATACAAGGGACAAGGGTCATGATCACTTTTGCATACACAACATAGAGGGGAAGTCTATTTTATTCCATCCCACACATTCTATACATTTGCTACATTCTAGATCTAGCTCGCTATCTAGTGCACAACTTGCACAAGGGCATCCTAGAGCATCATTACACACACTTTCACACAGAATTACATGGGGTTTGAGATGTAGTGTAACACTCGGCAATAAGTTCACTCTTCGGGTGACCGTCGGGGTCAGTCCGACTCCACATTCTGCATCTTCTTTTATTAAATTTGATGTGGTTTGTGGACATGTGCAGTAGACATCTTGTTTTGCAAGTTACAAGTACCTTCAGCGATTAAGGAGTGAATATCAAGTGACAGACATGAATCAACAATGAAATCCTTGTGACACAGAAGAAATCAAATCCTGAGCATTTCACAGCCACCAACGCTCAGATTCACTCGCCAGTGCCCAAGCGTTCTTGCCCTATTGTGGGTGCCCCTATCTCGCATCGCTTTTGAGTCCCAAATTTTTTATCGAGCATTAACGACTGCCTACGCTTTGTTTTGGCATTTCACCTACCCGATCACTTCTAGCTTGCTTAGAAATCAGCCAAGTCCCCTTTTATATTTCTCTTTTTCTTAGGGTTTTACATTTACATGTGTAGTGCTAGTTGGAAGTGATCCGCGGCTAGGTTTAACTGCGGGGTCTCAATGAGCTAGAATTTGTTTTCGCCACTTTCCTTGTTGCCCCCATCTTGAGATTGTAGGGCTAAGTGCACTCATTGTTGGTGACATGGCAAATAGGCCTAACTAGGGTCTCAATGAGCTAGACTTTGTTTTTGCCACGCTCCTTGTTGGCTCCATCCCGAGTTTTACCACATGTACACACCGGCACCCACATCGTGGCGGCACTCAAACTCTACTCGGTCTATTTGCAGGTGTCCTACAAGCCACATGTTTGAGCCGAGAGCTTCACCGTCTTACAGAGGATGGGTACTTTTGTGTTCAAGGGTATCCTGCTCGCAGCTCTTGGGTTTTCTCGTAGGGCTTGTGGGGACCGCATTCGCCTAATGGTTTGATCGGCGTTAGGATGAAAATGCATCCCAACTTTGAGACCCCAAATAAAGCACCCTCAACGCCGTAAACGCATGTACATGGGCTCTTAACATGGGTTTGAGCGCCAATCTCGTGTTTCAAACTCAATGGCATCGAATTTTTGCTTGTCAAAGGATCCCTCCGATTGTCTTTAAGTCCTCTCGTGGTCAGTACTTCGGTGGTGAACAATGTGCTTGGATCCATACTTTTGTATGCTCACTGCTAGAGTAACTCGGGCTGTTGTATATTTTCCCTCTCCGGCCCGATGCCAGGGCAAGTCGCGGAAGGAGTCGGGCGCGGAACAGCAAAGGGGGACATGACGGAAGGGCTGAGAAACCCGACACCACAGACACGCGGGTTTTAGAGGCGAAAAACATGCCGGAGGAGCAGGGCGAAAGGATATGTCGGGGAGGCAGAAAAACCCGACGCACCAGGGCAAAACGCGGAACAGCAAAGCGGGAAATCATGACGCCGGAACATGTCGCGAAGGCCGAAAAACCCGACGCGAATGCAATCGGGAAAACGAGTCGGGCGAACAGCAAAGGAAAACATGTCGGGGTTTCTTCCAAACCCGACAAAGGAGAAATGTGTCGGGAGCCCACCAAAACCCGACACCAAAGGACATGCCGGAGGGGTTAAAAAATCCGACGCACAATGCAATTCGGGTTTCGGGGGCGGGAAAACACGCCGAGGAAGCATGGCAGAGAAACAACAAAGAAAATATGTTTTCGGGTCGCCAAAACCCGACGCACAAAGGAAATCGGGTTTCATAGTCGGGTTAACAAGTCGGAAAAACACGGATCAGAGGCATGTCGAGCAGTCCTCTATACCCGATGCAAATGCACAAGGGAGTTCCGAACCCGACAGGCGTTGGGGATCTCACCTACCACCATGGTTGTTGAAGAATTAAGTGCAGTCTTGGAGGTGGTTGGGGCAGTTCGAATTCCTCTCTTCTCCCTCTCTTTTCTCCATATAAAATGTAAGGAAGGGGCTGTTTTTAAAAGGTTGGACATTTCTACTTTGCACCCTCCCTTCTCTCCTGTTCACAAGAAGATTTGTGGAGTTCCAAAACCTCCCATATGGACTGTAACGCTGTTTTTTGCCTCTTGGCCATTGCAATATATTGAATCGATCCTTGAGCAATATATGTGTGTCTGTGGTTGCTTCTAAACCCTCTTACATATTTATTACTGTCATTTTTGATCTTTTATTGCATTTTGGCTATCTGTGCATAGTGTGGCATTACATCTATGTGGTCTGTGTTTAATCTTGCAAAACGGGTGTTCTTCATTCCTCGGTGCATCACCTCCTTAGCTTAGGTTTATTTTTATGCATTTCTCTCTCCCTGTCTCCTTGGTAGTTAGATTAGGTTTTGGGGTAAACCTCTGCGTTTTATTGGTGCATCTGAACAGAGGAATAGGAGCCGGCCTTCATCCGGAGAGCTTTTCCGATTTCGCGAGGTCCCACACTTGGGAAAAGCTCCATGTTGTGCTGTCGCACCTGGGAGTCTCAAGCGATCGCGCGTTGCGAGTCCCGAGGGTCTTGTGATTCGTCACCAACTGGTTTTGGCACGCCTGTGGGACCAAGAGGTCATTCCATCGCAAAATTTGAAGGAGTTTTCATGAAATTTGCACTAAAAATTTGCAAGTTTTTACAAATTTGGATTTTGCACCTCCTAGCCTGAACTCCGAAATCAATTTTCAAGGGTTTAACTTGCTCAAAACGAGTCAAAATTTCACCAGTTGGTAGATCCGACTGTAATCTTCAAAAGGGTATTTTTAGTTTTTTGATATTTTGATTTCCAAAATTTCGGGTTTTTAGTGATTTCGGGATTTCGGGATCCGAGAGCATCAAAGCAGAAGCAGTAGTGTTTCGGGTTTCGGGGGATGCATTGCATGGTCCTACCCCCGACAGCAGTGATTTCGGGATTTCGGGATCCGAAAACATCAAAATAGCCTTTCGGGTTTTGAGGGATGTCGGACATGTTCCAAGTTCCGACACATAGCAATTCGGGTTTTGTGAGTTGCATCGCGTGACCTGTGTTCCGACTGTGCTTTTCGGGAATCTGCAGCTGCACAGCAGGGTCTAAATTCCGAATTGAAGTCTGTCTCCTCTGGGTCCTTCAAGGTTTTAAACTCCATTTTTAATATTGTCAAGTTTGGTGTGTAACTTGGCAAAATCCAGCCTTTTAGAGGCTTGTTCTCCAACACATCTGGCGACTCCGAAGGGATTGAATTCAGCGGTGTAGCAGCACAAGTTGCCCAGGCACATGAGAAGGATTCGGACAAGGTCTTATACTCGAGAAGAAGGGTTATTCGTCCATCTACAACTTTCACCAGGTTGGGGAAGGAGAGGAAGAAGATCACAAAGATCGCCATCTCCACCTAACAGAACTTTATCTACACCTCCACCTGGTAGGCCTTTTCTTGCATCAACCAGGGTTCTTAGGCCAATCATAATGGCGCATCTACCACCGAATCCCTTTGTAAATTTCACGGGCAGTAGTCCACTTGCCCTAAATGCTCAGAATCAAATTCCAGTTGCAGCACTAAAGAATATCCCCTACTTCACGGGTGAGAATCATACTACTCCTATTGATCACATCCAGGATATTGCTAATGTATGTGCAATCCACGAAATAAATCAAATGGATGTTGCAGTCAAGCTGTTAGCTTCATCTTTCAAAGGCAAGGCCTTACAATGGTTTAGGAGCCTAACAGCAGGGTCTATTACAAATTGGAACCAACTTTGTTCAGCTCTTTGCAGCCAGTTTGGGGAAAGGGCAGATAATTTGTCTTTGTTGGAACAGCTGACAACAATTAAAAGGGCTCCTAACGAGCAAATGGCAGATTTTAACTTCAGGTTCCAACGGACATGGGACAGAATTCCAATAGCTGTTAGACCAACAGCCGAAGGAGCATTCCTTTATTTTTTAAAGGCCATAAATTCAGACATAGCCATGATGATCCAATCAATGGGAGGGACAACGCTGCCAGGAGCCTATGACACATGATCGATCGAGCGCGAGAAGCTGTTTGATCAAGTGGCAAGCTTGCACAAGGCCGCCATGCCTCTCTATCCGGATATGGGAAATCCTCAACCCATCGAAGCACGAGTTGAATCCCATTCCAACTCCTAGAAATCAAAGCAATAATGAGGCGTCGACTTCTTGAAATACTTCAAAGGAATTGCAGGAGGTCATGAAACAATTGCGAGAACCTTGGAAATGAGCTTGTGACTATCAAAAGACAGCAAGCTCAAAGTGCTTCAGGCCGTATCGACCTCAAGCACGATGCCAGCTAGGCCCCCATACCAGCAAAATAGACCACCACCTCGGGCTGCAAATCAAAACCAAAGCCAGGGACAACCTCGAAGTGCCGAGGCCATTTCGACCGTATGATCCAAATGCAACGACATCCTCAAGAGCCTTGGTTCCAACACAAAATAACATGGCACAGGAGTACAACTGGTGTTACCCTTGCAATCTACCTCACGATCAGTCAGCATGTTTCAATGGTGCACTGAATCAGGCCTTGATGGTGCAAACCATTGGTGTGCCTCAAGAACCAAGCCAAGAAGGGAATCAGCAAGAAACACAACAAGAGAGACCTCCAACAGAAACCACATTGGCAAATTGGCAAACGGAAGACTTCTGTGGAGTTAACCAACAACCTTTTCAAGGCGTGGCTACCAAAACACGGTCATTGAAGAGAATCATGGAAGAGGGACAACCGTGTAATCCAGTTGTTTCTCAGACCACTCCTACACAACAAGGTGTCGGTAGACCAAACACAGCTCCAAATGTGCAAAATCAGCCCAAGGTACCTGTTGTAGCAACACATGCACCTGTTCAAGCTTCAGAAAAGGTTGCACCAAGTAAGGGACAGCAAAGGGATAGTTCATCCCCTTTCAACATCATCGATCAAATGAAGAAGACACACGTGAACATTTCCATGTGGGAATCACTGGCGATCCCAGGGCAACGAGATTTATTGCAAGCTGCAATGGCTAATTGGTCTGCCTCAAATGTATCAAATCAGGGACATGAGAAAGTTCTCACTAATGCAGTGCAACAGGATGGGTGCCAGACAAACAAAAATTTGAAGCCTCCACCGTTCTATGTGTCATTGGTTGTTGGAAACCACTTGGTACACAACTGCATGATAGATTCAGGGGCAAGTAGTTCAGTGATGCCGAAGCAAATAGCGGATCAACTGGGTTTGAAGTATGAGCCGGTGCTGAAGGGAGTAGTGCAGCTAGATGGAACAGCGGTAGGAACTGTTGGAGTCATCAGGGGGTTAAGCCTAACACTACATTCCTGTCCTAATGTTACAGTTCTGCAAGATGTGTCTGTGATTGACCTCCCGCCACTCTTTGCGTTGTGCTGTCGAGAGACTTCAACTGCAAAAATCGGTGGATATTTATCTGCAGATTGGTCACACATGATTTTAGGACAAGGTATGGGGCGAAAGCAACAATCAGTCGAGAACCAATTGCCAACTTCCATATTGAGCCTCATATACCAAGTCCTATTAATGCAAATTGCTCGGTTTTGATCGGGACGAGTATTCAAATGATCTAGAAACAGATACTAAGGTCGAGGGAATTCCTGATTTAACTTTGGATGAATGGGCGAATAAGAGTCATGAATTTGACCCATCTGAGAAATTGAAGAATCTGAATTGGGCGTGTATTGTATACACGAAGAAAATTCACCCATTCCCAACATCATTCAAATTGAAACAAAAGGATGAAAATGAAGTTTGGCAACTATTCTTCGATGGTTCGAGAAGCAGACAAGGTGCTGGAGGTGGTGTAATGTTGATTTCACCACAAGACATCAAATATTATTCAGCTTTTCGTTTCCAGTTTTCTTGTTCAAACAACACGGCTGAATACGAGGCATTAATTCATGGACTTCATTGGGCCAGGAAAAGGGGCATAAAGAACTTGCAGGTGTTTGGAGATAGCGAGCTAATCGTCAACCAAGTTAGAGGACAACATGCTACAAAGAATGACCTGTTGAGGAGCTATAAGAATAGGGTATGGGACCTCATCGAGGACTTCGAAGCTTTCAACATCACGTCCATACCCAGGAAGAAAAATGAAGTTGCAGATAGGCTCGCAGCAGTTGGTGCAACGTTTGATGTGGTTGAAAACATCAGAAGGGAAAAAACGCAACCACATATTCACGTGATTGTGAGGCCAGCAGTTCCAGATAATAACACAAGCTGGCAGGTGTTTGAGAACGATCAACAGATCGTCAATTTCTTACAAGAAGAGGCTGAATTCTCAGCTAGGAATCAGGACAGACTAGAGCAGCAGTATGGAGATCAAGTAGTGCAGCTGCGAACAAACAAGCTTCCTAAGGGTTTAGTAACATTGGAGTCTATATTCAACCCTAACGACCAGTTTCGTAAGGAAAAGGCTAACATACAGGTCAAGAGAGAAGATTCGGGGCGAATCGATTGGGGAAAGGCAAAACACTTCAAATTGGTAAAGTGGCCACTTTGAGCGAGAGAAATCAGATTTCATACAGACTTTGCCAGAATTTCCGGATGTCTTGACTTGGAGCTATGAAGACTTGAGAGGATTCGATCCGAAGGCGGCACAACATACCATAGAATTGGATCCGGATGCTAAGCCCATCGGGCGAAAGCAGAGACATCGACCCTCATTGAGCCTCGATGAAGAAAGAGCTAAACAAGCTAATAGAGGCAAGCATTATATTCCCGATCAAGCACTCAAGGCTGGGTTGCAAACTTGGTCCCCGTCGGGAAGAAGAGCGGAGAAATCAGGTTGTGTGTAGACTTAGAGACCTCAATAGGGCCTCTCTCAAAGACCATTACCCACTTCCTTGATGGAACAAATATTGCAAGTAGTATCCGGTTCGGAGATTCTCTCTCTAGATGGCTACTCGAGTTATAATCGGTGACGGTGAAAGAAGATGACCAATTCAAGACGGCTTTCACCACGAATGGGGAACCTATGCCTCTGAAAATGCCATTTGGGCTATCAAATGCTGGAGCCACTTTCGAAAGGGCAATGGATATGGCATTTAGGGGTTGATCAATAAAATAGTTCGATATATCTTGGCGACATCATCTTTGTATTCTCAAAAATGCGGTGGATCACCTCTTGCCATTTGAGGCAAGTATTCCGAGAGTGTAGAAGAAGATTTGGGTATCTTTGAATCCCAAAAAAATGCATATTTTTGGCTCACGAGGGAAAACTTCTAGGCCATATTGTTTCAAAGGAAGGGTTGACGATTGACCCAGAAAGAGTTGAAGCAATTCGAGCATTGCCATTGCCAAGTCACAAGAAGGCTCTTCAAAGCTTCTTAGGAAGGATCAATTTTGTCCGCAGGTTTGTTCCAAACTTTGCAGCTCTCGTGAAACCAATAACGCTGATGTTAAAAAAGAGCATGGCATTTAGGTGGACATCTGAAGGCAAGGCAAGTTTTGAGGCAATAAAAGAGGCTATATCTCAAGCTCCGACTCTCGTCAATCCAGACTTCTCCAAGGACTTCGTGCTATATGCCTTCGGTGGCGGAGACACAATTTCTGCAATCTTGGTACAGCAAAACAAAGAGGGATTAGAGCAACCAGTTGCTTTCTTCAGTCAAGGCTTGGAGGAGTACGAAACTAGGTACTCTTTCGTTGAAAAGCATGTACTTGCAGTGATCAGGAGTTTAAAGAAGTTCAAGCACCTAGTCTCGAACAACAAGATCCAACTGTTGGTCTCTCATGCGGGAGTTAAGGACTTCCTTCTGAACAGAGATCTGAATGAGAAGCGTGCAGGGTGGATAACTCGTGTCATGGAATATGACATCGAGATCAAGGTCACCAAACTAGTACGTGGAAAAGGACTATGCGAACAACTAGCCTTGAGTCAACAAGTTGAAGCAGGTGACGAAAAAGAGACTGTCTTGGTACTACAGGATAGTCAGGAACAGGAAAATGATGATGTGCCCACTCCTTGTTGGACTCAGGGTATGATACACTTCCTACAGACAGGACTATGCCCTCCAGGAATGAGCAAAGCAAAAAGGAGATACTTCAGATTACAAGCTATTCCATATGTGCTTGTTGATGGTGTTCTGTTCAAGAAGGACATCAATGGAGTTTTATTGAGGTGCATTGGGACAGGTCAAATTGAGAGGGTGTTACGAGATTTTCACGATGGAGATTCTGGAGGACATTTTGCCCCACGAGTAACAGCTCTCAAGATAATGAAGGCAGGGTATTATTGGCCCACAGTGTTCAGTGACTGTTATACATGGATAAGAAAGTGTAAGAGATGTGCACTCTTCACAGGCAAAGAAAGGCTAGCAGCGCTTCCATTGCACCCGATTTTGGTTGACCA
Source organism: Taxus wallichiana var. yunnanensis (assembly GCA_018340775.1). Taxonomy (NCBI): domain Eukaryota; kingdom Viridiplantae; phylum Streptophyta; class Pinopsida; order Cupressales; family Taxaceae; genus Taxus; species Taxus wallichiana. The sequence continues at coordinate 874,970,265 of CM031235.1, read as the reverse complement.
ACCATTTATGCAATGGGGATTGGACTTCATTGGGGTCATAAATCCAAACTCAAGCCAAGGCCACAAGTGGATTCTCACGGCAACAGACTATTTCACCAAGTGGACCGAAGCAGTAGCGCTCAAAGAAGCAAATGAGTCTAACATACTAGACTTTTATGAAGGGATAGTAACCAGGTTCGGTGTGCCAGCCACTATCATATCAGACAACGCATTGGCATTCGTAGGTTCCAAGATCACAGAATGGGCTGTCAAAAATGGAATCTACTTGAGCACCTCTTCCAATTATTACCCACAGGGTAATGGGCAGGCAGAGTCCACGAACAAAAACTTGCTAAGAATCATCAGGAGGACTCTAGATGAAAATCAAAGAACATGGCATACCAAGCTAAAATCAGCATTATGGGCTGACAGAATAACACCAAAGAGGTCTACAGGGAATTCTCCCTACAAGCTGGTCTATGGGAAAGAGCGATGTGCCCATATCATTAGAACTGCCTGCATTGGAGTTCATGAGGCAGTTGGAGTTAGCTGAGTTCGAACCAATGGAGGTCAGGTATGCAGAGTTGATGGAATCGGAAGAAATAAGAGAACATGCAGTTCAGACAATTGAGAAAGATCAGGCCTTGGTGAAAAGATGGTTTGATAAGAAAGCAAGAGCAAGGACCTTCCAGGAAGGGGATCTAGTTCTGAAATGGGATGCAGATCGGGCAAAACCAGGAAGGCATTCCAAGTTTGATGCCATTTGGAGTGGCCCCTACATGGTCACGGGATGCAAGAATAGCAATGCCTTCCAATTGTCTACATTGGATGGAGAAGAACTCCCGATTCCGGTTAACGGAATCTATCTTAAACATTGCTACTGAAAAGAAAAGGTTTACCCTTGTAAATATTAGCCTAGTTTCAAATTCCCCTAAGTGCGTATGCACATTGTCTTGTTGTAGTTAGGTTTCAGTTTCCCTAAGTGCTTTGGCACAGGTTTCGTTGCTCCTGGATTGGTTTTCTACAGTGCAGCGTGTTCTCGGAGAGGGAGTTCAAATATCAGTTTAGTTCGGGTTATTGCTTATGACTCCATGCCCAATGGATTGCTGAAAGACCACTGATCTTCTACCTAGCAGGCAGGTAATCCCGTTGAGTCGCCAAATTGTTGTATATTTTCCCTCTCCGGCCCGATGCCAGGGCAAGTCGCGGAAGGAGTCGGGCGCGGAACAGCGAAAAGGGCGACATGACGGAAGGGCTGAGAAACCCGACACCACGAAACACGCGCGGGTTTTAGAGGCGAAAAACATGCCGCGAGGAGGAAGCGGGGCGAAAGGATATGTCGGGGAGGCGAGAAAAAAACCCGACTTTGGGGCAAAACGCGGAACAGCAAAGCGGGAAATCTTGACGCCGGAACATGTCGCGAAGGCCGAAAAACCCGACGCGAATGCAATCGGGAAAACGAGTCGGGCGAACAGCAAAGGAAAACATGTCGGGGTTTCTTCCAAACCCGACAAAGGAGAAATGTGTCGAGAGCCCACCAAAACTCGACACCAAAGGACATGCGGAGGGTTAAAAATCCGGCGCCTTGATACAATGTCGGGTTTGGGGCGGGAAAACACGCCGAGGAAGCATGGCGAGAAACAAAAGAAAATATATTTTTCGGTCGCCAAAACCCGGCGCCTTACAAAAAAATCGGGTTCATAGTCGGGTTAACAAGTCGGAAACACACGGATCAGAGGCATGTCGAGCAGTCCTCTATACCCGATGCAAATGCACAAGGGAGTTCCGAACCCGACAGGCGTTGGGGATCTCACCTACCACCATGGTTGTTGAAGAGTTAAGTGCAGTCTTGGAGGTGGTTGGGGCAGTTCGAATTCCTCTCTTCTCCCTCTCTTTTCCTCCATATAAAATGTAAGGAGGGGGCTGTTTTTAAAAGGTTGGACATTTCTACTTTGCACCCTCCCTTCTCTCCTGTTCACAAGAAGATTTGTGGAGTTTCAAAACCTCCCATATGGACTGTAACGCTGTTTTTTGCCTCTTGGCCATTGCAATATATTGAATCGATCCTTGAGCAATATATGTGTGTCTGTGGTTGCTTCTAAACCCTCTTACATATTTATTCTTTTGTCATTTTGATCTTTTATTGCATTTTGGCTATCTGTGCATGGTGTGGCATTACATCTATGTGGTCTGTGTTTAATCTTGCAAAACGGGTGTTCTTCATTCCTCGGTGCATCACCTCCTTAGCTTAGGTTTATTTTTATGCATTTCTCTCTCCCCTGTCTCCTTGGTAGTTAGATTAGGTTTTTGGGTAAACCTCTGCGTTTTATTGGTGCATCTCAGAGGAATAGGATCATGTGGGTGTGATCACCACCAAAGGCAAGTAGATGAGCTCCCATCACCATCGAAGACCAAGGTTGGACTGGTTAAGGATTTCCAGCTCACCAATCTTCTTGAATCGGGACTCGCTTTTTTCAAGACCTCATTGTAAATATTTTAGGTTTCTTGGTAAGAGATGATCATCCGATTCTCAAAACGATGACACTTTGAACAATTTAATCATCGAGATTTAAGACTCATCGGTGCATGCCCATTGAAGTTATTGGGACAGGGGTAAAGTAGTTTGTTGCATTGAAATTTGGAAATGATCATATTAGAGGTTAATACGAATTCTGGATTTGTTTCTTTGCCATTTATTTTAGGATAATATGAAATTCCTGGTCCTGTTTATTTGGGAACTTTCTCGGCATAGGGTAGTTCATTGACTCAAAACATTTGGTTATATTATGTTGATATGAATTTTCTTAATTAGTGTTGTTGAAAGAATTTAGGAGTCTTTTTCAAGGAGGCATTGCCATGAATTCTATATTTTCTTGGTTCGAGACATCCCAAGATATCATGTGACCGAGAAAAATCTTAAATAAGAGAGCAAACGTTTTAGTTACAAAGCTGAATTATTTGAGTATAATTTTCCATAAAACTAGATAACTATATAGTACACACATGTATGAGCCGAAGCCGTCCATTAAAGACTTTTTAAAAGGTCAATGAAGTTTTAGTATTTTTGAACATATGTTATAGTAGTTTTTAATGATGTAGATAGATGTAAGCAAGTCCCTCAAGTGCACACAAAAAAAAATCAATTTTTTTAACATTTTATGTTCTTCAAATTAAGTTGTACTTATATTAAAAACTTTCATGAATGTTATTTTTGAAACATTTGATTGACATGGTAAAACTAGGAGATTTTATGCTTTCACTCCATTATATAGAACAGATTTTTAATGAATAAAATATGTCAAGTTCTTAACTTAACTTTTTGGATCACATCTTATGAATCACCATGAAAGAAAAATTTAAAAATCAAAAGAAGAAGCCAGGTTTAAGTCATCCATTAAAGACTTTAAAAAGGTCTATGAAGTTTTAGTATTCTTTTACATATGTTATATTAGTTTTTAATGATGTAGATTTGAAAGCAAGTCCCTCTAAAGCACACAAAAAGTTAAAATTCTATATTTTTATTCTTTACATTAGGTTGTACTTATACTAAAAACTCTCTTAAATGCTCTTTTTGATAGATTTGATTGACAAGGCAAAAGTAAGAGATTTTATGCTTTCACACTCAACTATATGGAAGAGCTTTTTATTAAATAAAATTATGTCAAGTTCTTAGCTTATCTTTTCGATCACATCTTGTGAATCACCATCAAACAAAAATCTAAGAATCAAAAGAAGGAGCCCAAGTCGTCCATTAAAGGCTTAAAAAAGGTCTACTAAGTTTTAGTATTCTTTTACATATGTTATAGTAGTTTTTAATGATGTGGATATGAAAGCAAGTCCCTCTAATGCACGCAAAAAGTTAAAATTCTATATTTTATATTCTTTAAATTAGGTTGTACTTATACTAAAAACTCTCATAAATGCTCTTTTTGATACATTTGATTGACAAGGTAAAAGTAAGAGATTTTATGCTTTCACACTCCATTATATGGAAGACATTTTTATTGAATAAAATTATGCCAAGTTCTTAGCTTATCTTTTCGGATCACATTTTGTGAATCACCATCAAACAAAAATCAAAGAATCAAAAGAAGTAGGAGTCGAAGGCATCCAATAAAGACTTTAAAAAGGTCTATGAAGCTTTAGTATTCTTTTACATTTGTTAGATTAGTTTTTAATGATGTAGATATGAAACCAAGTCCCTCTAATGCACACAAAAAGTTAAAATTTTAAATTTAATATTCTTTAAATTAGGTTGCACTTGTGCTAAAAACTCTCATAAATGCTCTTTTTGATAGATTTGATTGACAAGGTAAAAGTAAGAGATTTTATGCTTTCACATTCTATTATATAGAAAAGTTTTTATTGAAATTAGTTTGCACTTATACTAAAAACTTTCATAAATGCTCTTTTGATAGATTTGATTGAGATGTTAATAGTAAGATTTCATGCTTTCAAACTCCATTATATGGAAGATATTTTTGAATAAAATTATGTCAAGCTTTTAGCTCAACTTTTCGGATCACATTGTGTGAATCACCATAAAAAAAAAAAATCTAAGAATCAAAAGAATTAGGTTCATTATAAAGAGAAATTGAGCAATGGTCAAAATATTAATGAAAGGAATCCCCATTAAACAAAGAGTCCCATTGAAAAGAGGCCAAAGGTTTTCAACTTTTAAGCCAAACACTAGAGAACCTCATCTTTTATACAAGATTTGCAAATTTCATCAAGACTCGAAAAATAAGCTGGAGAAAAAATAGTCAATGGTTAGCTTTGACATGGTCTCCTTTGCACCAAAGTTCTTGATGAGGAAGCTATTGAGGTAGTCGGGAATGTTCGGATGAGGAAACTTCTAGGTTGGTTGCTCTTTCTTTGAAATCAACTTTTTTTTGTTTCCATATAAGCAAATGGAAGGAATGATGATGGGCCACAACCTATCCCCATTAGTGGCCAACCTCTATATGGAGAAAATTGAAGAAAAAGTTCTCAATTTCTTTCCCTCATACCAAAATGGCGGAAGAGATATGTTGACGACACTAATGTATGTTGGCAACATGGACATAATGATTTGTAGGATTTCCTTACTAGCCACATCAACTATTTAGTCCTTAGCCTTAAATTCGCTAAGGATATAAAAAAAGAGGGAAGTTTATCTTTCTTAGATGTCATCCTTTCTCAAAAATATAATGGCTCCCTTTCATTTAAAGTTTACGAAATGGTATCCACAAAGTGACCTTTATTCTATGCTTTGTCTCATCATCACCTAGCTCAAAAAGGAGGAGTGTTAAAAACTTTGCTTTTAGCCATTACTCTACATAAGATTTGTGATGAAGATAACATATATTAAGAGATTGAGTATTTAAAGGTCTTTAAGATGAATGAATATAAAGGAGATAAATGACAAGGGCCTTGAAACAAGCTAAATATTGTTATGACACACAACAAAAAAGGTGCTCCCCTTCTTCTTACCATGTTCCATTCTTACCATACATCGAAGGGGTGTTTGACAAGATTGTCGAATATAAGGATGTCATGATAGCAAATCCACCTTTATTCCCAAGAACACGCTAAGGAACTTGTTAAATTTGGTTAAGGACCAAGTGGAGCCCTTTATGAAGAGTGGGATCTATAAAATCAAGTGTTCTTGTGGGATCCCTTACATAGGTGAAATATGGAAGTCAAGTCATACCAAGATCAAATAACATGACACAAACATCTAGTTTGAGAAGAAAGTTAAGTTAGCTCTAACAAAACACTTGTGCAAGACCAAACATTCTATTAACATTGAAAAGATGAAGTAACTAGCAATGGAGAGTCACCTTCAAAAGCGCAAGTTGAAAGAAGCCATCAAGATAAGGTAAACATTGACACAACCTAAATAGAGATAAAATCATAGAGATCAACCAAATGTAGAGACCCATCATTTATAGGTTAAGTGGTTCTTCCTCATAAAATTCCCTTTATTTGTTTTGAATTGTTTTGAATTAGAATAATTAACTTCATTAACCTCTAATGAATCCATCACTATAATTTTTATTATTATTCTAATTTAAATTATTATATTATTTAGATTCCAATCGGTTATTAAATCTATTAAATTATTAAAATCAAAATTTAAAATTTAAATTATTATTTTGTTTAGGTCATTATTATATTATTTTTATTTTACTAAATAAATTAAATACACCATCTAAATACTTCATTACATTTGAATTTACTTATCACATAATATAATATAATGTACGTATCACATAATATATGTTAACTCATACTCTAATATTAATCTTAGACTCTTAGTTTTAAAAAATTAAATCATCAATACAATTGCTAAATATAAGGGTTACGGTGTGTCAAATTCTAATTTAATTTTCACCTATCTCTTATCAATGGGACTCTCATTTCAGGGGCACTTCTTTCATTAATTGTTTTACTATTGCATAATGAGTTTTCTTTCTCTCAATATCAATTTTAAGATTATGGTCCCATGGAGGGGCTTCCGCTCCTATTTTCTAGTAAAGAACAGTCCCATGATTATTTTTAAATCCAGCTACATGAAATAATAGAATCTAGGCGTAAAAAATAGGAGCTCCACTTTTTTTGCCCCCTAAAATTAAGAGGTTGTTGGAGAGGGGGAGGTCGGGAGTTTCCCCTTACGCTTTAGGCTAATTTTTACCATACGAGTAACATAATATACATTCCCACCAATAATTTATGGTGATTTTAGAGGGAAATATGATTTTTATTTACCTGCAAATTATCATAAAATTGTAATGGGATCCTATAATATCTCAGCAAGTATTGTTAAAGAAACTAATAAAAACATGGGACCTTAAAATTGCTAAAATGTTCCTAAATTTTCTCAACAACACCCGTTAAGATATTTATGGAGCCCCCTCCATGGGACCATGCCCGAAGCCTCTTTATTCTCATGATATTCTCCCAATGCTAGTTTTGACACAATGTTATCCAAAAAGAATCTCAATCAAGACAAATAAGGTTTGCTAACATTTCACAAATTTTACTATTTAAGTACGGATGGTAATATTTGGTTTTATGGCATGGTAAGTCATTGTTTCTTGACCAAACTCATCAATAAATAAGCAAAGGCATGAGTGTCCTTTTAAGTCAATATGTATAAGTGTCATCGAATGTTGTTTGAATCAATGGCGAAGATGATTGGCTCTTAAAGAGCCCACTAAGGTTCAATTCTCACTGAAAGCGAAGGCAAGAGATATCGTAATAAGGGATGAGGCTGGGATCGTGCCCCGGTGAATTTGGCGGAATGGAAACCCCTCAGTCCTTGGCCGCTTAGCCAAAGAAGTCTAGCCCACCTCACCCATGGGATATGACGGTCTATGACCTCCCGTGTTTTAAAAAAATGTGTATGTGCCTTAAGTTTGAAATCTCAAGTTTATTAAATGTTTCGCTATATGGTCACCACACTAGAAGGGCATTTAACAACTCGTTTAACACTAATATTTTATAACCATATGTGTTGTGAATTTGAATTTTTCACATTCCTTTTGCTTGCCCATCAATTTCGAACAAAACATTTTTTAAATTGCCCATCGATTTTTGCAAAGAGCAATTTTTATTAAGTTATTTCTATAAGTTTTTTTATTAGTAACACCTTAGTTATCAAATACAACTAAATTTTGTTAACTCCTCTCTTTATGACTAATAACTCATCCTCCTCAATATGATAATTTTTCACCGACTTGCTAAACTCCCCGACTTATACTTACAAATACGTTTAACATGAACAACATTAGATTCCATTCTTATAAACCGCCAAACACCGAAAAGGAATTTTAATGACAATCATTTCTTGGATATTTGACTGATAATGTCTAGACTTGCAATAAATCTTAGAAAAGATCTTTGTAGACACAATATTTTGAATTGTCCTGTCTTTATTGAATAAGGGATAATTGAATGGAATTGTAATTTTATTGATAGGCTTGTAATATATAACCATTCTCATCTCACCTCTTTTAATTTGTACATGGTTACTGACGAGAAATTATGGAAAAGAAAATTGGGAGAGACTTGTTTGAATCAACTTGAGCTATAATAATCATTCCATCCACTTCTTTGCCCTACATATGTATATCCAACCATAGGCTTTTCATATACCACTCAATCATGGTACACCTAAAATTGATTCTAATGTATCCCAAAATTCTAGGGTTTTTCTAAGCAATGAGCCTTTAACATCTAAATTTATTTTATTTTATTTTATTCGGTCCTCTAACTCTTCTCAGTAAATTCTACAAATTTTAAGCTTTCGTTTTTCCTTCCACAATTATTTCTCTCTTCATAGGTGAAGTATTTCCAAAACCTCCTTGATTTCTAGAATTAGACCCCCCTAATTCTTGCACTTCATTTTTTGAGCTTGATATTTTGTATTTTAGGTAGAACAACCTTTACTCCGTCAATAATGCAGTAAAACAATCACTTGCAATAGTTATTAGCCCGATAGTACACAAAAGGGGCATTCACGACATAATATGGGAGGAATTGTCATAAAATTCATTAATACTTGTAATAACCTATTTATTTTCCAATTTCAAAAAAAATCTTGCTACATATTTATAGACAAATATTTGCTCATCAAATGTTTCACTATGAACCAGTTAGGGAAAAGGCCTCCAATTTGAAATAAATTGATGTCTTGTCATATTTAAGGTACTTTATGTATCTACAAAAAATGAAACTATTGCCCTTTTACTACTTTGTTGCAATTGAATATTACTCACATTCATCTTGCACTTTGAATTTTGTATGCTTCCAACACGGAATCGAACAAGCTCTACATCTATGTTGTCTTTTATTAGTGCATTTTCCTTTTCTACAAATGTTATAGACAAATATATTGGAGCCATAATTAGCAACTTTTTTGCTTATACTCCAAAACACTTTGTGAAGAGACACCTAGGTATAAATTATTTACCTTTATTTCGATCAAAACACACACACACACTTTCTTGTCATGTATATTGAATATATACTGATTGTATTAAAAAATATATGTAACGTTTATGGACAAGATTTGCAAACTATATTTTGTTGCCTTTTCTGCATATGCGTTTCTTTACTTCTATGAGCATAGTCTCAGGATAAAATGCTCAAATAAATTGTTTGTATTTATTTTTTAAAATTTTCAACATCTATGGAGAGCGTGAAATATAGACAGCACAAACAATTAAAGATTTCTTGTATGCGCTTTCCCATTTTACTTAAATTGTTCATCTTTATCTCGTACATATTCCTCTTTCCAAAATAATCCTACTTTATTCTCCTTGCTCATGCCACCAATATGTAATCTTTCTACCTTATTGACTTTTTAAAAATCTTGAATATCTATGAAGAATGTAGAAACATGGTACTTTTCCATTTTAATGTGTTGAATTCAAGATCATTTGTATGCACTTTTGCATTTTAATATAATAGTTTTATGCTTACTACCATTAACTTATTTTGTTTCCAACAATGGACGAATGCCACAAATACTTGATTCAATTGCTCGCCAAGGTTTACCATGCAATTGAACATTTATATATGGATTTTATGTGAAGAAGCAAACAAATAACAAGCATGTTACCATACCAAATCAAATAGTGGTTATTTGTCCCTTGCATTCGGTTGTGTGCCCTTATCGGCTTGACCATTGCACCTATTAATGCAATTGCTAGTTGTAAGAATAATGATAATATGCCTCTCTATAATGTCTATCGCTGCCAATATTTAGATTGTTATTGATTATATATGTTACATGTATATGTTGTGTGTACTAAATTGTATTCTATTTTATAATTTTAAAATTATATAATGATGACACTTAAATTCATTAAAATACTACAATTCACAAGTATTTTTTTATGTTATCAAGATTATCAAGAAGATGAGGTGTAAGAGGTGGTTCTATTCATTTTAAAAGAAAGAAACATTTGTAAAAGATTTTCAAAAATGACAGCTAAAATAATTGTTGTAGGTTGGTAAGAACTCTTAAGTATTGGGCAATAATAAGATACTTGTAAGTTTGTTGGAATTTCATTGCTAGAAATAATTGTTATAGGTTGGTAGGAACTCTTAAGTATTAGGCAATAATAAGATACTTGTGGGTTTGTTAGAACTTCCAATGGCAATAGCACATCATTACTCTTATTAGAGACTTATTTGTGTGATTGAATTGTATATATTGGCCTATTGGTAGAAATAAGAACAAATAATTGAAGTGAGATTTGTTTTCTTACACATTACATAGTTTCTTGGTGTTACAATTCTAATATACAAATTTAGTAAAGAATTTGTCAAATAAATTCTATCAAGAATAACTTGTGTAATTATAGATCAAAGAGTGGGAAGAAGAATAAACTACTATCCAATTCATATCAACCCCGGTTGAGTATGAAATTGATTTTAGCTATATCTGTAGTCTCATTATGAATTTTCTTTTGCTATGGTATAATAAGTTATTCGAATTTGATATTGCAATCTTACATACTTATAGATTTCCAAAACATTAAAAATTAATACTATTTATTTTAATATATTCTATTGATAAAAAAGAAAGAAAATAAATTGAATTATATTGAAATGATAATATAACTAGACACATTAATTGAATAATTGACATTATACTCTACTAATTTACAATCTTTTAAAAATATTCTTCATTGAAATAACAACCAAGAAAATAAATATATTATATAAAAAATAATAAAATATATTTGAATGAAACATTTGAAAGATATAATATTTTTTAAATTAAAATAGAAGAATTAGAATTGAGTTAAATGTTGGATATATTAATTGAATAATGAAAATTTTGGATTTACATACTTTTTTCTAATGTTTTAATTTTATTAAAATAAAAAATGAAAATCATATCAAAATACAACATCCAATAAAAATTCCACAAAATATAATTAAAAATTAATTTTTATTTATTTTTTGTTCATGAGGAATCATTACATTTTACAATTTAAGCATAATCTCCCAGCCTTGGTAAACTTTACCCTGGGGATGAGGAAGGGACCACCAGATGTGCAAGTTTCATACCGACTTCGTATAGTTGGAGCATACATTACATATCGCCTTCGTACAACTCGCGCACGCACACTCAAGGACGTTGGTCAAACTACTCCTTCAGCACGCAGGGACTCCGGTTAGACTACACCTCACAACGAATGGACATGCAAATGTGGCATGAGGAAGGGACCACCAGGGGTGCAAGTTTCATACTGACTTCGTATAGTTGGAGCAGGGACTCCGGTCGACTATACCTCACAATGAATAGACATGTAAATGGGGTTTGAACCTTGCACCTCCTATCAATAATCGGCCTTTACCAATCAGCCAAGACCCTATTGGCCTTAATAAATTATTTATTTATTTGCAATGAAATATTTATGAAACATTATATAAAAGGTATTAATCTCTCACCTGTACTTACAAAGTCCAAGAAAACATAATACCAAATAGTCTAAACAAAAATATTTGCAAGTACTTCCAAGTATAAAAACTGGTACTGCCATTCAAGCTCTGTCACAAGTGACCAGAGTTCTACGATCAAAATTTTCCATTCAATATATTCACAATGTCCCAGCTGAGGTGCTCTATTGCCATATCACACAAATTAGTAACCCCTAGCTTGCCCAGTAACAGAAAAAGCCTTGAAAACCCCTAAATTCAATATCCCCAGCAAAAATCTCATGGTTGCTGCAAATGGGTATCAGAGGATTAGCACCAGTCAATCAAGTAGAGGGGATTTAAAGGCATGGGTATCTTCACATCCAGGGATCGAGTCTGGTGGGGGAGGTACATACATTGGCAACAAGAACAATAACAATGGTGGTGGTGGTGGAGGAGGAGGGATCATGGGGGAAATACGATGACAGCGGGGTTGACAAAATCAAAGGCGGGCTTCTGGGTGCCTTTGTTACATGGATGGAAGTGCAGAGTGTAAGCAGATCCACAGATCTCATTCAAGGTCTTAATGGAGGAGATTGTAGGGCTAAGTGCAAGCGTTCTTGGTGACATGGCATGTAGGCCTAACTTTGGCCTCAATGAGCTAGACTTTGTTTTTTCCTCTCTTGTTGTTGAAGCCATCCTGAATTTTACCCTCATGTACACATTGACACCTTCATCAGCAGGCATGGCAGAAGCAACTCAGACTCTCCCTGGTCTATTTGCAGGATGTCCTACAAGCCACATGTTCGAGCCAGGGAGCTTCACTCTCTTAGAAAGGATGGGAACTTATTTGTACAAGGGTGTCATGTTCGCAGTAGTTGGGTTTTCCGCAGGGCTTTCCTGGACTACATTGTCTAATGGTTTGATCAGTGTTAGGAAGAAAATGGATCCCAACTTTGAGACCCCAAATAAGGTGCCCTCAACGTTGTTAAATGCATCTACATGGGCTCTTCAGACGGGTTTTAGCGCAAATTTGAGGTACCTAACTCTAACTGGCCTTGAATTTTTTCTTGCCAAAGGACTTCCTACCATTGTCTTTAAGTCCTCTGTGATTGTGCTTCGGTGTTTGAACGATGTGATTGGAGGGATGTATTTTGTCATAGTGTTAGCTATAATAACAGGAGCCCAGAAAGTAGATGAGCCCCCACCGCCATCAAAAGAGGAGAAAGGCAAGCTGCTCGGCTTGGTTAAGGATTTCTAGGCCGACCAACCTTCTTGAATCATTTAGTACCTCATTGTAAATATATTACATTGTTTCGATTCTGAAAGGTTACCTTGTAGAGGATGTCCCTACGGATCCTCATAAGGACGATTTTTGAATAACTGCATCAACAGGGTTATGAGACTCATCGGTATGCCAACTGAAGCTATTGGGATCAGATGGTATTCATGGTCAAAGTAGTTTTGTTTTCTGCAAGATGCCCTTGTCATTTGATATACGGAAGATCAATCGTACTTGTATGGGATACGTATTGTTGAGAGAATTTAGGAGCATTTTAGTTGTTTTAGGGTCCCATGAATTTGATTATTTTCCTCAACAATTCCTGCTTGAGAAATAATGACAATTTGCAGGTATATAATGATTATTTTCCCCCCAAATTGACCTAAAAATAGTGGCGGGAATGCATGTTTGTTGCTAGATGGAAACAAAACAACCTAAACTGTAGGGGAAATTGCCAGCCCCCCTCTCCAGCCACCTCTTAAGTTTAAGGGGCAAAAATGTGGAGCTCCTATTTTTCATGCTTAGATTCTATTTTTTCCCGTAGCTTGGTTGCAAAAATAATCACGGGACCTCCTGCAACAGAAAATAGGAGTTGTATCCCTCCATGAGACCATGCCCTAAGTTGCCATATCTTTTTAACCTTCTCTCTTGACTTGATTATGTCATGTAGCCATGAAAAATCCAAGGGAAGTTCTTCTAGGATTACTTGCTAGCATATATTTAAAATTGTTGTTGTCCGAATTAGTGCCTGCTCAATTCTTAATGTTTTTTTTTGGATGATGACAATCATCAAATTAAAAGCAAATTTCGTGGATATTTTTCAAATATTTTTAATGCTATTAGATTTATAAATTTCTCATTGAGCTTTTATGCTAAATAATTAAGGATGCCTATTAAATTTTCTCGCAAGATGTGAATTTTATTTTATAAGAGAAAGTAGTTGTCATGTTTGTTTGGTCAAGTTCATTGACAATGATGAAGTATGCATATTTGATTGTGAAGTAAAAGTGGGTAAATTGTAGATTGTTTTGCTTGAGATATCTGATTATAAGCATAAAGGGAATATTTCCAATCATGGAAAGTTGCATTCCTCTTCAAATTCCTATATTCCACACACTTACGCAAACTCAAACAATGTACCGTATTATTTCAATCATAGAAAAATGTCGCCTCATTGATCTATCGCCATATGTGTGTGAATTGACTCTATCCAAAGGATGTTTAATGCCTCCAACATCTAAGGTGGGTTGAAAGAAAGAGCTTATCTACCTAGTAGCTCTAGGCCCCCTATACGCCTTATGCCTCAAAGTGACAACCTCTCGAAGAAAAAAACACCTAGTACATTTGATTAGGATGGTGGATGAGGAACCTCTCGAGTCTTTGTACAAATAAGGATACCTCCCTAGATTTCATGGTAGATAAGACACATGAATATAAGGTGTACAAACAAGGATGCCTCCTCTCAAACCTCAAACAACTACATAGCCTTCAAGGTAAGCTTTAGTCCATCTGACGCTTTATATCACAACTCTCAGACCAATGTCAACCTTTTCATCATCTCCTTCATAAAGATGTTAACTTTAGATGGGATCATAATTTCTAGAAGGCTTTCGATGAGCTCAAACAATATCTATGATCACCACTGTGCTCACGCCCCCACTAAGGTGGAGCCTTTTTACCTTTACATATCCACTACAGATCACGCCTTAGGTTCCATGCTTACTCATCGAGATGAGCACGGTTGTGAACAAGCCATTTTGTACATAAGTTGTACCCACCATGAATATGAAACTCGTTATATTGAAGCTGAAAAGTTGTGTTGTGCCCTATACTTCACAACATCCAAACTATGACACTATCTACTCAACCATGAGATTTATGTCGCTACCAGCTTTTAACTTACTCAAAACCATGCATTCTAAACCATATCACAGTGACCACATCACTTGGTGGCTCATGCTCATGACCGATTTCAACCTACAATTTATACTTTGGAGAGATCGATCAAAGGACAAACCATCATCGATCAACTCACCGAGGATCCTCTCCCGAATAATCAACCACCCCACGAACAATTTCCTGACGAGTCTATCAACACTATCAACGATCAAGAATTCACTCTTATTAAAATGACCCTCTTCTTCGATGGATCTAAATGCCAATAAGGGGGAGGGGCTGTATCGTCATCATACCTCCTTGGGGACTCCTATCCCTTTATCATTCAAACTTAACTTCAAATGTACTAATAATATGAAGCTTTAATAATGGGTCTTCAAACCGTCGTTATGTTTGGTGTTCAAATCTTAGAAATTTACGAAGACTCGCAACTTGTCATTAATCAAATCAAAAAAATTATCAGTGTAAGAACGAAATTCTACAAAAATATAAAGCTATTGTTGAATTCATCCTCGAAGCTTTCAACCATTACACTATTCATATAGTTCCATGATCTTCTAACAAATTTGCGAACACCATGGCTTCTTTAGGGTCTCTCATTCCTTTATCAACTGAAGAATCAACTAATAATTCCAAATGTCATTGAAAACAATCAAACTAACCTTTGGTACACACAAACATTTGAATATCTCTCAAAATCCTAAATTCCTCCGATCTATCTATAAATGCTAAAAGATATTTCCTCCAACACGCTACCCGCTATGTCATAATAGGTGACATCCTTTATAAACGTGGATTTGATGGCCTCTTACTAAGATGTCTTAAATCCCATGAATCCAATAAGGCTATCCAAGAAGTTCACGATGGTATATGTGGTGGACATTTCAATGGAACTGTTGTTGCTAAACGTGTCCTTCGGTTCGCCTATTATGGCCCTACTATCAACCAAGATTGTTGTGCATATATTAAGAAATGTGTTAAATGTCAAGAACATTTGAATCTCACTCATATCCCTAGTCAAGCCTTACAACGTACACAATGCCTACATGGCCTTTCTCATAATGGGGTTAGACCTCATCGACACTATCAATCATCATTCAAATAGAAGCAACATAATTCCATCATTATAACCACTGAATATTTCACTAAATGGGTTGAAGCTATTCCCTTGACCTCTACTAAAGCAAATAAAATCGTCAATTTCATCTATCAATATATCATATGTTACTTTGGTATCCCTCACAAACTCGTAGAATCGATAATGGAAAATCCTTAAAAACAAAGAAGTTAAGAAACTCGTGAGACATTTAACATCAAACTAAGATGCTCATCACCATACTATCCTCAAGACAATGGACAAGTGAAGCTTTTAACAAAATCCTCATGAAAACAGCTTCACAAAGCAGGCGAGAATTGACATCTCCAAATCTTGTTTACTCTCGGGGTTTATCAAATTAGCATCTGTACTCCTACAGGTGCTACACCCTTCTCACTAGTATATGGCTTTGAGGTAATTTTACCCATTAAAGTCCAAATCCCATCACTCGCATATCTCTCAAAGACTCAATACCTAACGAAGATTATCGACAAGACCGTCTAAAGACAGCTTAGAACTAATATATGATTTTTTTAATAGATCTCGAACACCATCATGTCTATCAAGAGTGCATATAACAAACATGTAAAAGAGCGTGACTTTAACATAGGTGATCTCATTATCAAGTAAAATCAAAATGTCATTACTCTGGAATAGAGTAAACGCATAAAGTTTTCCCCAACCGGATCGGTCCATATGTTATCACTCACAAGTATGGGTCAGGAGCATATCATTTAACCTCCCTTGATTGTACAACTGAAAATGAACCTCTCGATTCCTTGCAATTGTGGCCTTTCTACTTGTTAGCATCTAGACAACCATGAAAATAACCACATCAAAGGTCTTATTCCATCATCAAACCAGCGATCTAATCATCATAATGATTTGAATGTATGTGGTCTTCCATCACTATCCTGAAAACCTTTAAGATGAGCACCATGGCTTTTTTCATTACATATTTCATATGGACAAGTTCCTCTTTTGTATGAACCCCATGATCATTGCATCCACCCACCTTGTTTATCAACCAAAGACATGTCGAGGGCACACATGTGTAGTATGTGTATGCATTTCTTCCCCTCATGTAAATGGTCTAGTAGGGTTTTCTCTCAACGCAAAAGAAATTCAAAATATCTATGGGTGCATCTTATAAAAAGTAAATAGATCCCTCCTCAAGGAATAGCTATAAAAAAACAAAATAATATTATCAAAAAGAAAGTAGATTGATCCCTCAAAGGATAGCTACTCGCTAAAATCATAGACTCGATTCCTTGAAGGATGATTATCTCGTAAAAAAAAATCAAAGTCGAGAATAAGTAGACCACTCCTCAAGGATGGATACCCATGTAAAAAGGATTCCCGAACGATCAACCTTCAAAAATTCAAATGTTGAAAATTATCCCAGAAATCTTCCTACATTGATCACCTTTCCCATCAAAGCAAACTTCCCGCATTGATCGGTTTGCGTTAAAATAAAATATAAAGTTGGGGGCATCTCTCTATGAAACCATTAATAGGAGAACCTTTTATCCCACACAGCCTACATGTATCAACCCTTCCCATGTCCTAGGGAGGTACATTTTTCACTTCCATCTACATCCAAGATCCTACATGTGACTACCCAAAGTGTTAGTTGCGTGTTAACACATATTGTTAAGACCAAAAGTGCAAGTGCCTTCACCATACTTATACCCATCACACATGTATCAAATATAGTACCAAATTAATCATTCTCGTTTTATTCATATTTAAGAGTTAGGAAACATTTTGACATACATTGATCACATTCAAGTCACCATATTCTTAACACATCACAAATCATCATCTAATACCAATATTTGACAAAAGGTCCATATAATCATGATACACATAAAAAAATTAAGACGTCCATTAAGTTAAACATAATCATAAAAATCAACTCATAAATCATAACTCAAACCCATCATCGTATATAAACATCATATCCAAATGTCATGTGGAGTCCCCTAACTCTATGTATGAAAATCTATACACCAAAAACTAAGGATTCACAAAGAGCGGTCTATATCAAATACAATTACATCATATCTATCCAAAGATAAACCGGCAAAGAACTCACTAGCACATACAACACACCCCTGACCACATCCTTCAATATCATGAGCTCCCGCAGCTCCACCACCATCTCCTTCATCTCGTCCACCTCCATCTAGACCGCGAGGGAGTTGGCCCACACTCACTACACTAACATTAGGAATTTCCCCTTGCTTGAGCTAAATGATCTTCACAACGAACCGTAGTAGGCAAGTTTTGTATCACTAAGTCCTCATAATATGTTAGCTCCTCTTACATGAACCGATAGTGAGCTAGGTTAACCATACCTCGACGACGTCCCGACTCACCGGTTTGTGCCTCGAGCCACCAACTCAACACCCAATATTGATGTCCCTATAATACCAAGAGCCCTTTTCAAGGTGTCTCGGTGATGTCTATACATATCACGATCGGTAGCTTCCCATGCCAATTGTTGTCCGAGACTATCGGCTCAACCCTTAAACCATCCCTCTTGGTCACCAAACTATCACGCTCAGCCTTCAAACCATCTCTCTTTGTCTCCATTGCAGCCTTTTAAGCCACCAAACGTGCAATCGTAGCCTCTAGGGCCACTCTATCTACACCATCATCACCCTCACCCCAAACTCCACCAACCACCATCCCCACCTCCACCACCACTTCCTTGCCCTCCCTCCACTCGGGCCTATACTGCCTCATCCCTTGGGGGTGGGCCGAACTCTTCCTCGTGTAGAAAATGCACTGTGCCACCATGCCCTATATGTTGTGGTCATGCCAACATCATCAATCGTACCCTATCACCATGATCATCAAATCCTATTGCCCCCTCTTCCTCGGGTATAACATATTGTCGCCCCACCACCGCCTTGAAATATCCAAATCCCCCTCATCTCATCTATACACAATCGGAACATCTAGCACATCCTATATCAAACCAAACTATCTCCCGACATGACTAAATATCACGAGTTCCCACTCTCCCCCATCATCCCCCGAGTCCGTAAATCCCGTTGAGTAGAATTCAACTCCATCTCCTACCTCGGCCACACTGGAAAATCAATATAGGGCCTCCACAATATATCACCCGCCCGCAAGCTTGAAAAGAGCCGACGATAATGCTCCTCACTCCGCACTCCCCTGCATTTCCTTGCCTCTCGAACTCCATCGCACAAAATATCCACAATCGATCGAGACCAACCCATGGTAAACTGCGAGGACGAGTCACATCAATATGCTCAAACGCCCAACACTGTGATAAAAAACCAACACTAATGCCAAATCTCTTATGAATCCTCCAAGACCACAGCTCCCTATAAGTTTGTGCAAGCAAAGTAGGAGCCCACTCTCAAATATTGTCATGTGCTTTAGTATCTATGCCACAACACCAGTCATCATCTAGGGAAACCAACCACCACCAGAGTTGAGTAAAGCAAAACATGAGATCCCCATCATCATCATGGTCATAGTAGTACGAAATTACCTATTTGCTTTATATAAAGGTTGATAATAAAATCCACCACTTGTAAGCTCCACATCATTTGCATCATCTCCATACAACCTCCTCATACAATCCTCCCTCTTAGTCTCATCTATATAACATATCCCCTCTCCTCGTACAAGAAAACTGATAATCCTATGCACATCCTCCAAGGTGATAGCCATCTCACCCATGGGTAGCCAAAAAGTGTAGGTAGCAGGATCCCATCTCTCAATCAAAGCCAACAATAACCCTCATTGTCTATGGATGCGTCTTTAGTAATGCATCCCCACAAAACCCACCACCTCCAAATGTGCCCATTCATCATCAGACATATCCTCCCTCACATCTACTAAGGCCACTGAAATCCAATCTCAAATAGTCAACTTGGCCTTCACTTGCATCCATAAAACACAAAAACATCGATTAGAATAGATATCCATCAAATTTCTATCAATTTTTATCAAAACACATTCATTGTTAATGATTTAGTCTCAATCGCTAACAATCTAACATTGATCGCTAACAATTCTATCATGAATCGCTAAAGATCCATCCCGATCGCTAACGATCCATGCAATCATTGCGATTTACCCTAATCACTAGCTATCCATCAATTATGATCATAAATCATCTTTTCCCAAAAATAGCAAAAAAATTCAACTACCTTACCACATTTATCACAGATATGCCTAATTTTGAACCCTAAAGCTAAGTTATCCTTCACAAGAATCATTTTTTTGTTTATTATTTTTCGACAATAGTAAGCCATACATCCATAGGATATGAACCCTTTGGTTCCCCTATCATTTGGCTTCGTACCCATTTTTGGATCACATGTCTATAGGATACGAACCCTTTGGTTCCCCTATAGATTGATCCTACAAAGTGATATCCATCTTGTTTTGATAACCTCGTCTTGGGGAAACTTCAAACAAAGCACACATATCAAACCTATCCAATCAACTCAAATCTAACTTGTGATCCTCAGACGTCGTAATCATCCTAGTTTGAGCGGGGTCACCTATCTAAACACAAAGCAAAATTTTATCTCATACGCTTTTGCCTAAGAATTCACTTGTCATGAACTACTCGACAAAAGGGGAAAATGTAGACATCGGGTTTTCATCAACCCACCTACTTCATATTATACACACTTTATTTAATTAAAACATATCCAAAAACCATTATCCTAAGTCACCCTCCCCATACCTCTATAAAAATGATTTTACAATCCCATAAAATTACTATTTACTCATCCTAAACCAGAAACCACTTTAAATCTACCTTAACCATTTTAAAAAACTTAAATCTATTTTATTACCACATCCCAACCTCCACAACTCATCCATAACCTCCCCCTAACCACCACTCCTCATCAATTATCCGAAACCCGTGTTTAGAAGAAGTTTCAACCATTTTCTAAACGCTTTTCTGGATGAAAGTGAATCATCGACGATCCTAACCGATCGTCGGTGATTATAAATAAGAGTTTTTGCTCCTTTCTCGGGATCTTCAAAACCTTTTTCTCGTGCATGCACTACATTTTCGACTTCTCGGTGAATTTAGGTCATTTCGTAGATCTTTAAGAGCCTACATCAATTTCGACTATTGCCAACACATCATTTAGATAGTCTTTTCACCAATCAACCCTCAAGGAGCCCTATAGCAGGACATTAACATCAATCAAATCCATTGGACAATTTGAGGCATATTTTAGCTCATTTCCACATCCAAAGGTATTCCCGTGCTTTTTTATCATTTACGCTTTATACAAATATCAAAAACCATTAAAATTATCGCTTTAAGAGCTTTGTTTATAGTTTTTAGCAAAATTATCTTTTTAGCAGTAATCGCCAGCAATTACCCAAATCGTCAATGATCACCAATCACCGCTATCCCCATCAATTTGCATTTCTTTGTCAATTTATCAATTTTATATGAGATTTTATGAATCTTACAACTTTAACTCATTCTTTACAAGCATGGCTCTACCTTAGATGACAATTCTGGCCATTCCCATCCAATTACAAGTATCTACAAACTTCTTATAGTCCAGTTACCCTTCTTCTAGGAACAATACAACATCCTTCACAAGTTGACATTGTGTGCAATACAATTTGTTGTTTACAAAGAACATATCAAAGATCAGTTTGAATTCCTCCACAAGATCGAGGAAAATACCGAAGACTTTGTTGGACCTTTGTCATGTGTCATATGTGTTGTCATTGATGTCAAGTTGGATCAGTTGATGTCAAGTTGCATTGATGGAAAAAGGAGTGAATTGGTAAAGTGAGCAAGCTAAAAAGATGAAGGTTGATTAGTAGTGTCAGCTCACAGAGGCTCAGGATGACTAAGGATAAGTGCTAAGGGACTTAGTCAATGTTTGTGTATGCTTTGTATACATGGAGAGATAACGGTCGAAGCCTGAGACATAACCACCATAGTCTGCATAAAGCCGTGGGCGCTAGAGAACGTTGCACAAGGTAAGTGGTTGTCGTACATAAAAGGATAAAGTCACGAAGCTATATGGAGTCAAAGGCCAAATTGCGAAAGATACAAGTGAAGCCAAAAACACAAAGGAATAACCATGAAGGTGAAGGAAAAACAATGAGAGTAAGGGTGTTAGAAGCAAAGTCACCGATAAAGAGAAAAGTCACGAAGAACTGTGGAAGCCGCGACAAAACCGCAAAATCTGCGAGTAGAAGAGATAGAGTTTCGATGTGGAACAAATCCACGGGAATGAGAAAGATAAGGAGGATAGCCATGAGACATTGTGAATGTCGCGAGAAGCATAGAAAAGAGCCGCAGATAACTAAAAAGCTACCAAGTAAGGGGAAATGCCGCCGAGTAAAGAAATGAGCCTCAATACAAAGGAGAAAGTCAAAGGAGCTAAGGAAAGCCGCAAATTGAGAGAATATGAACTGAAAAGGGTTGAAGTCAATGAAATTGATTCAAACATGAACAAGTAAGATTTTAGTTTTCTAAAATCGATGGTGATTCAATTGTCTGAAGATTGCGGCCAAGTGTACGACTTGAACTCCACGAAGAATGAAGAAATCCATTGTTTCAAATTGCGGCATTTAATGCTTATCGACCTTGTGGCAATGCAGTTGAAATTTTGTATGTGATACCGAGTTTTAAGGTGAAATGAAATTTGAAGAAGGAAATGCCTCACTCATTTCTCACACACGTTGTAAATTGTAAAAATATGGGAAAATATATTTTTGGCAAACGACTAATAAATAGCTTCTGGTGGTACATTTGAAAACTGTGTAATCAAGCCGAACTTAGAAGGAACAAATTCTGGTATTAGTTGTATTCATTTAATGAGCCATATTTTTAGGTGACCAAGTAGGAAGGTGCATGACACGCAACTCGAAGTGAAGATTTAGGTCGATTGTGATTATATTTCGAACTTGGAACTATTTTGAATGTGTGGTGAAGTAAGAAAAGAAGTATTCAAGCTAAAGAAGAGTGCGGAAGATAGAATACGACGCAATCAAGCTAAGAAAGAGTGACAAAATAAAAGAGAGAGGAAAGAGGAGAGTAGATCGATGAAGAAAATATTCATCATATGAAAAATGCATCAAGAGTGACAGATTGATTGAGCAAGTAGGATCGAATCGATGATCAAAAGATTGTGAAAGAACACAGATCGAGCTAGGAAAGTGATCATAATTCATTATATTATCAATTGTTGTAACTAGATGATCAAAATGTATATAAATCAAGTCTAAGTTGTAGCTTAGCACATTCAGGGAGTTGTAGCTTCCTTGTAGGTGGGTGTCTAGCAAAAGAAATCTCTTGTGATGTGTAATATTCACTAGAGTCCTTTGTTGTGCGTAATATCAACAAAGGTGTAGGGGTGGAGCTCCTGGTGAGGTTGGTTCCTTACCAAACAAATCTTGTAAGATGTGTTATATTATTATGAGTCCTTGCTTTGTGTAATATAAACAACGGTTTTGGTGGGTTTTCTCCCGAAAGGGTTTCCCACGCTAATTTATGTGTTCTGAGTTATTGTGTAAGACATTTAGGTTATTGGCTGCTCATAGTTGGGTAAGTGCACGAAGTTGGGGGCCAAAAAGTGGACAAAAACCTGAAAAAAGCAAAACATGTACATGTTATATTATAACGCAATCACGTTTTAAATTCTTAGGTTTGGGATTTACCAAAGCATAATGTGTACGTGTTGAAACGTGTACGTGTTATGTTTGCTATAAATAAAAAAAGATGCCCGATCCTCTATCATTTTATCTCCCTTAAATGCGAGTTTCAGAGCTTAACCATGCCCTCGCATTTTTCATTCAACTGGATCTCAAGCTCAAAGTATCATTTCTGGATCGTCAGGAAGATCTGAATCAACGATGGCACCACAAAGAAGAGGTCGGCACAATTCTTTTCTCAAAATTGCATTGAAATATGATAATTATAGATTAAAATTTGAATTGAATACATTTTTTTATTGTTATAGTTGGAGGTCGAGGGAATCAACCACAACCAAACCTTGCTATTCTTGTCATCCCTCCCAACACTCCCACAATTGCTCAACATCCCCCGGGTATTCAAGAAGATTTAACAACCCACATAGTTGAAAACAAAATTGAAATTGAGGATTTAATCAAAAGAATGAGGGATTCACAATCTACAAACCCCCACCGCCCTCTCTTGTAAACACATTGGAGGAATTACTTGCTCAAGTTGATGCGGCAAATGGGGAAAATTGATCGTTAGACAACTTACAGAGAGGGTTGTAGGGTTTATTATTCCAACAAATTGTCATATGTGGATGTAAAGAAAAAAAAATTACAAAAGACCTCATATGCACCTTATTCACGGACCCCCGCACTAATTTTCTTGTTCTGTTGTCATGTAAATGGTTTCCCATCCATTGGTGCAATAATAATTTGATTAAAAATAATTTTTGGGACCGATGGTGGATGGTGTTTGATTTTCCACCTTGTAATAACAACAAGGTGCCACTATACTTTCTAAGGAAACTCTATTGCGAGTTTATCCTCAACGAGATCCCAAATTATTTTGATTTTGAGATTTCTAGGGCCGAGGAAAAGATCTGCACAGATCGACCAGGTGCACAACGTGCACCTATTCAGCAAGGTAGATTCCCCACACGTAAGTCCCTCACCCTGAGATTTTCCCTAAATTAGTGAAGGAGATAGTAGAGATTGATACACTCCACATGCTTCAGGGGCTATCTGCGACACTTGTTCGACATACGAGGGAGATTTCTGAGCCAGATGCTCGCGGAGGTACACAAAGTATTCCCTCATGGAGTACTAGCATGAGGCCACATCTTTTCTCATCATGTGGTAGCATATGTTTGGGGCCCGAGGAGGATGATACTTTCATGCGTACTGATTTTGGTGGAGTTGGTGCTAGGGGTGCACACGATAATGTCACTATGTCAGATGTCCTTTTGAGTGAGTTATTTGGATTACGGTCATCATCGTCACCTTTACAGGTATTTGTTATGTTTTATTATGTGTGTTAGAAATAGTTTTGTGTACTTGATTTACTTATATATGTTAAATTTTTGAAATAATTGTATTTATACATGTACATGCATTGATATTACAACGCGTGGGAGGCGCATATTCATCCCGACCACAGGCGGCGAGCACCATGCATACACATACATTCACAGAGGTAATTTATAATGTTAATTATGTAAAATTTTCACACACACACACACACACACACACACACACACACACATATATATAGTTTTGAAGTCAAATATATGTATGTTCTTGTATGTCCATCTAACTCACATGATACATGTTTGATAAAGATGTTGACTTCACTAGACACCCACCATCTCTGCGACAAGTAGAGAAAGGTGTTGCCGCTATGATTTCATCTGCACAGCAACTCACTGAGGTATTCAAACAACATGTAAATTTTATTAAATTTCTTGTAATTCATATTATGTTAAATTACATGTTAGTAATGTCTTTCATTGTAGAATTATTAAATTATGTTAATAATGTCCTTCATTGTGTATATGTAGGAGTTACCTGCGATAGGTAACAACCCTGTTCATTTGATTCACAGGCGTGGCGGGGTAAAAACAATAGTTCTATATTGATAAAATTAGTTAAAATATTGTCATTATGTACATACATGTACTTAGTTTTATTTTCATTAATTCTGATGTTAGATTTTCTGATCTTATGTGTATGTAGGGAACTTCAACCCCCTCCATTTTGACATCAAGGGCACATACTCCTCCATCTCATCGTATGCATACCCCCGTTCGTACTCCAGGAGCTCCCGATGACTCATTTGAGCGTGAGATGTAAATTTGGCGTGATCGAAAACTTGTAGTAAGTTTGTGTATTTATGTAAATACTTTCATTCTAGCATGGTCTTAAATACATGTTGAAAACATATATAAATTAAGTTTTGACAAAAAAATATTGTTTGCATTTACAGGCTCATCTACATGTGAGTATTCAATGAGAAGAGGACTCGTAGCATGGGCTCGGACGATCCAAAGTCATCTCATAGATCTCCATCTTCGTCTAAGGGAGGGCCTTCTTTGAGCAAGGCCAAGAGAGGGATATATTTTGATGATTAGGAAATATATATGTCTTACATGACATTTTTTTATATGCCTATGTGCATGGCATTATATGTATGCCTATATGGCGTTTGAAATTGATTGTATATGACCTATTTGGGCATTTTTATATTTATTATGCACATTAAAATACTATTTGGAACTTGATATTTTTGTATGAGACCTTACATTTCTGAGATTATTTTTGCATGAAACTAATATGATGTGCACTTGACAATATTTAAGACATTATGGATTATTTTTTCATTTATTGGTGATGTATATGTACTAGCATTTTCAATGTATAATATGCATCAAACTTTGAAATCAATATTTATATAATGTATATATATATAAAGAGTTATCTAATATGAGTAATTATTCATTCAATTTATCAATGTGTATATGTGTATTTACCTTACTTGTGCTTCTTCTTGCTCATGGTCTCTTTGTATTGGTTCTTATCTTATCATGCACTTACTACATTCTTTTATGCTTCTTAGTCTTCTCCCCTATTAAAACACCTGAGAGTCTTCTATACATTACTCCAATGCTTGAGAATGTCTCCAGATGCAATGACATTATGATTCAGACACTCAATGATTCTTGATTGTCTAATCTGTCCAATTCATGTTATTACCTTTAAATATGTAGGCATTTCAAGTTATTTGTAAATCACATCACACCCTTCACTAGGCTTGAT
The DNA here is from genome assembly GCA_018340775.1 of Taxus wallichiana var. yunnanensis. Lineage (NCBI taxonomy): Eukaryota > Viridiplantae > Streptophyta > Pinopsida > Cupressales > Taxaceae > Taxus > Taxus wallichiana. Next base: position 874,943,779 of record CM031235.1, on the reverse strand, counting down.
GACTACCCCTATCCTTTTGAAGGCACTTTTGAAAGCATTCATGGGTTTATCATAACATAAATTATCAATGAATGGAAGGTCACTAAGTCATAGGCCAGTGGATCCCATTAAGAACTAAACAAGAAAGATTTACTAGGTGATTGATAACTCCCATGTGTTCTTAGACATTCCCCTATCAAATTCATTCTTAAGTCAATCTAGTCATTCATGGCTCTTAAGGGACTATGCCCGATGAGGTAGCCCAAAATCATGGGGAGTGTAGGGAACCAAAAAAAGCCTCCCCTAGCATTTACTTGGCCACCCCAATGTGTTGGCATAGTTGTTTTGGTGCTAAGAGCTTTTGTTTTTAAAGTATTGCATCTGACAACCTTACACTAACTTAGACTACACTATTTCACTCATTTACAAACAATAGGACAACGAGAGAACTAAATAGAGATGGAAAAAACCATAAGATTATTTTGTAGAGGGATTCGACGTGGAGGTTTTGGATCTAATGAGACGTCTCTAGGTGCCACGGAGTCTGATAAATCACCCTTCAAAGATATAACGTGTTTTGGTCTCAAGGCTCTTAAGAGACTATGCCCAAACAAGGTAGCCCGAAATCATGGGAGCATAGGGAACCAAAAAAAACCTCCAATAGCATTCACCAGGCCATTCGAATGTGTTGGCCTAGATGGTTTGGTCCCACGAGCTACCGTTTGCAAAATATAGCGTATGACAACCTTACACTAACTCAGACTCACTATTTCACGGGTTTGCAAACAATAGAAAAATGAGACAACTGTATGGAGATGGATAAAACCTTATGAGGCTTTTTTTAAGGGCCATAACGTGGAGGTTTTGGATCTAACAAGATGTCTCTAGGTGCCACGAGTCCAAGAAATCACTTGTCGAAGATATAACGTGTTTTGGTCTCAGGGCTCTTAAGGGACTACGCCTGAAAGGTAGCCCAAAAGCACGGGGAGCGTAGGGAACCAAAAAAATCCTCCCTTAGCATTTAGCTAGCCACCCCAATGTGTTGGCGTAGTTGGTTTGGCGCTAAGAGCTTCCGTTTGTAAAGTATTACGTCTGGCACCTTTATACCGACTTTGACAACATTATTTCATACGTTTGCAAAACAATAGGTTAGTGAGAGAACCGAATGGAGATGGAAAAAACCACGAGAGGATTTTGTATAGGGCTTGGACATGGAGGTTTTGGATCTGACAAGATGTCTCTAGGTGCCACAGAGTTTGAGAAATCACCCATCAAAGATAAAGCGTGTTTTGGTCTCAGGGCTCTTAAGGGACTATGTCCAGACGAGGTAGCCCAAAAGCACAGGGAGCGTAGGGAACCAAACAAATCCTCCACTAGTGTTCACTAAGAAATCAGAACGTGTTTTCCTAGATGGTTTGGTCCCATGAGCTATCGTTTACAAAATATAGCGTCTAATGTAACCTTACACCGACTCGGACTACACTATTTCACATGTTTGCAAACAATAGGACATCGAGAAAACCGAATGGATATGGATAAAACCAAAATAGGATTTCGTAGAGGGCCCCGACATGGAGGTTTCAGATCTAACAAGACATCTCTAGGTGCCACGAGTCCAATAAATCACTCGTCGAAGATATAGCATGTTTTGGTCTCAGGGCTCTTAAGGGACTACGCCCAGATGAGGTAGGTCGAAAGTATGGGGAGTGTAGGGAACAAAACAAATCCTCCCCTAGCATTTACTTGGCCACCCGACATGTGTTGGCGTAGTTGGTTTGGCGCCAAGAGCTTCCGTTTTTAAAGTATTGTGTCTGGCAGCCTTACACTAACTCAGACTACACTATTTCACGCGTTTGCAAACAATAGACAATGAGATAACCAAATGGAGATGGAAAAAACCATGAGAGGATTTCATAGAGGGCTTTGACATGGAGGTTTTGGATTTGACGAGACATCTCTAGGTGCCATGAGTCTGAGAAATCACATATCGAAGATATAACATGTTTTAGTCTTAGGGCTCTTAAGAGACTATGCCCGAACGAAGTAGCCCGAAAGCACGAGGAGCGTAGGGAACCAAAACAAATCCTCTACTAGAATTCACCAAGCCATCTAAATGTGTTGGTCTAGATGGTTTGGTCCCACGAGCTACCATTTGCAAAATATAGCGTCTAGCAACCTTACACTGACTCGTGACTACCTTATTTCACACGTTTGCAAAAACAATAGGACAACGAGACAACCGAATGGAGATGGATAAAACCAAGAGATGATTTCGTAGAGGGCCCTAACATGGAGGTTTCGGATATAATGAGACATCTCTAAGTGCCATGGAGTCCGAGAAATCACCCGTTGAAGATATAGCGTGTTTTGGTCTCAGGGCTCTTAAGGGACTACACCCGGACGAGGTAGCCCAAAGCACGAGGAGCATAGGGAACCAAAACAAAGCCTCCACTAGTGTTCAAGTCTTGGTCATCTCTTTATGTAAATGCCTTGTCATCATGTAGTTTCTGGCAGCTACCTAGTGTGGAACTGCATTGTAACTCATCATCCAAAGATAAGAGGTTTTATCATGTTGATTGTAAGATGTTGAGGGGGCTAGATGCAATCAGTTTGGGATTAGATCATAGTAATCAACAAAATATGGACTGTCAAACATATTTATCAACCATAAAATCAATGATAAGCCCTAGCTTCTTGTGCTTTCCAAATTTATCTTTAGACTCCTTCATTTTTGTGTAAGGTTTTGAGCATGAAATGGTTTATTTCATGTTGTGTCTGTTTCTTTTCTTTATAGTTACATTACTATTTCTAATATGTCAATGACCTAGACTACAATGCTCAATGCTTTAGAATTTGAAATAGATATGTAGAATAAAGCACTAACAACTCATGAATATAAGTCTATATAAGGTGCATAGAACGTGAGCATCAATCTCTAAATTGCTTTGAATTGGTATGTTATGCTAATATTAATAGCAGGAGAATGCTTGGCTACTCTTCTTCAATCGAATGCAATCCAATTCCACCTGCACTACCTATAGCCAATCAATATAGTTTTTCCATGTTAGTACTGAAGAGCTTCAAACTTTTGACCCCTACATTACAACATTCTCATCTCTTCTTTCAAGGACACATAATTATTGCATCTTATTGGATGTTTGAGATCATTTCTTGTGTATGTAATCATCTCATGATTCATTATATGAGCAAATATGAATAATTAAAGTTTCAATCCTCCATATCACACCAAAATGCTCAGTCACATTGCAAGGAATCAAAGTTACCAAGTTAATATAAATCCCATAAAAAGATGTCATATGTGGCCACCTACATCAAGCCATAAATTTCTTGTCATGACCACAACAGCCAACAATTCATCCTCCCTCTACTTTTCTACTTCTACAGCTATCAAATACATAAATATACCTAGTAGTACATACATACCATAGTCACAAGTATGATTCCAAGCAACATGTATCCAAGCCTTTTTTTTAAATTGAGCTGGTGAGGCTCATAGTTGAATCACACACATCATGTTTTTTGCATTCATCTAGGTTACTACTCCAAGCTACCATCACAGTTTGTGATCCTTGATGTGTGTTTATGCATTTGTTTTAAGGATAAAGGAGTATTTCCTTTCATCTCCCATTTCTACGACAGATATCAAGATAAATCTATAATTTATACAGTCTCAACTACTCATGTTGTTCATATTTGCAACAACTTTCATTGAACGACTACAAAAATCTAACCTAAATAGTCAGAGTAGATTGATTAACAGGTGTTGGCCCTGTGGCAACATGAATCTTGTGGAGTTTGATATGCATATTTGTGATGCAAACACTACATGTAAAATTTACCACTATCAGTTGATGCCATTTTCCTTTCTGTACCAAAAGTAACTCATTCCTCTGATAAAGATCCAATGCAAAACTTGGCAGGATTTTTGACTTGGCCATATACATGGTATGCAAAAACATTAGGATTCTCTGTAAAAACTTTTAGCTAATGACATTTTGATGTTGTCATCTACATTGTGTTCAAAAACACTAGCCCTCTCTTCAAAAAACCGATAGATATTTAACTACAAAATGGATAAACCAAAAGCACCTCTCTGGAGATGGCATGTTTACTGCCTTACAATTCCTTAACCACTGCATATAAAACAAGTGGAACTAACATCATCTATTTAGGAGACCACTCATTGGATATCACAATGGCAGTGACTACTGTATTTACTTGTCGGTTAGAGTAATAGACTAAATCAACATTCTATTTCTCACATATCAAATGAATTTCTTCCTTCAAAAAAGAAACTATGGGTGAATGCTCAATCAAAAAATAAAGTACAATTCTAAACGAGTTTCAGGGATCAATTATCAATACTTCATTGCAGTTTTTGTCAATTTGCCGCTTTTGGAACTATGGTTTGATTTGTGAAGTTGAAGCAGCCGGTTAATAAAAATAATCAACTTGGCATGTTGTCCTTAAGATTTTCCATGATTATATCTGTAAGCTAGGAAAAATACACTACTAACAAGGAAGTAAAATACTAATAATCATACCTCCTCTTTCGCGTTAAGTAGCAAACCTCGGAATGGGCTAGAAACTTGGATTGAGCCCGATTGTGTCATATGTAGGTGTTTTTCTTCAAGACGGAACAAGGTCTTCCCGCAACAATGATTCTCTTACTTTGTACTGATGATGGAAAAAGGATTATGAGGCTATTTGGGCATTAGGGCGAGACAGAAGGATGTTCTTTGCTCAAAGGATGCAAGAATTTAGATAGGACATTCAAGTTTATTCTCCATGTCTTTAGAGGAGGGGTAGGGTTGTATTTATAGCACAGGGGAGTGATTAACTTAGAGTAATTTAAGTAATCATGGTTTGAAAATGTGGGCAAGATTAAGTGAATGCTTTGAAAATGTGGGCAAGATTAGGTGAGTGGTTTGAAAATGTGGGCAAGATTAGATAAGTGGAGGCCACGAAGAATGGGTGAAGATTTGAATTATATTTTTAATTCATAAGTGGAGAATTTTAGGTGAATGGGGACCACGAAAAATGGGTGAGGATTTGAATTTGAATTTTTAATTCAATAGTAGAAAAACATGGAGAAAAATGACATGTGGCGAGGATTGGGTTATTTTTGGATTTTGAAATGGATAATTAATCAAATTATATTTGATTAATTTGAAGTATATTTTGTGGGAAATGAGGAAGGGGAATTAATTGATTTATGACAGATGTGAAATTAGGGTGTCTACATTTGCCCCTCTTTGGAAGGGTACTATGAAAGTAGTGTCCTTTCAAAGAAAGTAGACGGGATGGGGAAAAATTCAATCTACTTTTATTAAGCAAAAGGTAGAGCGAATGTTTATTGGGGAGAATAGAAAGTGGTGAGTGACGGATGTCATAGTATCCTCCAAGACAAAAATGTCATGAGAAGATGTGATTATGGATAGATGTGGTGATGCCCCCTCGAGAGGACTGACGAGAATGGAATATATGACAGAACTCTCGAAAAGAAGAGAAATGAATTCTACGGAGAAGAGGACAATAATGGAGTGGAAGAGACTGGAATGACCGCACAACGCAAATGGAGAAAGGATTCAATCGGCCTTGAATGCTAGGTGTGAGGGTATGTGGGAAAGAGAAAAGGGAATGGATAGGATTGGGGGTTGATTATGAGAAGAGTAAGGGAGATAGGGGAGGGAAAAAAGGAATGAAAGAGGTAGAAATAAGAGAGAGGGGTGATAGGGGAAGAAGGGAATGACGAAGGAAAAACAAGGCAAAAATAGGAAAATGACAGAGAAGAGGGTGAAGGGATGAAATAAAGAGATGTGTAAAATGAAGGAAACAACAGAGATAGTAAAGAGGGATGCGTGAAAGTGAAAGAAATGATAGAGCTGAGAAAAGCAGGAAACGGGAAAGGATAAATAAGAAGGAGAAAACGAGGTGGGAGTAGGGGGTGAAATGGATGAAAATGGAAAGAGGACGAAAAAGAAGTAGAACGGAGAAAAAAAAGAAACTATGAGGGGCGAGGAAAGTGTGAAAAAGAGTAGAGAAAAGGAGAAATAGATACAAAATGAATGAAAAGGTAGGGGTGGTAGAGAAAAGGAGAAGTGGTCAGAAGAAACGTGAAAATTAGGGGAGAGGAAAGGAAGATAGAGCAAATACAGGGAGAAGATTGAAGGAATCGTGTCATTGCGAGGAAGACCAAGGAAAAGAATATGGAATAGACCATATGGAGATGCATGTGGAGGGTGGTATGATAAAAAAGACATGACAATGCTTGAAGAGCTAGGTTATCAATGGGGAAGTAAGGAGGAAACGTGATGGAAAAAGGGGAAGAAGATGATACAAGGGAAGGGAAATAAGACGAGGGGTGGGAGAGAGAAGAGGATAACAAAGAAAATGATGTAGAAAGAAGGAAATATAGAAAGGGGGTAATAAGTGGAAAGGGAACAATATAAGGAATGTTTAGAGAAGAAAGAGGGGAGGAATGACATTGATTGGAAAATATGTGGAGATGCATGAAATGAGGATACTAAGATGATGAGAAAATAGAAAAAGGATGTATGATGAAGGCAGTAAAGATATTGAATAGGGCGAAGAGAAGATGGAGAGATGGGTAAGAAGCGACAAGAAAGGGTGGGATTGAGGGAAAAGAATAGGAGAGAAAAGATAATGGGGGATAGAAGAGGCGATGCCAATGAGGGAACATTAGGGAAATCCCCCTTATAATGAGTGGTGGGGAAGGGTGAGAGAAAAAATGAAGAAAATGAGAAAGCTAACGAGGATTGGAAAGGGTAACACCAATAAAGGGACGTTAGGGAAAGCCCTTTTACAATGAGTGGTGGGCTTAGAGGAGAGAAGGAATGAAGGGAAACTCTAGAAGGTCCAAGGGAGTGAATGAGGTCGTGTGGAATGAGGATTGATGATTTTTAGGGAAAGCCCACTTACAATTATTAGCACGGGAATAGAAGATGATGATGAAAGAATGATAGAGGAATGTTAACAATAATGGTGAATGCGTGTGTGGGTAGAAATGTGGGGGGAATTTGAGAAGATGAAGTGGAAAGAGTAAAGAAAATGGGAGGGATGAGTTGGGACTAGGTGAAAGCAAGGAGAGGATGCGGGTGATGAGGATGAACGAGGTGACGATGAAGAACCAAGACATGAAAAAAATGGGAAGAAACATTATGAAAGATGATGGATCAAGAAGGGGGAAATGGGGGAAAAGAACGTGATTGTAGGCAGAAGAGATTAGATGTATGTTGTAAGAGGATATGTGGAGAAAGGATAATAGTAGGAGCAAAAAGTGGGTAGTAGGAGATACCAGGTGGAAGAAGCGATCAACAAAGTGAACAAAGAATGAGGCGGGGGAGAAGGGCACGATGACAAGTTAAGCGTAGGGAGGACCCTGACATAAGATTGTCATGTGACAAAAGTGGTTAAGTAAGATTGCCAAGCGAGCGAAACTGGAGATGACAAGTGGCCAAGTGAGAAGTGGTGTTTACGAGAATGGAAAAGGAGGTGAAAGGATGTGATAATGGGGAATGTCGAGAAAAAGTGAAGGGTGAAGGGTGTGTAGTGATGGGGAAAGGCAAGGAGTCAAATCATCCTTAATAGGGACTCTTAAGTGAGATCGTCATGCCGGGTGAGTGGTTAAGTAAGATTGCAAGCTAGAGGAGGGTGATAGTGGTGGTAAAAAGATGTGATGATGGGGAATGAAGAGTAAAGATGGATGGTGAGATTGTAGAGTGATGGGCGAGTGTAAGATGACATGTCATGCTTAAGAGAATCTCTTAAGTAAGATCGTCATGCTATCAGAGAGGTTTCGTAAGATTGCCTAATCGACAAGGATGATGTGCAAGGAGAAAGACAAGATGATATTAGGGACAAAGTGGAATGGTAGGTTGAAAAAGATGATTACGATGAGAGGCGGGAGAAATAATATGGGGGAAATATGATGGGATGGGGGAAGGCCATAGGGTAGATCAACCTTAAGTGGAAGTCTTAAGTAAGATTTCCATGCGGCCGGAATGGTTAAGTAAGATCGCCAAGCTGAAGAAGAAGAAGGATGATGATAGAGTTGGTGGGAATAGGGTATGACAAAATGGACTGAAGGGGAACCCTCAAGTGAATTTTCCATACTACGAGAGTGTGTAAGTAGGATGACCAGGCATAAGACAGATTTGGGGAAGGATGAGAAAAGAGTGAGTGAGGTATGCCTGAGTGGTATATGATATGAGATGAGGTGATAACAAGAAAGAAAGGAAACAAAGGAGTGTAACATGAATGGATGAAGAAATATATGTAGTGGAGGCGGAGAGTGTGAGGGGAATCCTTAATTGGGATGCCCACGTGGTGAGAGTAATGATGTGAGAATGAGAAGTAAAAGAGGTGGAATGGGAAGAAGTGTTTGGTGGTGATTGTTGTTTGATGAGAGGAGGTGGTGAAGAAGCTTCTACGGTGGGAAGATCTTAAGGACGAGTAAACCTCCACCAAGGATCCCATATAGAAGGGTTTATTAAGTAAGATTGTCAAGTGGGAAGCGAGAAGGGGAAAGGATAGAATACAAATGGGTGAGAGGGGACATGAATGGTGAGAAGGGTAATATGGGGATAAGTGGCGGAGGAGTAAAAATGAGGAGCGAGGATGAATGGATCAAATACATGGTGATCATGGTGGGGAGAAGGAGCACGCTGGATAGTGAATGCTACTTGAGAAAGATGGTCAAGTAGGATTCACAAATTGCAATAGTGATCAAGTAGGATTCCCAAATTGGGGAATGTATTAGTATGGGTGAATGGATGGGGTGCAAAGTAAGATGTTGATCATACAGGAAGATACTCACGTGACAAAAATATCTTAATTTTAATATAGCACATAACATGATGCATCGTGATATAAAAGATCAAGATGACTACACTGTAATATGCGTGATAGCATAGACAGGGGCCATCAAAAAGGTTTGATGCCCCAAAGATTTATATGCAAATGGAAGAGAGCATAGACAGAGGCCATCAAGAAAGTATGATGCCCTAGTACGACATACAATCAGATAACATAAGAATATTAGAGAGAACACCAGGATACATAAAATCAAGATGCCCCATGTAATATATCAAGATACAAGAAAGTAATTAATAATTTATAACTAATAATGCAACACAAGAACCAATAAACATGTCCCTAACGTGTTCCACGGTGAGGATTGATCGGATGTGCCCCCAGCGAGTGCGAGGACATAGTAAAGTATTGGGTCATTGTCCTCAAACAAGGAAACAATGAGAGCCAAATTTTCCCCAAGCGAGGATTCATGTGAGGAGAAGTGTTTTGAATTCGGTAGTCATAAAGTGATTGGATCATCCGTTGGGGATAATAGTTCAAAGGTTGAATTGTGTTGGTATTTTTAGAGTTTTTGTGATTTTACAACATTTTTGTTTTTGTTTATGATATATATATATATATATATATATATTCTAATGTTTTTTTGGATTTTTGATAATCGTTTCTAATTTTTTTATTTTGATTTTTGATTTTTGATTTTTTTGATTTTTTTTTTTGTAATGATTTTCAAATATTTTTGGATTTTTACACTTGTTTTGGATTTTGACAATTTTCACATTGTTTGTGGATTTTACACTTTGTGATTGGCAATTTATGGACCAGTGTAGACTTATTTTGAGAGGCGATAAACTAGAATATTATCCGTATGTACCATGTTCCGTGTGGTAACTTATGCTCGAGAATAACAAAAATCTCTTTCCATTGGCGGGATATGGTGGTGATGATATGATGAAAAGAATTCCAACTATATTCTTGACTCCATACAACTAGTAAGATATGTGGGCTCATCACCTAGAATCAAGAAAGACGCAAGAGGTAGATAATGAATATAGAGACAAATGCTAACAACAATCCCTTTGGGAAATTGTGACTTCATTCTTCATAACGGTACTAAACCAGTTTCAAAAATGGCTTTCATGTTATGAGTCACGTGCTAAACTTAGACAGTTATATGGCTTGCTGATTGGTAAGATATGAGGGGAAGGGATAGTTCTCTCTTCACTTAGGCATCTAAATTACTTCTTTGGGGATTCTATAATTTTCAAGCATTGTAATATTTTGTATATATATATATATTGTTGAAATGACTCCCTATGCCTTGCCCCATGCTACTAGTGAGAAGCAAGGGCTCATCACCAAAGGCAAAATATAGGCGAGTGAATTCTCTTTTTGTCTTTTTATTTTATTTTTATTTTTTTATTTTTGTTTTAAATATTTTGCAATGTTTTTATGCTTTTATGATAATGACCCTCTACGCTTTGCCCCATGCCACTTGTAAGAGGCAAGGGTTTATCATTGAAGACAAAACGTAGACGAGTAAGGGCACCTTCCTCCATTCCCAGTCTCACACTACCAGGAAGAAGTGTGGGCTCAACACCAAAGACTATGAAGGACAAAAGATGTGACGATGAATTATTCATAAGTTATTGAATTGATGGATTTTTACAATAGTACTTTGTATTTGGGAAGGAACATCTGCCCCCAATCTTAGCCCCACACGACTAGTAGGATGCGAGGGTTCAACACCGAAGACTGAGATGGACGACCAAATGAATTGGGTAAAGAAGTTTAGAGCTTTGTTATGAAAGAGAGAATGTCTTTGAAGGGAATATATTACCATCAATAAGCTTCTAGGTATGACCATAGGTGAAAGCAACTGAAAATGGGAGATATTATAAGAAGTATGATACTCAAAAGACTTAATAGGATTGATGTTAGCACCTGTCTCATGATGATAAACATGAAGATGTGATTTTGATAAGGAAAATACCTGCCAATGGAAATGAATAACTTTAAATTATTCGGAGGTAAGCGAGACAGAAGGAACAATGCACATGTCGTTGTTTCACGTGTCAATGGCCAATAGTGAATATCTCAAGGATAAAATTTCTTTAAATGAACTGCATTCATTAGTTCATCAAGATCTTGGCCTGTGTCAATGGCCAATTTATAAGCTCCAAACCCAAAACTATCTATGGTTTCGTTGGGCTAAAAAAATATTTGTTTGTCTTCTTTGGATGTGTTCTTTCGATTTTCTTTGAGAATGATATCATTGACCTTAAATTTTCTAGGTTTCAATTTTTATGGTAGATTTGGCATAGCCGATTTTGATAGAATGGAAGATGATCTAGGGCATTAAGTTGTTTTTCATCAAGAAGCTCGAGTTCATTAAGGCGTGAGTGTCGATAATAATCTTGATTGATTACATCTTTGAGGATATTCTGAAAGATGGAAATTCAACCTTGACATGTAAAATAGCTTCCTAACCATAAACAAAGGAGAAGGGAGTGGCTCTAGTAGGTGTGTGATAAGATGTGCGGTAAGCCCAAAGAGTGGGATATATTTAGTTAAGCCAATAGCTTCCATGTGTGTTGAAAATGATGGTTTGTATTATTTGGTTTGTTGCTTCTGTTTTTCCATTAATTGATTGATTTGAGGATAGATTCACGATTAAAGATGGAAAATGTGGCATAAAGATATTCCTAGGTATACATACCTCGTAGAATGTATGCACGTAGAAGTCTTGATAGGTGAGAATAATTAGTGATGAGATGCCTGCAAGATCGATCGTTGAAAGCATGATGGACACGACAGGTTGCATTATTGCAAGTGTCCAAACTCGATGTGGTTGTGTTTCGACAACAAGGCTAGAGATGTTAGGCATAAGAGCCAATATTGGAATAATAGAATCAAACTTAATGGTACATGTTGATGGAACCTCTTTTGTAGTGTCTACAGTAATATCAAGGTTTGAAAGGGAGTCTTGAAATGAGGTCAAGGTCTTGTTAGATGTTGGAAGAATGTTGTCGCCCAAAACAGGTTCAATATATGTTTGGGTTAAAAGAGAGTCTTGAAATAAGTTCAAGTGCTCAGTAGATGTTGGAAGAATGTTGTTGTCCAAAACATGTTCAATGTATGTTTGGGCTGAAAGAAAGTCTTGAAATAAGTTCAAGTGCTCAGTAGATGTTGGAAGAATGTTGTTGTCCAAAACAAGTTCAATGTATGTTTGGGTTGAAAGAGAGACTTGAAATAAGTTCAAGTGCTCAGTAGATGTTAGAAGAATGTTATTGTCCAAAACAGGTTCAATGTATGTTTGAACTAATAGATGAAATTTGAAGAAGATATGGATTGGTTCGAATTAGAGAGGCTTGATTGTTGTCGTCGTGATCTCATGGAATTTCAGTATATATAGGAGTTTCGACAGTAGTCATCTCTTCATGGAAAGTTGTGGTATTGGATGTGTCATTGGTTGCAAGAGTTGTTATCAAGTTCTACAGAGATGACGTTGTCATCAATTAAGTCTTGGATGTAATTCTTAAATTACACACATTTATCTGTGTGATGACCATCAATGTGATGAAAGTCATAGTATGTGTTAGGTTTGTACCAACATGGCTTAGCTTCCCCTTTGACAAAGGGTTTTGTAATTGGATATCTTATCAGTTTAGCCTCTTTTAGTTGATGAAAAACACTAGAGAGACTTTGTCCAAGGGGGTAAACTGACGTTGGACTTTACACGAACTGATGTCTTCGTGAGGTTGTATGATCGGCTTTTGGGTGATTGTTCACTGATTTGGGTAGCCATATGAGAGAGTTGTGTTGTCATCTTATTAATTTGTTCTAACACTCATTGCGTGATGTTTTTCGTGAATTCATCATGTTTGAAAGAGAGGGAGAATGAAGAAAGGTGTGATGAAGAAATCAACATATTGATTGTGATCTTTATTTTGGCTCAATCGAGTTTTAACAAGTAAGGCTATAAGGAGCAAAATTAAACAAGCTACTTGTGATAAATATGTGATAGCTTAAATAAGCTATAATGAAAATGGTTTAGATTTGACTTAAACAAGCTCTGGATTGTTGGCGGGGAGAGTAACCCAAATAGGTTAATCGTGATATGGTTGTGATATAACTCAAAATGAGCTATAAAAGGATTTGTGTTGGCTGTGATTTGGATAAACGTGATGGTGGACAGAATAATGAGTGAACTTAAATAAGTCACTCACTATTAGTTTGATATAGCTGGAAACAAGCTACGAAGGATGTTTTGACAATTGACGATATGGGAAGTGAATGTTAGTCACTCAATATCAGTTGGATATAGCCGAAGACAAGCTATGACAAATGTATTGTTAGCTGAAGCAAGCTAATAAAATTGGTGCGATGTTTTTGTCTGCGTTGTTGGATTGTTTGGATGTTTTTCGCTTGGTATTGAATTGGTTGAGAACTGATTTTTGTGGAACACAACTAGGGTTTGAACTTTTACAATGAACACATTGATATCAGCCAAGTTTTATGATAAAACAATGCTAAACTATTTTGTTTTTACACAGCAAGCAATCATGTTGATCCAATTGTTTTGGCTTAGGAGGTAAATTCTTTAGGAATGATCATTGTTTCATGCAATCATACATGTATGTTGTGGATTGATGGATGCAGGCTCTTATTACTCCAAAAAAAGATGCGTCCTCCGATATACCTAGTCCTGATATACCTAATTCATGCGGGGGGACGGTTGGTACGAGGAGCCCTTAGAAACCTTTGGAGGAGACTCATCAATTCTTATTTGCTGTTTGAGTGAATCACCACGTCCATAACAGGTTTTGTGAAAAGGTGGAAGGTGATGGAGGGATGAATGTGTATGGTGTCCTTATAACTCCCTGAAGATTTATAGGGATGATGCCCAAGCTTCATTGTTACAGCTATTTAGGCATGACTCGCATGCGCTGCACGGCGTATTACATGTAAGTGAAGAGCGGGGCGAGGTAAATACAAAACACTATGATGAGACTAGGTCTCAAAGTGCAATGTAGATGCAAATGTTGTTGGTGCATGGTAGTCAAGTCCACATCACCGGTGTAGCTTTGGTGGTGATGAAATCCACCTCGTCTACGTGCAAAACAAAATGATAAAGTGATTAAACGCAGGGTTCTTTCCAACTTGAAATAAATCACTAGTAGAAAATAATTACGTACCTGAGCATACTTTTTTTTTTTTCAGCAATTTTCTTTGAATGGTGGTATTTTTGCGGGATTTTTGTTGTTTTTTTGTTTTTGTTTTTGACAATATTCCAGTGACGCGTCCTACAAAAATAAATTAGTAGTTATCCTACAAACGAAATGTTAGAAAAGTGATCGTGGCTATTTTTGATTTTCCAGATCGCTTGAAGGTGCAGGAAAAGAGCATACACAACCAATGACCAAACAAATATTAATAATATGACAAAAGAAAATAATGATTGAAATGACAGTTGGAAAACAAAGCTAGAGGATCTACTGATGTTAGAACAAGAAATTAAAAAAATTGTGACCGTTTCGATTTTTCGAGATCATTCAAGGCGCGAAAAGAGCATACGCGGATACAATGAATATATATATATATATATATATATATATATATATATATTAATAATTATTGCAATTAATCATGATTGTGAAATAGCGATAATGATTGTTTTCACAAAAATAAAAATGACGAAAGAAGAGTGTGAAAACATTACCTAGAAGTGTTGTCGTGGAAAATTGAAATGTAAGGCAAAAAATAAATAAATAAATAATTTTGCGGAGCCCGGGTGGCCTCACGTTTCTGATTTCCAAGATCACTTTTGAAGTGTGAGGAAAGAGCATACGTGTGAGGTTGTTACGTTAAATAAAATAAAATTTAAATTTAAAAAAACTATAATTTTGTTATTTTTTGTTAAAAAGACAGGTGTTAGAAGAAATGAAACCAAAAATTTTATGTAAGTCTAAATCAAAAAATTATTTTTTCATTGCATAGATCTTTTCGATACCTTTATGTTAAAAAATGAAGTCATTCCGAGTTCGGGAGCAAAATTTATGGCTTCCGGAAGATGGGCTACGGTAGCACTCTGAATGAAAATTTTGAACGTGAGAAAAATGTCCCGGGAGCTATTTTTTTATTTTCGACTTCTGTACTTCACCTGAGAAGCTAAATTTTTTACAGCAAGGTTAAAAAGAACAATAAACAGAAATAAAGAGTTAGATCACAAAATGATTAACTAAAATGAAAGAAAAAAATAAAATAATAAAATAATAATAATAATAATAATAATAAACTTCCGACAAAGCAGTTATTTTAGCAAAAGTAAATAAATAAATACATTTTCCGGATTGGTTGTCCCATGACAGTAAGATGATAAACTCATGACTAGTTCATGTGTTTCTACAGATTACAGTGAATAGCAAAATCAGAACTGGGAACTAAACACCAAGCGCCGAGGAGATCAAAGATAGGATGAGCGTCATAGTTTCATTGTTGTTATAATCTGCAGATACACTACAAGACACCACACAACAAAAACACTACCCAAAGCATGAAGGTTAACCAAATAAGGCCGTAAGGAACAAAAAAATAAATAATAACGAACAAAAATAAACAAAGAACAGATAAAACCACTAATTAGGTAATTAATGGTAATAGATCAAAAGTAACCGGGGCATGCGAGAATGTAAGCTAGGAAAAATACACTACTAACAAGGGAGTAAAATACCAAAAATCATACCTCCTCTTTCGCGTTCCGTAGCAAACCTCAGAATGGGTTAGGAAACTTGGATTGAGCCCTAATTGTGTGATATGTAGGTTCTTTTCTTCAAGACAGAGCAAGGCCTTCCCCGCAACAATGATCCTCTTACTTTGCATCGAGATGGGAAAAAGGATTATGAGGCTATTTAGGCATTAGGGCGAGGTAGAAGGATGTTCTTTGCTCAAAGGATGCAAGAACTTTGATCGAACATTCAAACTTATTCTCTATGTCTTTAGAGGGGAGGGGTAAGGTTGTATTTATAGCACAGGGGAGGATTAACTTAGAGTAATTTAAGTAATCATGGTTTGAAAATGTGGGCAAGATTAAGTGAGTGGTTTGAAAATGTGGGCAAGATTAGGGGAGTGGTTTGAAAATGTGGGCAAGATTAGATGAGTGGGGGCCATGAAGAATGGGTGAGGATTTGAATTATATTTTTAATCCATAAGTGGAGGATTTCGGTGAGTGGGGACCACGAAGAATGGGTGAGAATTTGAATTTGAATTTTCAATTCAATAGTAGAAAAACATGGAGAATAATGACATGTGGTGAGGATTGGGTTATTTTTGGATTTTGAAATGGATAATTAATCAAATTATATTTGATTAATTCAAAGTGTATTTTGTGGGAAATGAGGAAGGGGAATTAATTAATTTAGGACAGATGTGAAATTAGGGTGTCTACACTATCGACAACATCACATAGATCTTCCATTCCAGCTTAAGTTTTGATCCTTCCACGCTTCCCATTTTTCCTTTTCTTCTACTATTATCTTCTCTTTAAGTTCTTCCGAGATGTTTTTGGGTAATCGAATTAACTCTTTATGACTTTCGGGAGGCATTTCTTCTTGAATCATAGTGACATCTTCACCTAATTTTTTTGAACACGATGTTCATTGTCATCTAAAGTTGAAGACTGAAAATTTATATGGCCTTGACTTCTTTTTGGCATAAACAACCTTTTGAAATATCTAAAAATCATGCAAGAATGTAGAAAAATTGCAGACCAAACATAATGTATGCGGAAATTCTGTGAAAGAGATGAAAGGGACGTTGGAAGCATAACGTGTACGTGTTATTCTTTTTATCTTTTCCAGCACATGCCTCAAGGCTTGGGATCTGGTTTGGATCCCCAACCCTGAGGCATGGACCTGCACAAACACAACAAACAACGTGTTTTTACAGGAAAATGTAAAAATGCCACTTCCTCTATGATAAATCAAAATAAAACAATCGATCTATTTTTAAAAAATTATACCACGATGTAGAGAAGAGTTTCTTCTTTCTAAAAATATAATTTTTCAAATTTTTTGACTAATATAAGGTTTCCATATTATTTATTTTCTAACTATGCCTTTTTATAGCTATTTTTTGAAGTTTAAATATGTCTATCTTTCATCATGTATCTTTTGTTTGGGTCATCGAAATTGAAAAAAATTATACTAGCACAAACTAGGCATAATTCTATACATATTTTAAAAAAATCTAATTTTTGATATTTTTTGAGGTAGTTAGGGGGACACGGTGAAACTTCGTTATTTTTCAAAACATAAAATTTATGTACTAAAAAATCATAAATAAAAATACTCGTTAAAAAATCTAAAAAAATTATAACACAAACTAGATGCTTGTAGCTATCTTTCTACCAAAGGGTTTTTAGAAATACTCAATGGTGCTCAAAAATGGTGGGAGCACGAAAGTCACTCTATTATGTTTTTAACTAAAACAGAGCACTTGTTGGTATTTTAGTTGTTTGACCCACTTAAACTTATTCGTTTTCAATAAAATTTAGTATCTTAGAAACTAGACTCAAAATTCTACGATTCATATTTCTACATCTTTCAATTTTGAGTGTAACTATTTGGAAAAACTCTTACAAGTTGAAGTTTTTATTTTTCAAAAAAATACATCCACTTTAGACCCCTTTTTGCCCCAACTTGGTGCACTTACCCAGTTTAAATCGCACATCATTAAAGGGTTTAAAATTGGCATTAAGTGGAAAAGTTTTAACTTGCACTGATTCACCCCCCCTCTCAATACATGTGACCTCTAACATACTTCTGGTATGACTACTTCGAGTATGTTCGATTGTATCCAACTTTGCCTAGGCTATCTTCAAAGCTACACATGACTTACGCTTCAACCTTGAGTTCTAGAGCTTCTCATCTACTATCCATCTATCATTTTCTATTATATATCTTGTCATTATCTTTGTCAATCTACTTAATTGATTGGAAGCGAGATGACATCCTCCAAAGAAATCCCTTTGGATTCCTGGAATCGACCTTTGTCGAGTAGCTCATTTACCCATCTATCTAATCAACTTTGTTTAAGTGTATTTGATCTGCAGGTTTCTTCGTCTGCGAAAGAAGGATATTTTATCCACCAATAACGACATTCATTATCATGGGTATCAGTAAACCCCATCGTCTTCCGAGATTAGTCTGTTTTTGTTATTTCATTTTATTAAGTTAAAGTTGGAAAGTAAAAACTCTCAGTGACAACCACAAATACTTGAATCGATTGCTCGACAAGGTTTACCATGTGGTTGACCATCTATATATGGATTTTATGTGAAGAAGCAAACAAATAACAAGTGTGTTACCATACCAAATCAAATAGCGGTTATTTGTCCCTAGATTCATTGCATACCCTTATCGGCTTGACCATTGCACCTACTAATTACTTGTAAGAACAATGATAATAAACCTCTCTATAATGTCTATGGCTGCCAATATTTAGATTATTATTGATGATATATGTTGTGTGTACCAAATTGCATTCTATTTTTTAATTTTAAAATTATATAATGATGACACTTAAATTCATTGAAATACTACAATTCCCCAATATATTTTTATGTTATTAAGATTATCAAGAAGATAAGGTGTTTATATTCATTTTAAAATAAAAATACATTTGTAAAAGATTTTCGAAAATGTCGGGTTAAATAATTGTTGTAGTTTGGTGCGAACTCTTAAGTATTGCGAAATAATAAGATACTTGTAGGTTTATTGAACTTCAATGTTAGAAATAATTGTTGTGGGTTGGTAGAAACTAATAAGTATTGGGCAATAATAAGATACTTGTAGGTTTTGAACTTCCGTGTTAGAAATAATTATTGTAGGGTGGTAGGAACTTCCAAGTGTTAGGAAATAGTACTTCATTATTCCTTTTTAGAGACTTATTTGTGTGATTGAATTGTACATATTGGCAAATTGGTAGAAATAAGAACAAATAATTGAAATAAGATTTGTTTTCTTACATATTACATAGTTTCTTGGTGTTACAATTCTAATAAACAAATTTAGTAAATAATTTGTCAAATAAATTGTATCGTGAATAACTTGTGTATTTATAGATCAAAGAGTAGGAAGAAGAATTAATTACTATCTAATTCATCAAATCAACCCGAGTTGAGTGACATTGATTTTAGCTATATCTACAATCCCATTAAGATGTAACATTATCAAAACCATGTTGAAATTGGTACCCAATATAATTAAAACTACAAAATATTAAGAAAAATGAGACAAGCTTTTATTATGTATTAAGAATGGCCACACAACTATATTTTGTGTAAATTTTCTTTTAATTTCGAATAATTGTAATGTATGATAAGATATTAAAATTTAATATTGCAATCTTATATACTTATAGATTTTCCAAACATTATAAATTAATTTTATTGGAAAAAAATAAAATTGAAATGATAATATAACTAGACAAATTAATTGAATAATTGACATTATTATGCCGAAGGCGTTTCCCTATCGCGAAAGGCCCTTCCGGACGTTTATGCAACTATGTTAAAATTGACGTCCGTTTGGACGTTTTCCCAATGCAATTAATTTTGAAGACCTAAATGACGGTTTCGACGGCTTTCTTGACGTTTTCAGAGCCGAGGCCATAGATTTGTGTAATCGTTGGATTAATCAGCGGATGGCAATCTTCTGATTTATATGGCCGCTCTCTGGAAATCCTCGATGCGAAAAGAACGCAACTGGAGAAGAAGCATTGGTAGATCAAGTGTTGGAGCATTATTTTTTGTGCCACGTTTGTTGTTCCCGTCATTTGTTGTTGTGCGGTGGACGTGATCGTGCCAGGGTTAGCCGACTTGGTCAGTGGGGCCTTTAATTATCTCTTCGACCTCTTGTATGAATATCACCGGCATAATTTCAGATACGGAGAGTGCAATATCCAGAATGAGAACACAGTTTTCTCTACCTCCTTCAAGGGTCATGATGATATGTCGGTGCTGGTTCACAAGGGAGTTCTCAACCTATGCTTGCAAAAAAGTTCACAATTTGAAGCCCATGTAAATAGATCTTGTATATATCTTAGAGTGGCTGTAATCATCTTCTTTGCGGAGTTCAGTGAGGAAGGCACATGAAAGAAGGATGGATGGAGTTATGTTAAGAGTCACGGGTGAGTGTTGGCTTAAAGTACGACTCGATTCTCAAATCAAACTGTGAGGGTTTCAATACCCAGTTTTGGTGTGTATGCACAGTCTTATTTAGCTCACAAGCCCACACATTATTATCTTGATCACTGCTAAAATGGAAAGAGAGATAGGGGTATGACAATCCTCCATAGGAAATTTGAGCCCTTGAATCGAAGTATAGTGAAAGCTGTAGGTAAATGATGCTTCTCGGGTCAGTGTTGAGTACAGTTAGGGTTTTATAAGAAAACATGTGGTAAAAATAGCCATGTAAAGAGTTTAGCTATGAAAACTTGTACAAATGACCTTGAGAAGTCCTCGAAGAGATTTAAGATAAAGTTTTGAGTTTCATTGGTGGAAGAGTGAGATTTCTTTACCACTCCATTAGAGGATTGTAGATGCAGTTTGTAATCTTAGCTTGAGGACCCATTTTATGAAGAGACCCAGCGTTATACCGTGAGCCAAGCCTTGAGACTTCATACTCACCTAGAAACCATTAATGGGTGCTCAGAAATATATATCTTGTGTCTTGATACTCCTTGAAAATGAAAATATGCATGACAGTCTCAAATATGGAAGAAATAGAAAACCCTACACTCCTTCATTTAGGTATTTTGTCTTCCAATATGGTTTTGTTCAATTTTGTATTGAGCTTATTCTTTGATTCTATTTATGTGCATTGTGGATATTAAAACTAGTTTTAGAAGAGTCTTCCATGAAAATATATTTTTTAGGGGGATGTGAATATGAAGTAGGATTTTGTTGTTTCTTTTACCATGGGAAATTGTTGAGACTGTTTGAGTGTCCTGTTTGCAATGCAACTATATTGACTTTTTTTCATAGATTTCAATGATCATCCCCTAAAGCTTTGGAGGATTTTGGGGTTTTTTGTATTAGGATCATTTTACAGTTTGCACAGAAGGGTAAATTCAAGTAACTCTGATAAGTCAATATGAAGACCATTTTTTTCTCAAAACTTATTTGTAAATATTTCAAGGAAACTACAGAAGCTGCAGTAGTTAATTGAATTGTATCCTTATTTCAAAACAATTTGTTTACAGAATATAGTGGAAAACTAGAAATCATTGGGCTATAACTTTGGTAACTCGAAGCCGCCACATCAATTGCATCTTTCTAATGCCCTGCAACACCCTCATCATTTGTAGCCAATCTAGATAATGCAAGAAGATCCTCTATTGGGAGAGAAATGGAGGGGCTAACTGTGGCAAAGTCTATGCTTTCAGCTTATCTGCAACCTTCTCAAACTGATGATGTGCGACAGGGGGTCCTCCAGCTTCTTAACTCTCTCCTGTTGAGGTAAGGATTTGTCTTATGCTACATTATGTTTCTTGTAATTTGGCTTTGTCCTTAATACTTTCTTTTTTATTGCTTTATATATATAAATAAATAAAGAGATAATTAAAAGTTCTTTAGATGAATTGGAGTTGAAATATAAATTTCATGACTACATATATAATTCGAGCCCACTGTCGTCTCCAGGTATAATGAGGAATTTGATGGGGTGGTGTTGGCTTATCACGATATTTATATTTGCAGCCGGACAACAAAGATCCTTCCTAGACTCTCTCCATATCTTTCTTTGAAATTAAAAGAAAATTTATTATTATTCTCTCCAAATCCAAGAATGTTGCGTGGTATCCATTTACTTTCTTGTTGCTTTTTAAAATTTGAAATATGATTCCTTTATCTACAGAATTGCAATTATTAGTATGCAAATGGTTGTTCTGCCGTAAGAGCTTATTACTCTCAAATGATATTATCATTTTTTGTGCCATGTTTGTTGTTCCCTTCATTTATTGTTGTGCAATGGATGTGATCGTGCAAGGTTAACGGCTTGGTCAATGGGGCCTCTATTATCTCTTTGACCTCTTATATGAATATCACCTGCGCATAATCAGAGATAAAGAGAGTGCATTATCCAGAATGAGAACACAGTTTCCTCTGCCTCCTTCAAGGGTGATGATGATATGCCGGTATTGGTTCAAAAGGGAGCTCTCAACCTATGCCTACAACAAAGTTCACAATTTGAAGCCCAGGTAAATAGATTTTGTATATAGGTCATGTTTTCGTAGTAAATAGATCTTGTATATAAGTGATCTTTTTGCAACTGATCAAATTGTGTAATTCTTTTGGGGGATTTAATTTTTAGTTTCCAATCAATATGTATTTATTTGTTTGTTACATCAGATGCAGATTTTCTAGACCCAGAAAAGATACAAGTTGTTATATTTGTGGGTCATTCCATGGGAGGTGGAGTTGCAACCCTGGCTACTCTCTGTTCTGGAAAAAAGGGAGAAGCACATCTCACCATTTTGAATTACAATCTAAATTATTTGATGCTCAATCTAAATCTAAATTATTTACTACTCAATGAAAATTTGTTCAGTGGCAATATTCCTCCAAGCTTGGGTAGTTTATCTCGACTCTGGATTTTGAATCTTGCAAACAACAATTTAACTAGAATCGTCCCTACAATCCATGTTGGAGCTTTGTTTTGTTTTTTATGGTCTCTCTCAATTGATAGAGTTGTCACCTTTCTTTCTTTATTTTTTGGGTGGGAGAGATTGTTGTAGGTTTTACCTTCTTGGGGGCTCTAGATGATGAGTAGCTTTTTAGATCAAAAATGGATTTTACTAACCGACCATAAGACCAAATTGGATTATGGACCCACAAATACAATTGCATTAGTTACTATACATGATGCTCGTATAGGTATCACATTAAAAATAATTTTATAGATAAAGATATGGCTAAAAATAATATTTGAGAGTCAAAAATCATATTTAAAAAATCTAATCTCAACTATTTTGTATGGTGGGTGCAGAGTGCAAGGATCATTTTGGCGTTGCAGGTATAATAGTAAAAATAAAAAGAACATGAGTTGCAGTGGCTTGGATTTGTATTTTGTTATATTTGTTGTTTAGTTGTAAGGTTGTATATTTATTCATACACAGTGTGTGAGGTTTCCAGAGATGGCACTATAGCATATAGTGTTGCTCAGGGTTTCTATCAACATGATGTATGTTGACTAATGTTCAACTCCATCCTTTTCTCGATTTCACCCCTAACATTTAAAACCTTGGTTTTAGAGTAGGAAATGGATTGTTATCTTTTGATTTTTTCAAGGACTCACTAGAAATAGTTTGATAGGGTACATTTTGTAATTCCCCATGTGATCTTGGTGTCCCTCTTTGCACTCCAACATTTTGGGACATAGGTTGTTGCCTTTGCACCCATTCAAACATGGTGATAGTTTGGTGCATCGGTGGCATTGGTGTTTACAACATTATTCAATGGAACCCTTTCCCCACTTTTAGGGGTGGTTCCAAGTTCATTATTTAATGTTTGCTATTTTAGTCTTGCACATCATGTACAACATATTAACAAGGAAAATCCTTGGGCACAAACTTGTTTCAGTGCAGAAAGTGATGTTGAGTTAAGGCTCTTTTGTTTATCCAACCAAAGGCTCCTCATGATCTATATGCAATTTTTGTGCCAACAACATAAACCTCAACTATTTGTTATGTGTCTCTTCATTTTTGACGAGTTTGAAGAACTTATTCTCAAGTATCTTCCTTTCTTCAATGTCGAGTTTTGTCATTGTTAATCTTGCTCAATTTTTTAATTTCTTATATTTAGGCCTCGAATAGATACTGCAATGTAGGTAATTATTTTTATGTTAATTTGCATGGTACTGTGTATTCAAACACTTTGTCACTCAATGTATCTCCAAAAATGCTTCAAGAGCACAACAGTTTGAGGATAACAAAGAAGAAAATTGTAAAGAAGTGCATTGTAGGCAATTGGAATGTGATTTTTTATTTGTGATTCAACACTATTTTCTATTTCAAGTCTCCTTACATTATCTTGAGTT
This sequence comes from Taxus wallichiana var. yunnanensis, assembly GCA_018340775.1. Lineage (NCBI taxonomy): Eukaryota > Viridiplantae > Streptophyta > Pinopsida > Cupressales > Taxaceae > Taxus > Taxus wallichiana. The sequence continues at coordinate 874,919,849 of CM031235.1, read as the reverse complement.
TTATGTTTGTACTTATAAGAGTTATCCCAAAAAAACATTGATAATTTATTATTAAAGGGGAAACATTAAGATTCATTTAAATTTTCCCTTTTCTATTTTTCACCTTTAGCATGAATATTGCATTGCCCTGATTGTTAACATAATAATTAAACAAAAACACCAACCTAAAATTTGCATGTTTGTGGTACTTGAGCATTCAAGGTACACTTTGCATCTTTAAGTCCCTAACGTGACCCGTGAAACATGCATTTTAATTCCCCTTACATTTACATTTTTGTAACAACCGAATAAACTCAAGACCTGCAAATTCAAACAAGTATTTACCTCCGCAACATTTTCCATCCACTACTTACATTTTGTGATATCTCCTCAATAGTTTCATTGACATCTTCCGCAACACGAGCTCTCCTTATGATTAACATACATGTCATGCTCTTTGTAGAGGGTATTTTTGAAATAGCTTGCTCTATTCCTCTTTCCTTTCCTATGCACTTCTCCACCCTCATACGCCATTTTCTACTCCTTGTTCCTTTCCCATTATTCCTCTTAATTTTGTTTCACTTCTTCCCTATATCCCTTTCGGCGTTCACATCATACACTTCACGTACGATTTCTAATACTCTATTTATTATGTCGAAGGCATCCCCCTATGGTAGAGGACCTCCAGACGTTTCTGCAGTGATGCTAAATTTGACGTCTTGACAGCTGTTTGGACGTTTTTTCAAAATCCTAACTAAAACAGAAGTCCGTATCTGAATACCCAGCAAAGGCGATCATTTTTTCCCGGCTTGCAAGACACTTCTCTACTAGGTAGAACTTCTCCATGGTATTGTGTCCACAACAACAACACAGGATGCACGGAAATCGAAGCCGTCGAGGGACACATCCAAAAACAAGATCTACAGACATCACTATCCATTAGGGTTTGGCAGGGATGCGGGATTCGAAACAACATTTAACTCTTCCCTACTAAAGCCTGAAATCCACCACGGTATGGAATCAGTGATACTTTTCACGGCTTCTCTGGAATCGCTGCGAATTTGAAATTTGTGAAATTTCTCCAACTCGAATCTCATCGGCGAGGAATCTCAAGATCGGGTCCTTTAATGGTGAGGTGTTGATATTTATGCATGGGGTGGGAGATGATATATTTTGTGTATGGATAATAGTGATGTTAAGGCAACAGTATGGTCTAAGCAAGTCTGTGAATGCAATAATTGAAGCTTACACGACTCTCTTCACTGCAACTGTATGTCTTTCTAAATCTCTTTATCTTTTGTATTTTCTTTATTTTTTTGTCTACTTTAAGCATTTGATCTAAATTTGATCCCCCTTGAAATTGTTATCCATGCAGGATGTTGATGGTTCAGTGTGCTTCTTTTGCGGAACTACAACAAATGGTTTCCTTGTGTTATCGGATGAAGTAGGCTTGGTCAAGGAAGGGTGTGGGAAGTCTTTTGCTCCATTTCCTGGGGTAATATTTTGCACCTTCTAAATTTGTGTGTTTTGTTTAAGAAGAAAAGTAGTTTATAATGAAACAGGTGGTGGTTCCATTTTCCTTTGGAGGTTGTTTTTTCTCCACGTCAGGTGGATTGCAGAGTTTCGAACATCCGAGGAACAAGCTGATGTCATTACCACATATTGACAGCGAGGGGAAAATGTGTGGAGCAAACTTTAAAGTGGATGAGTTTACCAAAAAGGGCTCTGTTATCCCTAGAGTGGGCAGTGAGGCCAATTGGACCAACAAATTTTGATACTATCATCATTTGGGGTTTCTAATTTTACTGTGTTTTATGGATTTTTTTCTTTGATCAAGAATCTCAAATGTAAAAAATGATGGAAGTGATTTGTAGTTAATGAAGTTTATCCATATGATTTTCCTTTTTATTTAAATTAAATACACTTGTTATTATGTAGTATTTAGTTTCTAAGTGTGATGAGCTAGACTCTCAACATTTATTTGAAGGATTTTTCATGGTCATTGAGCTAATCCCATCGCATAGCAACCAAGCCCCTCAAATTTGTAACGTCTTTCCTGATCTTATAAAAAACCCTGAAGCCAATGGAGATGGCATAATTTGTTTGGTTTGGTTAGATATAAGGCAAACCCTTTTAATAGGTATGTAAAGGTGAATGTTGAGGTTGTTCCTCATGTCCATGCTAATCTCTGATATCCGGGATCTGGCATTATCCCACATCCTTTTGTTGTGCCTCGGGGGAATCAAGGGGATCTTCTTGGAAAAACTTGGAAGCCTTTGTCACAAAAATAAAAAGCTGACTCATATTCATTAATAGTTCAAACCACAACTGTTACGCGGGACACATCACAGTTGGTTATTTTGAATGGAATGGAATTTAACACCGGTGGAGCTATGAATCATTGTCCCCACCAGGAAATCAAGGCCCAAATCTTCTTATAAACTCTTCAACTGTAATATTAATGGCTTCCATTCCAATTTGGCAATTTTAGTTTAATTGTGGGCTATTCTATATAAATCATGTGCAATGGTGGCAAATGGATGTGCAGGTATATTATTCTTCTTAACTAAAAAATTAACTCTCCACTAATAATGTAGAGTGCATTTTATGATTAACATAAAAATAAATGTTGGCCATTGAAAATTACAATTAAAAGTTAAAACAAAATAATTGCTAACTTCAGCTTCCTTTATTTTAAAACACTTGTTGCTTCTTTAATCTTCATTGGAGTGCAAAACTTCATTAGGAATGCCTACAATTGGAAAATATAGTCCTAACTAGATTTTGTAATGAAGATAAGTACGGTTGGAGGGAGGTTCTTCCCCGAATGTATTTTTATAGCATTGCTCTGAAATTGGGAAGTGACTTTGAACAATTGTGCAAAAAGTGATCACGAGCTTCCAATCAGTAGCCTTGAGATCATGCAGATTGATTTTAAGATCATGTATGAAAGGTATTAACTAGTGGAGATTATTGTCCTTGTCTCAAAACTCTCCACTTTGGATATGCACAAAATATAAGTGAAATGGACCTCAAACACTGGTAAGCGACACTCAATTTTCTTAGAGTTGAAAAGTTGAAAAAACTGTAAATCGTACTGGAGGAACTTCTGATATTTGCAAGATTGTTAGATTAAACATTGTTACAGCATTTGGAGCTCCAAAAGTTTTCAAGACTTGTAAGTATTCTTTGAGGTTTCTGGCTCTGAATTACCATTGATTGATGCGGGAAGCTGCAGAGTACAACATGTATTGATGAGTTGTAAGGATCAAAGCAAATAATTTAAGTTATCTGTAATAACAAGCATGTATTACAGGCATTAAATATTCAGAACAAATAATTACATTTGTCGGTTTGTGGGAAAATAACAATATCCATGGTTCGCCTTGAGCTTAGCTCTTAAAAAAATTCCCTCAAGGGATTTCTAAGACGGATTTGAGTGGCGTGCTCTTGAAAATGTTTTTCATTAAGTTGAAATAAATTACTATTAAGGGACAAACAAATTTTGATTTTCCTTCAATGTAGACTGTCCTTAAGGTTACTACTGTATTTGGTAGAGCAGTTAATGGAGCAGAGTAAACTTTGAACATAATATGTTTTCTGATGTGATTGGATTCAACTCAGTCTGTGATTTATATAAAAATGTCTCACTTATTTAGTGTGATTACCTGGATTCGACTCATATGTATTGTTTTTTAAAAGCAATTCTGAGTTGCAAATTATATAGATTCCACTTCCTCTGGGATACCAAGATGTATACCAAAAAGAAGAATGCATAATTGTAATTTGTGATTTCAGGAAAATAAAAAACCTATGCACTACATTATGTTGTCCAATTGAATTGGATTCCACGCCTCTCATTTGGATTCGAGAAAATGGCGCAAAGATGTGGGCTCTTTTATCAAACCGGCTGTGTAGAATCTTATGGCATTTAGCAGTCCCACAATTGAGGTTATTTGTTTTTCATATGATCTGTTTGTTTTGTTTAAAGATTTTAGGGATGTGTATTGACCTCAGATGCTGAACCAAGTGGCAGTCCGCAGTTTTAGAAGAAAAGTATTTAGACAATCAATAACAGTTTAACATTATGTTTTTGTAAGTAATTTTTTAACTTTTGGGCCTCTGTTCTCTACCAATTGCACACAAGTTTATTATAATTAATAAGCTCCCACCACAGAGGAAATCTAATTGGATTATTGACCATCCTGATTTCCTTAGACGTGATTCAATTGTAGGTGGTAGTATGGTTTTGGATTCATTGAATGTGTATTAGAGGGTGTAAGCAGGTCTCCAACTAAAAGAAAGGAAGAAAGTATCTTAATGTGACTAATGATAAAAGCAAAAGTCAATGGGGACTCAAAAAGTATGTCCAAGTTACACAATAGAGAGTTACCAAGGAGACAAAGAAAAATCAAACACCAAGCATTAAAGAGGGGTAAACCTCAAGTGGTTAAACCTCCGCTCAGCAAAGAAGTACAAAGTTCTGAAGATACATCAATGTTCTGAACCTTTGGAGGTTTGAGTTGGGGGGTTCTTGTAGAGTGTCAATTGGATTGGAGTAAAACTCTGATAGGAGATTCAAAGTTATTGTTCTTATACTAAAGGGTTTACTGCATACAAGATTCTCATAAATTTTCAATCCAAAAATTCACAAAAAACAATAACATGATCTGAATCTTTGTATGAAACAAAGAACCTGCATTGAAGACGGGTCGTATAGTGATGTATCACCTTTCATATGGATGCTTTTATATGGAAAACCTCAAACATTGGAAAAAATGAACCGTTAAAAAAATATTGAAAAAGACTAAATTACATTCATAAAAATATTGACATCTTATGCAGGAGATATTTTGAGTCTTGCCCCTTCCCTTGGCTTTTTCGCATTGATTTCTCTCCCCCGGGCATATATTCATGTTTAGTGCAAATAAAATTGTCCACAATATCCCACCACTCATGATATAAAATTTTCAAATGTATGGAATACTTCATTTATTCATGTTTAATGCAAATAAAATAGTCCACAAAATGCTACCACTCATGATAAAAGATTTGCAAATGTATATGTATGAATTTGTAACAAATTTGAAATGTACAATACAACCTTTCAATGTAATGTTTCATCTATATTCCTACTCTTCCACTATCAATCACACCCCTTATCAATAAGTTATCAACAATACAATTAAGGCATTTTCAACAAAAAACCAACCAAAATACTGATGCAACCACTGTCTCAAACACATTGCAACACTAACACAATTCTATCACGGAAATCACAAGCAAGCAATTGTTTTATAATTTTACCATTATTCAGTTCTGACTTTGTCACCAAGTTTTCCATATTCTAGAGTGAAGTATTTCTATAAGAAATTTCGTGCGAAGCAGCAGGTTTGAACATCTTACATGCTGCAAATAAGTGTGTAGGCATTTTTTCCTCTCGTGTTCTTATGTTTAAGTTGTAGTTTTTATGGCTGGCTTTGTGAAGCATTTCAGCGAGTTTGAGTGGAAGCAAGGGCTTTCTTCATCCAGGTTATGTTTTAATCTATTTGTTTTTGTAATTCTTGAAAGCCAGGTGCTTAGGGTTTGATGTTAATGTTTCCATCTCAGGGAGAGTATTTTTTCCAAATTTCAGGGTAAGAGAACATCCAATGGATCGTGTTGCACAATGGACATGGATTTGTATTCGGAGCCAAATAAAAGAAAGCATTGTCCAAGTTACGGAATAGGATGTCAATATCTCACTTTAATCTGATTACAGTTATGATTAATTTATGTAGTGTGTGGTGATTCTTCTCTTATATAATGACCCTTTCTTAGATTTTTATAAGTTAAATGACTTTGGATATTTTGTATATTTATATGAGAAATCTTTGAATTTAAATTAAGACTTTATTGATATGTAAATTGACATCCAAACGTCAAAAAAGGAAAAAAAGACCACAGGTAAATGTTATATGAAGTAAATAAGAGGAATGACCAAAAGAAATATGACATAATTGTAAAACTCGTATTCTTATCATGCCACAAATATATAATACATGTTTTAGACAAAAAGGGGATGAAATAATGATTGATGGAGAAAATGGTGGTGACAATTGAATCATAGAGATAAACATTGTGACTACAAATCTTGATGTAGAGCAAGAATGGAATAAATACACAAACATCATGACAACATTCAATTTAACAACTAATAAATACTTATATACCTTTTATAGGTGTCACTCTAGAAAATATATAATTCTTCTTGAAAAATAATGGTGAAATGAAAATTCAAGAAACAACTTCGTGGAAATAATTTTTCATAACCGAAAAAAAATTAACTACAATAATATATAAATTTGGGTTAACATGTATAATATTATTATGCCGAAGGCATTCCCCTATGGTAGAGGACCTCCGGACATTTCTGCAGCGATGCTAAATTTGACGTCTTGACAACCGTTTGGACGTTTTTTCAAAATGATTAAATTTGACGGGCTTTTACCTGTTTTTTATGATTTGCACCGATCTTTCATCTGATTCATCCACTTCCTGCTACGATTCTTCCTATTTTTCTAACACATGGATTTCGCACTGATTTTAGCGTGGATGCTAATCTGTGGTCGTATTGCACAACTAAAGCTTACACAGGCTTAGGGCATTGCGGCGATGGATTTTTTAAGGTGTACGGGGACTTATTTAAGAAAATATTTGACATGGAGATGGCGTTCGCCGGTGCAAAAGGGCTCGACATTACTTGCTGCCCATAGTCAAAGGGATTGAATTTTTCGTGGGACGGGCTTTTACGGGATCGGGAGAGTCATAGTGGGTGTGTGCTATAAAAAGCTTAAGGATTTGAAACACTGGTGAGTGTGTCTGCTCCCTGGAATTCAAGGATCTAAAGAAACATTTGTTATCAAGTGTTGCTGGAGGATTTCAATGATGACTTCAGACACTCTTGTAGCATAACAAGGCTTTGTTCCTGCCATTTCTTCATCAACTGGATTCTGATTTACTATTTGATCAAATTGTATCACACCCCGAGTAGATCTCTTTTTTTCTACAACAGGCTCGTTCACTGCATCTCTTTGTCAACATCCACTTCTTTGGCTCTTTGTAATTCACACAAATAATTAATAAACACCAATAAAACTAATTTTGAGTATGAAAATGATGACAATGTCATTGTGGTAGAAGTAGACTGACAAACAATGCACATTTCCAATGCCATCCGCTTCGGATCTCAATCTCAGTCTAACAATACTATGTAGAGGTGATCTGTTGAAAGAGGCATTACACATTCTGTTTACCTGCATTTCCAAGAAAACCCTTTCAGATGGTAAGCAAATTCACTCGTATAGCAATCAGAGGGAATTTAAGTTTGCCACAAATAAACTATTACAAAATACCGTTATACTCATGTATGAAAAGTGTGGAAGTTTAGCAGGTGTTCACCAAGTGTTTGACCAAATGACTGAACGAGACCTCATCTCATGGAATATCATAATTGCATTTTACACAAGACACGGGCATCCTCACCAAGCATTGACATTGTTTCACCAAATGCAACCAACAAGGTTTGAACCTGATCAGTTCACCTTTTCTGGCATACTCCCAGCCTGTGCCAAAATAGGTGATTTGAAACAGGGTATAGATATCCACAAAAGTACAAGTGGAGAAGGGATTTTTGTCAGATGTTGCAGTTGCGAGTGCCCTAGTAGATATGTATGCAAAATGTGGAAGTATACAAGCACGTGAACTGTTTGACAAAATGCTTGAAAGAAATGTAGTCACATGGACCGCAATGACTGTAAGTTATGCACACAATGGGTTTGTTGAAAAGGCATTCAAAACTTTTAAACAAATGCAATTGGCAGGAATCAAGCCAAATTCCACTACCTTTCCAGCACCTCCCAGTGTGTGCCAAAATGGGTTCTGTAGAACATGGCATGGACATCCATCAAAAAATAATTGAAAGGGGTTTCTTGTCAGATGTTGCATTTGCAAGTGCCCTGGTAGATATGTATGCAAAATGTGGAAGCATTAACAAGGCACGTCAACTGTTTGACAAAATGTCTCAAAGAGATGTGATTTCATGTACTGCAATGATTGCAGGATATGCACAAAATGGGTTTGTTGAAGAGGCTTTGAAAACATTTAAACGAATGCAATCGACAGTTTCAAGCCAAGCTCCACAACTTTTTCCAACATCCTCCCTGTCTATGCTAAAATAGGAGTTGTAGAACAAGCTATGGATGTCCATCAAAGCATAATGAAAAGTGGTTTTTTGTCAAATATTATAGTTGCAAATGCCCTGATAGATATGTATGCAAAATGTGGAAGCATACACATGCACATGAAGTGTTCGACAAAATGTGTCAAAGAGATGTGGTCTCATGGAATGCGATGATTGCAGGATATGTACAAAATGGGCTTTTGAAAAGGTTGTTGAAGATTTTAAGCAAATGCAATTGTCAACTGTAACTCCAGACTCCACAACCTTTGTCAACATCCTCCCAGCCTGTGCCAAAATGGGAGCTTTAGAACAGGTGCGCGGACATCCATCACAACATAATTGATGACTTCAGACACTCTTGCAACATCTGAAAAGAGTGACAACAAGTCCCCACTGCTTCTTGAGAGCCACCATGATCTACAAGATTCTGATTGCAAGGATGCTTCATTTTCGGAGCAAAGATATCAATCTGTGAACAACCATTGTGGTGTATTGCATCTGGCTTTAAATTTGATCAAGTTTTTATGAATGTATTTCCTTGGGTTGTGAGTTGAAAAAGTGGTTGTTGTTGCTCTGTTCTTCCTTGAATTAAAACTCAAGGAAGAAATTCTCTAGGCATCTAGAAATACATGCCCTCAATTTCGCATCCACAAACTTTATGAAACATTGTGCAAATGCTTGGGGAAAATTTGGTAGACTCAACGAGTCTCGTGTCAAGACTCATGAGTCTCGCATTTTGCCTCGACGAGGCCTATTGTTTATCATTATTTTTTAACATAAATTTTAAAAAGAACAAATTTGAATTTTTTGAAGACTTTTGAAACCCATTCTACAAGAAATAGTCATCAATCATAGCATACCAGGTTATGGGAGCACACTTCAATCTATACAACACCTCTTTGAGGCAACACATTAGATGCTTTCTGCTCTCTTTTGCATATCCACATGGCTACTCCATATAGACTTCCCAAGTCAATTCATCATTAACCAAAGCATTCGAGACTAATATCACTCAACAAAATCAACCCATCGTAAATACTAGCCTCTACTTTGATAGCACCTCCACTACTACCTTACTCAAACTTCTTGTATCCAAAGCAATATCAAATGTATAAATGTATTCATGTTTAGTGCCAAAATACTTGGCCACAAAAGACTACCACTCATGATATAAAATCTGCAAATGTACGGAAGTTTTCATGTATTCATGTTTAGTTCAAATAAAATAGTCTCCAAAACACTACCACTCATGATATAAGATTTACAAATGTATATGTACGAATTTGTAACAAATTTCAAATGTAGAGATAGAACCTTTAAATGTAATGCTTCATCTATATTCCAACACTTACAAAATAAATCATGCCCCTTATCAACATCAACTACAAAACTAATAACTATCCATTGTTCAAATCGTTGTCGGATATATTAATTGAATAATGAATATTTTGGATTTACATACTCTTTTTCTAATTTTTTTATTTGATTAAAATAAAAATTGAAAATCGTATCAAAATACAACATCCAATAAAAATATAATAAAATACAATTAAAAATAAATTATTTACAATATAAAAGGTATTAATCTGTCACCTGTACTTACAAAGTCCAAAACAAACTCTAATACCAAATAGTCCAAACGAAAATATTTGCAGGTGCTTCAAGTATTAAAAACTGGTAGTACCATTCAAGCTCTGTCACCATTGACCAGAGTTCTACGATCAAAATTTTCCATTCAATATATTCACAATGTCCCAGCTGAGGTGCTCTATTGCCATATCACACAAATCAGTAACCCCTAGCTTGCCTAGTAACAGAAAAAGCTTGAAAACCCTAAATTCAATATCCCCAGCAAAGATCCCAAGGTTGCTGCAAATGGGTATCAGAGGATCAGCACCAGTCCATCAAGTAGAGGGGATTTAAAGGCATGGGTATCTTCACGTCCAGGGATCGAGTCTGGTGGGGGAGGTGCAGACATTGGCAACAAGAACAAGAACAATGGTGGTGGTGGAGGAGGAGGAGGAGAAAGAGGATCACGGGGGAAATCTGATGACAACGAGGCTGACAAAATCAAAGGCGGGCTTCTGGGTGCTCTGTTATATGGATGGAAGTCCAGAGTGGAAGCAGATCCACAGTTCCCATTCAAGGTCCTGATGGAGGAGATTGTAGGGCTAAGTGCAAGTGTTCTTGGTGACATGGCATGTAGGCCTAACTTTGGCCTAAATGAGCTGGACTTTGTTTTTCCTCTCTTGTTGTTGTAGCCATCCTGAATTTTACCCTCATGTACACATTGGCACCTTCATCAGCAGGCATGTCAGCAGCAGCCCAGACTCTCCCTGGTCTATTTGCAGGCTGTCCTACAAGCCACATGTTTGAGCCAGGGAGCTTCACCCTCCTAGAAAGGATGGGAACTTATGTGTACAAAGGTATCCTGTTCGCGGCCGTTGGGTTTTCCGCAGGGCTTGCCGGGACTGCATTGTCTAATGGTTTGATCAGTGTTAGGAAGAAAATGGATCCCAACTTTGAGACCCCAAATAAGGCACCCTCAACGTTGTTAAATGCATTTACATGGGCTCTTCAGACGGGTTTTAGCACAAATTTAAGGTACCAAACTCTGACTGGCCTTGAATTTTTGCTTGCCAAAGGACTTCCTCCCATTGTCTTTAAGTCCTCTGTGATTGTGCTTCGGTGTCTGAACAATGTGATCGGAGGGATGTCTTTTGTAGTGTTGGCTAGAATAACGAGGGCCCAAAAAATAGATGAACCCCCACCGCCATCGGAAGAGGAGAAAGGCAAAGCTGCTCGGCCTGGTTAAGGATTTCCAGCAGGACCAATCTTCTTGAATCAGCACTCAGATTTTTCAGTACCTCATTGTAAAGATTTTAGGTTGCTTCGATTCTAAAAGATTACCTTGTAGAGGATGTCCCTATGGATCCTCATAAGGATGACTTTTGAACAACTCAATCAGTACGCCGATTGAGTTGTTCAATCAGTGTACCAATGAGTTGTAAGACTCGTTGGTACGCTGATTGAAGCTATGGGGATCGGATGGCATTCAGGGTCAGAGTAGTTTTGTTTGCTGCAAGAAGCCCTTGTCATTCGATTTAGGGTAGATCAGTGGTACCCTGCATGGGATACCATAATACTGTAAGTCGCCATATCTTTTTTTCCCTCCTCTCTTGACTTGATTATGTCATGTAGCCATGAAGAATCCGAGGCAAGTTCTTGCTGCTGTCTGAATTAATGCCTGGTTAGTTCTGAATGTTTTTTTGGGATGATGCCAATCATCAAATTAAAAGCAATTTTCAGGATATTTTCCAAATATTTTAAATGCTATTAGATTTATGGATTTCTCATTGAGCTTGTATGCTGAATAATTGAGGATGCCTATTAATTTTTCTTCCAGTATGTGAATTTTATTTTATAAGAGAAAGTAGTTATCATGTTTCTTTGGTCAAGTTCATTGACAATGATGAAGTATGCAGATTTGATTGTGAAGCAAAAGTGGGTAAATTGTGGATTGTTTTTCTTGAGATATCTGATTATATGCATAAAGGGAAAAATTCAATCATGGAAAGCTGCATTCCTCTTCAAATTCCTATATCCCACACACTTGCAAACTCAAGCAATGTACTGTATTATTTGAATCATGAAAATTTCCATCACAGTGCATGTGAGAAGTTATCATTGGTCAATGTCGAGTGCATTGAATTTGAAATATTTACCAGATTCGGTTGATATTAAATCCTGGGTTTGTTTCTTTGGTAATTGTTTGTTTCTTTGGTCTATCTCTCATAGGATTCTAGAAAAAGACCTTTGAAGCTTAAATTTGGCAGTTTATATCCATCAATTTAGGTTGCACTTACATTAAACACTTTGAATGCTCTTTTTGGTATAGATAAGCAAATACATGGGTGCCCTTTTAAGTCAATATGTGTGTGTTTACCTTAAGTTTGAAATATCCAGTTGATTAATCAATATGTTCTGCCATATGGTGACAGGAAGGCATTTGACCCACTCATTTAACACACAAATATTTATCAACAGGTGGGTTTGAATGGTTTCTTATAACTAATATTCATGAGCTGCACATATTGGAAAACATGAAAACTTGGATCAACCGATAATACATATTCCACAAGTTCATGTGGCTTATACTAAGCTTCCTGGAGTATGTCCAGTTTAGGACACTGACTTTATTGTGGAATTCAATAATCTGAGAAGTCTGTTTAATCTGAAACAAATTCATCCACAACCTATAATGTTTTTTAACTAGATTGTTATTATTAGGTGCTGTGATATTTTTGTTAACTTGCCAATATGCAAATTTATAAGCTATAGTTTTCTCTAAAATGTATTAATTATATCTGTTCGATCTAGAATATTTCTGTTAAAATCCATGCGAGACTTGATGTTTTCCATGCTATTTTCATAATTAATTTGTTGCAATACTTTTCTTCTTGTTAACATAAATAAAATTTGCTCATTTGTGACATTGCAAAGTTTTGCTATCTAGAATTATGTTGAGCTTATGATTTTCATAGATGATTGCCTGTCTTCTCGAATCTCAAAACTATATTTTAATTCTTGCTTTAATATCCCGATTTGTTTATTTTTGTTGTAATTTTTGTCCCATTGATTGGATCTAGAATTATGTGATTTCTCTATCTTGCATGTTAGGCCCAAACAATTTTTTGATAAAGCACTTCAATTTCACCATATGTTTACATGTGCGTCTTCTAGCTCATCCCATTTTAATATTTTAAAAGTCGCATGTGATCTTGATCTCACTTAATGCTTTAGATCTCTTGTGTGGCCCCCTTTTAAGTTAAGTGCAATTGGATTTATCCCTTCCCTTATGCTTAGAATCTATCCGTTGGAAGTCTACATGGGTGTCTATTGATTTATGTGTAGATGCATTTCTCTTTTGCACACCTACACAACTTGCACATCTTTCACTTTGGAGTTCATTCTTGTGTGATGCCCCTCGCAACACGTGCACATATAAGTCTTGTGGCCTTTTTGCACATGCTTGCAATATTGCACAACACTTGTTTCACATGCACATGTCTCATGACTTTTTATGCAGAGCTTCTAGCGCCTCGTAGAACCCCTTCATCATGTTGTGCCTCTTGTAGAGCTTGCCTCACTTCACAATCATGTGTCACCCCTACAACCCACTCTTGCACAATACCTACATTGCTCATAGAGGCATCTCACAACATCCACATGACAACTCCTAGTTTCTACGTGGCTTGCTTGTTGACACTTCTCACTTCTACAACGTGTTAAACTATCTCTCGGATTTATTGTCAAAACGAGAATCTCAATGGCCACACAATTGGAGGAAGTTGAACTATCACACAATTGAAAGATGAAATGACATGTACTCATTTCTCTCTATAACTTTCTTAAATTGATATTGCTTATTGTATTTTCTATATAAATATGTAACATAAATATTTGGCCAATGGTCGACATCCTTGAGAGTCAAACCGATAGTAGTGATAGTTAGCATACCCAGAGTACTCAATCTTTCTCATACACATCTGTATTTTCATGTTCGGTCTAGGTAAGGTAGAGGAAGTGTCCCCACTTCTTATCACAAGAGCTTGCTCTCCTAATCTTGTTGTAACATTATACACCGTTATATACTTATTCCATATTCTCTATTAATGAATAGGCATTGCATTTCCTACAAATACACTTTTGTTGCACCATTGTGTGTTTTGGTTAGTATTCACAAGTTAACCTCTGCCCACACTCTCTATAGTCATTGCCATTATCCTTGCATGATTATCCCCTTGTATAGTCTTGGGCTTTGTGGTAGAGATCATTGGTATCAAAGCGTAAGAGCGTAACTCTACCTTTCTATGCATGAAAACACGTGAGCACGAGAAAGGATACAAAGTTAGTTCTATTTGTACTTACCCAGAAGAACATCATAGTAAGAGCAAGATGGTTGATGCCGAGAAGCAACCTAATGAAACCCCAAATGTCCAAAAGCTTATCAAGAACTCACTAGAAGAACATTGTACCAAACCCTTTAGCCAATTCCTTGAGTTAATGTTTCACTCAATCCAACGAGCACAACTTCTTTCTCCCAATTGTCTCACGCTTTAGCATTAAATCCCTTTCAAGGTCCAAGTGAACGTCGACATCCTGATGTTCAAAGGAAAAATAGACATTGCAACACGAGATAAGTGGCTTTGTTAGTTGGAGGCCTATTTTTCGGTCAACAACTTCAATGATGACAAAAATCTCACCTTTGCAGTGTTGAAGATGTCCATTTTAGTGTCCTATTGGTGGGAGACATTCAAGTGTATTACATGAGAAAGAATTATAGTGCATTCAAACTTGACATGACTTTGTTAACACTATGCAAAAGGAATACAACCCCATCAAACATCGAGGATGAATACATGAAGTTCTAGTAGGTGCAACAATAGAAGTATTTGGTGGAAGATTACACTAACGAGTTCCATGACTATGTTTCACGCCTTTGTGAGGACCACACAGAGCAACATAAGGTGTTGATGATCTGCACCACAGAACCTAGGACCGTCAACAACATGCTTGGTGTTGATGATTTGACTACAGTTATTTGATATGGTTAAAACCATTCCATTTCAGGAAACAAGGCAATTAGAATCCGACATGTGGCATGTTGTAATGATACTCTAACATGGCCTTGTGTTGGAGGTACCATTTGGCGTGTCGTTTGGCAACAAGGTTTTGATGAGAAAACCTAAGGTAGAATGGTCCTACATTGATTCAAGACGAAAAATGGCTTGCAAAGGAGCAAGGTGAAAGTGTGCTAATGTGTGAGACAAGCGCGAGAGGCTTGCGTGACATTGTAGGAGTTGTGAATGTAGTGTGAAGGGAGTTGCACAAGATTGTGGATGCAATGAAGGTTTCATGATGTTAGCATAAGACTGCATCGGATGTGTGGGATGTGAAGCGCACATGTGCACCACGAGGGATTGTTTGGGATGCGTAAGGGGTGAAACATGTGTGCTAGGCATAATGGATTGTGTGGGGAAAAGCACCAAAGTGACATGGGACTTAGCAAATAATGCTAAGTGTTGGGGAAGTTGCGCAGAAGAGTAACAAGCTCTATGGGATGGTGCAAATAGGTTTGCATGATGTTGCGAGACCAGGATTTTCCATGAGATGCCATATAGGTAAAGCACGTTGTGGGAAAGAAGTACGCCACAAGGGATACTACAAACGATTGGGTCAACACTACATAACACTGTGAGATTGTATCCTTGCCATGAGATACCACAATGCAAAGTCCAAGTTCTACATGAGGAGCGAGGAAGCCTATGTGGATACGAGATATTGCAAGGTTACGCAAAATTTATTCGCTCTTTCTTAGTAAGAAATGGCCTCCATTATGTCAAAGGTTAGTCGAGGAAACTAAACCTGAAGCTACTGAAGGTTGTGTCACTTGTCTTGATCAACATATTTCCCGACTTTGACAACTCGAAACAACTGATTAGTGACATGACAGGCGTGGGTGTCTGTCACTTTAATAATCTGATCATTATCAATAGGGCACAAATGCTCATGGTCCAAATCAGAATGATAATATGTCACTGTTGGCTCAAGAAGTGGGGTAAAGTAAGGCTTTAGAAGTTCCACATTGAAGACTGGGTGCATGCCCAAGTTCAAAGGTAGATCAAGAATAAGGGTGCTCTCGCTAGTTGTGTAGAGTATGGTGTAAGGACCATAGTGTAGAGGCTTGATCTTTTAGTGTGGGTTTCTGAAACATTTCTTTTGAAGATACAACCAAATTTTATCACCAATTTGAAATGCATGGGATTGCAGGCATGATTCATGGCACTCTTTGTACTTTTGTTGTGAGTGTGAGAGAATTTTCTACACTTGTTGGAACGTATTGTATGCAATGCAAAAAAATGTTCTTTTCCACTTCCTTTTCCTCTTCATGTGACTCGATGTCGGCTAGTACATGATAAGAGATGTTAAAAGGTGTCTTGGTTGGAATCCAAAACATGTTTGGGATGGAGGTGCCTTGTAGAATAGTGCAAAACTCTTGTGTAGGCATGTTAGATGTAAAGCAAGTTATCATCCTAAGTGCAAGCATGCACATGGCTTTACATATGAACCATTGTACATGAGCAAAAGATTACATAGAGTGCGGTTGACTTCAATTTGTCTATCTGTCCAAGGATGAAATATTGTCGACCGACCAAGTTGATTACCCATCAATTTCCATATTGTTTTCCGAAATGACCAACAAAATGGGGATCGAGGTCATATATAGTGGATGCAAATGGGTGAAGAAGACCCGAGTATATTGTGTCAATTGTCTTCCCACAAGGAACCATGATGGCCATCTTCAAAAACCTATCTACCACAACCAATATCGCATTGTATTGTTGTTTTGGTATAGGAAGGCTAGTCATGAAATGTATGTTGACAAATTCCCATGGTTTGGATAGAATTGGTAGAGGTGTGTAGAGTCCAAAATTATTGTTCTTGAGATTAATAATGCAACAAGGAGTGCAAGACTTGATGTGGCGCTCCACGTTTGAGTGTATGCACAAACAGTAGAAATGTGACTACAATGTGGCTAGTCTTTGTAACATCAAAGTGCTCTGATGTCTCGACATAGTGCACCTCCCAAATGAGTCTCTCGATGAGGTGCATCATCAGGTACCCAAAGATGACCAAGTTTGTAGAGAAGCTTGTCATCCATATAAAACTCCTAAACTCATTCACCATGTGAAAGAGTGGTATAGGCATATGTGAAGCCCTTGTCAATTGAGTGGAGGGATACCCAATATGAAAATTTGTGGTTGTGTGTCCAACATTGTGATGAGTGCGAGTATTGCGGTCGACTAAGGCAATATGTTGCCTTGTTATCTTTTTCCTTCTTGTGCTTGATCATGAGATGGAATTGTCGAAGGTAAATCGTTTACTTCATGTGCAACGCATTCTCCAATTTGTTTTACATTTGCAAAAATAAAAGTGGCTTATGATTAGAATGAATAATGGTCTCCTTTCCCAAGATGAAGTGTCGTCATTGCTTAATTGCTTGCATAATAACATACAACTATTTGTTCATAGTTAGATTATCTTTGCACCATGTTGTTGATTGTCTTTGAGTGGTATGAGACCAGTTGTCCATACTTGCACGAGTACCAAACTAAGTGCGTAATCATATGTATCGGCGTAAAGCTCAAAGGAGTGTACAATATTAGGCATTGTAAGAACATGCATTGTAGAAAGTCGTTGCTTGAGAATATCAAAAGCATGCTTTTGTGCACAAGTCCAATCAAACTTGTCTTTGATATGTGCAATTTACCTAAATGGCCAAGATAAATGCGAGAAATAAAGGACAAACTTGTAGTAGAAATTTGTGACTCCAAGAAAGCTCTGCAACTCTATGAGGTTGCGCAGAGTAGGCCAATCTTGAATCACTTTGATCTTCTTTGGATCTGCATGCATCCCTATTCAATTGTTGATGTAGGCCATGTATTGAATATGTGATACGTCAAAGGAACACATTGTTATGTTTTCATGCATTTGTGTTTCAAAAAGTGTTTAGGACACACAAGATGCACTCCACATGATCCTCTCAAGTCTTGCTAAAAATGAGAATACCATCCAAGTAGATGATGATGGAATTGAGGAAGGGCCAAAAGAGGTTGTCCATCAATAACTAGAATGTAATGTATGTATTGGTCAAGCTGAAAGGAATAACTAACCATTCGTATAATCCTTTCATGTATTGAATGATGTCTTCCAAGCTTTTTTAGGATAGAGTGAGGCTTTGTGGTAACCATACTTCGTGTTGATCTTAGTGAAGTATTGTGCATCTCGAACTGATCTAGGAAGTTGTTAATACGTGGAAGTGGATATCGATTCTTCACTTTGATCTTTTGAGTGTGTGATAGTCTATGTAGATACGTCATGTCCCATCTTTCTTGAAAAGCAAGAATTATCGGGATGTCATAAGGTTAAGAGCTAGGCTTGATCATGTCATGGTCAAGAAGTTGTTGTATTTAGTGTAGGACTTTATCATTATCCAAAAAGTGATCTACGGTACAATGGGTTGTTTAGAAGAGGGGATGTATGAACCAAATCAATGTGGTGCTTTATTGTGCAATATATTGGAAGGCCTTTCGCCCGTTCCGTGAAGACTTCGCTGTGTTTCTTTGGTAATTTGTCGAGATGATGCGAAGATGGTGTAATGGTCACCAATTCTAAATTCCTCTTTTGTGTAGGTGTCTCTAGATGAACCATAAGTAACATGAAAATTTGTGTACAAGATGAGTTTACAACATTTCTTGACAAAGACTAGTGCAACTTTGGTTGCTAGGTGAGGACTCAAACATATTGAAAATTTGACAATTGATTCAAACAATCCATCTTTGTGGATTCACGTAGTATGTAGCATCACATCCATACAAGTCAGGCCTTATTAACACTATGTCACAAACCTCAAGAGATGCAATGTTGCAAGTGAATTGTCCTCCATTAGCTTGACTTTATATTGAAAAGTACATTGCCGTTGAACATGCAAGATAGTATATGTTGATCAATCCCACATAAGCACAACAACAAGAACTATGAATAGAAAATACATAAACAACAAAAATACACAAAAAGACAAGATTTAACGTGGTTCACCTAATGTGGGCTACATCCACCAAGAAACACTTGCTCATATTTTATTACGAGCCAACAAGAGTATAATCCACTCTCAGACCAGTCTTCTCACAATTACAATGCACAAGATCTTGTTTGGAGCTACGCTCAACAAACTCTCTTGAGTTCACACTTGAATTCACACACACACACACACACACACACACACACACATATCTCCCTACTGTATGTCCAACTATTTATAAACACATCAATAGGTAACTATCTAAGCATTTTTACAATACCATGGACCAAGAAACCGACCCATAAACCTATGGGTTAAATACCACCCATATAATTAATACATGAAAATACCACATTTTTAGTTACTCTCAAAAAAACTCTCGGGGGCTGCCACCCCTAAACCCCGACAAGAATACATGAAGAGTGTACAATACTTTTAGTGTACAATTTACAACACTTCTAAGATTAAAAACACGCTCCACAACCTAACATATTTTTTCTCCATTTTTTTGAAATATGTAAAAATTACTAATAATATTACATTCAATTTTTTTCTTCCCAATGTCGAACTTACTTTGATGTTGGATGATGAATCCAAAATTGCAATAATTTAAAAAACAAGCAATAAACTATACAATTTTTTGAACAGATAACCAATTTTATTATGTGTTATATACATGTTATTTCATGAGAAATACATAAGAGCCTTTAAATAAAATCACAACTCGAATGTGGGATCATTTTTCACAACTACAAAACTATTAAAAGTAAAATGTCATCAAAGCAACAAAGCAGTCCTAGAGTTATTTGAACTTGTTATTTTTAACTTCTCATTTCTTGTAACTTTTGCATGCAAGCTTAAGTGGGCCTAATATTGTCACTTATCCTATAAGAGTCTAAAAATTCCCGAGACTAAGTTCCAATGCAAGTTCACACCCCAAATACAAAAATATTAAATTTGTGAAATCCTAAAAATACTTTAAAAAAATATTAAAATGCAAAATTTCAACCCTTAGATGGTTTATTTTGGCCTTGAAAAAATTATCGAAATGTCATGAGGCAACTTAGAGCAACACAAAACTCTTTGAAATCTAGGTTTTAAAAATGGGCTCAATCAATTTCTTAGATCAAAAGTTGTGGCCTCTACAAAATATGTTCCCACATCACATAGCCCATACACGATATATATGGAAATGACTAATTTGGTGATTGAATGCACATATCTATTTCATAGAGATGCATGCAATTACTATGTTACTGCAATTTGAATTGTAATTTCAAATCCACAACTTGCATTTTATTAATGCAAGTCTTTACCAACTAAATTGCATGGTAGCTAGTGAAATTCATTGAAGAAAATTATATATATATATATATTAACAAGAAAATATGTATTTGACTTTTTTAACTAAGGTGGTATATATGTATGGATGTATAATATGGTGGGTATCACATACATAGGTGCATCTAGTCACCAATACTATCCACCGTCTAAATGTATTGTATTGTTTCAATCTCTTTAGCTCTATTTAGGGTTTGCTCTCATTAACTTTAGATGGATTTTAATCATAACCTTCCACATGATGAGCATATATGGTATTTTTGTTTTTTTGAACCTTAAGGTGATGAGCATTTTTGTATTCAAGTGCCCTATCTTTATGAGGTTCATGGAAGATATTGTTGTCTTTTTAAATATTGAGGAACTTTATTTAGTAGAAGGATGAGCGATGTTTAGCCTTGTTTATCCGTGAGATACTTCAACTTTGATAATAATATTCAAATTGAAATCTTCACATACAAATAATTCCATAAATATCGCTATCACTTCTAAACACCAAATTTTGACAATATCAAGGGACCACATACCCAAGCAACATGGTCTAGACCTATAAGAGATCAAACATTGTATTGGTTTTAAGATCTATGGTCTTTAGATGATTTTTTTAAGCCAAGAACACGATGCTAATCAAACACCATGATCAATAAGATGAAAGCAATTCGCCAGAATAACTTTACATAAAACCTTTGCAAACAAATGAGTAGCAATATCATATATTATTATGGAACTCAATGAAATACAATGAGAATGGAACTTGCTTATATAGGTAAGGAGTAACAATCTAAGAACTAGTCAAGGTCTTAGATCAAGCCATAAATCATGGAAAGAACTAGTCATCAAAGAACTAATCAAGTCCATAGATTTATGAGAGAACTATACATCAAGGATCTAGTCAATACCATAGATCAAAGAAAGAATTATACCTAACAACTAGATAATATCTCCTAATATCTAAATAAATAAAAAGAAATATCCACACACATAAGTGGGTGAGGATAAATACAATAAAGGTAAATAATGTACCTAGGTGAACATGAGCTAAGGTAAATACCTACTCTAATAATATCATTGTCTTTTTAAATATTGAGGAGCTTTATTTAGTAGAAGGATGAGCGATGTTTAGCCTTGTTTATTCGTGAGATACTTCAACTTCGATAATAATATTCAAATTGAAGTCTTCACATACAAATAATTCCATAAATATCAGTTGTCACTTCTAAACACCAAAATTTGACAATATCAAGGGACCACATACCCAAGCAACATGGTCCAGCACTGTAAGAGATCAAACATTGTATTGGTTTTAAGATCTATGGTCTTTAGATGATTTTTTCATAGATTTCTCTGTTTATATCTTATAGAGATGCATTCAAGCTACGGTCTCATGCAAAGGGCAAGCTAAATTTTTAAGTAGGTGTGTGAGAGAGAAAATAGAATATTTTAATATTAATAGGGTCCCCTAGATTTTTATTTTTCTATGCAGAGACATAATAAGAATCTTTAGCAAGAGTAGAAGTATGGTCTTATGAATCCCGAATAAACTATTGGAAGGAAAACTTGGGAGAGAAATTTAAATGTAAAAAACAAGTTGCGAGAAAATTAGCTACAATTTTTAAGTAAAATATTTTATTTTGTACCCCCACTCCTTTATAGAGTTAGAAATCCTCTCCCTAAAATATAAATGGTCAATTCTTTTTAAGAATTTTGTTAGGTTTTAAAAGCAACAATGTTTTTATTTACATAGGACCACATTTCCCATATAAAAATGAGCCCTATTCTCTTACCATTCCTTTTATATGCTAGATTCATATTATATATTCTTCATTGTCATTAGTCTACATGCCTCGAAAGAACATTAATATCTAAATTAAATTAAATTAATGATGTTAGCATAAAACATGAACCAAATAAGTATCTAAACTTGACTAATTTATGAAAGTGAGTGAAGGACAAGGTTATAGGAAAAAAATATTTTTCCATAGAAGATTTTTCCTTTTAGGTTCGGGGTTTCGGGGACGTGGGCGTGGACGCTTCTCTTACGCCATACGTTACTGCAGCAACAAGGAGACTCACTACCAGCAAACAATACCTTTGCATGCAACAACAAGGAGGTCCCCCATATAGGTAAGGCTTTTGAATTTCAATTGCCTGATGAGTTTGCTAAGATTTCTGTGGAGATTTCCCACACACGTTTGTTTGTTTTTCCTTAGAGGTATTCCACCTGAAAGTGATTTCTATAAATGGACAAGGCAAGTCTGGGAGGAGACTAGGGGTGGAAAATCAATTCTGTAAGGGGTTTAGGCAGGGGATATGTTTATGTTCTTTTTGCCTCTTCGATTTTGCTCAGAAGCCCTTCAATATGGCACATGGGTCATTTGTGGTCAAGTTTGTTATCTCCAAGGTTAGAAACTAAATTTTCACCCTGAAGGGCCATCCCGATCACAATATCCCATGTGGGTTGAGTTCCCCTTTCTCAACTTAGTTGTCATACCCTTTCTAGCATGAGCTTGTTAGGCAATTGGGTAATGTTATTTGGTGTAAACGAGACAAGGATAAATTCTCAGGCCTTCAAAATCATCCAAGAGTTTGTATTGAGATGGATCTCTCTATGCCACTCCCCACTTCAATTCAATTGTTTGGCCCAGGTTTTTATCAGCTTCAACATGTGGTTTATCTCAACAAACCTAATGCATGCTTTTACTTTGTCGTGAATATGGGCATTTAATCTCGTGACTGCCTCAAATGCAAGCTCAAACAAAAATAGTTAGATGAACTTGAGGCTCAAAAGGTTGTCAACCATGTTTTTGTTCCGCCTAAAACCCCATCTCCACTTTTGAGTGATCCCAAATCCAATATGCTCACCAAAATTTAGAAATTTAATGACACTCAGCTCCTTTCTACTAGCTCCACTCTTGATTATGTCGACTCAAAACAGAAGTTAATGATATTCATCTACTTGACAATTGGAAAGCAATTAGCAAAAAATCTCAGTCCTCTTCACGAGGTAGAACTTTTTCTCGCATAACTAATGTGATATCTAAGTCTACTATTGAGGTGCCCCAAAAGGTGTCTAAAGCTTCTCTTGATGTTGGAGGGATGACTCGTTTGAGAAAAAATGGAAAATCTTCTTCTCTTTCCCCTCTTCCTAATCCTGTCACCTATCACTTTTACTTGCTTGTTAACAATGAGGTCAAGCAACCTGCTTCCGAAGGCAGTCAATGAATTTTTCTCTACTCTCATTGAATGTTTGGGGGCTCACCCTCCCTAAATGGAAATTCCACGTCAGAAGGGTCCTTCAAGAACAATATTATGATTCTTTATTGTTAGTGGCAGTGCTTTATTGTTCAGTCTTTATTGCATTGTCAGGCATTGCTTGCCTTTTTGTACTTCTCATAAGGATGGAAAAGGTGGTGCAATTATCCTCCTTTTGTCATCTCTTGCTTCTAAGATTATTGCAACATGCAAAGATCCTAAACATAGGTGTGTTTGGGTCACACTCTGTGTTGGAGAGCTAATCATTGGTCTATGCTCCATCTTTGCCTCAAATTCCGTAGCAGAAAGCATGTCAATCTTTGAATTGGATTTTTGAATTTTCCCCAGGTTGAGTGGATTTTAGGAGGTGATTTTAATATGGTGGAACACAAGAGAGATCATAGTTGGTCTCATTCCTCTCCTCTCACTTCTAAAGAATTTTCTGCTTGGCTTTAGTGTCGTAACTCCTTGGGAGTTTTTAATCCTCTTTTAAATACCCCAACTTGTGCTTCAATGAATGGTTCACATGGTCTAATAATCAGATGGGATTTCAAAGGAGGCTCAACAAGCTTGACCAGTTCTATGTCAGCTCCTTTATCAAATCGCTTCTATCCTCACCTTTTGTTTCCAAGCTCAATGACATTGTTCTCTCTGATCACTCCCCCATTTCTTGCACTTTCAGTTTGAATCCTTCCTCTTCTCCTCACACCCATCTTCCCTTCAAACTTAATATTTATAATCTCTATTTACCTTGGTGCATTGCTCAAGTCTTATTTGTTTGGGAGCTGTATCCTCGTCCTAATGCTTCAATAGGTTAGATTTTAAGATGGGAAACAATTGTGGCTATCATGTATATGACAAGCTTATGGCCAAGGAGAGATGGAAAAAAGAAAACAGCCTCAAGCATGAGATTAGTCATCAACGTCTTGCTCTTGAGGCACATCCCCTCAATAATGACATCCAAACCGATGTTGCTAAAATTGAAAATGACTTAAGAAAATTTGAAAGTTATAGGTGTCAAGGTGCTTGCATGAGGGCTTACTTGTTTTGGATTCAACATGGTGATCGCAACTCTAAGTATTTTTTCAAATACCTGTAGCATAAATAAATACATGAACATATCCCACATATCATTTTTGAAGATGGGATGGAGTCTTACACACTTGATGACATCAAGGAGTTTTTTTCAACATTACAGTAAACTCTTTCAGGAAGAACATAATCTTGAAGAGTATGAATATTTTCTTGAAGAATGGATGCGTGGATGTATCCCACATAAAGTAACCCAAGAATCTAGTCAGCTTCTTGAGCAGTAGGTCATTATTGTTGATTTAAAGACAACGCTTTGGGCAATGCAGTCGGAGAAGGCTTTTAGCATGGATGGTCTTCTAGATGACTTTTTCCATGCTCTATGGCCCACTCTCAAGATGGACTTGTTTCATGTTTATAAGGAAGAGGAGGTCAATGGATCGTTACGGGATATCATTAACCATGGCCTGATTAAAATTATTCCTAAAGCTTGAAATAAAAATCAGATCTGTGGTTGGCACCCTATTACTCTTCTCAATGTTTCATATAAAATCATTGCAAAGGCTATTGCTATGAAGTTTAAATTGATTTCCCAAGACATTGTTCGACCGGAGAAAACTAGTTTCTTACAAGGCAGGTATATATTGGATAATATCCTTTATGCTTTGGAAACTGCTCAATGGGCTAAAGATATGGATCAGGATGCACTTTTGGTCAAAATTGATTTTGACAAAGCTTATGACCGCATCCGATGGTGGTTTATCCTCAAAATGCTTGAGTGGATGGGATTTGGGCCCCGCTTTAGACACCATATTCAAATGTTTTTTTCCAAAGCATGTGCTCGGTTATGGTTAATGGCGGTTGTTATCCCAATTTTGCCCCTGGGTAAAATTGGTCAAACACGACCCGCACACAAGAAATCCAAGGGTCGGATCTGTCCTGAGAACTCACATTCAAATCCAACAATCAGTAATAACACGACTCTAAAATGGAGGAGCGGGGTATGCGAAGGATCAAACGACCCCCAAAAAGAAATCTAAGGGTCACTTCCATCACACGAGGCCGCTTTTCAAATGTAATGATTAGGTTGCGAGAAGGGCTCGAAATGGAGGAGAAGGGTTGGCTAAGGAGGAAAATGATGCCAAAAGGAATGAGAGGCTCTTAGGAGAGAAACAAGGAAAGACTTAAAGTCTTCGGGCTTCACAAATGATTCGAGTAGGCCTAAAACGAGTAACTATAAAAGAATTAGTAGAAGTGACATGTGCCCCATCGGCACATCTCCAAAAAGTAAATCCAAAAGAGAAGACCCAAATGAGTGTGGGCTCGCCACGTAGTCCAAGTTAAAAAGGGGGACATATCGGGCCCAAAATGACTAAGTATAAAGGTGTACTGCACAAGAAGCCACATGTCGACACTGCGCTCCTTCAAAGGTAAAATTCTGAGCGGGTTTCCAAATGAGTGCGGGCCTTCCACGTGTTCCAGGTCCAAAAAATGGACAGAGTTGGGGGTTGAATAGTCAAATCAGAGGTAGGCCAGTGGAAGGAGCCAAGTGTCAGCACGACGTTACTTCAAAATTAAATTTCGGAGCGGGTTCCCAAACGTGTGTTTGTCTTCCACGTGTCCAAGGTCGACTTATGACCCCTTGCCAAAAAAAGGGACTTAGACAAAATACAAAGGAGTAGAGCAAGCCGTGAAAGGTGCCACGTGTCTCTTTGGTGAAACTTCAAAATAAAAATCCAAAAGTGGTCCCCAAACTATCGTCGGCTCGCCACGTGGCCATGTTGAAAAGTCAAAGCGGGAAGGCGGGTCATCGGAGGCAATTCAAAATTTTTGCCTCAAAAGGCATAAAGTATAAAAATGAGCTGCACCTCCACTAACGCCTAGAGGAGCCACATGTCAATCCTAAATTTCATGCGGGAAGGTGGGCCTTGGAGTGAATTTTTGCCAAATGTGGGTCGGCGAGCCTGGGGAGGACTTTTCGCCCAAATGAAAAATGTGGACCGGAGGGCTTGGAGATGGTTTTTGAAAAAAATGAATTGAGGGGCTGCAGGACCTTTTTGCATTTTGTATTTTTGGTGCCAAAATGTGCAAAGTGAATTTTGGGCCCGTGGACCCATTCTGCTAACTTGGTTTTCGCCATTTTTGTACGGACTCAACTCAAATATTCAAATGGACATATCTTTTGATCCAATACCCAAAACTCAACAAATTTGGCACCGTTGGAAAGGTCTCGACCTCATCTATGCCATGGGAGCATGAAACTTTAATTTTGACAAGGTTAGGTGGGTAAAAATTAGAAAATGTCTCTCAGTCCATTAATGTAGAATCTGATTGCTTCAACTACCAAATTTGATTTGATTCGATTCGCTGCTCTTCCTTCTTCAACATGCCGAACAAACATAGAGCGATGGACTTGACAGATTGTGGGTGGATTTGTGGTGGGCATTAATGGTTGGTGGTTGGATTTTAAGAGTAGAGTCGGGTTTCTCCTCTCTCTTTCGGTGTTCATCATCTATATATTGTAACACTTCTCATTTGAGAAGGAGAGACATTCTAGGTGTGGGGAAACTCTGTCAAAGTCATTTCCCAACTCCATTTGAGCTGCAAGCCTTCTCCTACACCTGGAGAGCATATTTGTGCCTTTGAGCACCCATGTAATAGTCTGTGCACCTTATAGAGAAATAAAATCTTGTTTCGTGGCGTCTTTCAACCCTTGGCATTGTTTTGTTGTTTCTTTGTGCCTCTCTATCTCGTGTTTTCTCCTATGTATGTATTTCACATTTTTAGGTGTAAGATGTCATGCTTTATGGAGTTTCGATGGTGGATTTGGATCTAGGTCTGTGTCACTTTTGTCTGACCTCCCTCAGTCCCCTTTTCCCTGTTTCATTCTCCCTCAACAGAGTATCTCGCCACTTCCTTTTCTGGTGTATCACTGCTTAGTGTAGGCTCTTTCACCCTCTCTCCCTCTCCTTGTCCCCTTGGAATGGTTAGATTAGGATTAGGTTAGATTCTTCCTGCACTGGAGTAGCTTGTGGCAGGTAGATTAGGAAGCAAGAACCGACTTTCTCCGAGGTCCATCTCAAGTTTTGCAAGTCCCACAGCTTAAGAGATGGTCCCATGTTGTGCAATCACACCGAATGCCCCACTCACACTCAGGCCATTCGGAGGTGTTGTGATTCTGCACTACCAGCAGCCTCACAACACCCTTTGACCTCCAACGATCCATTGATCAGGATTGTACACTTGCTCCTTTCTTGTATGTGGTGGTTGTTGATGCTCTTGGGTATATGCTCCAACGAGCACACCATCAAGGAGATTTAAAAGGAATTTCTCTTCCTCAAGATTCTTATGCTCTTAACTCTCATTTTGCTGATGACTCTCTCCTTTTTTTGCAAAATGATGAAGTAGAGATTGATAATGCCAGGAAATTCTTGATATTTATTGTGATATGTCGGCTCCAAGCTAAGCAGCCATAAAACAAAAGTGATATACATTAAAAGTGATCCAAATATATCATGGATTCCTCCAACTTGGGCTATCATTCCCCATGGGAAGATCACCCATTACCTGGGTATCCCTTTTGGCATTCACTTATCTTCTCGGGATATGTGGGATTGGGTGCTTAATAAAATTCAAAAGAAGATTGACAATTGGTCGTGTAAATTTCTCTCTCTTGTTGCCAAGTTGTTGGTTATTAATCAAATTTTTCTAGCTAGTCATGCATATTATTCCTCTTATTGGCTTCCCTCCAAATCTACATATGACAAGCTCACGAAGTTGGTTCGCAACTTCCTTTGGAGTAACAATTATGGAAAGAAGGGGATGGCTGCCATCTCTTGGACACTTTTCACTCAGCCTAAGTCCGTTGGTGGACTCAGAATTATTGATCCACTACAACAAGGGAAATGCCTTGCAGCAAAATGGGTGGCAAGAGCCACTCAAGGTTCTGAGCCTTGGAAGATTCTTGTGAGGGAACGAATCCGACAAGCCTCTTACAAAGGCGCGTGGATTCGTACCTCGTGGGAAGATAAACTCTTAAATGCAACCTATTTTGATATTTCAATGGTGCTACCAATCACTCTAGCATGGATTGGTACTTCGTCATCCAACCTCTAGTGGAATTGGGTTATTCAATCCAACAACCTTCTCGCTTGTTGTCCAACTTGATTTCAAAGCAAAATACTTAGCAAAAAAGGCATCATTACAATTAAAGACATTTGGGACAAGAACACTGACAATTGGCTCTCTTGGCCACTGTTGTGCCAAAAGTTCAACCTGCCCATTAAACTTGAAAATGTTTATTCCACAATTTTATCATTGATCTCGCCTGAGGTCCTTCTCAAAGTCACGGATAATCCTTCAACTCTTTGGAAAGATTGGCATTGGCCAACCTTGGCTGCCATCAACACTGTCATGCCAAGAATTTTGTATCACTTGATTCAACCCCCATTGTCACTTGAAGACTCCCTCAACCACAAGTGGTCTATGTCCTTTTCCACCTCTTAATGGCGCATATGGCATACATGATATGACAGACCCAAGTTGAGGCAAAATGCCAACTTTTGGGATGGCGATTCTCCATATGAAGCTTCCTGTTGGCCTCACCCTAGCTAAGCTTGGTCTTACTTGTCAGTGGTTGTATCTTATGTTCAGCCCCTAAAAGTATTTCACATCTCTTATGGCATTGCCCATCTGCTACTCAACTTTGGGATTCTCTCCAAACCTCCACTCCAGACCTCTTTCCTTGCAATTTTAATAAGAAAACTACCTTGCTTGGCATTTCTTCCCCCTCCATCCTCACAACCATCTAGAACACTTGTCGTTTAATTATCCTCTTTCACATATGGAAAAATTGTTGCCAACAACTGTTTGCTAGAAAATGTACCACTTTAGTTATTCAACAAACTCATATTTTTTCCTCTCTTTGGGTGAAGCTATATAATGTATTTGTTAAGACTCGGAGGAGCAGGCCACTCTCGAAAAGATAAAGGAATGTTTGTGTGAAGTGTTCAGTACCAATGCTCTTGGAAAACAATCAAATCTTATGTGACTTTAGTGTTTTGTACATATAGTTTTATGGTTTGACCATGGTTGTAATTATGCCAAGGAATTTCTTATAATGGGAGAGGCCTTTGGGATCTCTAATAGGCATCAAGAGATCAACGACCTGCATTGCAATGTACATCGACATATGCATGGATCAACTATTGGTGTTGATTTGTCACGAGTAGAAATGTATTGTGATATAGTTTTAAAAAATATTAGGCCTTAATTGTTTCTTCCACTTACTACGCCGACGTGTGTGCCTTCTACTGGGAAATGTCGGTTGATTGACAATGGAGGTTCGTGAGTCAAAAATGCGTCGAGTGGACAAAATAGGTAGTAAATCGAGGCAATTTTTTGATGTATGCACCATTTTTAACTTCTATGGTAAGTTAAATGTTGGTAGTTTTTCATTGTATACGACAGTCATTTGATTATGTAGTAAGTGTTGGAGATGTGGAGTCTAACTACAAGATGAAGTGAAAATTTACTTTATCCTTTATTTTGGGAGGAAAGCATGGCCATGGATAAAAATAGCATTGTCTTATTGATAGATGAGAATTGTTTTTTTATGTTTATAAAAATAGCATTGTCTTGTTAATAGACGGGAGTTGTCATTTTTATGTTTATCTTATTTATATGCATGTCTTATTTATAAGCATGTTATATTTAGGTTGCTTGTGGTTGAAGCAAACTTTTTCAAAGAGGTGCACAAGTTATATATATGTGTATGGATTTACTCTTTAGAATATGAAAAAGAGAGAATTGTATTGTATTCCTCTGGACTGAATAAAGGAGAAGGTTGACTTGTTTCTGGTGGATGTAGCCCACATTGGGTGAACCACGTTAAATATTGGGTTTATCTTGTGATTACATGCTTATATTATTTCTGTTTTAATTCCATTTTATTGCTCATCTGTGTTTCGATCCTAACAATTGGTATCAAAGTAGGATTTGTTTTGGCAAAAAAACTCACATGAGGGTTTCTTGTTTGAGTGGGAGCAATGATATAAGATAACAAGTTCAAGGTTGAGAAGTTTAATGGCCAGAACTTTCAACTATGGAAGATGCAGGTGGAGGACTACCTATATCAGAAGGATCTTTATCTACCATTGAAAGGGAAATCTTTAATGTCATCAGCTATGAAAGATGAAGAATGGGATGTTCTTGATCGAAGGCATTGAGAATGATACGATTGTGCTGACATAATTACGGTAGCTTTCAATATTTCTACGGAAAAGACAATGGTAGATCTAATGGAAAAATTAGGTAAATTGTATGAAAACCCCTTAGCCTCCAATAAGGTATATCTCATGAAAATTTTATTTAATATGAAGATGTCAGATGGTGATTCAGTAAATGATCATTTAAATGAATTCAACATGGTTACTAATCAATTAAGATCTATAGGAGTAAATTTTGATGATGAAGTTAGGGATCTTTTGATTTTGTGCTCATTGCCTGAAAGTTGGAATACTTGGTTATGGATGTGAGTAATTTTGTTTCTAGTTCAAAAACTTTAAAGTTTGATGATGTTATTGGCATGATTCTTAATGAAGAGGTGAGAAGAAAAAGCACATGTGAGTCATCCGTAATGCTTTGAGTGTAGAGAACAGGGAAGACGAAGGAAAAATAAAAGTTCATGGACACCATGGAAAGGCTAAAAAGGGCAGATCTAAATATAGAAGTAGGATGGTATCTTTGGAATTGTGGAAAAGCGGGACATGCAAAGAAATATTGTTGGTCATTAAAATCGGGGAAAGATCAACAAGAAGGGAGAAAAGAGGCAAACATAATAGGTGATATGTTACAAGATGCTCTTATTCTTTCTTTAGATAGTAAATCGAATCTTGGGTTTTAGATTCTAGTGCTTCATTTCATGTAACTCCTCATAGACAATATTTTCAAGATTATGTTCAAGGGAATTTTGGGCAAGTATATCTTGGTGATGATGAGCCATGTAACATTTTTGGAAAAGGCAGTGTTCATGTTAAATTGCAGAATGGTAACTCTTGGGTGTTGAAGAATGTCAGGCATGTTCCTAGCTTGAGGAGGAATCTAATTTCTGTAGGGAAATTAGGAGATGAGGGTTGTATGGTTATATTTACAGTAGATTCTTGGAAAGTTACCAAGGGTTCTCTTGTGGTAGCAAGAGGTAAGAAAGTAGGTACTTTGTATTTATCCACTATTAGTACTGATCCATCTTCTATTTTAGCTACTACAGGTATAGACACAACTCTGTGGCATCATAGACTTGGCCATATGAGTGAGAAGGGGATGAAGATTTTACATTCACAGGGAAAGTTTTCAGATTTGAAAAACATAGACCTGGACTTTTGTGAGCATTGTGTGTATGGGAAACAAAAGCGTGTGAGATTTCTCAAGGTTGGATCAACTAAGAAGGAACACAAGTTAGAGATTGTTCATACGGATGTGTGGGGACCGACTCAGGTATCTTCTCTTGGTGGTTCATGGTATTATGTTACTTTTATTGATGATTCTACTAGGAAGGTTTGGGTTTATTGTATAAAGAAGAAATCTGATGTATTTAATACTTTCAAGAAGTGGAAAGATTTGGTTGAGAATGAAACATGTTTGAAGTTGAAGTGTCTCAGATCAAATAATAGTGGAGAGTACTGCAGCAATGAATTTAATAACTATTTTTCACATAATGGAATCCATAAGGTGAAGACAGTTCCTAGAACACCACAACAGAATGGTGTGTCAGAAAGAATGAACAGGACTATCATGGAGTGTGCAAGGAGCATGAGATTGCATGATGGATTGCCCTTACAGCTTTGGGAGGATGTTGTAGATACTGATGTTTACTTGATAAACAGAGGACCTTCAAGTGCTTTGGAAGGTGGAGTACCAGAGGAGGCTTGGACCGGTAAGGAGGTAAACTATTCTTTTCTAAAAAAATTTGGTTGTGAGGCATTTGTGCACATTGATAAAGAGAATAGGACCAAGCTAGAAGCTAAGTCAAAGAAATGTACTTTCATTGGATATGGCATTGATGATTTTGGATTCCAGGTTGTGGAGTTTGGATGAGAAGAAAATCATTAGGAGTAGGGATATTATTTTCAATGAAAGGGTTATGTACAGGGAACAACTACATGATAAGAAGCTAGAAAATTATAAGTATGTAGCACTTGATGAGATAAAAGATAGAGAAGTTCTCAAAGGACTGGAAAATCAACAAGTTGGCATCAATCCTAGCACAGTTGGTGTTGATTATGTAGATCAAAATAAACAAGAACAACAAGAGCCTCAAAATCCAAAAATCTTGTAAGACATTCTACTAGGGTAAGTAAACCTCCTGCATGATTATCTTCGTATGAGCTTTACTATTGTTTATTGACAGATGATGGAGATATAGAAAGGTTTGAAGAAGCAATGTAGGTAGAAACACAAAAAAAGTAGGAGCAGGGTATGGATGAGGAGATGGACTCCTTGGATCACAACCAAACTTGGGATTTGGTTCAGTTGCCTGCAGGAAAGAGAGCATTGCAAAACAAGTGGGTTTACAGGTTGAAGGAAGAAGAAGGTGAAAAAAAGAGGTACAAGGCAAGACTTGTTGCCACATGGATATGAAGTCAAGGGAAGGAGAATTTGGTGTGCGGATTGAAGAAGAGCTTGTATGGCCTTAAGAAAGCTCTAAGGCGGTGATATTTGAGATTTGACAGTTCATGATAGAACGTGGTTACTCTAGATGTCATTCTGATCACCGTGTTTATTTTAAGAGACTAGATAATGGCACCTATATTATCTTGTTGTTGTAAGTGGATGACATGCTTGTAGCGGGGTCAAACTTGCAGGATATAAATGAGCTAAAGAGATAGTTAGCCAATTCATTTGCCATGGAGGATTTAGGTGCTGCAAAATAAAATTCTTGGCATGAGAATCAATAGAGACAAAAAGAGTAAAATATTGAATTTGTCTCAAGAAGAGTATGTGAACAAGGTGTTGGATAGGTTTAGGATGCAGGATGTAAAACCAGTAAGTACACCATTGGCAAGGAACTTCAAGTTGAGTAAAGAACAATGTCCTAAAACATATGAAGAGATTGAATATATGTCTAGAGTTCCATATGCTTCAGCAATTGGAAGTTTGATGTATGTTATGGTATGCACAAGACCAGACATTTCCCATGCAGTGGGAGTTGTTAGCAAATACATGAGTAATCCAGAAAGGAGCACTAGAATGTAATCCAATGGATTCTCAAATACTTGAGAGGGACCAATAGCAAGCAATTGTGTTATGGAGGGTCAGAGGTTTCTTTACACGGATATGTTGATGCAGACATGGCTGGAGATTTGGATGGTAGGAGGAGCACCACATGTTATGTATTCATTGTTGGTGGCATGACAGATTAGTTGGATTTCTAAATTGTAGAAGATTGTTGCCTTGTCTACTACAGAGGCAAAGTATGTTGCTACTACAGAAGCAAGCAAGGAGATGATATGGATGCAACGGTTCATGGAAGAGTTGGGAAAGAAGTAGGAGGATTATAGGTTATTCAGTGATATCCAGAGTGCAATTCATCTTGTGAAGAACTCAACATTCCATTCGATAACCTAACATATATAACTCAGGTGTCACTCCATTAGATCAGTTTTGGAGGATGGACAATTGATGTTGGAGAAGATCCATACAAGTCAGAATCCTACTAATATGTTGACAAAGGCGGTGACAAAAGAGAAGATGGAAGGTTTTTCGGCTTCGATAGGTCTTCAAGATTGATCTTAAAGAAGATAAATGAGTTAGAGAAGAGTCCGAGGATGAGCTGTAACAATGGGTTGCAGCAGTTAGTCTCCAAGTGGGAGATTGTTGGAGATGTGGAGACTATAATAAATTTGGTCCAGATTATTAGAAATAATCTAACACAATATCATAAAAACATAGAATATAAAATTCATCCGGGACAATTTAGTCATTGATAGAGAGTTACATATATAGATCAATTAACCCCTACAATGGTGGAGTCAAATGTGATCTTTAATCCCTCATATCTCTCAGTCTTATCCCCTAATATCTCACACACAAAAATAGCTACGTGGGTTGTTCTCACAAGTCACCAATAATTAAACTATTACAACTATATTATTAATATGAGTTCTATAAACTCATTATTAATAATATTACAATTTATTTAATAATGTTACACAATATTTTGGTAACATTCACTCCCCTATTGTTAACATTATTAACTCCCAATATACACTCCCCTAATGTTGACATGGTAAAAACATTCACACGCTTATCTGCAGTATGCTCACCCATGTGGCATGCCCAACTTGGCTCATGACCTTGATCAAAAGAAAGGCTCTCTCCTTCCATGGTTTTAAACAGGTTTACCACAAACCTTGATGTGACAGAACCATCAACTGTCCACCTCATGTGGTTTTCGGATCTTCCACAAACCTTTTCAAGATCCACGAACTGACTTACATTGGTGCTTCTGATCTTCTACAATGTTCTGACATCAAGGGAAAATGTAAGAAATATAGCTCACACAGGAGCTCACTTATTACAATAGTTGAATAGGTATGATCCATCTGTTCTTATTTGTAGAAAGTAAACACACAACTGAAATAAAATGCCACAACAACGCGTTGTATGCGGCCTGTCGCTTGCGGTTGAGGAGATGTCGTTGATTGACCTCTTTCCTCCATGAAGATTATACTTATTTAGTAAAGAAAATATTCAGAATTATAATCGTTCTCATCATTCATTGGTTCTTCCTTATCATAATCTTTTTCTTCATCAGCAGCCATGGCATTCTCTTGTAGTTTCCCATCAAGTAGGTCTTGAGCTCTCAATTTATAGTTTATAACCATATGACCAGGTTATTTACAATAGTAGTAGATAAATCACTTTTTTGAATCCTTAGAAGTTGATCCTTTCTTGGAAGAATATTTAAATATTCTTTTAACAAATGATTTGTCATATTTATTTTTTCCATACAACACACTTTCTTCTAGAGCAATATTCTTATTTTCTTCATCTATCAATGAAGAAATTAGATCTTCTAGGCTAGGATTTATTTTGCTTAGTGTAAAAACCATGTTGGAATAACTGGCAGACATGTTATTTAGTAATACAGACTTTTGCATCATCATCAGGCACATCTACTTTTATCCCTGCTAATTGATTTAAAATGGAGCGAAACTTACTTATGTGTTGCACCATGTTGTCACTTTCCTCCATCTTGAGTCCAAACAATTTCTATTTGAGAGATATTGTTGTGCTTCCTATTTGGGATCCAAAATCTTGTTCAATGTAGTCCATATGACATTTGAACTTTTTGATAAGTCTATATGATGCAAGTAAGCATAAGATAATCCCAGGCCAATAATTGTTGTAGCTTTTTTATCCTTGCTTTCCCATTTGGTGGCTTCATCTGCATCAGTTGGTTTTGGTATTTTACCATAGGCTATTTCCCACAATTCTTTGTTAATTAACAATAATTGGGTTCAAACTTGCCAGGTATGGAAATCTTTACCTTCAAACTTTTCAATATGACTTAATTTTTCCATTATGGGTGTCAAACTCAGTTGAAAATGCACCCTTACAATAAACTAAAATTTTATGAAATTTATTTTTGATTGACAACAGATAGCATATGATCAATGCAAAGAGCTCGAAAAAACACACATTTAAAAAAAAAAACATCATCTTAATTTGAGTTACCAAGCAATTTATGGCAACTACAAATTTTAAATCCAACATCTTTCTAGACCCCTTTCCAAAAATGGAATTTTTTTCACTTTCCTTGTGTTTTTTTCATTAAATCCAAAAATGGAAAAAATAAAATAGATAACTCATGTTTTTTTGTTTCTGCATACAAACAACTTCACCACTCAGGGAACTCACTTTCCACAATTGGATGATTTTTCAGGAACTCACATCGTAGAACGAGAAAACATGATGAATGGAACTGTGCGAGTCCGAATGTACAGATAACCTCCCAGTCATGCATGCAGTAACAAATACTTGGATCCTTCACAAATACGCATGGAATGCTTGACTCTCATTGCTGGTCACAAGAACCCTGGTGCTCTGATACCAAATAATAAATTTGGTCCAAATTATTAGAAATAATCTAACACAATATCATAAAAACACAGAATATAAAATTCATCTGGGACAATTTATTCATTGATAGAGAGTTACATATATAGATCAATTAACCCCTACAATGGTGGAGTCAAACATGATCTTCAATCCCTCATATCTCTCTCCATGAATCTCTCAGTCTTATCCCCTAATATCTCACACACCAAAATAGCTACGTGAGTTGTTCTCACAACTCACCAATAATTAAACTATTACAACTATATTATTAATATGAGTTCTATAAACTCATTATTAATAATATTACAATTTATTAAATAATGTTACACAATATTTTGGTAATAGTCTAAGTGCAAGATGAAATAGCGATTTTTTTCCTTGATTTTGGGAGGAAAGCATGGTCATGGATAAAAATAGCATTGTCTTATTAATAGACGGGAGTTGTTATTTTTATGTTTATAAAAATAACATTGTCTTATTAATAGACGGGAGTTGTTATTTTTATGTTTATAAAAATAGCATTGTCTTATTAATAGATGAGAGTTGTTATTTTTATGTTTATCTTATTTATATGCATGTCTTATTTATAAGCATGTTATATTTAGGTTGCTTGTGGTTGAAGAAAACTTTTTCAAAGAGGTGCACAAGTTATATATATGTGCATGGATTTACTCTTTAGAATATGAAAAAGAGATAATTGTATTGTACTTGGATGAATAAAGGAGAAGGTTAGCTTGTTTCGGTGGATGTAGCCCACACTTTGGGTGAACCACGTTAAATCTTGGGTTTATCTTGTGATTGCATGCTTATATTATTTATGTTTTATTGCTCGCCTGTTTTGATCCTAACAATAAGTTAAATACGAGTGTGGTTGGATGTTTTTTCGATATATGTAGCATATATCAATTTAAAATATTGATGATGGGTTTATTTCGATGAAGGGTTTATTGCAACGTTGGTTAAGTTTAGACGTGATGAAGGGTTTATTTCCACGGATTCTTTCTATGGTAGTCATGTGGAGAACAAGATTTGCAAGCGCAATTATTAATCCCTCACAACTATGCAAAGGTCTCAAGTGGGTATGGGTCCTCTATAGTGGGACAATATTGTGGCAACCTACACTTAAAAATATGTAAATCAGCGCATTGTTGATCTGTGATTTTGGGCATTGTGGGGGTCCCATGGAGGAAACCTTTACATGGGATTTGTTGGTGGAACATCTCATTCATATGTCATAAGGGCATGGGTGAATGAAAAAT
The DNA here is from genome assembly GCA_018340775.1 of Taxus wallichiana var. yunnanensis. Taxonomy (NCBI): domain Eukaryota; kingdom Viridiplantae; phylum Streptophyta; class Pinopsida; order Cupressales; family Taxaceae; genus Taxus; species Taxus wallichiana. The sequence continues at coordinate 874,882,006 of CM031235.1, read as the reverse complement.
AATATTACAATTATGCTTCTAATTCATGTGTACCAAGAAAACAATGCGAGACATTATACTCAAGTGGTGTGGAAAAGTTGTCAAGATCTTGCATGTGCAGGGGATGTTGTTCCACATGATAAGCAAGACAGCCATGTGAGTATGTTTTCTATTGTTTTATTCTATCTTGCACAATCGTCTCACCCTTTTCTATATCTTATGTTTTATTTTTTCATGTTTTCAGTTCCACCTTTGCATAAGAGAAAAAGAGTACTATGATTTAGTTATGAAATTTATTGAGCTTGTAACTAGATTTTTTGGAAAAATTAAGGGTCTTCATTATAGTGCAAACAAGTGCTATTTTAATCATCAATATATAATAACGTGATAAATTTGAATGCCACTAAAATTAATTGAAAGTGTTATCATATTTCTTTAAAAATATGATGCTTTTTTATGCGTGTTGTAGGTGGCCTCCTATTCTCTAGAGTGTTGCCTTAACTTTGGATATGTTTATCATATCCCACCGTCGTGTCTGAATGTGTGTTTGCATTCTAAGGTGCCCTTGGCCCAACTCAAATGGAAAAGGTCTAGCCATGTTAGATATTACTATCTCTATATGTATAATGGTTGGTTGTTTTATTTTTCTCCATTGAGCTGAAATTCATTATTGTTGTGTGTTGTGTGGCTAAAATCTAGTCTTAATTACACTCTCTACCGTGGGAACATGGGTTAAATTTGACGGCCACCTATTCCTGTCACATATTTTTCAGATGTCAGTAATTTTTAATACCGCGCTTCAAAAATACAAAACAATATTATGTATAATACTTATTCTATATTTATTTAATTATTTTAAAGATATTTTTTTATATATTTTTATAATTTACATATAAATGTATATAAAAATACAATCAAATTTTAAATATGCATGTCACATGTGATGGTTATTACAAATATTTGCAAGTATTTTACGGCTAAAATCACAAAAAACTCTAAACGACCATCAAATTTAACCCCTGGGTGGGAAGCACGTGGCGTTCCACAATTTTGTCTTTGGCTTGCCATTTGGAGCCAAGTAGGTTTTTCTCTTATTGGTTAAATTTCCAAAGATAAGAATAATTGGCGACATCCTCTGTTTATCTTATTTTTAGAACCAGGGAAGATTATGTATGTAGATCTCTTTAAAGCTTGTTGTATAAAACAATATTTATGTAAGCCAACCAATTTTTTCCCATCTACATCTTTGTTTAATGTTGGAGATTCATTTTTTACAAATATTGCTCTCAAATATTTTGTTTATTTGTTCATAACATATAATTTATTAAAATAATATTTAAGGTTGTCAAATTTGTTGCATCTCCAACAATATGTGTCAAACTTTATTCATTGTATACCTTGTTTCTGTTGTGAAATTATATTTATTTCCATTGTGTTTCTTCATTCTAATTTTGCAGTTAGCCAACAAAAATAAAATTTAAGCAATGGACTGATTGTTACACCTGTTGGATTGCATTTAGTGAAAGTTTCAATGGCTCAACAGGATAATGATGTCTTCTAAAAATTGCAATATGGTTGTCAAAGAACACCCACTAGATGAAGCATTTTACTTTGAAAAGCCTTGAAGTTTCATCATAACACAATTTACCCTGTAATAATTGTAATTTACCATGTAATAATTGTAATTGATGAGCTCACATCACGTTGAGATGATTTGTCTATCATGTACCTCAAATAAGATAGAAATTTTTTTATTTATTAGCATTGCTTAACCCAACATTCGAAAATGGACAATATTTGAATTAAGAAAAAAATCAGAAAAATAAATAAGCAGAGTTGACAAAAGCTATAAGGGGAACAAAAAAATACAATATTGTCAACAATTTTAAAACAAATCTCCATATTATCTTCAATGTAAAAGAAAAGAGAGATAAAAAGATAAATAAATGACAAACTTTTGTTTGAACACTATACTTGGTATATTTTTGTCTCTTATTGGATTTAGCTTACTATGCAAACCTTAGGTATTTCTGTGTGCAAATTTTGCAACCAAAATAAAAACACTAGGTGAAGACCACATACTCTAGTCGGGAACACACACTCCCACGATATTTGATGGCTCAGAATCATTATCTTAGCAAGGATAAATGGGAAGAAAATAAAAAGAAAAGTATTTTTCTTATTTAAGAAAGTTTCACTTAGAAATAATCATGTAAATTCCTTTTAACCCATTTGATAATTAGGGTTTTCTTGAAACGCAATGAATTTTTAAACTTTATGATTCTATGCTTTTTTCCGATGAAACTATTTTTGTGTGTGGATTTTTTTCATTGAAGTATAACATGGATACGAACATTCAAATCTTGATAACAAAACTTGTTTATTAGTGTTTACCCTTCATATTAATTTGTGCTCATAGTGGATGGCTAGACTAATGTTTGTTGTGCCAAGTTGATATGATAATTGGTAATTGGACAAAGATATAGTTCATTGCTAATTTTTACATTTTTATCATTTTAAAAAGTTATCTTTGGTATACAAATTCTTTTTAGAAAATTATGTAAAATCCTATAATGAAATATATAGATTGTTGTTCTTTTTAAAATATACATTAATGTCAACATATTCATAATTAGTTTTCATTCAAAGTTGCTCTTTCTCTTGTTGCTATTGTAAACAACATTGTTAGAACATAATATTAAGTGTTAGTATAAACCTTAGTTTAAAATTAAATAATTCAAAATATTTATATTCTTAATTATTTAATATAAACTATGAGTTTATGGTTAATTGATTATTATTAATCAATATTTAAATCGATATGTTTTTATAAAGTCACACCCTACCACTTAATGGTTCGTGACCCATGGCGTCAAATAAATATGATCATGCGGCATGATCATTTAATTCACATGGTGGATTGGTGGAGAAAAGTGAGGGAGATTTGGACAATAAAATATATTTCTTAGATTAATGAAATAATCTCATTCACTGTGGTTTTTACCCCAGGGGTTTTTTTACGTAAATCCTCGTCACTTTGTGTGTTATTCATTTATCGCATGTTTAAATGTTTTTATTAATGTTTTTGCAATATATTAATTTAATTGGTTAATTAATTCCTCGTCCAAACATGGTATCAGAGCTGAGTATAATATTAATTAATTAATTAACCAATTAGGTGTGTCAGTTGGGTTGGTTAGTTAGTTGGGTAGTTTGAAAGTGTATGTTAAATACCCCTCCCTCCTTCCTTGGGGACATTTACGCATGTAAAAAATATTTCAAACCTTCCAAGTTATTAACGCAGCGGTGAAAACTCCTCCTATGAAAGCTTGCTCGGGACATGCAAATAAAGGTAAGGGTGAATTTATTTTGAAATATTTTATTATTTATATATAGTTTATAAAGTGTGTGTGAGTGAAAATAGAAACCTCGGTTAAAATCAAAGACACAAGGGAGACACAAATCCATGAATATAGGAAATTAATTTTTCCTATTGGCTCAAGTTTTACTCCTGCCTTTCGGTTGATGCAAGAGCATCATTCCACCATGTAAATATCTCTTGAGTCATCCTATTTTGGCTTGAAAGGTGTCATTATCTATTTTAGGGGTCATGTGTCGTCATCTAGTGGGTTCTTTATTGGGTTAAGCCTTTGCAAACTTTGAATATGACCTTTTCCCTCCAAAAATAATTCAAATTTGTACAAGGCATTTTTGGCTTGTTTTGAAGTGTTAGGGGTTCTTGTAGCATTCATACATAAGTCAAGGATGTGGAAAGCCTATAAAGTACTAGGAACCTTAGGCATGAAGTGATAGCTTAGAATTTCGAGTCCTAGGCTTAGTTGGAAACTAGTGGGTGATGAAATAAAGGTAATTTGTATTTTTGAAGATCTTGTAAAAGGTGGAAATTTAGTGAAACTGAAAATAGAAGGTATAAAAACTCCATTGTAAATGTTTGTTATCATTCCCATTTGAATGGAAATTAGTGTGAAGCTTTGAGGGAGAAATGGTGGTGGTTGTGTATGTAACTTGAACTATGTATAACTTTTGTACATATTAAATTCTTATAGATGTTAATATATATCTAAAGAAGAGGTTAGACTAATATATGCTATTAAGTTGCAATATTTTAGTACTTTTGAATCATGCATGTTTAATATGAAGGTTACAAATCGATCTGTGATGAGCATTTTATTAGGTTTCTACGTGAAAAGCTCCATTGTGGACCTATTAGAAGTAGGGTATATTGACTGTAGCAAGGCATGTGAAAATGTCTGAGTAGTATATGTGTGTAAGTTTTCTCTTCATAACCATTGGATATGTGCACTGTTCCAAGAAGATAAAACTTTAGTAGTATATTAATGAATGTTGAATAATTACTGAACCGTGACTATGTTTAGTGAAGTTGATAAGTATTTGTCTTACTTAACCTTTGTATCAATAAGAATGAAAACCATGGGAATATTGGGTGGAAGCATAAAAAAATATGAATAATAATATTTTGTAGGGCTAAGAAGTCCTGGTCATTCATTTATTGAGGAAGAGGGTTCCATTTCATTGTCCTGTGCATACAAATCAACCGTTAGAGTCAGTGAAATTAAATAAATCTTGTTTAAGAATCTCCACTACTAAAATAATAATTTCAAGGGAATAGAGAAATAACCTCGTGCCAAATGCAAAACTTTGAAATGAGGTATAATGAGTTCTATAACTAATTAACCCTTCTCGCGATGATTGTGTTCACAGTTAGGGTTTCAAGGAAGAGAGGGCTATATAAATTCATAGACAACAAAGTAAGCTCTAGAATTGTGAAGAAATTATACCAGAGGATTCATCTAATTATTTTAAAAAGAATTTTCAAATTCCTTTGGTGGAATTGTCCTAATTCTTTACCGGTCGTATTCCACGACCGAGTGCACATGATGAAAGACTCAAGTGATCACATTAACAAAGGAGGTACATTTTAGACTTTGATTTTAAGCCTGAAATTTTATAAGGAGTTTAGAAGGATTTAAAGGTGCCAAAAAATTCTCTCATTAGGTTTTTAAATCATCCACATCAAGATTTATAGCAAAATCTTGACTGTATTAGACCTAAGTGAGAGTTTGTGAGCAAGAAAGGGAATGTAGTTTTGCAAGAGGAAAGTAAAGAGTAGGGGATGAAATTTTGAACACATTTTGAGTTTGTTGAGGGATCAAGGAATCAGTTGACACAATTTTTTGGGTTTTTATAGAAGTCCATATGCCTAACAATATTGAATTGGCATGTCTTAAGGGCATTAACTAACATGTTTGAATCCATAAGTGAAAAGGCGTGTTATTAACCTTTTGGGAATCAAAGTAATAGTTGATTTAACACTTGTTGGAGTCTATGCACAATATGAATGAGGGAGGATACCTTAAATAATCCTTAAGAGCTCATATGACATACTTTGTCAAGTAAGTTCTAATAAGATGCTAAAGGGACAAGATGGTGCAAGTTAGAAGAGTTGACCTTTTGGTTCAAAATGAAGGTGAAGTTGACATTGATAAAGGTGTGGGAGCAAAGGGGCAGAGGGTTAGGAGGTGTAAAGGAGGCTACAAACCACAAAATTAAATATTTTGGTTGAGGAACTAGTGAAGCAACAAGATAGGCAAGGTAGAATATATAAGAAAGATGGTAACTTTCTTGAACTATGAGTCTTTGTACACGTAAATTTAAGTTGTTAGAGGCATGAAAGGCAAGGTATAGAACTTAGCAAACCATTGAAGGAGTTTTTCTACAAAACAATAATTTTTTGTAAAAGTGGCAAAGTGAAGCACTTGAATAATTTAATGAAGTTTTGATAAAATGATAAATGAGTGGACTAATTTATGGAGAGTCTAAACAAGGTAGATGTAGTCACAAAATCACGTACTTACTATTTCATTTATACCGCCAAGCATGTTATTATATATATGAATTTCACGTTAGAAAATTATTCACTAATGACTCATCCCCTGATCATGTCATTAGTTAGTCAGTCATCATCATCATTTGTCTTGCACATTTGTCAGTTTTTTACCCATATCTAGTTGTCTCTCATGGAGTATCAGATGTCGTTATTTATTCATTGGTCATCTCTAGTCTTTGACTAGGGCACCTAGGGTAGTACTAGGGCGCCCATGGGCACCCCGGTCCTTAATATTAGGCTCCCTAGTCCCCGTAACACTTTGATCTAATTTACTTATTTGAGGTTAGTCTTTGTCATTTTCTTTCTCATTCCCCTAGGTATTAGTCACCATGTCACATCATTAGTGTCGAAATTTGAACAAGATATCCCTATATAAACATAGCATACTCACTATTCTAAGGGCGGACTATCTATTATCAAGAGCTAGCTATCTACTAAGGCAAAGGACTGCATTTGGGCATCATTTACATCTACATCACACAAACATAGGGGAAAGGGTTGTATTCATTCTATTCCATCCATCATTTACATCTTACATCTAGTTATTGCCCCCTACTTCTATGTAATTGACGTTATGGCACCCTAGGCACACAATTGCACACATAACTACATTAGGTGTAGAATGTAGTACAGGACTTAGTTGTAAGTCCACCATTGTGTTAGCCAAGGTTAGTCGACTTCCCTTCATATGCATCTTTATTTTTTAGGGATTTGATGTTATATATGGGCTTTTGTAAGTAGATATCCATCACGATTCATGGTGACATAAGTGAGGCTACTGCGACATCTACGCAACAAAGAATAAGATATTGCGAAGATCTAGTGACACTGTTAAATTCAGATCCTGATATTTTATGTAGACCAGAGTGTTTAGACTATAGACCAAAGCACCCACATGCGCCCCGAGTCCTCTCCCAGAACCCCACCCATTCGGATCTCTAATTACTATAATTTCATGGGTAGCACCTTCACATCCTTTCCTATCTGCACATCAGCTTGTTCAAGTCCAACATATAGCGAGGTAAGTCATTTTTAAGTTAGTACCCTATCACTCATATTTACATTATTTCATTTCATTTAAATATCAAAATAAAATATTTAGAATCAGTATTTCATTTGTATCATTTATTACATTTTTGTACCTACTTAGATTAACTTAGAATATAGACATTAGTAGCATGTTTTAGTTAATCGGTAGAGAATGCTACGAGACCAATCAAGGTAATATTGCATTAGTTATAGTTAATATTTGGGTAATTATACCTTTGATAGTTTATTTGATGATTGAAAATTATCCTTGACTACACCATTTTTTTGTATTAGAGCACAGTAAGGTCGGTTACTAAGTTTGTATGAAATTATTTCTTAAATTTTATGAAGGATATACATGATAAAAGAATGAAGAGCCATGGTGAGCTTTGTGAATTAGCTAATGAGTATGGTTATGTGGTGCCTAAGTGGCTTAATGAGGTAAATGAAGAGAAACTCCAAAACAAGACCGAGAGAACTAAAGAAGAAAGATTGAAAGAATATAGGGAAGAAGGAAATGGGGAGCTATTAATGGAGTTACTAACTTTGATTTGTCAAAGAAATAAGGAAAATAAAGAAAGAAAAAAGAAGAAAATAAGAGAGATGGAGAGGAAAAGAGAGAAGTGGATGGAGGAAGAAATTAGTGCACTTAAGAGAGATGTGGAAAAAGTATCCATGTTGATGGAATAATGGATGAAATCCCAAGGCCAAGAAAGAGGGATAATGATTACTAAAAGAGTTAATTGGCCCATTAAGCTATTTATATAGAGAAGAAAAAGGATGCATTTGAAGAAGTGGATAAAACAGGAAGAGAGAAGGATAAGAGGAATGAGAATAGAAGAAGAAGTCAAGAGATTCATCTTGGAAGAGGATAAGAGAAATGAGGAAGAAGAAATTATAAAGAGATTTTTGGCATCTCTTAGAGAGAGTGAAGAAGAGAAGAGTTTGAGTAAATAAGAAGAAGAGCTCACTGAAAGAGCTATTCAAGGGGCTAGAGAGCCTCCCATTTTTAAATCTGATTTTGTCTTTGAGTGTGTGATTTTAGGTACATCAAGAGAAGAAATACAAGATGATTTAAATGAATAATTAAAGAGCATGAGTGGAGACAAGATAGAAAAAGAGATGTGTGGGCCATCTCAAGCTCACTTTAAATCAAATAAGGGTAGCAATGCAACAGTTGGCATGGTGAAAAGGTCATGGAAAACTCTCACAGTCATGTGGAGTTGGCTTAGTGGAGAGGATGAGATGAAAACCAAGGTGAATGCTAGAGAAATCTTGGAGTCTAAAGAAAACATTACAAGCATAGACCAAAAGATGGAGATGAAGAGTGAAAAAGAACATGATATGGATGAACCATAGCAACAAAGAGTAGTAGAGAAAGGATTTGAGTCATTTGGACTTCAAATAGAGCAAAGAAATATGGAATTGGATTTTAGCAATATAGAATGTATAGGTGAAATCAAGAGGGCATTTGAAGAAGCCCCAAACAAAGAAGAGAATAAAAATTTGATAACAATGGTGGAGGAGGCAATGAAGCCTCATGATTTTAAAACTAATTATGTTCCTAGTTGTGAATGTACATGTATGACAAAGAATGAGGAGGATGAGTCATTTCTAAGACTCATAATGAAGAAGATGAATTTAAACAAGCTCCCAAAGGAACAAAGCAAGGAAGAGGAAACAAAAACTAAGTCTATGAGACTCTTGGAGAAGAAAAAATAAATAGAGAGAGCTGAGGAAAAGAGGAATAAAATGAAGATACAAAAGAATTGGAAAAAGAAGAAGAAAAGAAATTAGTAGGCTTAAATTTTTCCTACCCCTAGAGTATGATGCAGGAGCATCACTCCACCATGTAAATATGTCTTGATTCATCCTATTTTGGCTTGAAAGGTGTCATTATCTATTTTAGGAGTCATGTGTAGTCATCTAGTGGGTTGATATTGGGTTAAGCCTTTGCAAACTTTGAATATGACCTTTTCCCTCCAAAAATAATTCAAATTTGTACAAGGCATTTTTGGCTTGTTTTGAAGTGTTAGGGGTTCTTGTAGCATTCATACGTAAGTCAAGGAGGTGGAAAGCCTATAAAGTACTAGGAACCTTAGGCATGAAGTGATAGCTTAGAATTTCGAGTCCTAGGCTTAGTTGGAAACTAGTGGGTGATGAAATAAAGGTAATTTGTCTTTTTGAAGATCTTGTAAAAGGTGGAAATTTAGTGAAACTGAAAATAGAAGGTATAAAAAACTCCATTGTAAATGTTTGTTATCATTCCCATTTGAATGGAAATTAGTGTGAAGCTTTGAGGGAGAAATGGTGGTGGTTGTGTATGTAACTTGTAACTATGTATAGATTTTGTACATATTAAATTCTTATAGATGTTAATATATATCTAAAGAAGAGGTTAGACTAATATATGCCATTAAGTTGCAATATTTTAGTACTTTTGAATCATGCATGTTTAATAGGAAGGTCACAAATTGATCTCGTGATGAGCATTTTATTAGGTTTCGTGAAAAGCTCCATTGTGGACCTATTAGAAGTAGGGTATATTGACTGTAGCAAGGCATGTGAAAATGTCTGAGTATTATATGTGTGTAAGTTTTCTCTTCATAACCATTGGATATGTGCACCTATTCCAAGATAAAACCTTAGTAGTATATTAATGAATGTTGAATAATTGCAACCGTGACTATGTTTAGTGAAGTTGATAAGTATTTATCTTACTTAACCTTTGTATCAATAAGAATGAAAACCATGGGAATATTGGGTGGAAGCATAAAAAATATGAATAAGAATATTTTGTAGGGCTAAGAAGTCTGGGTCATTCATTTATTGAGGAAGAGGGTTCCATTTCATTGTCTGTGCATACAAATCAACCGTTAGAGTCTCAGAAATTAAATAAATCTTGTTTAAGAATCTCCACTACTAAAATAATAATTTCAAGGGGATAGAGAAATACCCTCAGGCCAAATGCAAAACTTTGAAATGAGGTATAATGAGTTCTATAACTAATTAACCCTTCTCGCGATGATTGTGTTCACAGATTAGGGTTTCAAGGAAGAGAGGGCTATATAAATTCATAGACAACAAAGTAAGCTCTAGAATTGTAAAAATTATACCAGAGGAGTCATCTAATCATTTCAAAAGAATTTTCAAATTCCATTGGTGTAATTTTCCTTATTCTTTACCAGTCATATTCCACGATTTGAGTGCACAAGTGAAAGATTCAAGAAAGTGATCACATTAACAAAGGAGGTACATTTTAGACTTTGAGTTCAAGCCTAAAATTTTATAGGGATTTTAGAAGGATTTAAAGGTGCCAATAAATTCTCTCATTAGGTTTTGAAATCATCCACATCAAGAGTTATAGAAAAAGCTTGACCGTATTAGACCTAAGTGAGGGTTTGTGAGCAAGAAAGGGAATGTAGTTTTGCAAGAGGAAAGTAAAGAGTAGAGGGTGAAATTTTGGACACATTTTGAGTATGGTGAAGGGTCAAGGAATCAGTTGACATATTTTTATGGGCTGTTATAGAATTCCATATGCCCGACAATAGCAATTTGGCATGTCTTAAGAGCATAAACTAACATGTTTGAATCCATAAGTGAAAAGGTTTGTTATTTACCTTTTGGAAATCAATGTAATTTTTGATATAACGCTTGTTGGAGTTTGTGCATAGGATAGATGAGGGAGGAGACCTTGAATAATACTTAAGAGCTCATATGACATGCTTTGTCAAGTAAGTGCTAATAGGATGTTAAAGGGATAGTATGGAGCAAGTTAGAAGACCAGGCCTTTTAGTTCAAAATGAAGGTGAAGTTGATGATCTGCTAAAGGTGTAGGAGCAGGGGGCATAGGGTTAGGAGATATGAAGAAGGCTACAAATCACAAAGGTGACTATTTTGGGTTGAGTAACTAGTGAAGCAACAAGATGGGCAAGGTAGAATATATAAGAAAGATGATAACTTTCTTAAACTATGACTTTATCTGACAAGCCAATTTAAGTAGTTAGAGGCATGAAAGGAAAGATATAGAGCTTAGAAAACCATTGAAGGATTTTTTCTACAAAGCAAGAAATTTGTGCAAAAGTGGCAAGGTGAAGAACTTGAAGAATTTTAATGAAGTTTTGATAAAATGATGAATGAGTGGGATAATTTATGAAGACTCTAAACATGTTAGAATGCTACTAAGACCAATTAAGGTAATATTGCATCAATTATAATTAATATTTGGGCAATTATAACTTTGATAGTTGATTTGATGATTGTAAATGATCCTTGAGTACACCACCGGTGTCCTAGTGTGACCCTGGTAAATTTTTATTAGTATTTTAACTATAGTTTTTTAAAATCAATATTACCTATGTCTAATTCAAGATAGCCCTTTAAATTTTATAATATTTACTTATATTAAAAATATAACCTAATAACTATATACTATATAAAATTAATTAAAAACTATAGTATATGTATTTTAATATATTAAATACTATAGAAACTATAGTTTATATTAATTGTATTCCTAAAAACCACGCCAAACGACCAATATTCTATATGTGAATGGCCCCCTTCAATAAAACCACATCCCTCTACTCCCCATTTGGTGGCCTCCATGCGCTCCCTCACCCACTCTAATCACCTTGTGCCACATGTACCCTTATCACCCTTGGGTTGACCACCTCCATGCCCATTGCCAACTATATATGCTCAGGCTTGACCGCCATAGAATTTTTTTACATTGGGAATTTAGTCCCACATCCACAATGGATGGCACGAAAGAGGGGGTTATAACCCACGACAGTGGCAAGTAGTAATGTGACTTTGGTCAAATTGACATCGCTTTTCTTGAGATCCCTCCAACTTAGCCATGACTCGCCCATGTGGCTCATGATTTCAATGTGATTGACTTGCCTACGGTGACTTACTGGCAAAGTTGAATGTTGTGAGGTTGTTTAGTGAGTTGTTGAGATTGGTTGCATTGAATTTGGTTAAACGAGTTGGTTAAGAATTGTGGTCAATTCATGAGCAACGACAACTTGTCAGTCGATAAAATCAACTCGGTTGGGCTAATGATCTAAATCATTTATAGTGGAGCTAAGCTCCAACAATTTTTTTCATATGCATAGAATATAGTTTTTCTTTTTTAAATTAGATTATTAAATTATTTTTCCTATCCAATATTGTGTTGGTCCGAAAATCTGTCATGGGAGCAGAGATCTATGGATAGGCGAGCCAACAGATGTGGGGCATAGCCCCTCTTTGAGTCAAAGAAAGCGCTGTTTTATTGCTATTCTACCAGCAGGAATCTGTGCAAGTCTCACAATATTCTACCTTCGGGGTTTTAGGATCTCATCCTAGTAGAGTTTTTTCCAACTGTAAGAAGAAGGGGAAGAAACGAGATGGGGAGATAGGAAATATCGAAGGGAGAAAAGAAATGAATTCCAAAGCGAGAAAGGTCGGAGGGTCTATGTTTTGGGCTGGTAGTAAATGATCCGAACTTACTCACATAGGCGAACAAAGCAATACTTGATGAATAAATGACAATAAAGCGAAGTAGATTCAATAGAACAAACATACGAGATCTAACATAAGAAAGTTCTAATGTATAACACAATTATTCAAAGACAAAGTCTAAATATTGTATTAATATTTCCTTCATTACAAAAAAGCTCAAAGTCTTTCCTTCTTACTTCTATTTTTCATCTAAAAGTATCCACACTTGAATACAAAAAGTATCCAAATATATATAGAAGAAGGAGAAGAAAGAAGGCCAAAGGAAACCAACGACTAATTACAAAATATCTACAAAATATCTAAAAGTCAATGTTGACTTTGGACAACTTGGTGGATGACAACATCCCATGGTGCAACATGGATGAGGTCATCATTTGTACCAACATACTATTAGATATTTACAAAAAGAGAAGCAAAGAGGAAGAGAACTATTCATTTTCATCTTCTCGCGGTTGGAAGGGGGTATCTTGCTTCTGCTGTTGTTTGGGAGAGGTGATGTGGAACTGAGTCTGATATTCCATGAACTTGGTGATCATGGGCTGAAGTTGATCCTGAGCAGGACCCTTCGTGTGATCACCGATGACCTCACAAGTCTCCCACTCATCTCTGAGTTTTTCAGGGAGCTTGAAATAATCATTACCTGCCTCCATCAGGAACCCCACAAAATCACGGCAAGCCAGAAGGTTGTTGATGCATTCGGTGTCGAAAGTGGCTTCTGGCCCTAACCCTTGCGAGAGGATCTCCTTGAAGATCCAGATAGTTTCATCCACCTTCCTCAAGGCGAAAGAAGGAGTAAGCAGGCCTGGAGACATTCTCAGAACAATTTGTTCCATTTGATGCATTGAATCTAGGGCTTCTTCCTTGACTTTGTCGATCTTTTCTAGGATAAACTCCATCTGGTCGACCCGGTAATCCAACGTAGCAAGGATCTTGCTGGGTACCCTAGGGTGATTGAAGACGCCAAATTTCACTAGATCATCGACTGAGCAGTCGAGCATTTTCTGGAATGTTTTGTGTTGCAGCCTTGCATGGTCCAACTCCTCGGAGATAGGTCCTACAATCGCCTGGAGATCTTTGTTCACCTGATTGATGTTCTGATACAACTCGGTGAACTTGACTATTACCTCCTCATTGTCTTTGAGGATTTGATCCCTCTAGGCGGAAACTGCCATACCTTGTTCACCAATTTTGGCATACTCGTTTATCTTGTCCTGACTTAGAACCTCAGGAGTTTCCATGGCAGTTGTAGGAGGTGCACTGCCCATTTTCTGCAGGGCGTGGAGAAGATTTTTGTTTTGTTCCTTTAGCAACCTTTTCTCCTCCTTTGCTTCTTGAAGTTTCTTGCAAAGGGCATCCACTGCAGATAGGGCCTCTCCTTAAAGGCTTTCCGAAGACGTTCCCATCGTGACTTAGGTCACTGTATAATCTATCGGAGACAGATCCTTTTTACCCTTTAAAGGATCGGGATATGTAATCTCCATTACTCTCTCCCCTGATGCACTCTGAGAGAAGCGGGTTATAGGCTTTTGCTTCTTAGCCCCTTTGCCGGGATGACAGAGAAGTCCATCGGTGTGATAGGGACTTTCCTCTTTTGCTGGTTCAGATGCTGGGAGATCCATGCTGGACTTATGGGAGCGGGACCAGAGGTGGAAGAGGGAGCAGCTGCGGTGGATGAGAGGAAATGGGTAGAGACACTTGGTGGTGGCATCGAGAGGGAGGCCAAGAAAGTGCTCACGGGAGGAAGGGACACTGCAGGGGAAGAAGATGTGGGAAAGGAAGTGAGCTGAGAGATGAGAGAAGAAATGGTGGGGGACAGCTCCACGAGAGAAGAGAAGATGGATGACGAGGAAGGGGGAACACTAGAAGATGGGGGAGAGGACACGACCAAAGGAATGGTCGCTTAGGTCACGCGAGGAGGAGAAGGAGGAGAAGGAGAAGGGATAGAAGGGATCTCAGTAGTTGCAGTAGTGGCGACATCTTGAGTGGGCGTGCCCGTCGGAAAACCTTCCGCCACTTCTTTCTCTGGGAAGCCAGAGTTACAACTTGTTCTTGTGCAGCGGAAGGGGGAATTTCAGGAGCTCCTTCTTGAGCAATGCTCGATTCACCTTCCTTATCCTTGCCTTTGACCTTTGGTAGATGCTTTGGCCTGATAGGTGCATTTCCCAATGGAGACATAGTGAAATCTACCCCGAGGTAGATGAGGCCATTCATCTGCACTGATTGCTTTGTTCTTGCATGTCTCCTTGACCCTTTCTTCAATGGTCTGGGGTGCTTTTGTTCTATCGATTGCAGCAAATGGCCAGTTGTCCCCATCCGTATCCAAATATACCTGATCAACTTCTTGATCAGCAGTTTGATAACCTTTTGGGACGATGGCCACGCCATACTGAATAATCTCTGCTAGGGCCAGGCGAGAGTGATCTTTCCTTCTATTTTCGACCTCATGATACAGGTCGATATAGATGTCCTCGATCTGTGGAAGGTGAATAGGATCAAGTTTTGCCTTGGGAAGGCAATTCCTTGGATCAAAAGTGGGCCTCGCCGGGAAGTTGTGCTTCAAATTGAGCAGTTCTAGCTCGGCGACCATTTCCCGGCTTTGTGGTGAGAGATGCATGTGTATCTGCCCAATGTAAGGGGGAAAGGAGTTCCACCCTTCTTTCTCTTCAAACATTTCTCATGGTACATCACGAGCTGTCTGGATAGCTCCAACAGGATCAGCTTGGGGCCGGCATATCTCGGCAATTTGGTGGGCTCACCTAAGAAGTTAGCTGCCCTGAGATAAGTGAAGGTGGGAAATTGTGTAAATAAGGCCCCCCACTTCTCTGTTGTTATGACAATGCTCTTGGTCGTTCAACCGTGAGTCATGTTTGGCCTCAAAAGGTAGACGATGCCATAGAAGAAAGCATCATTAATCTTTGTAAACTGCGAAATATTGTTCTCTAGCTTCAGCTCTGGATAGTATTCATATATTTTTACTTGGGGCCAAACCCCGCATCGGCTCAATGCTGGATAATCCCTTTTCGAGGCTGCAGCATAGACTACGTAGGAGTTCATGTAGAACCTCCCGTTGTGGTGAGTTGTTGGAGTTGTTCGGATATGGTGCTGCTTATTATCTCCGCCCACTCGAAGCGTTGATCGAGTGCGTTCTTATTCATGGTCTCCAGGTACCTGAGCATCCATTTATGAAAGTAATGGGCGTTAGAAAGCCCAAATACTCTGCTTAGGAACGTGATAGTATCACTCAGTTCCTCGGAGAAGTCGACTACGGTGAATAACCTGTGGCCATCTAGTTATCACCTTCTTGTTCTTTAGGTACACCTCATTCATCAGTTGCATGCACTAGTCTTCATTGTCCTCCCAATCCTTGGTGCAATCTTCTTGGCTTACAGCCAAAAGTGTCGGTGGTGAGGGATGCCTAACATGATTTCAAAGTGTCGGGCGGTGAGGTTGATTATGACCTCGCCCTTTTCATTTTGGACACACCTTGTGTCTTTGTTGTAGCAGCGGGCCACTACCATCATGAATTCATTGTTCACTTGCGCGTGAGGGATCCCCAAAGAAAATGCGAGCCACTGCCTACTAGTTTGTCCATCCAGGGACTTCCTATGACTCTCCTGGTTCTGGCCCAGAAATCTTCCATATCGATGTGACCGAGCTCAGAGTCTCTTATATCCAGGTCACATTCTGCCTGAGACTCGGGCATTCTGACCCTTTGGTACTTGTATTTCATTTCTTCTTCAGTAAGCTTGGCTTTACCTTTTGACTTGGTTGGCCTCTTGCTTGATGTAGACATATGTGGATCTGAATTCAATTGCTGATCTGCAAGAAGAAGAAGAGAATTCCAACGCCAAAGAGCCATATTAGCTGTCAGTTCTTCCATTAAAGCACTACATAATAGAATGAGGAGTTAGCAATTTTAAAGCCTCAGGGCGTAGGGCGCATGAACACTGCAGGCTGCAGAGTTAATAGAAAGGCGCACTGAATCGGAATGTTACAAGGAACAAATCAACGCCAAAGGCACAGGGCGCATGAATTTTACATATGACATCATGTTATTGTAAGCGGGGATGCGCCTGCGCCATCTATATAAGGTTAGGTTGGGTGCAAATAAACTTGGTGTTGCAGGAGATCAGGATGCACCAATGGCGCATGCAATTGGCATGTAACAGAGGATGTTGATGCGCCGAATGGCACAGGATAAATGCGTGTTGCACTATCTTTCTATGCGCAAAGGGGAATTTGGCACGGCGCAGGGAAGGATTGCATGACACTGTGTTGCTGTAAGAGGGTATGCGCCTGTGCCAATTTTAGGATTTACTTGGTTTTTGCATGGTGCGGGGATTATGCGTGTTGCAAGCGAGATCAATGCGCCTTCTTGGCGTGACTTTTTTATGTAACATGCCCGCGATTGCGCCAAGAGAAAAAACATAGTTCTAAACTAATCATTAAGGTTTTCTTTCTTTCTGAGGTCTTGTGATCTTTCAGGCCTTTTTCGGTTTTTAGATGGTGAAGGGGGCACTGGCACAAAGAAGGAGATCCGAGGTTGATTTTTTGAGGCGAGCCCTCCTTACCAGCAGATCTGGAAAGGGGATTAAAATGGTTTGGGGGAGGCCATAAGAACGGTAGGAGGATTTAATGGATTTGCATATTCATTCTTCCCTACCACACAAATAACCAAAACAAAACACAAGAGGAGCAAGAACCACCTAGCCGGAATATATAGTATGTGAAAGGTGGAGCGGGGTCCACGAACGCAACATGAGGAGGATGGGCGTGCTGACAGGTGCAGAGGAATAAAGCTAACACGTGATATCAATTGTGAAAGTGACAGGGTGGGTGCACCTATATATAGGCAAAGGTGCAATAAATGCACCAACCACTTTTTCAAGAGGCGCACCAAAACATGTGTCGACACGTAAAATGGTGCGCCCTTTGGCACGGATAAAGGCGTGTCAACACGGGATACTTGCACCTTTGGTACAATTTTAAGACTATCAACACTTCATTCCTTGCGCCCTTTGGCGCACCAAAACACTGGCGCAAAAATTTATGCGTTAACATGAAGGCGCATGCGCCTTGGCGCAGCAAAAACATCACGGGAAGGCACACCAAAACATGTGTCGACACGTCAAAGGGTGCACCAAAGGAAATGAAGGGGGCGCAGATTTACTCTGTGTAACACAGATAAAAGGTGCGCCCAGCCAAAAGAAACCAAAATGGCTAAGTTCGGAGAACTAGATTTCCCGGAAAGGGATTTTGTGACATTCCGAACACGAGAGGGTCCCCGACGAGGACCAAGACAAAAAATTTGTATGGTTACCTATAAAATTTCCCTCATCAATTTTACAAGATAACAGTTGGCTCTTTCTGGGGAGTATCTTTGAGCAAAACTCAAAGGTAGAGAACCTCAGATCAACATGTGCCTATCTATTGGGTAACAGGGTCAAAAACTAGGGCGAGGACGAAAGCAAACACACGACGAAAGCTAACACCCAATAAAAGAAAACACACAACAAAAGAAAACTGTACAAAGAAGAGAGCAATCTCTACTTCTTGAATATTTTGAGGTGTTGCCCGCTATAGGGAAGCGGGAGATCAGTTCCATCCAGATACGAGAGATAGAAGCTATTTTCTCTATTGAGCTGTTTGATCTTGAAAGGCCCTCTCCATAGAGAATCAAATTTCCCATGCATGCCCTTCGGCTCTCTCCGTTTGTCCCACAAGAGGACGAGATCTCCCACTTGGAAATCTCTTTGCTTAGCCCTTTTATCGAACAATTTCTTAACTTGATTCTGATGTTCGGTGATCCTGTCGACCACTCTTATTCTTTTCTCTTCAAGCTCTGATAGATACATGATCCTCTTTTCAAGAGAATTTTGGAAAGTCTCATCTTCAATCACTCGTGCCAAAAGCAGAGCAGGAAGTTTTGCGAAATGGGAAGCTCGGCGTCGGTCCCATATAACACTTGAAAAGGGACATACCGAGAGACCTCTTGGAAGTAATGTGGTCTCACCACAAAGCGTCGTATAATGACTTGTGCCATGTCTGCGACTCTCGTTAACTAGCTTCGTATGATGGTCACTAAGTTTTTATTACTGGATTCTACCTGACCATTTCCCTGGGGGTAGTAATTTGAGGCGTGGGCCAAGGTTATCCCGTGTTCATAGTAAAAACCAACAACTTCTCGTGAGGAGAAGTTGGGAGTGTTATCAGCAACAATCTTGTTTGGAACACCAAACCTGACAATGATATTCTCTTTGATGAAACTGCAAACAACCTCGGAAGTGGCATGTTTGACAGGTATGGTCTCTACCCATTTGGTGAAGTAATCTGTTGCTGTCAAGACATAACTTGTCTGGCACTCGATTGGGGATGGAGTACCCCGATAAAGTCGATTCCCCATTGCCTGAATGGTTCATCAATAACAACCGGCATGAGGGGAAAAGCAGCCAATTTTGGCTTGCCGACAAATTGTTGGCAGAGCTCGCACTTTGCTACCCAGGTGGCTGTATCTTGAAATAGTGTTGGCCAGTAGTACCTAGCCCGGATGATCTTGTGTGTTGTGACAGAAGAGGATAAGTGATCACCACAGGCCGAATCATGAAAACTCTCCAGTAGCTTTATCTGTTGTGGCCTATCAACACATCGCAAGAAGATGCCATCTATTCCACGTTTGTATAAACAGTCATCCCAGATGACATATCTGGCCGCTCTGAGATTTATAGCACATTTCTCCTTTGAAGATAGATGAGTTGGACACTCACCATAAGTGAGAAAGAAAGCAATATCAGAATACCATTTGTCATTGGTCACGAAAAATAGAACCATGGGTAGTGAATTGGCTTTCTCCAGCTGGCTTTGTGCTCCATCGGTGCAATCATCTTTTCCGTCAAGGTCTTCTGAACCTTGGTTTTCAGCCATGAGCTGACAAAGGCCCTTGCCTCTTACTAGCTTGGTTGGTTTTATATCTAGATCATACTCCTAGACTTTTGCGATCCAATTCCCTCGCAAACTCCCTAACTCCTGTTGAGTTAAGATGGACTTGACTTTGCCATGTCAGGAACTAGAACTACCGTATGAGAGTTTAGAATGTAGTACCTAAAGTTCTTGACTACTTTGACAACGGCGAAGGCATGCTTTTCCAACTGAGACATCTTCAATTCATGAGGCTTGAGGGGGGAGCTCATAAACGCAATCGGGGATTCAACATCCTCAGAATTCTTTTGCATTAGGATAGCTGACACTGTATGCTCAGATGCATAACTATACATGATAAAATTTTTGGAGAAATCAGGACACATCGGGGCCAGCGCGTGAGCAATGGAGGCTTTTATATCTTCGAACGAATTCTTTCCTTCTTCGCTCCACCGGAAAGTTGGTGATCCTTTCATCATGTTTGATATGTGGCGAGTCTTTTCAGCAAAGTCGGGAACAAAGCGCCTGAGAAAATTCACTTTTCCGAAGGAGTGAACGCCGGTCTTGCTTGTGGGTAAAGTAAGGCTCTGAATAGCCTTAACTCTTTCGGCATCTATCTTTGTTCCTTCCTTGCTTACAATGTGTCCCAACAACTTTCCCTCTATGACTCCGAAAACAGACTTTTTCAGATTCAGGGAGATCACGTGCTCTCGGCATCTAATCAATACTTGCTCCAAATGATCACAATGATCATTTCACTGCTTAGAGAACATAGTTAATTCATCCAAGTAAACTATGATGACTTTTCCCATCATTCCTTTGAATGCAAAGTCCATGGCCCACTGAAAAGTGGCGCCGGCATTGGTCAGACCAAAAGACATCCTGCTGTATAAGCGAATGTACCCCAAGGGGTAGTGAATGCTATTTTGAATTAGTCTTCGGTAGAGACTTCGATATGATTGTAGCTGAAAAACCATCAAGCATGGACAACATTTCTGATCCAGTCACTGCTTGCAGAACCTGATCCATTATGGGAAGTGGGTAGTTGTCCTTCAAGGACGCTTGATTCAGGTTGCAAAAATATACGCAGATGTGTATCTCACCATTCTTCTTACATATTGGCACAATGTTTGCCACCCAGTGCTATCTGTGATGGATAGAAAAATGATCCGTGCCCAACATTTTTGAATTTCAGCTGGATAGTACACGAGATCTTAGGATTGTAGTGTCTCTACTTACAGGCGAAAGTGTTTGACATCCTCTTTTAATGGGATATCATGTTGGACGTCCTTTGGCTTGAAATACTTTAGATCGGCATAGGACCATGCTAATACATCTATGTATTTCTTCAAAGACTTTGACTTGGCCAATTTCCGCTTCTCTTGGTGTGTAACATTTTCTAATGTTTACAAACTGCAGATGTTCTACTGAACCCAAATTGAATGGTTCGGTTTCTGGGGAGGATTTAGGATCATCTCGCCTTTTCTTTTTGACAAAATGATCATGCCTGTCGAACAACCACTCTAGGGAAACCAGGCCTTTCAGGATTTTATTTCCTTTGAGCTGACATATGCCATTGTTTCCTTCGGATTCCCTGTTTTGATCAGTAACAGACTCACGGCATGTGGAAGTGGATCCTTCAAAATGAAGCTCACTAAAATTTTTTACTTTTTCAAGAAAGGCAATGAGTTGATTGTCATCGTTGAATACCTGCCAGTGTTGAGAATTGTCCAGCATGCTTGGGCGGAAAACCACCTCAATGGTATACGTGTCTGTTTTCAACCCTGGGTGAGGAGCATAAGGGATGCTGAATGACAGCTAATGAATCGGCCATGTCATTTTGAGCCCTTGGAATGGCCTCTATTGAGAAAGCATCAAATTCTTCAATGTTATCCCACACTGCATTGCGGTAATGTCTGAGCCTTTCATTCTTTACTTGGTATATCCTTTTTACTTGATTTACGACTAATTCGGCATCACCTTGTACTTTTAGATTTTTTATCCCTCTTTCCTTTGCGGCTTGCATGCCAAGTAGCAAAGATTCATACTCAGCAGTATTATTTGTGTTGAAAATTGCAACTTGAAGGAGAGAGGAATAATCTCCTCCTCGGGAGATATTAGCACGGCTCCAGCGCCACATCCACTAGTCGCGCAACTGCCATCAAACTATAATGTCCAGATCTTGTTAAGATCCTCTACTTGGACGAGGACATCCATTTTTTCAGACTCAGTAGACAAGAAATAGTTTCCCATCCCTGATGATTCGAAGAGAATTTGGGCTTTGGGGTCATCGGAGTTAGTAACCAGTACTTCTTTTGTGATTCTGGCTCCAACGTTTGCATTATACCTTTGACAGGGATTCTAGCCTTAGACCAGTCCATATGAATCTCTCCACCAACCTCGCTGCAAAACTCCTTCCTAATAGAATTCCATATGCTACCGGAATATCGGCAACAAGGACGGTCATCTTTACTCTTTTCTCTGGGAACACCGCAAATGCGAACTGCGCATCTTTGATTTGACCGATCAACGGAACCTGCTTGGTTTCCAAGGAATAACATCTGCCAAAAGGCTTGGTAAGGGTGAGGCCCAAAGCATGGGCAACTTTTTCCGGCATGACATTATCGGAAGCCCCAAAATCAATTATGCAGTTGCTTAGTTTGTGGCCATTAATTAGGAGGGAGAGATAGAAAGGTTCTATCTTGCCTGATGCAGAGGTCGAGGCAACGTTTATGCGGGACGAAGGAGGAGTAGAAAGGATTCCTTTCGGGGAAACCTGAGTGGTTATGACAGCCTGGATTTGAATGTATTCAGTTAACCTTACAAGTTGTTCAGGGTTTGACTGAAGATACTCGGCTTCAGACATTTGGATCTTGGTCTTTTTAGCATGATCAATAATGTCAAACGCGGCCAAGGGTTGCGTTGATGAAGAAATGAGTCCTTCATTTCGCGGTGGTAGAGTAGGATTATTGGCCTTAATAGGAACATGAGAGGGCTGATTCGGAGGAGACACAGGGGCAAAAGATTTTCTTGAAAAATACCTAGTGACTGATTGAGCCGGAAGGGGATTACCTCTTTTTACGATGATTGGAGGAGTGTTTGACATGGCTTTCTCTTTCTGCACCTTGGCAGCAATTTCTGCCTCTTTTCCTTGCGAGCGGGTGAAAACAACATATGATTGTCTGCTTGCATACCCTTGGGTACCCTCTTCTTCATCAGATTCCCCCTCATCAAATTCCATATACCCGATAGTAGAGTCACCAGTCGGTTCACCGACATCTTGATCATCTTCACCTGGCGATGAAGGTTCTTCATAATTTTTCTCTTCTTCTTCTTCGATCTCAGCTAAAGCGTTGACCGGAGGAGCCTCAAGTGCCAACTACGGAGCAGTTGTAGGAAAACGCGGCCTATGTGGGACGCTGTTGGAAGTGAAAGTTCTTCGTGGAATATCCCGATACGAGGAACTGGGGGAAGCTTGAGCTAACTGCTTCTTTAATGCGAGCAAGTCATTCGCCATCTTTTGAAATGCCGGATCAGATGAAGGAGTTGGAGAAGGGATCAAAGCTTTAGGCTTGGATGGCTCTCACTTTAACTCGCCAGATATTAGCAAGTTGTCTTCAATCCGTATGGCAGCAGCTTGGGTGAGGACCAAAGTAGCGACTTGTTCTTGCAGGAGTAAAAACTTACTTTTGAGCTCATGGCGTTTACGAAGAAGCACTTCTGATTTTCCGGTGTTGGAAGCATGGTAGGTGGAACACGGTTGATCAGTGAATTGAAACAGGTGATGAAGTCACACATAGTTTCATTGACCTCCTTCTTTAGGTGAGTGATCTTTGGCAGCAACACGAACGCGTCTTCGGAAGGCTTATACCTGTCTTCAAATGCAGCCGTAAGGTGGCCCAACTAGTAATAGATCCAGTGGAAAATGCTTTGAAACCATTCCACCGCAGTCCTTGCAAGGTTTCCAGAAAAAGGTGAACCGACACATCTTCATGGGTCACATCGAGGATACTGCATGACATGATGAATGCAGATATATGTGAATCGGTGCTTTGGTTTCCACTCCCATCAAATTTGGGAAAATTCTTTCAATTTCCATGTGGGAGCGCGTGAACAGGATGTGGTAAAGCCAGAGGGCCCATAGCATTTCCCCATGTACTTGCCATTTGAATAGCCGGAAAAAGAACGTGTGTTGGGAGGATGGTCCCACTGAGCAACAAAGCACTACAAAGTGATGTGGATATTCCTGGTGAGAGATGCTTCCTTCGTGGAGGTGAGACACTCCTGGATGACCGGTCGGCTGAGCTTAGCGATGAGAAGTGTGCTGGTGTAACACTGAAGTTGTGCCTTTGAAGCAGATCGAAAGTAGGATCAACTTCTCCATGAGCTCTCCTGCTATGAGTAAATGGTTCACTGCCAGTGTACCTTCCAGATCTACAATATTTTGAAGCAAATCCTAAAAACTCTTTTTGGTTGTACTTGCTGATTTTCGACAAAAATCAGCAGCATGTACTTTTCTAAATATTTAATTTTATCCCTCTTTTAACAACCGATTACGGTTTTAATGACAAAGATCAACGAGGATAAAATGATGGTAAAGCTTAGTAAGCTGATTTTCAGATCTAGAGTTGACTTTTTAAAGAGTTTGAAAATTTTGGTAAACTGTCAAAAACTCATATCTATGGAAAAATATAGATTTTTGTAAAAACTCAGTGAACTAAAGATCTCTAACTAGCCCAGATCTATGGACCTCTGAAGAAAATTTTCAGTTTGGGTCACTTTTGCAAAAATTTGGATTTTGAACAAAAGTTAAAGTTTGCAAACAGGTAGTGATTTTCTTGATTTTCACTGATTTTCTGACATACCACTATCATAGGTCTATTAGATCTGTTTGATCCCCAGTAGAGTCACCAAAAACTGTTGGTCTAAAATCATTGTGTGGAGAAGATCTATGGATAGATGAGCCAATAGTGTGCGGGGCATAGCCCCTCTTTGAGTCAGCAAAGTGAAACTGGTTTATTGCTATTCTACTAGCAGGAATCTGTGCAAGTCTCACAATATTCTACCTTCGGGGTTTTAGGATCTCATCCTAGTAGAGGTGTTTCCAACTGTAAGAAGAAGGGGAAGAAACGAGACGGGGAGATAGGAAATATCTGAAGGGAGAAAAGAAATGAATTCCAAAGCAGAAAGGTCAGAGGGTCTATGTTTTGGGCTGGTAGTAAATAGAGCCGAACTTACTTGCATAGACGAACAAAGCAATATTGATGAATAAATGACAATAAAGTAGAAGTAGATTCAACAGAACAAACATACAGATCTAACATAAGAAAGTTCTGATGTATAACATAGGTATTCAGCACAAATTCTAAATATTGTATTAATATTTCCTTCTATTACAAAAAGCTCAAAGTCTTTTCTTCTTACTTCTATTTTTCATCTGAAAAGTATCCACACTTGAATACAACAAGTATCCAAGTATATATAGAAGAAGGAGAAGAAAGAAGGCCAAAGGAAACCAACAACTAATTACAAAATATCTACAAAATATCTAAAAGTCAATGTTGACTTTGGACAACTTGGTGGATGACAACATCCCATGGTGCAACATGGATGAGGTCATCATTTGTACCAACATACTATTAGATATTTACAAAAAGAGAAGCCAAGAGGAAGAGAACTATTCATCGTCGTCTCGTGGTTGGAAGGGGGTATCTTGCTTCTACTGTTGTTCGGAGAGGTGATGTGGAACTGAGTCTGATATTCCATGAACTTGGTGATCATGGGCTGAAGTTGATCCTGAGTAGGACCCTTCGTGTGATCACCGATGACCTCACAAGTCTCCCACTCATCTCTGAGTTTTTCAGGGAGCTTGAAATAATCATTACCTACCTCCATCAAGAACCCCACAAAATCACGGCAAGCCAGAAGGTTATTGATGCATTCGGTGTCGAAAGTGGCTTCTAGCCCTAACCCTTGTGAGAGGATCTCCTTGAAGATCCGGATAGTTTCGTCTGCCTTCCTCAAGGTGAAAGAAAGAGTAAGCAGGCCTAGAGACATTCTCAGAACAATTTGTTCCATTTGATGCATTGAATCCAGGGCTTCTTCCTTGACTTTGTCGATCTTTTCCAGGACGAACTCCATCTGGTCGACCTGGTAATCCAACGCAGCAAGGATCTTGCTGGGTACCCTGGGGTGACTGAAGACGCCAAATTTCACTAGATCATCGACTGAGTAGTCGAGCATTTTCTGGAATGTTTTGTGTTGTAGCCTTGCATGATCCAACTCCTCGGAGATAGGTCTTGCAATCACCTGGAGATCTTTGTTCACCTTATTGATGTTCTGATACAACTTGGTGAACTTGACTATTACCTCCTCGTTGTCTTTGAGGATTTGATCCCTCCAGGTGGAAATTGCCATACCTTGTTCACCAATTTTGGCATACTCGTTTATCTTGTCCTGACTTAGGACCTCAGGAGTTTCCGTGGTAGTTGTAGGAGGTGCACTGCCCATTTTACGCAGGGCGTGGAGAAGATTTTTGTTTTGTTCCTTTAGCAACCTTTTCTCCTCCTTTGCTTCTTGAAGTTTCTTGTAAAGGGCATCCACTACAGATAGGGCCTCTCCTTGAAGGCTTTCTGAAGACGTTCCCATTGTGACTTGGGTCACTGTATAATCTGTCGGAGACAGATCCTTTTTACCCTTTAAAGGATCAGGATATGCAATCTCCATTACTCTCTCCCCGATGCACTTTGAGAGAAGTGGGTTATAGGCTTTTGCTTCTTATCCCCCTTTGCTGGGATGATGGAGAAGTCCATTGCTGCAATAGGGGGACTTTCCTCTTTCTTTGGCTCAAATGCTTTGGAGATCCATGCTGGACTTATGGGAGCGGGACCGAGAGGTGGAAGAGGGAGCAGGCTGCAAGTGGATGAGGGGAAATGGGTAGAGACACTTGGTGGTGGCATCGAGAGGAGGCCAAGAAGTTCTCATGGGACGAAGGGACACTGCAGGGGAAGAAGACGGAAAGGAAGGGAGCCGAGAGATGAGAGAAGAAGAAATGGTGGGGACAGCTCACGAGAGAAGAGAAGATGGATGACGAGGAAGGGGGAACAGTAGAAGATGGGGGAGAGGACACGACCAAAGGAATGGTCGTTTGGGTCATGCGAGGAGGAGAAGGAGGAGAAGGAGAAGGGATAGAAGGGATTTTAGTAGTTGCGGTAGTGGCGACGTCACGAGTTGCGTGCCCATCCCGAACACCTTCCGCCACTTCTTTCTCTGGGGAAGCCAGAGTTACAACTTGTTCTTGTGCAGCGGAAGGAGGACTTTCAGGAGATCCTTCTTGAGCGAGTGCTTGATTCACCTTCCTTATCCTTGCCTTTGACCTTTGGTAGATGCTTTGGCCTGACAGGTGCGTTGCCCAATGGAGACGTAGTGAAATCTACCCCGAGGTAGATGAGGCCATTCATCCTGCACCAGTGCTCTGTCCTTCGCAGTGTCTCCTTGACCCTTTCTTCAATGGTCTGGGGCACTTTTGTTCTATCGATTGCAGCAAAATGGCCAGTTGTCCCCATCCATATCCAAATATACCTGATCAACTTCTTGATCAGCAGTTTGATAACCTTTTGGGATGATGGCCACGCCATACTGAATAATCTCTGCCAGGGCCAGGCGAGAGTGATCCTTCCTTCTAAGTTCGACCTCATGATACAGGTCGATATAGATGTCCTCGATCTGTGGAAGGTGGATAGGATCGAGTTTTTCCTTGGGAAGGAAATTCCTTGGATCAAAAGTGGGCCTCACCGGAAGTTGTGCTTCAGATTGAGCATTTCTATCTCGCGACCATTTCTCATTGTGGTGAGAATGCGTCATGTAGCTGTATCTGGATAGCCACCCTCTTTCTCTTGAGGGCATTCTCATGGTATTCATGAGCTATCTGGATATAGCTCAACATATCGGCATATCTCGGCAATTTGGTGGGCTCACCCAAGAAAGCTGCCCTGAGATAAGTGAAGGTGGGAAATTGTGTAAATAAGGTCCCCCACTTCTCTCGTTCTTGTGTGACAATGCTTTTGGTTGTTCGACCATGAGTCATGTTTGGCCTCAAAAGGCAGACGATGCCATAGAAGAAAGCATCGTTAATCTTTGTAAACTATGAAATATTATTCTCTAGCTTCAGCTCTAGATAGTATTCATATATTTTTACTTGGGGCCAAACCCCACGCATCGGCTCAATCTTTGGATAATCCCTTTCCAGGCTACGGCATAGACTACGTAGGAGTTCATGTAGAACCTCCCGTTGTGGTGAGTTGTTGGAGTTGTTCGATATATGGTGCTTGCTTATTATCTCCGCCACTCGAAGTGTTGATCGAGTACGTTCTTATTCATGGTCTCCAGTGCACAGAGCATCCGTTTATGAAAGTAACGGGCGTCAGAAAGCCCAAATACTCTGCTTAGGAACGTGATAGTATAACTCGGTTCCTCGAAGAATTCACTACGGTGAATAACCTGTGGCCATCTAGTTATCACCTTCTTGTTCTTTAGGTACACCTCATTCATCAGTTGCATGCACTGGTCTTCATTGTCCTCCCTAGCCTTGGTGTAGTCTTCTTGGCTTACAGCCACAAAGTGTCGGTGGTGAGGATGCCTAACATGATTTCAAAGTTTTAGGTGGTGAGGTTGATTATGACCTCGCCCTTTTCATTTTGGACACACCTTGTGTCTTTTTGTAGCAACGGGCCACTACCATCATGAATTCATTGTTTACTACACTGACGGGGATCCCCCAAGAAATGCATGCCACTACCTCTGCTAGTTTTCCATCCAGGGGACTTCCTATGACTCTCCCAGTTCGGCCCGAAATCTTCCATATCGATGTGACCGAGCTCGAGTCTCTTATATCCAGTCACATTCTGCACGAGACTCGGGCATTCGACCCTTTGGTACTTGTATTTCATTTCTTCTTACCTAAGCTTGGCTTTACCTTTTGACTTGGTTGGCCTCTTGCTTGATGTAGACATACGTGGATCTGAATTTAGTTGTTGATCTGCAAGAAGAAGAAAGAAGTCCAACACCAAAGAGCCTCATTAGTTTGTCGAGTTCTTCCATTAAATCACTACTGAGAATAGAATGAGGAGTTACCAATTTTAAAGCTTCAGGTGCGGGGTTCATGAACACTTTGTGAGGTTGCGAGAGCTTAATAGAAAGGAGCACTAAATCGGAATGTTACAAGGAACAAATCAACGCCAAAGGCACGGGCGCATGAATTTTACATATGACATCATATTATTGTAAGCGGGGATGCACTGCGCCATCTATATAAGGTTAGGTTGGGCACAAATAAACTTGGTGCTGCAGGAGATCAGGATGTGCCAAATGGCGCATGCAATCCAGGCATGTAACAAAGGATGTTGATGCGCCGAATGACAAAGGATAAATGCGTGTTGCACCATCTTTCTGTGCGCAAAGGGGAATTCAACACGGCACATGGAAGGATTGCATGACACTGTGTTGCTGTAAGAGGGTATGCGCCCACGCCAATTTTTAGGATTTACTTGGTTTTCGCATGGCGCGGGGATTATGTGTGTTGCAAGCAGGATCAATGCGCCTTCCGGGTGCGACTATTTTTTATGTAACAGGCGTGGTGATTGCGCCAAGAGAAAAACACATTTCTAAACTAATCATTAAGGTTTTCTTTCTTTCCTGACAGGTCTGTGATCTTTCAGGCTTCTTTTTCAGGGTTTTTAGATGGTGAAGGGGGGCACAACAAGGAGATCTAGGTTGATTTTTTGAGGCAGAGCCCTCCTTACCAGCACATCTGGAAAGGGGATGAAAATGGTTTGGGGGAGGCCGCAATAATGGTAGGAGGATTTAATGGATTTGCATATTCATTCTACCCTACCACACAAATAACCAAAACAAAACACAAGAGGAGCAAGAACCACCTACCCGGAATATATAGTATGTGAGAGGTGAAGCGGGGTCCACGAATGCGACACGAGGAGGATGGGCGTGCTGACAGGTGCAGAGGAATAAAGCTAACACATGATTTCAATTGTGAAAGTGACAGGGCGGGTGCACCTATATATAGGCAAAGGTGCAATAAATGTGCCAACCACTTTTTCAAGAGGCACACCAAAACATGTGTCGACACGTAAAATGGTGCGCCCTTTGGTGTGGATAAACGCGTGTCAACACGGGGATACTTGCGCCTTTGGCACAATTTTAAGACTATCAACACTTCATTCCTTATGCCCTTTGGCACACCAAAACACGGTGCAACAATTTATGTGTTAACATGAAGGCACATGCGCCTTGGCGCACCATGGGAAGGCGCACCAAAACATGTGTCGACACGTCAAAGGGTGCGCCAAAGGAAATGAAGGGGGCATAGATTTACTCTGTGTAACACAGATAAAAGGTGCGCCCAGCCAAAAGGGACCAAAATGGCTAAGTTCATAGAACTATATTTCCTGGAAAGGGATTTTGTGACATTCCGAACACGAGAGGGTCCCCGACGAGGACCGGGACAAAAATTTTGTACGGTTACCTATAAAATTGCCCTCGTCAATTTTATAGGATAACATATAGAAAAAAAAATCAATTTTTTTTTTTGTTTTGTATTATATGAGGAAGGTTTTTAAATTAATATGAATGAGAAATAATGCATTTTTAACGATGATCAAGTAAGTCATTTTCTTTCAAATCAAAAAAAAATCACTTACATCTTTATAGTCAAAATAATATGTTGTGTGTCTATAATATATACTTGACATGTCAAATTTTGATGTGAATAAGGAAAATCCATCAAAATACGATCATTATAATTTGAACAACGACATGGGGGAATTTTAAACCACTATTACTAAAAACCTCGTTGTTCTCATTTGTTGAAATTGTTTAAGTAAAAATGGGATCTAATCATTTTACAATTGACAAATCATATATGTTGAATGGAACTAATTACAACATCTAGAAGATAATATTGAAGGCAAAATTCATTTCTCATAAGCTCTAGATGGTCATGAACAGTGCATGAAGAAAACTTTGACTAGCGAGACAAAGTGACAACGGATAATCTAGCTTGCATATCAATAGAATGTGCATGAAATAAT
Organism: Taxus wallichiana var. yunnanensis; assembly: GCA_018340775.1. Lineage (NCBI taxonomy): Eukaryota > Viridiplantae > Streptophyta > Pinopsida > Cupressales > Taxaceae > Taxus > Taxus wallichiana. The sequence continues at coordinate 874,851,541 of CM031235.1, read as the reverse complement.
GTATATTATATTACAAAACATGCAGGATGAATTCATTCTTCACATCAAGAATTAGGAAACTCGAGTGAGGCTTGGACACAACTAGAATCAATGCATGAAGGTACACGATTATAAAAAATTATAAAGTTGATTCTAGAATTGATGATGACTCCCATGAAGGGAGATGAAAAGGTAATCAATTTTTTTAGCAAAAATCAAAAATATTAAATCTCATTTAGATGGGTGTAACTGCAATTTAATTCATGATAAATTATTATATTTCATTATTCAATTAAACATACATGAAATATTTAGGAATTTCATTTCAATATTAAATTCTAAATACCAAACTAAGCAAGACATCCCTGATTTGCAAACTCTAAGTGCTCTTCTAATTCAGGAAGAGTAGGTTATGACTAATTTTGATTCAAAAGAGAATTCCACTCAGGCACTTCTCACACAAAAATCTAAAAACAATCCTTCTAGATTCAACAAGAATAAAAATCATCTTTTAAACCCCCTAATAAAGATAAGAAACTTGGAAACTTAAGAGTAAGTTTTGATGGTAAATGTCATACTATGGTAAATTTGGTCATAAGAAAGAAGACTATAAAGTAAAAAACAAGACAAATTTAAAAAACCAAAAAGAAAATAAACCAGATCAAAATCAAAACAAGAACTAGAAAAATAATAAAAACTAATGTTATTGCTTTGTATGCTACCCTTATCACTGCAAAAGAAAATGAGTGGATATTAGATAGTGGTGCCTCTAGGCACATGACATACAGGTTTGATATCCTAATTGATCTTAGAGAATGTAATGATCATATCTATTTGGTGATCATTCCATCCTCGATGTTTAGGGACAAGGAAAAGCAAAAGTTTTTAATGGTTTCATTAACAATGTTTTGTTAGTTCCTAAATTGAAAATGAATTTTCTTTCTTGTTCTCAATTAACTCAGAATAACTATAGTGTAATTTTGTTGAAAGATAAATGGTTTATTAAGAATGAACTAGATGTCACTATAACTGAGGGCATACAAAAGAATGATTTATATGTGTTTAAAGGCTTTGCTTTTTCTTCTTGTTTATCAACCCAAAATAAAGTGATATGTAATTATGGCATGAAATACTAGGTCATGTCAACTTTAGGAGCATGTATGACATGTCTCGACTTAACCTAGTTTTTGGTTTGCCACCTATTTCCCAAGCTCATGAAATGATGTGAAGGGTGCTTACGTGGTAAGCAATCAGAAATCCCTTTCACAGTCATCATGATGCAAACTCTTCTGAACCTTTGGAACTGGTCCACAATGATGTCAGAGGACCCTTAGAAGTTCCATCCCTAAATGGATCTTTGTATGTAGTCACTTTTATTGATGATTTCTCTCATATGATTTGGTCCTTTTTATCAAAAGTAAATATGATGTCTTGTCTAAATTCAAAGAATTCAAAGCTTTAGTCGAAAATAGTTCTAGTTATAAATTAAGAGGCTTAGAACAAATAATGGGGGAGAGTATATCAATAAAGCATTTAACTAACCATTTTGGATGAACAATGTTGCATTTGATTTAAATTTCTATGGGTTGAAGCAATGAATACTATTGTTCACATTTTGAACAATACCCACTAAAGCCTTAGTTGATTCCACTCCTTTAGAAAAGTGGACTAATCAAAAACCAAATGTGTCTCATCTAGAGAATCTTTGTAGTATCTTCATTCCCAAATCAAAAAGGAAGAAGTTAGATCAAACCTCCTATCCCTATATTTTTGTAGGCTATGGAGGTAGAACTAAAGGTCTTAGGATATCTACGATCCTACAAAACAAGAAGTCATAGAAAACAAGAATGTTAAAATATTAGAAAAACTTTTTGTTCATCTTCATCCTCTTTTGTTTCTATTGTTCATGATGAATCTAATGAAGTAGAAAATAATGATACTAATATTGATAATGATAATGATGATAGTGATGATGTTAATAATGAACCCATAGTTGAAAAAGAGTTTGTTCATGTTTCCTCATAACCAAAATACCTAAATGGGCTGAGTCTATTATTCAAGACTCTAATCTGAAAACCTTCGTAAAATGACTAGAAGTCAACATACATATCATTCCCTAATGACTATGTATGAACCTAAACCCCAATATTTTGAAGAGGATTCTTCTAACAAAGATGGGTAGATGCAATGAAATCTGAATACATTGCCCTTATTAAAAATCAGACTTGGGATCTTGTCCCTCCTCCTGAAAATGAAGTATAGTCAGATCTAGATGGCTATACAAAATCAAATATAAAGTTGATGGTAGTGTTGATAAATTCAAATCTAGTTGGTAGCTTGAGGGTTTACTCAAAAACCCAATATCAACTACGTAGAAACATTTTCACCAGTTACAAAAATGAGCATTGTAAGGATCCTTATTGCCTTAATTGCTCAATATGGTTGGAAATCCATCAAATGGATGTCAAGAATGCATTCTTGAATGGTGACTTAAAAGAGGAAATCTATATGACTCAACCTAAAGGTTTTGAAGAACCTGGTAAAGAAATGTATGTGTGTAAGTTGAAAAAATCTCTATATGGTCTAAAACAAGCTCCTAGAGCTTGGTATGCAAAAAATTAATAGCTTTTTAATGAAGTTGGTTTTGCTAATTATTCTTTTGATAATGATTTATTTGTAAAAATTGAAGAAAATCATATTATTCTCATTGTATTGTATGTTGATGATTTACTTATTACTAGTAATTCTAACAGTTTAATTTTCAAAATTAAAGCTAAATTAAAACAATACTTTGAAATGACTGATTTAGGTCTATTACATCATTTCTTAGGCATGGCTATATTTCAAGATAAAAATTCTATTGTTGTATCTCAATCATAATATGCCACTAATTTGCTTAAAAGGTTCAATATGATAGATTGTAAACCATGTTGTTATTCCTATAGAAGTTGGATGTAAACTAGATCCTAAACCTGCATGTGAAAAAACTAATCCTACTCTTTACAGGAAACTTGTAGGTAGTTTGATTTATCTTACTATTACTAGACTTGACATTACTTATGTAGTAGGTATTGCATCAAGATTTATGCAAGAGCCATATCAGGATCACTGAAGTTAGCCAAAAGAATATTGTGATATATTAAAGGCACAATTAATTTTGGTTTACATTATACTTCTAACAATGCATGTTTATATGGATATTGTGATTTTGACCATGTTGGTGATGTGATAGATCGAAAAGTCTACAACTAGATATGTGTTCAAGTTTGGTGCAAGTGTCATTACTTGGAGTAGTAAAAACAACCAACAATCTCCATTTCTTCTACTTGAGGCAGAGTATAGAAGTGCAATGGAAGCAACGAAAGAAGCCATGTGGCTAAAGCAGGTTGTTGGAAGAGATACACATGGAAGATAAAATAAATACTCCTCTTCTATGTGATAGCCAGAGTTACATTGCTCTTGCTAAGAATCTAATTCAACATCAAGAGAATGAAGCATATAGAGGTTCATATGCATTTTATCTAAGAGAAGGTTCTTACAGTGATATAGATCTCCAGTACTTGCCCGATTAAAGATCAAGTTGTAGATATGTTTACAAAGCCATTGTGTCTGTAAATTTCTATAAGTTTCGTGTAATGCTTGGCCTTTTGAGTTTCATTGATGGGGAGTGTGCATGGCAATTCCACCTCCTAATGGTTAGTCATTTGTTATTCCCTTATCCTCTATACTTATACTCCATCTCAAAGCATTGTAAAAATATCTTTTTATGATCTTTGTAAACTTGTCACTCTAAGTTTACATGTATAGTCCAGTGTGTTACATCTATTATAAAGGATGGTCCTTGTGTTATAAAAGGCTCCTAGAGATGCTTGTTGATATTTTTCCATGAGAAAATATGAGATGTAGTCTCACAAATCATGCTTAGCCTAAATCATTCACTACTGATTTATGGATTCTAAATCCTTTTGTACCAAAAGGTAAGATGAACATGATGAAGGTGTATAAATCCTTCAAATGTGATATGCTAGCCTAAACCTTCACTATGGTTTATGGATTTGTAAATCATGTTGTATAAACAGTAATGTTGGCATATGTTCCCCACTTAATATTAAGGGGAGTGTTAGAACATAATATTAAGTGTTAGTATAAACCTTAGTTTATAATTAAATAATTCAGAATATTTATATTCTTAATTATTTAATATAAACTATGAGTTTATGGTTAATTGATTATTATTAATCAATATTTAAATCGGGGTGCTTTTTATAAAGTCACAACTCGTCACTTAATGGTTCATGACCCGTGGGGTCAAATAAATATGATCATGTGGCATGATCATTTAATTCACATGGTGGATTGATGGAGAGAAGTGAGGAGGGAGATTTGGACTGTAAAAATGTTTATTATATTAATGGAATAATCTCATTCACCGTGATTTTTACCCCTCGGGTGTTTTCTACATAAATCCATGTCACTTTGTGTGTTATTTATTTATTGCATGTTTAAATGTTTTCATTAATGTTTGTTGTAATATATTAATTTAATTGGTTAATTAATTCCTCGTCCAAAAAAATCCCCACTTTGCTTTTGCTTTCTCCCATTGGTGTTGTCACCTCTACATTCACCATACATGTGTGCATTTGAATAACTTTCAAGGAAATGAAATTGTTTGAAGAGCAATCACTAATGACTCTTAGAGAGTCTCTAAAACATGTACAAACCATTCTAATTGTTGAAATGAGTTTAGTTAGGCCCGAATTGCTTTCCTTCTTAGCCTTCACCTTTGAGAGGCATTCCCCATCCAAAAATGCTTTTAAGGGGAAATTTGATCATTCTTATAGGCAACCTCAGGAAACTACATCCTATTAAGAATACACCAATATATACATAGGGAATTCATATGGGAGATCCTTTGGATAAGCTTTAAAATATCCATCACATTGCGAACTATCTTTTTTCAACAAGATTATGACCCAACACATGTTTATTTTCACCAAATAATTCTAAATATTCATAATGTTGAAGTGCATTTCCATGATTGGGAAAATCTCATGACACATACTGATTCTTTTTTATCTCTTGAAGAAAAAAAATTCCTTTCATTTCCTGTTTATTTTCATAATAACTTGATTCACCACCACAAGAAGGAAATGTTGAGATCGTTGAATGTTCTAGTTTCATGTTGTAATGTTAAATATGCAAGATATCACTCTTTTGGAAAGCTTGATGGAAATCAATTGTAGCAAAAAGTATTATTTGCATGGAACAAACAATTATTCTTCACTTTGCAAATCTTTGGCTTGAGGCTAAACTTGTCAATGATGCAATTGGACACCTCATTTCAATCATATACAATGTCTATGCTACCCCAAATGAGTTGCCTCTTTTTTTCATTATCAATTTAAACATATACATCAATCCCAAATGGGATGTTCTCCTCCACATATTGATGCCCAATGTTTCACACGTAAATCTAAGGCCACTCCTAAAATTGGCTTGAGCTCTCACAATACATAAATCTCAAGGCCTCACTTTGGACAAAGAAATTATTACATTGGAGGTATGGAATGTCGCGATCTTGATTTCACAACAATTACTATAGTCCGTTGCCTCAAAATGCTAGCATTCATCAATACTTTGCTTAATGCTAACTTTGAAACTACCACCTAAAATAGTTCTAAATATCTAAACTCACCATCTGATTCTTAGATGCTAACATCAATACAAATAAATGAATGGACCTAATGGACCTAAGTAAGCTCCATGGCTATCAAAATAGTTGTCCTTAATGCTCGAGAACCTAGGAATGGGGGCTAATCAAAGTTGGGCTACAAGACCCTTTTGACACCTCCCATATGACCCAAGCACTTTAAGAAAGAGGCTTAACTCTTTAAGATGATGAACTCTCAAAAGGGCAAGGTGCAAGCTCTTAGTCTCTTTGCTATATGCTTTGCATTTGCTCTCTTAGAAAGTTTAGGTGTAAGTAAAAAGGTAGGTGGAGGGCTCTTTATATAGCCCAAAGGATAAAGGATTCAACACATTCTCATGAATGTGGGATAAAGGTAAAACATGATTAGGAATGGATAAGGTTGCTTTATTAAAGGTAACCTTACTTTAGAAGGGTTTAATACATGTTTAGCAAGTCATGGGAGTTGGGGGTATTTTAATTAATCAAAGGTGATTAATTAATAGGTAGATGTAAGCTTATAGAAGCCAATTAGAAGAATATTAGTGCGATTTAGGCTATTAAAAGGGGATTAAATCAATTAAATATTGATTTATTGGTTAAATGGAAGGGAAAGCTAATTAATTAATAATAATTAATTAGTCTAGGTAGAAGGGGTGATTTATTAACGGAAGGTCGTTAATTAGGGTATTTGTTGGATAGGCAACTTAATTAATTAGCTTAGTGTAATTAATTAATGATGATATGAGGGAAAATGAGTGCCTTTGATGATATGTCGTTGATTTGCGAGAAAGGGGATAATTAGCACAATTTAAGTATTTAAATTGCTTGGGCGTAATTATAGGTGTCTACATTTGCCCCTCTTTGGGGTGGCATAAGTGATGCCACTTCAAAGATAGTAGACAAAAGAGATTTTGAAGAGATGGAAGAAAAATTAGTAGGAGGGAGAGATGCCCCCTCGAGTGTCGATGGGGTGATAGAAGAACTCGATCGACGATCGAAAAAGGTGAGAAGTAGGCAGAAGAATGGGGACGAGGCAGGATGCCCCGAGGAGAGGGAGAATTAGGGGTGAAAGGGAAGTGGTGTAGAAGAAATATGGATGAGGGGAGAGAAGAGCTTAACCTCTAGCCGCTTATTTGTTTGGAACAAATTTGATGTCATCATATTGCCATAGGAACTACATCATCGGTCCTTATGAAAAATATAAGCATACGACAAAGGTAGAATGACATGAAAAGCCATACTACGAACAATTGTCCATTGCTGAAAGTACCAACTCCACGCAACATACAATAATGCAATGCAATACGAGAAGGAAACAAGCTCATATAACAGGGAAAACAAGTACGAACACACATATCTAACCCAACAACGGTCAAGACAGTTGTACAAATGTTTTGTTATCAGTGCTGAAGAGATCCACAAGTTCGTGATTGACGACAAGGGTTAAAAATGATGCCCCAAGCAAGGATACATGCAAGGGGAAATGAAAATGGACACGGGGTCCATGAAAAGCATTTGTGCGCATGTAGAAAGCACCACGAACCAAAAAAGTGCCCCAGTACGAGACGAAGCAAGCGGCTAGCTTTTGTGAATGGTTGTGAATCCGGTGATCCAGAGTCGTATTAATCGGGAAGATGTGAGACAAACCAACGGGATATGGAGAAAATACCATGCGAAGACACAAGTTTCAGCCGTAAGAAGCAAGTTACCATTTTGTAGGGTGTTTTACTTTTTAGGAATTTTTGAAAAATTTTGCCTTGTTTTTAGATTTTTTTTATATATATATATATATATATATTGTTTTGTTATTGTTTTTTGTGTTTTCTCGAAACAATGTTCTATTGTTTTTGTGTTTTTCTCGAAACAATTTTCTATTGTTTTTGTGTTTTGTGAAACAATTTTCTATTGTTTTTGTGTTTTGTGAAACAATTTTCTATTGTTTTTGTGTTTTCTCAAACAATGTTCTATTGTTTTTGTGTTTTGTGAAACAATTTTCTATTGTTTTTGTTTTGTGAAACAATTTTCTATTGTTTTTGTGTTTTTGAAACAATTTTCTATTGTTTTTGTGTTTTCTCTTGAAAACAATTTTCTATTGTTTTTGTGTTTTTAACAGTTTTCCAAAGCTATGTGCAGGTAACCAAGAAAGCATGGATGCCCCCAGCGTTAGGTGGGGAATATACAAGGGCAAAAGCCACGCGCTTATGAACAAGAAGGTGAAGTCGTTGAGTTGCCCCCAGCGTAAGATGGGAAATAACGAAAGACCACGTCCCTTACAGATGAATAGAAGAAGGCAAAGCCGGATCAAGGCTGGACTAGATGGTGTGCACAAGGAAACTCGAAGGTAGAACCAGGTCCAGGACAAAGACAACTACCCTTCTAATACAGAATGCTTGTGAACAACGAATCCTCCCAGGCGCGGAAACAGGTTTCACACCCAAGGACTTGTCAAAGTGCCACAATGCGTGGTTTTCACTAGTGGATGACTTTGTTTTCTCTTTTTCTTTTTTTTTTTTTTTTTTTTTTTTTTTTTTTTTTTTTTTTTTAATATTTTTTGTGATTTTTATGACTTTCTTGTGCCATGTTTAGGCATAAAACCTCTTAAGATGCATGGAATTCATGGGCTCCCGGAGCTCATCACCATTGGGGTGAGCCAACTTGTATGCCCCTGTGCCATACTTGGCAACTATGACATAGGGTCCTAACCAGTGTGGTTCGAACTTCCCTTTCTTTTCTCGCTCTGCTCTGGTGTTGAACTGGTTCTCCTTCATAACTAAATCACCCACCTCAAGGCGGCGAGGATGATTCTCTTGTTGTAGTTGCGGGAGATTCTGTGTTGATATACTTTCAGGTGATTAAGAGCGCGAATGCGCCTCTCATCCAGGAGCTCTAACTCAGCCAATCTTGCCACTCGGTAATCTTCATCCTTATCCAAATAGTCCCGAAGAGAAATTCGCAGGGATGGGAGTTCAATCTCTAAAGGGATGATAGATTATGTCCCGAACACGAGGGAATATGGCGTCGCACCCGTAGGAGTGCGAATTGATGTTCGGTAGGCCCAGAGGGCTGGGTGGATTTGTAGGTGCCAGTTTCGACCGGTTTTGCTAACCATCTTCTCCATTATCCTTACCAAAGTCTTGTTTGTTGCCTCAGCTTGTCCATTACCCTGAGGGTAATATGGCGTGGACCATTTCAATCTGATTTGGAACCGTTGGCAAAGACCTTTCACAGTTTTGTTCTTAAATGACTTCCCATTATCTGTGACAATGGCTGCAGGGATACCATATCGGCAAATAATGTGATTCATGATGAATTTAGAAATCATGCTCTGTGACATAGGTTAAAGGGACAGCCTCCACCCATTTTGTAAAGTATTACATATTTGTGATGATATGTGTATGACCATCGGATGAGGTAGGAGTAAGCTTCCCTATTAGATCAAGTCCCCACTTGGAGAATGGCCACGGGGTAGTGATTGGTTGCAATGGTTGCGATGGAGCATGGATGAAATTTCCATACTTTTGGCATAGCACACATTTTCTAACATAATTACAACAATCAGTTTCCATGGTGGGCCAATAGTAACCTACTCTTAACAGTTTCTTAGCCAAGACCATTCCATTTGTATGTGCTCCGCATACTCCTTCGTGTACTTCTTTAATTGCCTGGATTGACTCCGGCACATCCAGACAACGTAACAGATTCCCATCGTAGCCACGACGATAAAGTGTACCTCCTAACAGGGTGTAATGGGCTATCTGGCGAATTAGGCTCTGCTTTTCAGAGCGGGAGATTTCGGGAGGGAATGTATTGTCCTTAAGATAGGTGAAAATGGGTTCATACCATGGTGAATGGGGACCAACAACCTCACAAGCCAAGCAAGATTCTGGCATGTCATACGCGGGCTGGCGTAGATTTTCTACGAAGAATGGCATATCATTGTTCCCTGGCGGAATACGAAGCATAGATCCCACCATTGCCATAGCATCTGCCGATCTATTCTGCGCTCTTGGGATTTGCTCAAAGGTAATGCACACAAAATACTCCTTCAGAGTTTCCACCAACTTCTTATAAGGTATGAGCTTGTCATCCTTAACTTTATACTCATCATTAACTTTGTTTGATGATTAGGCTGTGAATCACCTACAACCTTCACATGTTGAATATTCCACTTGATGGCTAGCTTCATCCTATGATGAGTGCTTCTATTCCATGATGTTGTTCGTGCGAGGGAAGGCTAGGTGGAAAGCTTTGTGGTATAGGATCACTGAAGGAGTAATAAGGACCACTCCTGCACGAACCATGAAACGTAAAAGATCCATCAAAATGTATACGCCATACGATGATTCTTCAATGTAGAGCAAAGATGCATCGGCGAGATCCAGGACTCAAAGGTTACGTGCTTTGCAAAGGTGCTTCCGCTATTGGTGGTCGGCAAGTACTTGTCCTTTAATTGATTTTGATGGACAAATTCTATATCAAACTCACTGAGTAGAATGATCCAATTAGCCATTCTACCTGTGAGGGCGGGTTTGGACAACAAATACTTGAGTGGGTCGACCTTGGATATGAGCTTGGTCTTAGTATTTAGCAGGTAATGGCGAAGTTTCTGAAAGGTAAAAACAACAGCCAAGCAAGCCTTCTCAATCTGAGGATAATTACGTTCATAGGCGATGAGGGTGCGACTCAGATAGTACACTGCTTTCTCTTTATGGCTAAGGTCATATTGGGTGAGTAGTGCACCAATAGCATATTGCGTAGCGAAATATAGAGCAAAAGTGGTTCTCCCGGAGTGGGAGGCATGAGGACAGGTGGATTAGCCAGGTACTGTTTAAGCAAAGCAAAGGCTTGTTGTTGCTCAGGTCCCCAGATGAAAGTGATGTCCTTCTTAAGCAAATGAGTGAATGAGTGACATTTATCTGCAAGCTGGGAGATAAAGCGGCGAATGGCTTGAATTTTCCCTTGCAAGCTACGCAGTTGCTTGATATTCTCAGGTGGAGGCATTTCTGTGATGGCAGATACTTTAGCAGGGTCTACCTCAATACCTCGTCTTGACACGATGAAGCCTAATAGTTTCCCAGATAGCACACCAAAGACACACTTCTTTGGATTTAGCCTGACTTTGTATTCACGTAGGCGTTCAATACGCCATGAAAATGATAGGATGTTCCTCTCTTGTTTTGGACTTTCCCGGGATGTCGTCTACATAGTCTTCCATGATGTCATGAATCATATCGTGAAATATTACTTGTCATGGCCCGGCCCGATAAGTTGCTCCCGCATTCTTAAGGCCGAATGGCATCACCTGATAACAGAAGGTGCCCCAAGGAGTTGTGAAAGTTGTTTTGTGTTGGTCTTCCTCAGCGATCTTAATTTGATTATAACCCGAAAAGCCATCCATAAGTGATAGCATTTCATACCCTGCGGTTGAGTCAACAATCATGTCAATGTTGGGCAATGGAAAGTCATCTTTAGGGCAAGCTTTATTGATGTCCCTAAAATCTGTGCAAATTCGGATACCAATAGGTTTCTTCTGGACAGGAACAATGTTCGATATCCATTCAGAATAATCAATTGGCCTGATGAATCCTGCTGCAAGCAACCTTTCCAACTCTTCTTTAACTAACAAGGCCACTCTTGGGTGCATCTTTCGAAGCTTCTGTTTGATAGGCTTAGCGTCTGCGTGCACAACCAAGTTATGCACGACCAAAGTTGGATCTAAGCCGGGCATGTCTTTGTAAGACCATGCGAACACATCAATAAACTCTCGCAGTAGCATAGTGAACGTCTTTTGTTCTCTGGCTGAGAGTGATGCTCCCAATTTTACTATCTTGGGATCTTCTTCAGTACCAATATTGACATCAATGGTTTCTTCAACTAACAATTTTGATAAATCCTCCATACGCGTGGGATCGGGAGGTAGGTTGAGATCTTCATCCAAGGATGTCTCTACGAGATTTTCATCCTTGGCGTGGTCACTTTGTTTGTCCTTTGATTTTCTTATTTGTTTGTCAGCCAATGCCTCAAAGAGGTTTTCACTGTGTGACTTGGACTTTGATTTTTGCCGAGGCTTTTCTTTAGAACTCTTGCCCTCGCTTTTCTTTAAATTTTGCTGACCACGAAGTTCAGCCTCCTCGCCGAAGTAGGCGCAGGTGTCTAAGTCGATAAAGAAACCCTTCTTGTGATCTCTAATGGGAATTGTATCCCTTATGCCCATGAACTCTGCAATAGCCTCGTCATTCTCGAATAAATCTAGTGGCACGTGACGTTGTTGGTCCCATTCAACAAGGGAGGGGTATACAAGGTCAAGGGTTGGTTCATTGGGGGTGATGGTTAGGACAGCATTATTCATGAAAAGGTTCGTGGAGGCCAGATCCTCATATTGGCTACAACAGGAATCCGTATCGCTGTCTAGATAATCGGAGCTATCCTCATGCTCAGAACAAGTCGCATCTTGATCGTTGGGGTGTGCTCCATAAGGGCGAATCCCAATGCCATATCTTTCTGTTTTGAAATGTGGAAGAGGGACTGGTTCTCTTTGTCCTTGTTCATTCCTCCCACATCCTAGGCCTTTGTAGCCCATGGAGTACATCATTACTGCTAGATTTTTCATATTACAGGGTTTGATAACAAGATGGTGAGTGTCCTCGGGGACCCAGTAGTAGGTGGATCAAGTAATTTTCCTCGGCTAACAAGCCTCCGGGTAGGAGCGACCCGATAGTATGTTCCTCTCTAGGTCTCTGAAGCGGTAGTTGGGTCGACCTCTAGTCTTGGGCGACAAGGAGAGTCGAAAACCAAGAGCGCTTGTTGTACATTATACTCCCCACGACCATATTCCAGAATTTTCATCTCCCATGAATTAAATGGAGATGTTGAAGTAGATGCCCCATGAGTGCGAAACTAAGAGAATTTGAATCTACTCGAGATTCCATGGCCTCGAGAATGAAGAGGGACAGCTATATCGTGGAGGGACATGCGTATGTACCCTTTATGTGCAAAGCTATTAAGAGCTCTGATGAGCAAAGGGCTCGAGTCTCTGGTATTATTATTCTTGTATGTCCCTCATGCTTCAGCTTGATGCATTGATGAAATGTTGATGGCACTGCTTGCATGGCATGGATCCATGGTCGGCCTAGAAGCATATTATATGGAAGTTCCAAGTCTAAGATGTGAAACTTTGTCTGATGGCAAGTGGGGCCCACCTCCATTGGCAGCGTAATGGTGCCTGCTGACTCTCTTTCCGCGTTGTCGTATGCGGTGATAGTGATGATATGGGACTCAAGATCTTCTTCCGTATGTCCCAATTGTTTGACTAATTTAAGCGTGCGAGATGTTCATCCGATCCATTATCCACAAGCACCCGTTTGATTTTCCTGCGGGTAACAACTACCTCAATGTATAAGGGAAGATTATGTGTAGGATTCTCGGTAGGGACCTCCCTATGGTTGAAAGTGAGATGCTCACTGGGTGCAATATTTGCCACCGCGGCTTGAAGGTATGCAGGATCGACTTCTAAAGGCACTCCCGGCCCACTGAAGAGTTTGATACAAAATGTCCTTATGCACATTGGATATCTTGAGAAGATCTAAGATCGAGATCTTAGCAGTGTCTTCTCAAGTTGTTCTAAAGGTTATATTTACCGGTTTGCGGGTCAACGAGAGAGGGTTACGGAATCACGAGGCGGGCACGCCTTGTTCTGCATGTGTGATCCTTTCCCTTGATCCGGATGGTATTGACACGGTCGATGGGGGGAGCGAATACATCTGATAAGTGAATCGTAATGATTGTTATCTCTCTTGGTATACAAGTAATTCGTGGCTTTATAGGTTTGGGATGACTCTCCCCGATCCGGTTTTGCCTTTTCCGACTTATCATGCTTGGGGAATGGTTCCTTATAAATCCCCATTTTCTCGTTAGGTGTTTGCATGTGGCTAGGGTTATCCACCTCTATCTCCCCGTTGTCAATGAGGTCTTGAATATAGTGGCGAAGTCGCAAACATTTATCTGTTTTATGACCTTTAACGCGATGCATTTCACAGTATTCATGCTCCTTATACCATGAAGGTTTAGGAGTGTTGTCATCAAACGGTTGCGTTGTAGGATAGGTCATCATGTGGGCCGCATCCAACTGTTTTAGTATGACAGACAATGGTTCATTGAGGGAGGTGAATGTTCGTCACTTTGGTGGTGGTTGAATTGGGCCCTTGGTCGGTTTAAAGGTTGGTGGTTTGGACCGTTTGAACACGTTTGGAATCAGTGATTCCGTCTCCCACCACGTTTTTGTTTTTGTTAAAGATCTTTGGCTTTTCAATGGGTTTGACACTTTGGTTGTCTTTAGATTGGGTTTTGAGGGTGCCTTTGGCAATGAGAGCCTTTTCTATTTGAATCCCTTTCTCGATAACCTCCTCAAAGGTGCGGACACAATGCATTTGGAGGTGGAAAGCTATATCTGGGTTGAGATTAGGGACGAAAATACTGACTAGCTGCTTCTCAGGGAAAGCGCAAGGGAAGCGACTAGCTATCCCTCTCCATCGTTGGAGGAAGCTGGCGAAGGTCTCATTTGGGCGTTGTTTTGTGCCGCACAAGTCTGCCATGGTGACGTCACTCTCTATGTTATATGAGAAATGACGCATGCGAATCTTTCCGCCAATTCTGGCCAGGTGAAAATTGATCCTCGTGGCAAGCGCGTAAACCATTCTAATGCTTGACCTCCGAGACTCTTAGGAAAAAGTCTGATGAGGTAATTATCACTATAAGACACCTCTTGACATGCCATGTAGAAATCTTTAACATGATCCCTTGGGTCTCCCTTTCCTTTGTATTTGTCAAACTTTGGCATATCAAATTTCTTTGGAAAGGGTTGAAGGGTCATTGTCTTGTCAAAAGGATAGGGGCATAGTTCTTCGTATTGGTATTTCCTAATACTCCCTATATTGCTTTCTTGTATGCTCGCAAGCGTTGCTTTCATAGATTGTACTTCTTGTGCGAGCAATTGTTCTTTAGTGGGAGAAGCGGGGATGTGTACATGATGATACCCCATGTCTTCTTCTCCTTGGTTTTCTCGATGGAGTTCGTGGATCCTAAACTTAGGCTTTGACTTTTGAACGTTCTTGTTTGTGTCTTTCTGTACTTGGAAAGTAAGCAAAGCTAGTTGTCGGCTTAAGTTACTGAGTTGTTGTTGGATTGTGACTTGGTTTGTGTCTTCTTCTTCTAAAGGTTCCTCCTCTTCGTATTGTGGAGGTTCTTCCCCTGTCTCATGTTCTATCTTGTTTCTTCGTGGCACTTTGATGAGGGGTATTCTATGCCCTACCACTTTATCATTTTCTACGTAAGAAGTGGAAGCATGTCCGCCTGTTAAAATATCTTCCATATTGATAAGGGGGTGTTCCTCCTTAGTAGTGTCATTTGTTTGTAGTATTGGTTCCTTCTCAATGGGCAATTTGGCCCCTAATTCCATGACCCGTGCCAAAACTCTATCTTTGTTTCTAAGGAGAAACTCATCTAGTAGAGTGGGGTCAAAATCAAAGTCTGCGTGTGGTGATTCTAATTCATTTCCACTATGATCGACCATCTCTTCTATTTCCTTTTCTGCAGAAAATAGTGGTCCTAGATCGTGTCCGATAAATGGGTTTGACCCTTGTCTATTAGAGGTTTCCCAAGCTTGCGCCTGTTGTTCCTCATATGTTTGTTTCTTTAACCCTAGACGCGTCTTGGGAGCCATGTTTTCGTGATAAATTTCACTAAGGTAAGTTATAGATTTGTTCAAAATTCAATGTCTACCCCTAAGTGAAACACAAGATGTACGTGTTAAGAGTAAATTAACAGTGTGAGAATACCAATGTGATAGAGTGATAAAGTCACCAATGAAACAATCGTTTGGTACCAAAACCTAATCAAATGAAATACTTCTTAGACTACGTTTCAAAGTAATTTGTGATATCAGATGATTAACAAGATGTCTCCACTTATGCCAAGTTCAAAGGAATGAACAAGACGTAAGTAAATACATGAAGTTAAATGCGATCTCCCAATCAAGATATACGATGAGCAAGCTCAAGTCGATTAAGACCTATATCTCAAAAGTGCGATTACGATTTGTGAATGACACAACAATATCACCAAGATATGTTAACCCACTTTGCAAGAAAGTGGAGTATTGATATCGAGGTGTTATTGATATAACACGCACAAATGGTAGTTCCTAACACCTTTTGAAATCGAGGTAATAATAAAACTGAACAAAAAAAAGCTCAAAGTATAGCTAGGAATAGTTAAGAATGTGTGCAGCGTAACCGTACAATATAGGTATTTATGTCGAGTTTACAAGAAACAAGACGTAAATATCGAAATTGTAATGATACGAGACAAACAAACTAACTCCTCTATGGAAGTCCGCGTGATGAACCACGCCTAACTACTGATGACGATCTTGACGTGGGTATCAAGATCACAATGGCTACTGCAAATGACGTGAAAACGCCTCCACTCACTTTAGATGTTTAACTAACTTGACCCAAAACATGGATGGGCGTAAACGGACATAAAAGTGAGAGAAACGATCGAATGGCAACACAAAGGTAATCACACCTCTTTTGATCAACAAAGTGTCAAAAGAATATGAAGAAATAAATCAAGAAAAAATGACAAAAATGCTAGTCTTACTTGGCGAGTTTCGCCTTGCCCTAAGGCAAGTAAAAACTAGGCGAAAGTAATACGTCACACACGTTTCTCAAAAAGAAGGTTCACAACTCAACATTGTTTTAAAGTGGTCAAAGTGGGCTCTGGCCAAAGTATATTCTCTAGGTGGTTCTCTCGCCTAGGTGTTACAAAGTTGCCACGAGCGAGCGCGATTTACCCAAAAGTCACACCGACTAGTTTGGGAGTATCTCGGCTTTACTTTACCCCCTTGAAGAATAGTAGGCAACTAGTGCGTCTACGTGTACTATCACTGGGGTCGCCACAACGGACAACCTGTAACTCTATCTCACAAAGGAATCACTAGTCAAGTAGGTAGTGCGGAGCACTTCCCGTTTCGTCCACAAGGTTCCCTCTTGCGTGGACTACTTTGGGGTTCCTGGAACCACCCCCATTGTTGTAGCTTAAGGCGTTATGCCAAAGGGGTTATGTTCCAATTGAGCGGAGAGGGACGTACCCTTTTCCAAAACCTGCAATACAGTGTTTTGAATATGTTGTTCTTTTTATCTTGTTTAATTAGGTGTGGTTTGCTTGAACACCTTTTGGCAACTTGTATAACAACTGTATTAGTAGTTTTTGATTTCGTTTTGATTCCTCCTTTCTTTGACAAGCGTTTTTAGGTCCTGCACTCAAGCGTTAGTAGTTCTCCAAGAAAATCACATTATTTAAAAGAGGATTAAGAGTTGCTTTTGATTCTCAAGATCATCCAAGGATGCAAGAGAAGAGCATACACAACAAATAATCCAACTAAAAAGTAAAGAAAATCTTTTCAATCAATGAACCATACAAAATTCTTGATAAATGTTCATTCCCTTAAACCAAAAGTGAAAGATGAAGTTTCCAATTTACCAAATGTTATAAAATGAAGACTAAAGTTGCTTTTGATTCTCAAGATCACCCTAAGGTGCAAGAGAAGAGCATACACAAACTTTATCCCAACTATATAGAAATGGAAAACTTCAAATCAAAGGACCATTGAAAAATGCTTTGTAAAGGTTCATTCCCTTAAGCAAAATGAATAATCAAGTTTCCAAGTTTAATCCCAATGTTAACAAGATAGAGATCAAAGTTGTTTTTGATTCTCAAGATCACCAAAAGGTGCAAGAGAAGAGCATACACACGCTTTGATCTAAATCGAGTAAGCATGGAAATACAACATTCATCAAAACATTAGACATGTTAGAAAATGACCAGTTTTAAAATAACAGAAAAACCTGCAACTTTTGTAAGTATAAATCCTAAATTTATGTTTTCATTGCATAGTTAACTTCAATACCTTTCCAACGCAAAAAAATGGAGTCATTTCGAGGTCGGGAGCAAAAGTTATGGCCTTCGGAAGATGGGTTACGCATATGCTCTTATGCTCATGGGTATGCACTTGACATGCACTTAAAAAATGTCAAAAAAAACGTCCCTTAATATGCAAAATGGGCAAATTTTTCCAACCAAGATTCAATTTTGACAACAACCCATCACATTAATATATGAATAGAAGACTCAACGCTATCAAACATTAACATACATGCTCAAGAATTTAAGATTTTCAAGAAATTGACAAAACTAGCATGTAGAATGATGAAAAAGTAAGCTCTAAAAATGAAAACATGATGAAATCTTGAAATTTTCTCACCAACATTAAATTTTGACAGCAACCCACCACATTAATATGTAAATATAAGACTCAGCACTATCAAACACTAACCTACATGCTCAAGAATTGAAAATTTTCAAGAAATTGACAAAACTAGCATGTAAAATGTTGAAAAAGTAAGCTCTAAAAATGAAAACATGATGAAATCTTGAAATTTTCTCACCAAGATTAAATTTTGACAGCAACCCACCACATTAATATGTAAATAGAAGACTCAGCACTATCAAACACTAACCTACATGCTCAAGAATTTAAAATCTTCAAGAAATTGACAAAACTAGCATGTAGAATGTTGAAAAAGTAAGCTCTAAAAATGAAAACATGGAGAAATCTTGAAATTTTCCCCTCAATTCCAATTTTGACAGCACTTCACCTCCTTCATACCTACAAGGAAGACCCAACACATGCAAACTCAACAAAACATGTTAAAAAAACAAGTTAGATCAACATGTGTAAAAGAGGGTTAGTAACCAAAAATAAAACTTAACTACAAAAACTTGAAATTAAGTGCAAAGGACAATGGAGTAAGTCCCACCGGGCGTGCCAAATGTGTGCATGTATACTTTGCTTAATGCTAAATCAAATGAAGCAAGAACTACCACCTAAAATAGTTCTACAATTTAGCTAAAACAAAGCATAAACACCATCATGATAAGAATTAAACAAGGGTTAGATCTTTAGCATTCATCAATACAAACTTTGAAACTAACAATGCTAAATATCTAAACTCCTCTATTCTCTAACAACAAATAAATGAATGGACCTAAGTAAGCTCCATGGCTATCAAAATAGTTGTCCTTAATGCTCCAAGAACCTAGGAATGGGGGCTAATCAAAGTTGGGCTCTCAAGACCCTTTTGACACCTCCCATATGACCCAAGCACTTTAAGAAAGAGGCTTAACTCTTCAAGATGATGAACTCTCAAAGGGCAAGGTGCAAGCTCTTAGTCTCTTTGCTATATGCTTTGCATTTTCTCTCTTAGAAAGTTTAGGTGTAAGTAAAAGGTAGGTGGAGGGCTCTTTATATAGCCCCGAAAGGATAAAGGATTCAACACATTCTCATGAATGTGGGATAAAGGTAAAACATGATTAGGAATGGATAAGGTTGCTTTATTAAAGGTAACCTTACTTTAGAAGGAGTTTAATACATGTTTAGCAAGTCATGGGAGTTGGGGGTATTTTAATTAATCAAAGGTGATTAATTAATAGGTAGGTGTAAGCTTATAGAAGCCAATTAGAAGAATATTAGTGCGATTTAGGCTATTAAAGGGGATTAAATCAATTAAATATTGATTTATTGGTTAAATGGAAGGAAAGCTAATTAATTAATAATAATTAATTAGTCTAGGTAGAATTTATTAACCAAGGTCGTGATTTATTAACGGAAGATGATATGAGGGAAAATGAGTGCGTGGTATTTGTTGGAATTGTTATGTAATTAATGATTTGTTGGATATAATTAGCACAATTTAAGTATTTAAATTGCTTGGCAATTATAGGTGTCTACACTCTCCTTAAACCACTTCATTTCTTTAGTTAAAAATAGTGTCCCATGAATTAATGTGAAGTATTTTCCATTTCATTGTCTTCTATGTACACATTTGTTTATAAGTCTAAATATTGTGAAGTCTATGTGTTGTTTCACATTTTTAAAAAAATAATGTGTAAATCCCATTTCCTTCCCCTTCCCTACCGACGCTCCATTGAAATTCCATGGTGTGATTGCTAGTGGTTGAATAATGTAGGATCTATCGTTGATAATGACAGAGACATTTTTCCAACAACCTGCAATTGAAATGTGGATCAACTAGTGCAAAATGCCATTCCACAACAACCCCATGTCAAGCATTTTTCTCTATAAATTATTTATCCACCCATTGGCCTCTTCTCAAACAATCATATTCACTTTATTCTTAGCAGTGTTGCAGTGAAACACGGATCCATTTTTCTTGTGTTTGTCACCTTTTGTTAAATCTGCATCTCTCCAAATTTATCGACACACAAACTAGACAAGATAACATATAGACAGAGAAGATACCAAATTCTCGTCTTATGTTGTGTTTGAAGATTTATGTATTTACAAATATGATGGAAAATTTTGTATTTAAATTGAATTAAAGTGTGATCTCAGGATAGCATTTTCATTTTGCACAAAGTTGTATTCCACTATGAAAGGAAATGCACAACAAAAAGACAAAAACAAATCATATACAATTAAATAATTACAATTTTTTTAATTCATTATTGGTGAGGGGAAGAAAATAAAATATTATTAATTATTAAATAAATTAATTGATTACTAATATAATTAAATATCAAATTTAATAATTAGTAATTTTAATAAGTAATTATTTGACTCTTAGATAACTCAGAAAAAAACTGTCTATTTCTTTTTAATATTTTTATATGGTGGTGACATCTTACATCTTCCCTCTATAATAGTTAATTGGATGTGGTTATGATGGTGTGTACCTCATTCATGAAGTTTTGAAATCTCCATCTATTACCAACATTCTTGTTGATCGATTGACAACCTAAAGGAAATGACAATAAGGGTTACATGACAATGGAAATGACCATTTTACTAACATGATGGCTAATTGGCTCTGAGATGAGAGTTTTTTCTTGATCAACCTTCCCCTCTCCTCTATAACTCGTAAAAAAAATTAAAATTGTTAATATTCCTTTAAATACATGCCTTACTACTCACTTCAATTATGCCTCTTCATTACATTTTAAGTTAAGAATGAACATTGTCTTTACTAGAATGTTGAGAATATATCTTCTGGTGAACATTTTTTATTTGAATGAAATATATCTCACAATGGTTCCAAAAAAATAGATACAATAAGTGAAAACTAATATTGTGGTTAGGAAAGCATAAAGAAACACACTAAAAACAAAATGAGTGATAAAGATTAGAATTCAAACAAGGCTTGGGAAATGAAGGAATTTCTTCCATTTGTTAAAGATACTTCAAATTTTAAATTATTAAAATATTAAATAAGAAAATGTCACATTAGAACTTTTTTCAAACATGTTGACACCATTAGAAAAAATTCTATGAATCCCAAAGATCCTATTTGTCAAATCTAAGAAAAGGCATGTATCGATCCCATGTTCTTCCAATAAAATTTATATCGGGTGAGATCAATTTCTCTTCAAAAATGAAATAACACTGTAAATATTTGTACCATGTGAGAGTAAACAAATCAACATTCACATAACACAAAGACAATATGAAGCATGTTATATGTATCGACAAGAGAAATTGATTTGGAAAAACCATGGAAAATTTAAAACACCCAAATAATCTTAATCTTGAGTATCTAGATGAATGTTAATTCACTTTTGAAAATGGTTGTTAAATAAATTATACAAACCCTAGACTTCCTCAACTTCTCCCTAGCCCACTTTTCCCTTCCCTTTTTCCTGTTTAGCTCTCTATTTATGGCATTTACTCATTATTTGCTTTTTCGAATCAATTAATTTATCATCCCATTACTTAACAAATTATTATTATTAATTATTAAATAAATTAATGAACTAATTAGTTAATTAGTTAGGTTTCCTATTAACAATAATAAGTAATTATTTAACCCTTATATAATCCAAACAAATAATGTTATCCATTTCATTTTTACATTTTTATATGGTGTCGTCATCTTGCATCTTCCCTTGTTTTGTGTTTTTAAATTTAGATGTGCATATTTATATGAATATTACTAATTTGCACTTACTCTTTGGAATATTATTTTGTTTATATTTTATTTTAGTTTTTTTAACCAAAGGATAAACATCCTAATTCTTTGAATAAATATAGTATTGATAGTATCAAGTGTATGGAATAATCAATTTTATTAGGATAAGTGTTGAGGCTTAAGGGGTATTTGTGCCAAGGATGTGATGAGATCTTTAAATGTTTAGATCGTGTCATAATCTCTACTCAATTATATTTCATTTTCCATATTTTTTAGTTACTGATTGAGGATCAGTCAAATATTGTCTTAACTGACCACCTTCCAATTTGTTTATGGTTAGTATGGATTTTTTGATGACACAAAGTTTTAAAATAATATTTTTTTACATAATACTCTTCTACATCATAGACCTACTTTTCATCACATCAAATGAGGGTCGTGCTTAGTTTCAATTCTATCTGGAAATTGTGGTTGGATTTCATGGGGGTCAAATGCTATCACTCACCTTATCTGATTCCTTAACACTTTAAAGTAGTAAGTTGTAAGAATATTTTGCACTCTTACTCTACCACATCTTTCAAGTTGAGCCACTCCTTGGGACCGTTGGATAGACCCTATTTCATTAGCCTTTGTAATGACAAGTGTTAGAACCTAGACAATGCCTTCAAATTACATATAACCATCCTATTGAATAATTTAATAGAATGAGTGAATAAAATTATTATATTATGTATATTCAATTTATTGAAGTTTGAGTTTTTTGTGTGTTTAGTATGTGAAAACTCATATGTACATCATGGAGTCCTGAAATTAGACAGGGGTCAAATCATTTGTGTGATTGTCCTTGCATATGAAATCTATTATTTTGAGAGTTCAAATGAATTAGTTTTTTGAGCTTGTGTATCAGGAAATTATCAAAGTATTTATCGAATCTTCTTTTCGAATTTCCCTACTAATTTTATAAAAATGGAATAACTAATTTAGTGTGGGGATAGTTAATCTAAGCTATGAACAATCTGTAATAAAGTAAATAAATATAGTAAAGGAAGTATGTAAATGATCTAAGTAACTATGCAAAAGGAAATGCTAACCCTAATGTGCAAGAAGAAAGAGGAAAGAACTTTTGAATAACGATGTTGCAAAGACAAAGGTCACGGTGATGACTGGAAAATACGAATCAGAAATGATTGTGTAGAAGTCTCGAAAAGGATGGATCTGGAGGATCTAGCTAGACTAGAACTCTTGGAGGGGGATTAGGGCACCCGCAGTGCTCTAGTCTATAATTTGGGTGTCGTAGTCCATGTGAAGCTCTAAAACTAATCTCCATGGGGCTAAGAGATGATCTTGAACCCTCATTGTGTGTCATATCAGATTCATCGTGATCCTACAGATGTCGACAATAATCCAAAATGAAAGAAAGACCTGCAAGACCCCAAAACAAGCATCAACCTGAAAAATAAAAATGCATATGAAGGGGTCGAATTGACCTCAACTCTGCCACAATGGTGGAATTACTAACTAAGTGTTGCACTACATCTCAAACCCGATGTAGTTCTATGTGCAAGTGTGTGTGAACATGCCCTAGGTTGTTATTGTGTCAATCACACTTTGTGAAGTAGCGAGCAATAACTATGTGCAGAAAATGTAATAAAAAGTGTCATGGAATAGAATAGAATCTCTCCCCCTACGAAGTGTGATGTAGATGTCCTAACCTTGTGCCTTGATGATGGAGCTATGTGGATGCAAGTAATCTCCAATGCGGTAGATGGATGTAACTCTAAATGAGTGATAGTAGTAAGTGATGTTAGGTCCCTCATTATGGTCTTATAACTTTATATTTATAGTGGTTTCTTGATCTAATTTCATAATTAACCCTGAAAAGGCCGACCAAAAGAAACATAAAGATGTAAAATGACTAAAAACAACCCAAAAAGTGGCAGGAAAGTGTGAAAGGGGTCGAGGCGCCCTGCT
The DNA here is from genome assembly GCA_018340775.1 of Taxus wallichiana var. yunnanensis. Classification (NCBI taxonomy): domain Eukaryota; kingdom Viridiplantae; phylum Streptophyta; class Pinopsida; order Cupressales; family Taxaceae; genus Taxus; species Taxus wallichiana. The sequence continues at coordinate 874,827,859 of CM031235.1, read as the reverse complement.
GGAATAGGGTACCCATGGAGCCCCGTACTAATCTTGATGCCATGGTCGAGGCTAAAATAATGGGGATTATAGAAGTTGATCCGTAGGCGTATGGGTGTAATAGGTCAATAATGATGAAATAAAATAAAACAAGATGGAAAAAAGACGAGGGTTGATTAGTACTTTCTTCTCTCAAGAACCTTCTAAATAGTAGTATAAGACCGAGATAAATAATGTCTAAATTGCATGATTTTGTGACTACATTTTTACCCCACTTTATGTTGGTGAGATGAAACCTCGGTAAGATAAAGTAATTATAAATGTGTACCGATGTCCATGAAGAGTGTAGTAGGAACGCATCAAGGACTAGAAAAATGTGTGGAATAAAAGAAATATGGAGGAGCGTGGAAAATAAAGATGAAAAATGCGTAAATAAAAAAGTGATGAGAGTGAACCTAGAGCAAAACATGTGTGTAATTGTTGTTGTGGTGTGTAATGTACCTATGGTTAGTAAAGAATGTGTTATCCTAGAATGTTGTTGTTTCCCCAATTTGACTACTTGTTTCTCATACGTCCGCACTTGATCCATGTCGAGAGGAAGAGTGTAGAAGGATATCTTATACTTGTGAGTTTTTGGGTGATCGCATGCCACCCCGGTTAAAAAGTGTAGGGAGGAAATACTTTATCCCTCTAAGCTCTAACTGTTTCTACTAAAATGTGTGTGAAGATATCTTTGTATCGTCCCGGGTTTTTGGGTGATTTGACGCCACTAACCGAAGTAAGTAGTGTGGAGAGGCACACCCACTGTAACCCTCAAGCCTATAACTACTTCCCATAAATTCTAAGGACACCATGTCTTGTAAAAATTTGTGTATGGGGTTCTTAGAGACTAGTTTGAACCCACTGCATTGTAGAAAACTCGAACCATACCGGTGTATAATCTTTGTGTTAGTATGTAAAAACCCAAATTATGCCCCCCTCTTTGGGGGCACATGCGATATCAATGATAGGAGAATGTGGCCCCAAAAGAGGACTAACCACATGTATGTTGTAACCCTAGAAAGTGCTTAGTAAAAACCAAGGCATGCACAAACAAGAAGGCTAGCCAAAGACGAGTGTAAACAACCAATGCATACATATAGAAGACATGTGTAATCTACGTAAACAATGTAGTAAATGAAAACACATAAGAAAGAAAGTAAGTCGCACAAAGTGGGCTGCAAACATGGGAGATCACTCATGATTTTGCAAGACACATGAGGTTATCATGGCCGTAATCAACAAGCAAGTGTGCACACAAAGCACAAGGCAAAACCCACAAACAATAATAGACATGTACAAATAAACAAACGAGAAGTCATGGAAACATAGAATCCTATAAAACAAGTGTTGCACATGGAACACCCATTAGCATGTTAGAGAAATAACCAATATGTCAAAAGTGTGTATAATCAAGTAATGTAAGATGTTAAGTACAAAATGAAACAATATCACCTAGATGAGATCAATGAGGATACCCCTAGTGGCCAGTATAGGAAGGGTAGAAGGTGAGCATCTATGTCGCGTGTAGAGTCCTATATCTACGATCACACTAAGCAAAAGGTATGAATTTGCATGTGTGGATGACATATAAGAAATCAATCTAACATGTGTAATAAAGTGAACATGTAAAACACTAGCAAGCAAGAATAAATGCCCCCAAGGCAAGGTAATATGTTGTGGGTGGATGGAATGGAATGCAATATGTAATGATAGGATTTGCATGCCCCCGAGTGAATGGTTGTGTATGTAATGAGGTTCATTTTCTTTCCCCCTCAGTAGTCAATAACGAACCATAAACGAGATTAAGTCATCGGGAAATGGTCGAGTATTGTTTGTTTTATCTAACGGGTTGTGATGAATGTGTATGTGTGTAGTGGTGATGATATGCGACATGGAGAATAGATGTGTGTGGACCCTATAGCCTAAGCGTATACCATGATGAAATGAAATGTGGAGAGTGATGATTTAGGCTAAGCTTATATCACTATATAACGATGAAGTAAGGAGTGGTGATGTAACATAAGGTGTATACTAATACAAGATAATAGAATGGAGTTGGTGATTCTAGCCTAAAGCTTATACCACTACAAGATAGAAAAAGTGAGTGATGATTTAGCCTAAAGTGTATGTCACTAGCCTAGAAATTGCGCATGACGAAATCTTGCATGGTGGGTGTAAGGTCCATTTGATTTTTAAACCCTCAGCAATGGAGTATGGACCGAGGAACTAAAGTGTGTCATAGGGTGGTGAGTGCAACACGTAGAAGACAATGCAGTGTATATAATAAGAATAAACGACCGTGTGATGAATAAAATTTGTTAATGCACGGTGGGAAAATGCAAAGCCAAATGAGTAGGATGTATAAAATTTAATGTATAATGTGCAACGTAACATGTGTAGTAGTGTATAATTTAGGATGAAATGTAAAGCTAGAATCATATTTACCATAAACTCGCATAGTATGTATAATGTGTCCAAGTAGGTATGAGTAATGTATGATTAGACTATGTACGTAGATAGCCTAATAATGTATGTAATGTGTAGAATGAATAGGATATATTATACATAGAATGACTTAGGTATGATGTAAAATGCATGTAGAATAATAGTAGAATTTAGACTAAGTGTAGTATATATTTGGTGTATAGCGCGTGATGTGTGATGAAATGCCATGTATAATGGTCATATTGTAGTGTGTGGGGTTCAATGTAATGGTAATCCCTCAACAGTCAAGTGTGAACTAAAGCACAAGAGTGTGTCATCGGGTAACAACAAGGCTACAATGATGGAGGGGGGATATTAGGTGTGATGCCCCCAAGTACATGATAGAAAAGGTGACTATGGGCCACTATCAAGAAGATTGTCACTGTCACGATCAAAACCTACTGGAGAAACGTCAAAACCCGATAAGATATAGAATGAGGAGGGTCATATAAGAACCCACTACGGTGGAATGTGTACACATTCATCACATACTCTTCATCAGTAAATGTAATGGGTGGACAAACATGTGCATACCAATGAGAAATATTCAAACATAAGCGGAGAAGAATCATTAGAAATAGAGATAGTGTTGAAGGGCATAGGAAACATGAGTGAAGAGTGGAGAGAGTCTATTGTACCACCAATATAATCAAGCAATATTGTCCAAGTGTAAGTGGAGAATCACGAGAGGTACGCGCAACAAAGACTCAAGTATTAAATGAAAAACCCACAAGCCATAAGTTGTTATAATGTGAAAATAGCCATGATAAAGATGTGGTGAATGAAGAGGGGGTAAGATATCATTAAGTGTCATACCAAACCTAGAAAAACTATCACGTGTACAAATATTATCTAAGAAAGTGAAATCAATGGGGATGTGTTTCCAAAAGGACCTGTTGATAAATAATGTGCATGTAAAAGGAGGGCATGGCCACTGGTGGAGGAGAAGATGAAATAGCATCGACACTGTGGACAGATCCCTTATATAATACCATAACATTAGTGGAGGGAGGAATTTTGAATCGATATTCTCCAAGACCACACCACAAAGGTTTCCTCAAAATAAGAATCATCTACACCAAGAGGAGTAAAATCAAGTTGTTTCAATGATTCATCTATAAGTTCTATAACATCAACCTCATCATTGGAATCGTCAGAATCATCAGGCAGATCATCATCAGTGTTGTGTGCACTATCAAGTACATTAGTAGGTGATGCCGTAGCTTAACAAAGTATAAGATGACGCAACTACTAGAAACAAAAATACTAGTGGGGACAGATACTAATAGGTGAAATAATAGTCATAGTGTGAGTAAAAATAGTAGGAGCATTGACAGTGGCAAGTAGGTAATTGTGAAGCACTAGACTAACCTATGTCATATGTGTCAAGACTAGCATATGGAATACGTTGCAAAGGTGGTATAGGCATAATAAAGAATAGGATCTATGCGACAATACTTGAAAGGTTCTGGATCGCGTAATAGTATGTTCATAGCCCTCATGTAAAAACTTAACACACTAGTGGATAGTAGATGGAACTACTTGCAATGCATTGATCCAAGGCCTTCCTAACAAGAGATTGAATTGTAAGGATGTATCGATGACATAAAACTCAGTGAGAATAATTTTAAACCCAACCCGAATATGGAATGAGATAGTCCCTAGGCATGTGCGGGTGGTAGAATCATAACCACGAATGAGAGTAGAATTATGAGAAATAAGATTATCACTTATACCTAATTATCGTAAGAGAGAATGAGCACAAAGATTAATAATGGAGTCATTATCAATGAGAACTCGCTTGATGCAAGTAGTAATAGACAACAACAATAATGAGAAAAGGAGCACATGGATTGATTTTAGCGAAAGGTGACATATCCTCATCTATGAAAGAGATAGCACGTGGTAAATTACGAAGAGATTGTATGAGATGTGCAAAGGCCTCCATGGAGTTATCACATTCAATATGAATAACACAAAGGGCAACTTCTAATGTGTTGCGATAATAATCTGGTGCATTACGTAATAAGTCATAAAGAGAGATCTTAGTGGGCATATTTTTAAGTTGTTCAATAATGTCATAGCCCTTAGAGGTGGTAGGAGGAGTTGTCGGTGTAATGGGTGGTGGAATAGACATGAGTGGAACTATTTGTAGAGGTGGGTGAGTGCGACGAGTAGCAAACGACATTAATGGATGGATCAACTATAGGCATGACAAAGTGAGGAGGATGTTGGGTACGTACATGCATGAAATCAACAACGGTAGTAACTATGCTTGAGACCTTAGTGGGTGTGTAGGTAGGATAAGAAGATTGAGCCATAACTTGATAAGGAGATGACATGAGCAAAAAGGAAGTGTTGAAACATGGGGTTCACCAAAATGATTAACTAAAAATGGACTAACTAATGTAGTGTGGGGATAGTTAATCTAAGTTATGAAAAATTGTAATAAAGTAAATAAATATAGTAAAGGAAGTATGTAAATGATCTAAAAAGTAACTATGTAAAAGGAAATGTTAACCCTAATGTGCAAGAAGAAAGAGGAAAGAACTCAACTGAATAATAGATGCTCGCAGACAGTGTCGTAGTGATGATTGGAAAATACAAAATCAGGAATGAATGTGTAGAAGTCCCAAAAGGATGGATCTGGAGGATCTAGTTGGACTGGAGCACCTGAGGGGGAATGGGGCACTATGCGAGTGATCTGGTCTACAATATGGGTGCCTTGGTCTATGTAAAGCTCAGAATCGATCTCCACAAGGTCGGGAGGTGATCTGAACCCTCGCACCGTGTCACATCATTCATTTTCCGTGCTCCTTTAGATGTCACCAATAATCCAAGATGAAAGAAAGACTTGCAAGACCCCAAAACAAGCATCAAACCCTAAAAATAAAAATACATATGAAGGGGTCAGATTGACCTCAGTTGCCACAATGGTGGACTTACTAATTGAGTGTTACACTACATCTCAAACCCGATGTAGTTCTATGTGCAAGTGTGTGTGAACATGCCCTAGGTTTCTCTTGTGTCAATCACACTTTGTGAAGTAGCGAGCAATAACTATGTGTATAAAATGTAATAGAATGTGTGCATGGAATAGAATAGAATCCCTCCCCTATGAAGTGTGATGTAGATGTCCTAGCCTTGTGCCTTGATGATGGAGCTATGTGGATGCAAGTGATCTCCAATGCAATAGATGGATGCAACTCTAGATGAGTGATAGTAGTAAGTGATGCTAGGTCCCTCATTATGGTCTCATAACTTTATATTTATAGGGTTTTCTTGATATAATTTTGTAATTAACCCTAAAAATGCTGACCACAAGAAAGATAAAGATGTAAAATGACTAGAAAGAGCCCAAAAAGTGGCGGGAAAGTGTGAAAGGGGTCGAGGCGTCCTGTTGGGACTAGGCGCCCACGGCGCCCCAAGACTAATGTGGGCACCTTAGTCACAAGGCTAAAATAATGTGGGATGATAGAAGCTGACTGGGCATATGGGTGTAAGAGGTCGATAATGACAAAATAAAATAAAACAAGATGGCCAAAAGACGAGGGTTGATTAGTACTTTCTTCACTCAAGAACCTTCTAAATAGTAGTATAAGACTAGATAAATAATGTCTAAAGTGCATGATTTTGTGACTACACCTACATGCATTGATGGTCTATGTAATTTCATAAAAGTCTTGCTTGGCCAAGTATATTTATCTCATCTCTTGGCTTGGTTTTGCATTGATTCCCATAACTCTTTACAAAGCAAGAATACTTCATGAGATATTATTTCATTCTTTGTTGCCTCAAATCAATATGCTTTGAACTCAATTTCTTGTGATCTATCTTTCATATGTTAACAAAATGTTTTCCTCTTTGTCTGGTTCATATTGTGTCACCTTGAGAATATTCATGCCATGTTCGAACTTTGCTATGGATTTTTCTAAAGGCATTATTCTTTGTATCAAAATGGCCCACTTTCCCGACTTTCATCACGCTTGACAATAATAAGTTGCAAATTTGTTTGATACTCCCAAGGTTTGAAAGAGGTTCCATTTATGCTGAACATTGCCTAGTATTACTAGAATACCGACAAACATCTACAGTACAATCTTGGTTACATATTATCAATGTCGATTAAATCTTGTAGATGGAACTTGTTACATATGTGCCTTGTAGTAAGACAAATGGCTTCCACAAAATGGTTCCACCCAATATTATCCTCTCTCGATTGCTTCTCCTCCCTCTAACCCTCTTTTCTACACCCCTTTTCCTCCTTTTATGTTTTCGCTCCCTCAAAATCAACCTCATCTTAGACTACCCCTTTGGCGTTAACATCACACACTTCACGTGCAATTGCTAGTTGTTTATTGATTTAGACTTTCTATTTTGTATTATTAATCCCTCTTGAAGGTAACTATAGGATTCACTTTCTTATTACTCAATTTTTTTTCAACCAATCACATTTAAGTATTTTTGTTTCATATGGTCTAGGCAATAGTTTTAAACAATATATAATTTTTTATTCATTTACAAATACCAATTTTCATGTATGTGATTGGTTGATAGATTTTTGTCCTTATTAGTAATCTTTATCAAAGGCAAGTATACTATAGGCTTCACATTTGCTTAAATAAGTCATTAATATTTGAACTTTTCAACCAATAAGAAATTGTTATTATTTTTCATAAGTTCAAATATACACTTTACACATTAACAAACTTGCACATTTTTTAACAAAATAATTGTAAAAAAATATTTATCTTTAATTTGATTAGTTTGTAAACTGATATGTTATTGCAATCTTTACCACATTCGAGAAAAATAGGTGTCAAAACATTTATTATAATTTATTTACATAATTTAAATTTATCACTACAAGGCCAAGGACCTAAATGCACTTCTGCAATTTGTTAGTACACATCCGAAAGGATGCACACAAGTTTAATTCCGTACCAACTCTTTCGTATCAAATCCACGAAACCACAACACCCGTTATAATTTTTCCACTGAAATGAAAAAAATTACATTTTGCAGTGAAGTATTTTTGAAATGAGTGTCCAAAAACACATATATGTGATTTCTACACATGGGTTTTTGATCATCAGCGATTGGGAAAATAGCCTTTTTCCTCCGGTTTCTGGTTTTGTATTGAAAAATTAGAGCTAAACCTACATTTTTGCCATCGGATTAGTGAATACTTGTAGTTGTGATTACAATAAACTTCTTAAATTTTGTGGTTGTCATAACAATGAACTTAGAACTTGGAAGTTGTACCCCCAACTCTCTCTGTTCACGCACCACATGTGGATTGGTGGATTTCTCATAGTTGGCGCTGCTGCACATGCAGCTATTTTTATGGTAAGAGACTATGACCCGACTACTCAATACAACAATCTTTTGGATCGTGTTTTGACTGAAGAAAACATGGTACACTTTTGTGGTATTTATTGCTTTGTTTCAATAACTATGTAAATAATGAAATCCTAGCCGTAAATGTTATTTTTTCGGTATTCAAAAATACGCTAAGTAGTGCCAAATGAGACTAAATTTTTGAAAGCATATTTGAGATACTTAAAGACACTCTACATAACAAAAGCTGCAATGTTCAGCCAATGGGTTAGCATACTCCGAAACTTTAGAAGGCTAAATCACTTATATTTTCCCTTCTATCAGTTGAGTCAAGATTATCCCCCAAAAATCTTAGATATGGGCATCATTTAGCCCCATTAAATTATACGTATCCAAATTCAGGTATAGCTTTGTTGGCATTATAGTAGCCAATAATTTACTTGGGTTTCCATGAATTTCCAGCTTGTATGAGGTATGCATCATATATTGTTAGTTTTCCGAACTAGCCTAGTTTCAGACATTTGGTTGAACTTTTTGAAATACCAAACTTTAGAAAACCTTCTTTCTCTAGAGCTACTGAAGTTTTCAAAAATGTTAACTAAATTCTAAATAGAGGGAATCTCCATGCTATGACAAGTTCTTCTACAAATTGGGTTATTATTTTTCTAGTAAAGAGAAAACTATAGAAATTGGAGTCATTTTCCATAATAAATCTTTGGATCAAGACTAGTTACACGGCTTGAAAAATAAGTCATGAAATTTTACACAGTAAAGTTTTCCTTCGGTACAAGACAAGAATGCTTTCAAGTGCATATTGGTAAATAAATCTTAATTTTTAGAAGTGGGTTTTCTAGTCATCAGCCCATAATTTTGTGTATAATTTTGTCTACACACAAAATTTGTGAATATTATTTGTGTAATCAATGTCTGGTTCTTAGAGAAGTTGTTTGTTATTGAGAATTATATGTGATATGTTTTAAGAAATTTTCACCACAATGCTTGTCAATACTTTAGACGTGATCGAAGAGGGGTACTTGTGCTACTTACATGACTCCACAGTAAGCTTGTTTGGGAAATACCTCGCTCAACCTCTTCAAAAACACCAACAAATGACTCCATAGGTAAGGTTGTTTGGGAAATACTTACTCCACCTCTTCACAAATCCCAACGAGGGATCCATAATGGATTAGAGTTTATCGCTTGAATTGACTCTCAAAAACAAGACCATGTCTTTTATGAGTCATTTAGATCTCAAGCTTCTATCGAAAAATTAAAAAAATCCGTCGCTAGAGGCATCGAAGCTAGCAGATCATCATTTCATTTAGACATTCAAAGTACATTTGGTAGCAATGTAAATTCTAGTGATTTTTTATCGATAATTTGGATATGGATTAACTCATGACACGTTAGCATTATTTTACCAAACATGAACAAGAGGTTTCCATTCCAATCGGTTCACCTTTTCCAACATACTATCGGTGAATGCATTACAATTTTTGGTTAATAAAGATTTTAGCAAAGATTGTTACTCTTGTTCTCCTTATTCCCATACAACAAAATGATGTCATAATTGATTAATGCTCATTAAATGGAGTGTTATGTCAACTCCAAGTTCTCTCCAAAGCATGACACTTATTATAAAGATCACATCAAAATCCTCTAAGAAAATCTATTTTCACTAACATTTTCCAACCAATTTTTTTATTGGAGAACTATTATCCCAAATTTTCCTTGGTTAGATTTAGATAACATACACTCACCCATTTGAGCAAGACAAGTTCCTCAAAATGACTTATGAATGTTTTGCGCGAGCTAGGGCTATAATTGAAAAGGTTTTGTTGAAAACATTGAGGGCGAAGCATTAGAATGACATAGTACAAATCGGTCTTTAAAAATGGACTTAACCATTTTTTAGAGTAAAATATGTCCAAGCGGTTGTCAATTTCCATGTCTTAAAAGCACCGACTGCTAGCATTCAAAAATCCATGTGGAGAAAATTTAAATCATTGATAGATTTTATAAAATTTGTGTGATGTTCGTTTGGTAGTCAAATTTTACTCCAACAGATAGGGGCTACGTGTCGGCAGATCAACCGCTCGTAGGGCTATGTGGCACCATTTTGGACCTCTGTTTATTTTTTAAACTCGCAAAACATAAGCTCAAGGAATAAGTCACAATTTTTAATTTTTTGAGTTCAAGATGTGGTCAAAGAAGGTCAAAGCTACATGTTTTCACCCCGTTGATCCAATGATCAAGCACATAATGGTTCCTAAGGTTTCGTGGAACCTTCTTAGTGGTTTGTGTTTTGCAAACCCGCCTTAGATATAAAAGTTGAATGAAACGTGGAGATTTTCTATTAGCTTGTATTTCGTAGTCTAACAGTGGTCCTTTAAATAGGGTGACACCTAATTTTCATGGAACCTTCATATTGCTTAGTGTTTCGCAAAACCGATTTATAGATCTAAAAGCCGAAGGAAACATGGAGCTTTTTTATTAGCTTGCGTTTCGCATTCTATAGGGTCCTTTAAATAAGGTTGATACCTAATGTTTTGTGGGACTTTCTTATTCGTTCACATTTCACAAGTTTCTATTAAGGAAATGATTTGTGAAAGGCATGGAGATATTTTTATTGGCCAAGCTTTTGCAGTACAATCGATCGACACTATGGGATACATGTTGCTTTTCTATCGGATAAAAATTCACAATGGTCACCAAGCAAAAAGGTGAAGGTACATGTTGTTATCCTATAGGTTTGAGTTTTGCAGAGCATAGTCAAAACCAGTCAAAATATTGACATCACCGAAGTACATAGAGTACTGTGATTGGTTTGTACTTCACAGTTAAAGCTTTTATAATCCTGACACTGTGCATATGTGGCATATTATTAATGGCTTGTGTTTTAATAAGAAGTAAATCCTGATTTTATGAGCTAATCAAAGGAGAACACATGGCAAAAGGTCGTTGAGGTAGACACATGAGAAATCCCAATTCCCGATCCAATAAGAAGTCAAACATGTTAATTTCCTATGTATTACGATATAGTCGAACTTTAAGAGGCCATAACTTTTGATCTACAGCTCCAAATTTAGCATACCCGTCTTGTTGGAAAACTCTCACTAAGCTCTATAATTTGGTTTCATGTATTTCAGGAATTGAAGAATTTAAAGGAAAATCCAAGAAATTGAAGAATAAGGGGTCATTCGTAAGGATAAATATAGATAAAAGCATGCAGTAAATCTCGTTTTGTCATCTAGAAGAGATTAAAAGTAGAACAAAGCATGCAATACAGGAGAAAATCTATTTTGAGCCATGTAGAGATTATTTTTGGGAAAATATAAAATAAAGCAGAAAGAACATATGCTTTTAGACAAAATGAGTTACTTTCAAAACAAACAAACAAATATAGCTTTTATTCTATATTTAAGTTAGACTTGTATGTCTAGGCGTTTCGTATCTTTCTTTTCTCTCTCAGATTTCTATAAAAACTTCATAAAACATTGTAAAATCATTCTGACTTCTCCATTCATATTTTCTAGAGCAATTCAATCTTTCTGAGTGAGAAAGCAAGGGTCATGAGTGACTATTTGTGCTTATTCCACCTCTTGGAGTAATAAAAGAGTTGTTGTTTACCTTCTACAAATATGTATTTAATGCATACTTTGTTTTAAATGATTTTATTTTGTGATACTTTTCTATCCTTATTTTATTAGTTAAATATCTCATGCTTTTGTGTGGTTTTGTGTCAATTTGCAAGTCATAAATTGTGTTTTACAAATTGTTAGCAGGATCTTGTTGTGGAGCCATCTGTTGCCCCTTACTATCCATTGATAGTCAATTCTAGAACCTTTTTGTGAACAACTTTTAGATTGACTTAATTACTTATAGTTGTGTATGGTGTGTGTGGCTTATTTGCTTCATCTATGTGATCCAAATAAGTCTAAAGTTCTCAAAACATTCTGGTGTATCACCTCCCTTTTTAGTTATTTTTCTTTCCTTTCCTTCTCCCTTTTCCCGATCAGTTTTAGGAGGTAGAATTAGTTTAGGTGTTGCACTAGGGGAACCAACCCTCTCTAGAGATTCACTCCAACATATAGATCACCCACAACCTAGGAGTGTTTCCATTTTGTCAATTGAAAGGAGAGTTATCACACCATTCTCCAAAGGGTGCATTTCAAAGTGATAATAGTTTTTGGCATGCCCAGTGGGACAAGTACAAAGATTTGTTCAATAATTTGATGTTATTTTTGAAAAAAAATTAGTTTTTTAGATATTTTCATCCAAAGATCCGGCGACTCCATCAATTTAAATCACATCCTGGCATTAAATTAGCAAATATTTCATGCCCAAGGTTACAACCATATCATCTACAAAAGGTATTCCATTTGATTTCTTTGAATTACATTTTAGTTCACCTAAGAGGAGCATATTTTCAAGTTCTAAACCTGATCTTAAAGCTCCTCCCACTCCAAAAATCCAATTCCATGCCACCATTTTCCCATGGCTCTCCAAAGAGCTCTTCCATTCTCACATTTCAGTTTTACCCCCTCCATTTGCAGCAATGGGATGATCTTCCCAAATCAACTTTGAAAGGCCTTCCTCTTTTCCATGGGAATGGAGATAAATCTCCTATTGATCACATTCAAGATATAGCAAACCATTGTGCCATTCACAATATCACAAAAGAGAACATTTTCCTCAGACTTCTGGTTTTATCATTCAGAGGTAAAGCAAGAGATTGGTTCAATAGGTTGGCTTCACAATCCATTTCCACATGGGATTAGCTGGGAGAACAACTACACAACTAGTTCAAGGAGAATACAAATGTCATTTCCCTCTTGGAACATCTCAACAAAATACAATGAGCTCTAATGGAGTTTATCTCTGATTTCAATATCAGATTTACAAGAATCTGGCATAGAATTCCTCAAGAATACAAACCCCAAAAGGTATGACATTCGTGTACTTTTTGAGATCCTTTGATGATGATTTATCTTTATTAATTAAATATCTAGGAGGAAAAAATCTTCCTTAGGATTTTACCATTATATCACAAGCTAAGAGGATGCTCATTTAGGTTGGAAAAAGAAAACCCATCTCTATTGCTGCAATTCTTCCCTCACCATCTCAAATGATTGTTTCTCCTTGTGTTGAAAATGGAAAATCTAGTATTTCCTTTCAAAATCAAGAAGATCATTTGCTTTTTTTTCCTTCATTTGATGTTCCACAAGTTTATCATGCTCAAATCACTTCCCATGCTTTGCAAAAAATTCCCTCCCACCTCCACTAAGAGAATTACCCAATTTCACTAATGTTTCCAGAAGTTGTGGTATTCCACATGGTGTCTCTAGCTTCTACCCAACACTTACTAAGCCTAGTTATCCTAAAAGGCTAGTAGAGTGGGAGGTTTGCTATGATTTTAGGGAGAAGGAGCAACCCCTTTTCTATGCTTCTTATCTAACCAATTCTACTAAGGATAAAAAAATTATATCAGTGGATGATTGGTATGATTTAGATTGAGAGGATGAGAATGTAAAAAATATGTAAAAAAGTTGTTGAATTGCAAAGAAATTCAAACATATGTGAAGGAATTTCAAGTTAGTATTGGAAAGGAAGAGGAAGTGTTTCTAATCACTAGTGTCATCTAGAAAGTAGAGGAAGAGAAGCTTCCAAGTGAGCAAGACATTACATTTGAATGCACAAATCCTCATTGTTATGCATATTTAGAACTTGTTGGGTTTTTGGAAGATTATAACGAGCAATAAAGGACATCTTCAAGAGCTACAATTGATCAATGAGAGCTTCATGCTAAGGAAGAGGATAGATTTCATCTTTCAAACTTTTTTGAGGAAAATATGATGACACCATTGTAAAAGCAACCATCATAGAAAAGGAAGAGATACAAGAGAAAGAAAAGGAAGAGAAGCTTCCAAGCAAGCAAGATCAACTTGCAAACAGTAATTTTCAAGAAAGTCTACAAGATGATCCCATTCATGGGGTCAAGCTTCAAATGAATGGGTAAATTCAAAAGATCAGGGCTTTCCCAATCAGGTATTTAGCTAGTCTAGAACCAAAATAGGAGTTGTCATCAATTGTGCTCAGTTTAGAGCATAAGAAAGAGCTTCAAATTGTCAAGAATCATCCTCAAGATCTATAAATACATAATACAGATCCTACAAAGCTGGTATTCATTCTTATATGGGCTGATATTTTGAGAAAATCAATGGTAGAATCCATGTCTACAATTATACCATGTGATCTAGTTGTAAAATTGATCTCATGACCGCAATTTCTAAGGAAAGGAAGTTATTGTTTACCATTTTTTGTTCCTTTCAATTTAATGATCTAGTAATAAGGAAACTAGAAAACCTCAAATGATGGAGGTTTTATGTTACCTCAAATGTGTGATGTGGTGGATACGGGTGCAAAGGTAATTGATCTTTGTTCAGCAAGCTATATCTATGCTGCAAAACTAGAGAAAGATTTGATTAGATAGATTTATGTGGGGGTTACCCAGACAATGTCGGCTTTAAGAAGTGTTAACTTCCTTGGCAGATGTCAATACCCGTGTTTAGATAAAATATGATAAAATCAATAACGATAAACTGGATACTACACAAAATTTGAGGCACACAAAAACTAGAAATGCATAAATGTAAGGTACATACAAATCTGATATAAATTAAATGGTACATGACTGGGTCAATAATGACAACCCAGCATCGTGTGTGGAGGTAGGTTGATGGTGACTGGATGTGAAGATATAATAAATAATGCAAATATAGATATCTATGGGCATCTGGATGCTAACCGGTAATTACAGGAGGTCAAATGTTGCAACATAGGAGCTAGATGGTGGATACGTGATCTCAAACAAGCATAATATATATATAGAGGCTAGGGAAGGCTCCGGAGATGGAAAAGATGATGACAGAGGGCCGAGTCGATGATAGCCTAACTCCGGTGATGACGAATATGATAGAGTGAGGCAAGGCCGAAGGAAAGAAAAAAAGGAAAACTACAAGTAGAAAAGTTGTCGAACAGCAATAATAGAGCCCCGACTGGTAGTCTTGTAAAAGGTTAGATCGACAAGATAATAGTACTATGATAATAGCATAATAAAATAACACCAAGATAATGATAATCTCACAAAGTAGTGTCCATGAATGGTGCAAGTGAATTAGAAGAAGTTATCCAAATTTTGTACCCCTTGCAAATTGGACAACTTAGTAGATCTGGGAGTCAGCAGCTTGTTTGAGGGGTGCATTGTAATTTACAGGATGGCTCATGGGTTAACTCAACCCACTCTTCATGGAAAAGGTCTATGATGTTTTGGCGAGGTTGGCGAGTTGGGGAGAAGTGATGGAGAAGAGTCATCGGTAGCATTTTGGATGCTACCAATGGTCGAGAAGATGTAATATGCTACTAGCCGTAGCAGTAGTATGGATGTTATCGGCCGCAACATGTAATATGCTACCACCAAGAGCATGGATAGTGGAAAGTCATAAGGAAAATGACGCAGAGGTGTCGATGTAGTACTCAAAATGCTACCTTCCAGTGCAAAGCATGTACGAATGCTACCATCCAAAGAGCGAGATAGTGAAGGTTGCAAAAAGGCAATGATGGAGCAATCGGTTGATAACAGGGTTGTCGGTAGCATTTTTATAGATGCTACTTGGTGATAGAAAATTTTAAGCTATCGGTCCAAGATGGCGGGAAAGCATGTTACCATCTAGTTGCATTTATGCAACCGGCCAACACCGGGAAGAAAAATTATGTAACCTATGGCAACGTCGAGTCCAAGAACGAATCGGCATTAATGGGAGTGGTACAAAGTTGTTCAACTACTAGTTTAATGAGGTATGGCGCCCATGACTTCCGTGTAAGAAAAGTACCAAATTTGTATGGCCTCCCATACCTCTTTAATGAAATTTTTCAGTTGGTGAGGCAATTTCGAGGCTCTTCTTCTATATATTGTAAAATTCACCTCATTTTGGGGAGACATTTTGAAAACATAGAGAAACTCTTGCAAAATTGTTCCGAATAATTTTTTTGAGTTGCAGTGCCTCAAATTTTGGTGTTCCGCAAGGAGATTCTTGCCTTGTATCTATTTGTAATGGATTATGCACACTTTTAAGCAATAAAATTCATGTTTTGTGGCTCTTTCTGCCCTAGCTTGTGTTTTCTTGTATTTCTTTCCTTTCATTGCATTCACAGGTACATTGCGCATACTTTTTCTTTCTTGTAGGATTCAAAGTTGTAGTGCTCCATGAAATTGGAGGTTTGAATGTGATTTTGGATTGTGGCACATTTGTCTTCCCTTTTCTGCTCTATTCTCATCCTATTTTCACTCACTAGGAATATCTCCACTCTGTTCTTGGTGTTATCGCCTCCCTTAATTTAGGACTTTCATTTATGCATCTTTCTCTTCCTTGGTCCCTTGGAATTTTAGGTTAGTGTTAGGGTAGTTACATTTCAATTCTTAGGAGTAGTTTTGGTATTAGGAATAGATAGAGAAAGTTGACCTTCTCTAGAGGTCTATCTCGGTTCAAGTCCCATAGCTTAGAGACAATCCCATGTTGTCTCAAATCCCGAGTTGTCTATGATTCGGAGATAGGTTTACATTTGAGCTCCAACAATTTTGGCATGCCAGGATGGGACAAATTGAAGTCAGATTTTATATGGTCTTTAGATTCATTGTTGCTAAGTCTTGGTGTGTGACTTAGTAATTTCTAGCCTTTGGAGGCTTGTTCTACACATCTGGTGACTCCATCCTTTAGATCAACTAGTTTTAGCAATGCAAGTGCCCAAGTTCATGAGAAAATCTAGACAAGGTCTAGAACAAAGAGAGGAGGGAGCTTTTGAGTACATACAATTATCACCTGGAAGGGGAAGAAGGAAGATTAGTTTAAAGGTCACCTTCACCACCAAATAGACTCTTTCCACTCCACCTCCTGGTAGGCCTTTCTTGTAGTCCACTAGAGTTCTCAGACCTATCAGAATGGCAGCACAACAAAATTTGGGATTTTTCAATTTTATTGCAGAATCCTCTTGCTCTTAATGCCAACAATCTCATACTAGCATCTACTCTCAAGAGCATCCCTTTCTTCACTGGGGAGAATCAAACTACTTCGGATAAACACATTTAGGATATTGCCAACGTTTGTGCTATACATCAAATTGTTGAACAAGATGTGGCTATTAGGTTGTTAGCTTCTTCATTCAAAGGGAGAGATTTGTAATGGTTCAGAAGTCTGGCAGCAGGCACAATTCAAAATTGGAATCAGCTGGGGACTACCTTATGCAATCAATTTGGAGAGAAGGCAGATAATATTTCTTTGCTTGAGCAGCTAACAACTATAAAGAGGGCTCCCAATGAGCTCATGGCAGATTTCAATTTCAGATTTTAGAAGACCTGGGACAAAATTCCAGTTCTTGTCAGGCCTACAACTGAAGGTGCATTTATTTACTTTTTGAAAGCTCTTAATTTTGATATTGTTGTCATGATTCAATCTATGGGGTACAACATTTCCTAGTGCATATGTTATAGCCATCAGGGATGAAAATTGTTTGATCCAAGCTGGAAAATTAGCTCCTAGGCCACCTATGCCCCTATACCCTGAATTACCCCAAGTTACTCAACCCTCCATTGCTCCTATTCCCAAGAAACCTTCCCAACCCATTGCTTCCACATCTTACTCCCCTACACAAACAAAAGGAGGATGAAGAAATGAAGGCCTTAATTAGAAATTTTGTCTAATAAGGTGATATCTTTGGAGAAACAACAAGCCTAGTCTTACAGAATTATTCAAATCAGGGGCAGTCTTCCAACCAGGGTTCTAATCAAGGTTATCAGCCATACAGGAACCAATCCAATCAAAGGTACAAACAAAATCAAAAAAATAATAGGTGGTAGGCCCAAAATGCCTCTCTTCCACTTGTGTTAATTTCCCCTTCTTAGCCATCTCCTGTCGTTAGCTCTAGTCAAGCATTTGTTCCGGTACAAAATAATGTGATTCAGGAAATAGAGTGGTGTTTTCCTTGCAACCAACCACACAATCAACTTATTTTTGAGAGGGCATTGCATGTCCAAGCTTTCATGATTCAAGTTCCTCCAATCAATAGGCCATTGGTGGAAGCACCCAATCCTAATGTGGAAGGAGCTCAGGAGGCCAATCAGATGTGAATCTTATGTTCTTTGGAGCTGAAGATTTTTGTGCCTTAAATCGATAGTTACTGATAATACCAGTCTAAGAAAAGAATTTTGGAATCACAACATGCATCCTCTTCTAATCAGGGAAATGTTGTTAACAAGGAAAAGGAGGTTGGTGGGAGAAAGAGAAAAACACCTGAAGTTCCTACCAAGGAAGTTTCTCCCCAATCAAAAATGCCTGTTCCAGCATTGTAGAAAAAAAAGAAAGGAGAATCTTGTACCACAACTATAGAAAATCTATGGGCCTCCCCTTTAATATTGTGGAACAAATGAAGAAGACAAATGTCAATGTGATAATGTGGGATGCTTTGGCTATCCCATCACAAAGGGACCTCTTGTGTGAAGCTCTCAAACAACTTCCCTAGTTGATCCAGTGATTTAAAGGACCCCTATTGTTGTTAATGTTTTCCATGCAAAGGAGGAACAAGTAAGTAAAGTTATCAAAACCCACCTTTTTATATGTCATTAATTTTGGGAAAACATTTGGTTCATAATTGCATGATAGATTTAGGTGCTAGTACCTCGGTTATGCCAAAGAAAATTGTTGATGTCCTAGGACTAGAGTATAGCCCTATTGCAAAAAGTGTCTTGTAGCTTGATGGCTCAACAGTTAGTGTCTTGGGAGTCATAAAATATCTAAAATTAACCCTTCATGCTTGCCCAATCCTAACCATAACCCATGATATATCGGTCATTGACTTTCCTCCTATGTTTTCCATTTGTTTGTCAAGGGATTTTACTACCAAAGTGGGTGGTTATTTGTCTACATATTGGACTCATATGCTTTTGAGAACTAGGTATGGTACCAGATTTACCATACAAGCTGAGCCTATATTTTCCTATCATATCGAGCCATATGACCCCACCCCTATCCAAGAAAATTGCCTAATCCAAGAAAATCAAACAAGATTCAAGTTTCATTGATGAGCATCCTATTCCTCCTCCCATGCTAAACCTATTGTTAGATGAATGGGCTAAAAGAGATAATAAATTTGATCCCTATGTTGAAGAACTTAAGTCCTTTAAGACTGGTCTTGGTACTTACTATGTTCTTGAAAAGGAAGCTGTATTTCCCAACATGCTTAAACAGAGAGAAGAAGATGCTTCGAGATTATGGAAAATATTTTTTGATGGTTCTAGGAGCATAAATGGAGTTGGAGCAGGTGTTGTGCTTGATTTCTCCTAAGGAGGAAAAGTTTTTCTTTGCTCACAAATTACAATTGCATGTTCCAATAATGTGGCAGAGTACGAAGCATTGGTCCATGGCCTGTTGATTGTTGAAAAGAAAAAGATTAAAATGTTGTAGATTTTTGGGGACATGGAATTAGTAATTCATCAGGTCACAAGAAAGTGTGCTACAAAAAATAAGCTATTGAAAGCTTATAAGCATAGAGTTTTGGATTTTTTGGAAGGCTTTGATGCTCTTAATTTTCAGGTGATACCAAGAAAGATGAACAAAGAGGCAGATCATATGGCAACCCTTGGATCACAATTATCACCTACTGAGGATTTGATTAAAGGAAATGTACAACACATTAAAATGGTGGTAAGGCCATCCATTCCAACAATGAAACCAACTAGCAGATTTTTGATAGTGATGAACAAATCGTTCAATTTATCCAAAATGAGGTTGAGTTTTCTTCAAATATGCAATCTGATTTGGAGAACATCTACTGGTGACCAGATTATTCACTAAAGTCAAATAAGTTGCCAAAGGGACTGGTCACCTTAGAGCATATTTTTAGCCCTGGATGATGAGTTCAAGGGTGAAGAGAAGAACATGGTAGCCAAGCAAGAAGATTGCCAACTAGTTGTTATTGCACAAGGAAAGGAGATTTTATTAGGCAAGGTATGTGATGAAAATGAGAAGCAAGCCTTCATTTCTTTGTGTAAAAGTTTCAGTGATATCTTTTCTTGGGATTATGAAGATCTAAGAGGGTTTAATCCAAAAATCATGCAACATTCCATAGATCTAGATCATAATGTCAAACTAGTTAGGCAAAAACAAAGGTCGGTCAACCCCAAAATAGATCCCCTCATGAGGAAGGAGTTATCTAAACTCATTAAGGCCAAAATAATTTTCCAATCAAGTACTCTACTTGGGTGGCCAATTTGGTCCTAGTTAGAAAGAAAAATGGGGAAATCAAACTTTGTGTCAATTTCCATGATTTGAACAAGGCTTCCCTCAAAGACCACTACCCTTTACCTTCTATGGAGAAAATTTTGCAAACTATTGCAGGGGCTGAAAGGTTTTCCATGCTAGATGGGTATTCGGTTTTAATCAAATTAAGGTTAGGGAAGAAGATCAATTTAAAACTGCATTTACAACAAAGTGGGGTACATTTTCCTATCAGAAGATGCCTTTTGGGTTGTCAAATGTAGGTGCCACATTTCAGAGAGCAATGGATATTGCTTTCAAAGGTTATATCAATGAATTCATCCTTGTGTACTTGGATGATATTACTATCTTTTCAAAGCAGAGCAAGGATCACATCAGCCATTTAGAGAAGGTTTTTGAGAGATGTAGAGAATTTGGGGTGTCTCTTAACCCCAAAAAGTGTAATTTTGTTGTCCCTAGGGGTAAGATTTTGGGGCAAATTGTTTCAAAAGATGGCATTGTTATTGATCCAGACAGAATTTCAGCCATCCTCTCTCTCTCCCTTGCCTACTCATAAAAAATCCTTGCAATCATTTCTTGGAAGATTAATTTTGTTAGGAGATTTATTCCTAACTTTGTAGATTGGTCAAACCCATCACTCTCATGTTGAAGAAGAATGAAACTTTCAAATGGACAACTGAAGGGAAAGAAAGCTTTGAAAAAATCAAGCAGAGATTTCCCGGGCTCCTACACTAATTAATCATAAATATGGTAAGGATTTTATTTTATATGCTTATGGAATTGATGTCTAGTATTGTTGTTGTTTTAACACAACAGAATAATGAAGGAGATGAGCAGCCAATGGCCTTCTTTAGTCAAACACTAAAGGAGTATGAATTGAAATACAATCACATTGAGAAGCAAGGTATTTTCCATCATGAGGGATCTCAAGAAATTCAAAAGCATGTTATCCACTAATCATATCAAAGTTCTTGTCTCACATTCTAGTGTGAGAGACTTCATTATGGGGGTAGATATCAATGAGAAGATATTTGGATGGGTCACTAAGATAATGGATTTTGATGTGACCATCAAAGCCACTAAACTAGTAAGAGGGAGAGCACTTTGTGAGCAGCTTGTTGTTGATGCTCAGAGTAACAATCAGGACACCTCCTTCATCAATGAATAATTACCACATGATGCAACCAATATTAGTAACTAGATGAGTGACATGATCACTTTTTTATCTTTAGGTGCCTATCCTCTTGGTCTCAACAAGGAAAAAAGGAGACATTTAAGGCTGCAATCCATTCCTTATCTACTAGTAGATGGTGTCTTGTTTAAAAGAAATATTGATGGTGTTTTGCTTAGGTGTATTGAAGGAGAGCAAGTAGAGAGGGTCCTAGCAGAATTTCATGATGGCTTATCTGGTGGTCATTTTTCAGCCAAATCCACAACCATGAAAATTCTAAAGGCAGGTTATTTCTAGCCCACATTATTCAATGATTGCTACAAATGGGTCAGAAAATGTAAAGAATGTGCTTTCTTTACCGACAAGAAAAGGTTGGCAGCTCTTCCACTCTACCCAATCCAGAAGATCAACCTTTTTCTTAGTGGGGCTTAGATTTTATTGGCATGATTAATCCTCCATCAAGTGTTGGCCACAAATGGGTCCTAACAACTACATATTATTTTACTAGGTGGACTGAGGCTGTGCCATTAAAGGAAGCAACTGAATCTATTATCCTTGACTTCCTTGAGGATATTGTCACAAGGTTTTGTGTCCCACAAACCATAATCTTTGATAATGCAAAGGATTTTCTAGGATCTAAATTTCTAATTGGGCTCTTGGTCTTGGTGTTTATTTAAAACTTCTTCCAATTATTACCCTCAAGGTAATGGATTGGTAGAATCTACTAAAAAGAACCTGATTAGAATTATGAAGAGGACAATGGATGTCAATCAGAGACAATGGCATACCAAGGTGAGAATTCTCTTTGGGCCAACAGGATTACCATAAAAATGTAATTGGCACTTCACCATATAAGTTGGTTTATGGCAAGGAAGCAAGGCTACCTTTTCACTGGAGTTTCCTTCACTTGAATTAGCTCAACATCTAGAATTTGAAGGTGTGAATCATAGAGAAATCAGAATTACAAAGTTGGTAGAGCTTGAAGAACTAAGGAACTCTACAATGACTAAATTAGAGTAAAGCATCAAGAATCCACTAAGCAATGGTTTGATAAAAAGGATAGATTTCATAAATTCATGGTTGGTGATTTGGTCTTGAAGTGGGATGTTGATAGAGCCAAACCAGGGAGGCACTCCAAGTTTGATGCAATTTGGAGTGGTCCATATACCATTACTTCTTACAAAGAAGTAAATTCTTTTGAGCTTACCGATCTTGATGGTTATGCACTACCAATCCCATTCAATGGGATTTATCTTAAGCATGCTCATTAGGACAACTTGTTGCATCATTGTAAATATTAGATTAGATTTCAATTCCTCCAAGTGCTTTTAGCACATTGTATTGTTCGTAGTATAGGGTTGTTTTTGTAATAAGTGTTGGTGCACACTCTACATATTCCATTTGGGATATGTATGATCTTCTTGTTTGTACATAGTTTTGCCTTTTGTTGTTGTTGCACCTTCTAGTTTTAAGGCAAGCTCTTATGATGGAACAATCAGTTACTAGCTCAAGCAGTTTGAAATCATAGTCAGTCTAGGAAGTGCTTCATATACATTTAGGGGTAATTTTTCAACTTTTAGATCAATTTTCAAAAATCAGGCTGACTCTATGCCCAATGGATGTTCATGGCCACTAATCTTTTGGAATCTAGCAGGCATATTACCCCATGAGTCGTCAAACTGTTATCCAATTTTTACACTCATCCAATTTTTACACCCCTTACAAATTGGATAACTTAGTAGATCTAGGAGTTGGTAGCTATTTGAGGGGTACATTGTAATTTATAGGATGGGTCGTGGGTTAACTCAACCAGCTCATCGCGGAAAAGGTCTAGGTTGTTTTGGTAAGGTTAGCGAGTCGGTGAGAAGTGGTGAAGAAGAACTCTAGTACCAAAGATAGTGGCAGTCACAAGGAAAATGACGTAGAGGCACCGATAGCACTCAATCATGCTCTTTGGTCGGTAGCATGGCATGTGATGCTACCGACTGATAGTGGATAGTGAAGGTTCCGGAACCGGAAAAGAATGCTACCGATCGGTAGCAATTTTGAGTGCTACTTTTACCGGTTGCACAAAGATGACGATGGAGCAGTCGATCGACAACAGGTTTTCTGATAGAATTTGTATGGATGCTATCGACCAACAACAAATTTTAAGCTACAGGTCAGTAGCGGGGAAAACATGTTACCAGATGGTTGCATTTATGCAACCAACCGACACCAGGGAAATTAATGCAACCAAATCAAGTGCAGGAACAAACCAAACATTAATGGGAATAGTACAAAGTTGTTCAACTACCATTTAATGAGGTATGGCACCCATGACTACCCGTGCAAGCAAAGTACCAAATTTTTATGGCCTCCCATACCTCTTTAATGAAATCTTTTGGTTGGTGAGGCAATTTTGAGGTTCTTCTTCTATATATTGTAAAATTCACCTCATTTTGGGGGAGACATTTTGAAAACATAGAGAAACTCTTGCAAAATTGTTCCATAATACTTTGTGAGTTATAGGCCTCAAATTTTGGTGTTCCGTAAAGGAGATTATTTCCTTGTATCTATTTATAATGGATTGTGCACACTTTTAAGCAATAAAATTCATGTTTTGTGGCTCTTTCTACCCAAGCTTGTGTTTTCTTGTATTTGTTGCCTTTCTTTGAATTCACAGTACATTGTGCATACTTTTTCTTTCTTACGTTCGAGTTCCATGAAATTGGTGGTTTAAATGTTATTTTGGATTGTGGCACATTTTTCTGCCCTGTTCTACTCTATTCTCGTCCCATTTTCACTCACTAGGAATATCTCCACTCTGTTCTTAGTGCTATCGCCTCCCTTAATTTAGGACTTTCATTTATGCATATTTCTCTTCCTTGGTCCCTTGGAATTTTAGGTTAGTGTTAGGGTAGCTGCATTTCAATTCTTAGGAGTAGTTTTGGTGTTAGGAATAGATAGAGGAAGTTGGCCTTCTCTGGAGGTCTGTCTCGATTCAAGTCCCACAGCTTAGAGACAGTCTCATGTCATCTCAAATATCAAGTTGTCTCATGATTCGGGAATGGGTGCACATTTGAGGTCCAACAAGCTCCGAAATCCTATAGTTGTTGCAGGTATGATCGAGCACAAGGAGATGTTCGCAGTTGAAGGAAAACTCCAATATGTGCATGCCTTTGATCCCGAAAGGAAGGAAAGCACTCAACTTTATAGGGTTGACGACGATTGGGTTGGGTCACCACTGATTACAGGGGAATGTTTCCCAATGGGCATGATTTTCTAATTTTGGTCGAGATTTCATGCTTTTAAAGATTAGGCGGGCAAGAGATGAGATATGGGTAGTTAGGGCATAAAAATAGATAAGATAAAAGCTAGAAAAGAAAGGGAATTTATGTGTAGGATAAAAGCATCCTAATTAGAAGGTTGGCTATGACAAGTGGATGGATAATTAATTGATTAATTAATTAATTAATGGGGATTAATTAATTAATGTTAATTAATGAAGATTAATAAGTGATGAGATAATAAGGTGGGAATTTAATTAAATTAAGGGGGTGGATTAAAATATGTGCACACAGTGATAAGGGTATAAATACTTTGAATTTAGGTGTCTACATTTTACCCTTTATGTTAAATGGTTTACGCTAGAAATCCATGAAATGAGGATAAAGGATTGATGATAAGCTCCCCCTCAAATGGGGGATTGATGACGTCAAGGGAAATCAATGACGCATTTGAAAAAAGGGAGATGATAAAGGGCGGGTGGGTGAAGAAAAGATGGGTGAAAGAATAACTAAGGCAAGATGCCCGAGGCAAAAATGATTGCAATATGAAAAAAACTATGGCGGTGACTCCAATATCACATCGATAGAGGAAAATTGTGATCTCAACGGAGATGGGCTACAACATTCTATGGACCATTGAGGGGATGAAAATCACTGCAATATGGATGTAGGCCAGAAGACCAATGGTTCATGGGCAAGTCATCAAAATATGTGTAACTATATGTAAAAGGTATGTGAAATCCTTCGTACACAAGGAATCAAGTGAAAAGGTATGTGTCCACAAGGGATGAGGATGAATGATATGGTGTCCAATAGGACACGAAAAATGGCCAAGAAGGCAAAATGAAAAAACGAGTGACAAAGTAGTATGCCCCGAAGGGGGAAAGCATGGCCATAAAGATAAAAAGGAAAAAGTATGCCCCAAGAGGGGAAAATCATGGCCACAAAGGTGGACTTTGATGAAGAGTAATGGTGCCCCAAGGAAGAGCACGAATATGGCCACAAGAGTGGACTTGATATAATGAATGTAATTCCCAAAGGGGAAGATGAATATGGCCTCAAAGGAGGAATTTATGTGTGAATTGGATAGGATTATAAAATAAAATGCCCAAAAGAGGAGTGATTATAGCCACAAAAGGTGGATTGTGAGAAGGGAATGATACAAAATAGTGAGACAAAATTCCCTAGAGGGAGAATAGAGATGGCCACAAGGGTGGACTTCGAATTAAAATGCCCTAATGGGGAATGGATATGGCCACAAAGGTGGACTTTGAGAGGAAAACAAGGATAGATAGATGAAAGTAATGGTGCCCTAGAAAAGGACACAAATATGGCCCAAAAGGTGAGATAACAAAATGTGAAATATGGTGCCTTGAGAGGGAACAAAAATATGGCCACAAAAGTGGACTTAAGATGAGATAAATTGGATAAGATTGGATGAGACTTAGATGGGATAGAGCTATATGAAATAACTAGGGTGGAATACATGAGATGATGTATAGTAATTTAAATAAGATGCGACCAAAGGGTATAGAAAACACTACGTTATCGAGGAACGCATGAGGAAAGGATGCCTCTAACCACATTGAAGGTGAACGAGAAGGGGATCCTGGTAATGCAAGGCACATGCGACCACAACAGATGTTAGTATGTAACTAGCAACAGCTGGTCATACCAAAGATCATAAGGAGCATGGATGAAATGAGCTCATAAACCCAATGTTGATATGAAAAATAAGTTTGAAATGTGCTTGTACAAAGGGAAGAGGGTTCTCCAAAAGTGGTGTTCCCTAAACTATGCCCCAACTCTAGGAAGGGGAAAGAGAAAGTTGATGAATGCAGATGATAATAAAATGGAAGGTTGATCAATATGGGAAGCCTTCAAATGCCATAAGGAGTAGCCATCCTTCAAAGGTATGGTCTACTTTATACAATATATAGGTGGCAAGAATAAATGATAGTCGTCCTTTGAGGGATCAATCTATTTATTTGATTTTGATTTTGGTTTCATGCTTTTGATTTTTTTTTTTACTTTTTTTTCATGAACAACTATCCTTCGAGGGATTAGTATGTTTTTGATAACTTTGACTTTTATTTGAGCATCCATAAATTTCTAACTTACATGGGGGAGAGTTGGGACTAGCTAAGTAGACCAATTAGGAGGGGATAATGATGTACAAGAGACACCCCTGTACCCTTTGTATGATTCCAACAGGTGAATAAGAGGGTGATGGATGTGATGATCGCAGAGTTCTCACCAAAGGGGAGAACTTATCCATAAGGAATATGCTATAGGCAGAGCCATGGTGCCCACATTTAAGGTCACATCTAGGAAGTGACGGAAGACCACATAATCCCAAATCATCATAATGAGAGATGGAAGAGGATAAGATGGAGGAATGATCTAAAGATATGACTCGAGAGTACTTGGTAGACATGATAATAGTAGAATGGTTGCAAGTGTAATGCGCTAAGAGGCTCCACTTCCGGTTTACCACCAAGGCAGGGAAAATTTTCCATGTAATGTCCTTATCAACGTTATGTTCAAGATAGGATGATAGCTTGTAAAATATGGGATATGATGAGATAGATGAGCGAAGATAAAAAATTATGCACTACCCTTAAGGAAGTGAAAATATGCATCCCTAATGAGACGAGTAGATGGTCCCCCAAGAGGGGGACAAATACGACCACAATGGTGGATTTTGGATGAGATAAAATATTGGATAAGACGTCACAAGATAGACAAGATGGAAACTATGTGTTATCTTTAAAAAGTGAGGAAGTGAGAGAAAAAGATGCGTCTCAGTGAGACAAAAATGGCCACAAGAGTGGGCTTATGGTGAAGGTAAAAGGTATCTCAATGGAGAAACAATTATGGCCACAGTGGCGGACTTTAGAATAAATGGTCTCCTGAGAGAGGGACAAGTACGGCCACAATGGTGACTTTGCAAAATATGAAAATAGATGGTGCTCTAAAAGAGGCACAAATATGGCCACAAAGGTGGAATTTGATGAAGATGGTGCCCTAAGAGAGGCACGAATATGGCCACAAAGGTGGACTTTGAAATGAAAAATATGGAAATAAAAGATGGTGCCTCAAAGGAGGCACGAGTATGGCCACAAAGGTGGACTTTGGAATGGAAAATATGAAAATAGATGGTGCCCCTAAAAGAGGCACGAATATGGCCACAAAGGTGGACTTCAATGAGAACAGAGATGTATGGTCCCTCAAAGGAGGAACAAATATGGCCAGAACAATTGACTTTGATGAGAATAAATGGTCCCCAAGAGAGGGATGATTATGGCCACAAAAGTGGACTTAAAATGAGATGAAGATTTGGACAAAATTAATTCAAATTTAAGATTGGATGAGATAAAATAAAGCAATGTTGAAAGGGAAGTCCCCACCTCGGGAGATCTATGGATTGATTCTGTGTGGGATGCTTAGACGTGAGGGGGTTAAAAATGAGGCAAGGATGCCCCATCTCGTTGGTGTAGGTGGTATTTTTCTTCACTTATTTAGTGTTATTCCACCTCACCGGTGAGTCATCTCACTTAGGTGGACATGGATCTAGGTGTCATCTTAGTTATGATAGTTTCCCTTATGAAATATTTCATAGGTGTGAGTGTGTCATAGGATTTACATTCCCATTTGGGAAAGTAACTCCTCTTCTCCATTATGGAGGAATCTTCTCTTACATGGGAGTTACACATTCACTCCCCTATATGTACACCACCTCTTTTGATCTATGATAAGCCAATCCAAGCCAAGCAATTCCATTCTACTCCATTTTTGAATCTTGAGCTCTCATATGCATGCACATTTCTTTACAAAGCTTGCTTGCTTTAATATCGCAACTCCTACACTTTGGTGAAGTGCAACTATTCGATGCACATGAATTCCTTCCAGGTCTTCGTCCTTCACTCCTTTATGGTATCAGAGCAAGGGGACCGGAATTGCATTGCTCACCATTATTGCTCCACCATGTAGTTGCTTGTGCAAGCTCTCTCTCTTTTGCATGTGCTCTACTTGCATATTTTGAGATTCTAGTGGTTATTTTTTTTTGGGTTATTTCTGTATTACTTTCTGGTTATGGTTCAGGTTGTGTTCAGATTCAGCTCCTATAGGATAAAAGAAGTGTCGTTTCTTGGTATTTGAGAAGTGTTGTGTTGGGTCCTAGAACCAAGCTAGAATGTAGCTCGTAGTATTGTCTTCATAACATCTCAATTGCATTCCCTTTTCAACTCGCCGACTCGGGTTATTAAACCACCTCTACAATAACTCAACTGTTTGTTATGTGGGTCATTCTATGCCTTGGGTCATGCACTAGATCATTTATGTGCTCGTGTTTGGTCTTCAACTTGGCGTAACTCTTGCTCGGGTCTCTATTTGGCCGGCCTGCCCAAGTCCCTTCCAGGGTTGCTTGTTCATGCTATTCATTGGAGTGACTCGGCTCGACTGTCTAGACCAAGCTCATGGTGTGAACGTGTGGGTTCGTGGACTATTTGAAAGCTCGGTTCACGTTTGAAACCTACAGGCTCGTTGCATTGTCTCGCTACCTTGGTCTTCAAAGCTCGGATCTCTGGTTGGTGCTTTGGGAATAACTTGAACTCCACGGACTTGTGCCTTCTTCCACCATTGTGTTCGACTTGAGGCTCCTATCGCCTTTCAAGACCTGCTCAGCCGTTATTTGCCACCACGAGCCGTTACATCAGCTCTCCCGTCGGTTATCTTCCGAAGAGCTGCACACTCACCGACTGTTAAATCAACATCCACCATTACCAGTCATTATCTCTGCAACCTGCACTATCTCGGCTCATGTCCACCACTCCAGCGTGGTCAAACATCTAATCTCTTGGCCTTTTATGTGTAATGTGTGCCATTCAACTCGATCCTTAGTCTCGACTGACTCACCAAAGTGTAAAATTCGCCTGACTTTTGACCATGCCAACTTGGTGCTTCTACGATGCATCCATGGCTTGACACCTCAGCTGGGCCCTTCCCTTTTAGACAATGTTTGGTAGTCAAAACAATCCCTCTTTTTAATGTTTTGAGGCAAAACATTTATTTCATGGCATTGTAATAATTTTTGGTACCTATTTTGCTTGTATTATGTCCTTCATTCGTGTGTCGAAGATGGAGGGCGAGGTCCGGGTTGGCAGGAGGCTAATCCCCCTCACAAGCAAAACAAACCCTACCTAAAATTTGATGCCATTTCCAATGAGTACCCACATGACACCCTTTGCACCCATTTCGGCACTTTTTTAATTTGTTTGCAAAAGGCTTACTGACATTTTCCATCAGTTGCGGGAATCGTTTTCTTGCTATAACTTTTGACTCACTGCTCGATTTTGAGCACTTCTTTAGTTAGAGTTGCATGATTTTTTCCACATTATGTGATGACATTATCAGTTTTGTAAATGCACTACTTTATAAAGTGCCGCATTCGGGGTCACTAGTACTCTTGGGCCTTGTATTACACACAGATGCATTATCAGCCGAGTCTGACATCTTGCTTTTGTGCACCTTGCACTTTTAATTCCACATCATGGAGAGTGCTCTTTCTAGACTTGAGTGTCATAGGATCACTTTACAGCCTCTGCGCCACTTCTTACCAGGAGAGGGAACTATTCAGCTTGGCGTGCTTCCATGGAACATTACTTCACTCACGAGGGTCTTTCACCCTTCTTACTTGGGCCAGTTCCTATACCCACTGATCATCATCATCTAGAGGAATTTCTTGACACTTGCGACCATGTTTTTGGTCACTTGATGATGCATGTCTCTAGATCTCTAGTTTCACGTGGTAGACTCAGATCCTCCCCATTGTGTCTGAGCATTCTTCAGTCCCTCTATGGAGACCCTTCACATATTTTCATTGTTGTTGTTGATTCAGTTGTCTCCTCTTCTTCGTTGTGTGATGATAGATCCACCGACATAGACTTGCTTTTGGTTCTACTTTTGATGAAGAGGATTGTGCACCTGGTTCTGATGTCGAGATTACTACAGAGAACTCTTCTCCTCCTTCTCTCACTATCCCAGAGAGTGTTGACACATCCCACATCTCATCAGATATTGAACAAGCATCCTATACAGTCTCATACAATCATCACACCCACCTCTTTTCCACCTTCAGTGTGTGAGGCCCCTTTCACTCCTCTACCTTCATTGGATGACTCATACCTATCTGACATCATTCTTCTGTTTGTTGAGCCCCCTCATTGGGACGAGTATCTTCCTGACCTTGGTCTTCTTTTCACAGAGTACACTTGTGATGTACTACATGTTCCTCATCCATCTATAGGTATTTCAGAGGAGTTCATCATCTCCATTGTTGGGAGTGCCCCTTCTGGGACTCTTACCACTTCCACTTTTCCTAGAGACCTTCATTGATCCACCCTTGCTTGTGGATCCATTTTCTATTGTGGGGGATGTTTTGTTTCCTTCACATCAATTGGACATCCTTTCTACAGGTGTTCACCCTTCATACTTTGATATGATTTCGCACTCATGACATTACCTTTGGTTCCTTCGCACTCACTTGCTAGACCTATGTCACACTTTTGTGGACCAAAATCAGAGTTCTTCGTGTTGCTGCCTTCGGTTTCTTTCGTGGAGTGGGCAGACTTCCAGCACTCCATTTCTGTCCTTCCTAAGGGAAAGCACATAGTTCGGTGCAGGTGGCTCTTCTTCAATCCAGAGGCAGAGGATCTCGTCATCGACATTCTTTTGGGAGACCTCCTAGAGCTGCAGAGTTCAGATCCGTCCATGGCATCTTTTGCATTCCTCTCATCTCCCTCTTCTTCTCTCTTCTTCTTCTTTCCGAGAGATTGCCTCTTTGTACATGGGTACCTTTACAGGCTTGTATGTGGCGAGACCCATCTTTGGCATCTTTCTTAGATTAGAGAGTGGACTTGTCTCTCTTTTGGGGGAGTTTTCCCACTGGGTTTTCTCCTTTTACTCCACTTTTTGAGAGTTTCTTGTACATGGGTACCTCATCAAGCTTTGTGCCGGGACCCATTTCTCATTTTTGACTTTCTACCTCATCCTAAGTTACGATGAAGGGGGTGTTGGTGTAGGTGGTATTTTTATTCACTTATTTAGTGTTATTCCACCTCACCGGGTGAGTCATCTCACTTAGGTGGACATGGATCTAGGTGTCATCTTAGTTATGATAGATTCCCTTACGAAATATGTCATATGTGTAAGTGTGTCATAGGAGTTACATTCCCATTTGGGAAAGTAACTCCTCTTCTCCATTATGGAGGAATCTTCTCTTACATGGGAGTTACACATTCACTCCCCTATATGTACACCACCTCTTTTGATCTATGATAAGCCAATCCAAGCCAAGCAATTCCATTCTACTCCATTTTTGAATCTTGAGCTCTCATATGCATGCACATTGCTTTACAAAGCTTGCTTGCTTTAATCTCGCAACTCCTACACTTTGGTGAAGTGCAACTATTCGATGCACGTGAATTCCTTCCAAGTCTTCGTCCTTCACCATCTCCCCGGTGAAAGAGACTATGTCGAGGGGATCGGATGGGATTTTTTATTACAACTTTAGATTTGGATTGGATAGATGGCTAGGGACCATAGGAAAGATCAACAAGGTGAACAATATCAATGAATAAGGGAAGACGTTTCCTTAGGGGAATGTCATGTGCGGGGAGATGTTAAGGGATGGTATAAATGAAGGATGAGATTTAGTAATTTTGGTGGATGGGGATGTAGGAATTGGATTTGGATTGGTTGTGGTGGATGGAGAAGAATGGTTCCCGTGAATGAGGAAATCATCTTTCTCAATAAGATTATGGACTATAGTTTGAAAGGCCTTACAATGCTCAATGTCATGACCCGGAGTACGATTATAAGCCACAAGCATGATTGGGATTGAACCATGAAGGTTTGGGACTATTTGGATTAAAATATTTAATAGAGGGAAGTGTGATGGAAAATATTCGAGTTAGATGTTGAAGGATATCTACGTAGGACCCAATCGAAGTGTCAAAAGGAAGATAACTCTTATGGGTTTTAACATAATGTTTTGGCTTGGATTTAGGTATGGATGTAGATTAGATGGGTAGATTAGGTGTCTTAAAAGACAAATCAATTTTGGATTGGGATTTAGGTGTGGATGTAGATTGGATGGGTAGATTAGGTGTCTTGGAAGACAAATCAAATTTGGTTGGAGGATTGGATTGTTTGGATTTGGATTTATCATTGCGAGATGTCCTTTCTTTGGAAGTTGTGGATGTTTGGGATGTTAATGTATAAGATGATTTGGATGTTGAGGATGGGGTGGATTGCTTTGAATTTTTGGTGTTTTTGTTTTAGTTTTAGTGTTGGTTGATGATTCAAGGTCACGTGGACTGACCGAGTGGTTACTTGAACAAATTTGATGGACAATGAAGGATCCTCTTTAGAAGAATTTTCATTTGGAGGTGAAATGGCTGCAAAAAATTTTGAAGAACAAGGGGAATTTTGCATTTGGATAGATGAAGTCAAAGGTGTGGATGTTGAAGTGGAAGGAAGAGATTGGTTTGGTTTGGGAAGGAGGTATCCTTCCTTAATGAAGTTATGAACAATGGCTTGAAGTGCTATGTAATGTTCAATATCATGTCCAAGGGTATGATGATATGTGCGAGACGAGGTTGGAATTAAACCATGATGGCTTCTTGTTATTTGGGTCAAAGGCCCTAATAGGTGGAAGCATGATTACGGGAATTTGTAACAAGTGTCAAAAGACCTCCATACATGATCCAACCAAAGCATTAGGAGGTGCTTTGTATTTTTGGAATATCTCGATCATGGATGTTTGAGATGATTCGAGAGTTTAGGATAAAGTTCAAGCATGCTGATGTCTTGATGGCATAAATTCAATTTTGGTACTAGTAAATGCCATAGTGTTGAATGATTTCAGTTTTAGTTGATGAAAAGGTTGTCGTGTTGGATTGTTTAGAGGAAGGAATATTAATTTCCTTATAGGAATGTATAAGGGATTTTTGAGGCAATGTATTAATGGTTATAGATTTTATTTGTGGGGTTGTGTCCTTATAAGGAATGAAAAAAATTTCCACCGAGATAATCCGGAGGTGGTGTTGGTATAGGTGTAGGAAGCAATATTTGTTTGATGGAATCTAAGGAAAGTGAAGATTGATTCAATTGCACTGATGAGGTAGAAGGATAATTTGAAGTTTTCATAAGTTGAAGTGATTTCAAAGGTTCTTCAAATGATGTAGGAGGGGAGGACAATGTGGATGTGGTCTCAATGATTGATGTGGTAGGTGCAAGGACTGGGATTGGATCTATGGATGGTATTATGGGTAATGAAAGAATAGATGTGGATGATGGAATATATGAGGTAGGTATAGATGTGGAATCAATGGTAGATGTATGTGTGGATATTGAAAGAGGTGTTTGATGTACAATATTGATTGAATAAGGATTGAAATCGTATGGTGTGGAAGGTAGAAATGGATCTGTCGATGGTGGATCTGGGAAGGTTTATTCAAAAATATATAGGAGTGTAGATTAAATTGGTTTGGGACCGTGTAATATTGAGAAGTGGAGCCAAAATAGGATGGATGAGATTGTTGAGGTACATAAAGTGTGGTAGATGAAGCAGGGATGGCATTGGTATAAGGTGATGGGGATAAAGTAGGACCCTCTGATTGACATGATTGAGAACCAAAGTTATAGTGAAAGTATTCATATATGGGGCTATAAGGAGACAACTACGAGATACGATTGTCTAGATGTTTGAGGAGTGGCGGTAAATGTTGAGTTGTGGAGCTCAATTACTTTAGATTAACATGCAATGTAAAACTTGCTAGAATACACGATGAATCGTCATCGAGCTAGGAGGGACCGACATCAATCACCTAGGACCAACATCGGTCGAGAGCAAGAGGAACCGACATCGGTTAGAGTAAACCGACATCAATTACCTGTGTGGGAGTGTTTTAATTAACTCTCGAGAATTAGATCTATTTTTAGCATTAAAGTATATCTATTGATTGTAATTACATGGCTAAGTGCCCTAAGTTTATAAATGCTTATATAAGCATAAAAGCTAGGGTTTAGAAGTAGAGAATTAACAAGAATTAAGAATAATTGTGAGAGAGAGAATTCTTGGAGAAGAAGCAAAAGCTTGAGAGAAAGAAAGTATTGTACATCTGAGAGGTGTGGAAGATTGTAAATATTCAATTATATATCTTGTCAAAGATTTGGATAATATATTGGCTTGTTTCTTGGTGGACGTAACCCACACTGGGTGAACCACGTTAAATCTAGTGTTGATTTATATCTCTTGTTTTGTATATTTATTCTGGTAGAATATCCACTTTTATTTGCATGTATGCTTAGATCTAATATATTTTCTGTACAACCGGTGTGCTAACCCCAACAACTGGTATCAAAGCTTTGTTGAGGGTTTTGTGTGTTGACAAATTTACTCACAAAGGGTTTTTGATTGAGTGGGAGCTACAACAATGGAAAAAGAAAACAAATACAAGGTAGAGAAGTTTGACGACCGAAATTATCAATTATGGAAGATGTAGATTGAGGATTATCTATATCAAAGAGATTTGTATTTACCGTTGGATGAGAATTCTAGACCTATGAAGATGACTGATGAAGAATGGAAGATTCTTGACAGAAAGGCTTTGGGATCTATAAGATTGAGCCTAGCAACATTTGTGGCTTCAAATATACGAATGTATTTACTTCTACAAGAGAGTGAATGAAATCTCTTGCTAATTTATATGAAAAAACTAGTGCTTCAAATTAAGTTTATTTGATGAAGAAACTATTTAGTTCTAAGATGCATGAAGTTTGGATTTGCATCTAGTCATCGAATGATTTCGATATATTGTAAATCGCTTAAAATCGGTTGATATACCATTTGATGATGAAGTAAAAACACTTTTATTCTTATGTTCTTTGCATGATAGTTGGGATAACTTGGTAATGGTTATTAGTAATATAACATCTGCTAATAATATTTTGAAGTTTGATGATATGGTTAGTATAATCTTGAATGAAGATATTCATAGGAAGAGTACGGAGGAATCATCCTCTGGAATGTTTTCAATGTAGAAAGCAAAGGGATAGAAGGAGAGATCCAAGAATAAGAGTAATGGGAAATAAAATTCAAGGGATAGGAGATCTAAATCGAGAAGTAAGGGAATTACTTGTTGAAAATGTGAAAAGAAAGGACATGCGAAAGAAATATTGTTGGTCAAAGGAAAAAGAGAACCAACAACCAGACAAAGGTAAGAAGCAAATCTTGCACATCGAGGTAATGCAAGATGTTCTTATTCTTTCTTTAGATAATAGAATTGAATCATGGGTTTTAGATTCAAGAGCTTCTTTCCATGTAACCCCTAATAAGGGTTATTTCAAAAATTATGTCCAGGGCAATTTTGGGCATGTTTATTTGGGTGATGATGAACCTTGCAGCATAACTAAAAAATGGGAAATTCATCTAAAATTACGAATGGAAATACATGGGTATTAAAATATGTGAGGCATGTGCCAAGCCTCGGGAGGAATCTTATTTCGTAGGGCAACTAGGTGAAGGCTGGTTGTATGGTTACTTTTACAGGAGACTCTTGGAAAGTCACCAAGGGTGTTTTGTTGTGGCAAGAGGTAAAAGCTAGGAACGTTATATTTATCTACGTGTGTTAATGATTCCTTTTCTACATTATCTACTTCAGATTTAGATGCATGCATGTGGCATAACCGGCTAGGCCAAATGAGTGAAAAAGGAATGCAGATCTTAAAGGCTAAGGGTAAGTTATTAGATTTGAAAGATTTTGATTTTGATTTCTATGAGCATTGTGTCTTTGGAAAGCAAAAGAGAGTGAGATTTCTCAAAGTTGGGGAAACTAAGGACCAAAACTTGGAGCTTGTACACTCAAATGTGTGGGGACCAACTTAGGTAGTTTCTCATTGAGGATCCCAGTATTATGTTACTTTCATTAATGATACTACAAGAAAGGTATGGGTTTATTGTATTAAACGTAAATCTGATGTTTTTGAGACTTTTAAAAGATGGAAAACCCCTGTTGAGAATGAATCAAATTATAAATTAAAACTCCTTAGATCTAAAAATGGTGGTGAATATTGTTGCAAGGCTTTCAATGATTATTGTTTAGTGAATGAGATACGTAGAGAAAGAACGGTTCCAAAAACACTATATGAGAATGGTGTTGCAAAAAAAGATTGACAGACAATCACGAAACGTCTTTAGAAGTATGAGGATACATTCGGATTGCCTAGAAGTTTTGGGTGGAAGCATTGATACAACTATTTATTTGATTAACCATGGGCCTTCAAGCTCACTAGATGGAGGAATACCAGAGGAAGCTTGGACCGGAAAAGAGGTAGATTTTTCTTTTCTTAAAGTTTTTCGTTCAAAAGCTTTTGTGCATGTGGATAAGGAAAATAGGAAAAAGTTGCATGTAAAATCCAAGATATGCACTTTCATTAGTTATGGATCTAGTGATTTCAGATCGTATTTTGGGATTTAGAGAATTCTAAAATTATTAGGAGCCATGATGTTGAATGGAATGAAAAGATAATGTACAGGGATCAAATTTTGGTACCCGAAGGATGAACCGGTTGAGAAGTTTTTGCATGAAAAGGATGTAGACACCAAATTCGTGTCTTACGATCCCTTGTGACCCACATCTCATCTCGCAACCTAAACTCATCACCTAAACCTTACACAATTATTTATTAATTACCTCATAATTGATAAATCCACATCGCCTTACCCGCCACCTCACTTGCCCACCTCACCATGACTTAGCCCTAACCCTAAACTAACCTAATTAGGACCCATGACTTGGTCTAGACTCACATCCATAACTAATGCCTCCTTACTCGCACCCAAAGCCGACCTTCTAGCCACTTGACCAAGCCCGCAACTGATCTCTCGGGAGAAAAGTTAGGAAGGTGGGCTATTTTACTAAAAATAGCCTCCTTTTTCCTAACCTGCCGGTTCTACTCGACCGTGCTGCCGGTTACGCAACCGCCATCGGTTCCTCGTAAATGGGCTTCCCAAACCAAAACAACGGATCGAATTTCATTTTGGAGATCACCAAGGATTTTTAATCAAAGGAGAGTCCAAAGCGATCAGCAGAGTCCAGAACTTCACCTGACCAAGCAGAGACGAGTAAAGAAACCAGAAGAGTTGGCAGCAAAGGAGATCAACTGGCACCTTCATCAAATCCAGTAAGTTACATCTTGCATGTCCTCCATTATAACATTTCTTGTGCTTTTGGAATTGTAATCTTCCCAAATCCGTTCCTGAACCCATTATCTAACGTACCATTGCCTCTAACTATCATTCCTTAGCTTCTAACCATCCCATTTCTCAATACTATCCAAAAACCAGCCATTACAAACACCACAACCAGCCCAGAAGATCCTGGAACCAACCGGTATCGGTTATCGAGTGACCGTCATCGGTTATAGGTAACCGCATCGACGGCCTTTGATCAAAACCAAGAAAAACAAATTTTTCCCTACCCAGCCTCACGAAACAATTTAATTGGTACTCTACAAAGATTTTGTGTTAATTCATATTAGCAGGGGAATCGACCACCTTCGAAAGGAAGTTTCATACTTCCTGGCCCAAGGCGCTTCCCATTTATTATCTAATCAAAATCTTGTGGTCTTGTGTTCTTATTTGCAGGTAGTCCTTCCAAGACAAAAAGGAGTTCTTCGCAGTCAGCCTGATCTTTCTCTACGGTACGCGCACATCATCTCGACATTCTACAGGTATTCCTCCTAACCCTAACCTTATCTGTTTCTATAAGGAACGAAGCATTTCCGAGTGAAACATTTTGGCACGCCCGGTGGGACCCATTTTGGGTTTTTCTTTATTTCTTGCTTGCTTTTATTATAGGGAGCATACTTGCTGTTTTCTTCTTCTAGAGATATTCACAGGGTATTTTATTATTCTGGTAAAAGAACTTGCTTTGTTTTTGCATCTTGCATTAGTAAAAGTCATCTCTTTTGCTTCATCGAATATCACTTTCGATTTGGGTTTTAAAACACATGCATTGCATTCCTGCCTGTTGTTTTTCAATTCTAGTGAACATAGATTAAGTAACAGGTCGTACACGTGGGGGTGATATCCACGGTATTGACAGGAAATTAACCTTAGTTTCACTGCACAACACGTACCGAATCACTTCACAATTAACACAACAGCTCAAACATCCCCCCTTTTTTTCCGCGGTATTCCTCCGCCCGATTGAGGTAACCTTATAAGCCAAAACAACTTGACATTTCCCCTAAGTCTCTTGTTTAGGATTTCTGACATCATTCTACGTCTAAAGGCATAAGCCCACAATAATTAAAATTAACCCTAAGGTTAATCTCTGGATTTGCGTGTGCATCTTGCTTGTTTGCTGTCCTGTTTTCTCTGTCATACTTTGTCTTCTGTGATCAATAAGTTGCTAAACATACTCAACGTTACTAAATCAAATTAGCAGCCCCTTTGTATCTTCTTATTCTAAATTTTTGACACCGACATCGGTTAAGAGACCGACGGCGTTTGATCTGTGACCGACACCGGTTACTAAACCGATATCGGTTACTGTCTCTCTCAGCCCCTGACAAACCAGCAGCTTGCCAAATTCACCTTTCAGACGTTGTTTTTGTTCTGGATAGATTGAAACTTTCCTGGGTGTTCTAGTCTATGGTTGTCATCACTCGGAAGCAAGCCGCCGCCATGGTTTCACATGCCTCGCTCTGTGTGTCTTTGCCCGAATCACCCCTTCACATTCTATAGAAACCCTACTGGACACCAAAGAGATCCCCCAATTCCTCGTAGGAGACAAGGACTTTGCCAAATTTCTCGATGCTAATCCCAAATACTGCATAATACTATTTGTCTCATACCCCGACAGACCGTACGCCCGATGGTCAGCCTCCTTATGGGCATGCCTATTAGTATAGCTGCTCATTTAGCTCCTACTCCTCCCGATAACAATACCTTACTTCCCGCATCGCTAGCCCCGCCTCTCCCATCCGACAATGCGCAGAGGTTCATACGACCCCGATTAGCTTTCCTTTTGTTAATCTTGATCCCACGTATCGCTACCACCAACCGCCCCTATCTCATCTCTCTTCAGACCACTCCATTCATGACTTACTCTCTGCCACCTATTCAAACGAGCTTTCTTCTCAAGCTCCGCCTACCTTTTCATTCCCATATACGTATCCAAAGGACCTCAACACCTTATATGGGACACCCCTATTCTCGTGGCACCATCATCTCATCCAACCACAGATTTCATCAAGCAAATGATGGACAAAATGCAAAACCTCGAGGCTTCCGCTTCAGAAGTCGAAGCGCTGACATACGAGCAAGTTTGTCGGGAGCCCATTCACCCTTCTCGTCCCCTTCATTCTTATCCGCCTCAATGGGAGTTGCCAAAGTTTACTCGCTTTTAACAAGAAAGAGGATCCTCAACAACACTTGCGATCATTTAGACATGCTTGTTATTTGATTGCCCATGATGATGCCTTGTTACTCCGCACCTTTCCCATGTCCTTATCGTGGCCTCGCTTGAGTGGTACAAAGGCTTTAACCCAAAGACTCAATCTTCTCTTTTAACCAACTAGCCCAATCTTTTTGGATCATTTCTCCATTAACATTGCCAAGAAAGTATCTATCATCGACTTATGCCATCCGACAATTCAAGACGAATCTATCGCAGATTTCGCTGACGATGGCGGGCCTTATCAACCAACTTACGTATGCCTCGCCTCAAACCGAACTTATCGAACTCTTTACGCGGGCCTCGCGCTAAGCACATCTCCCCTACCCTCCAAATTCAAACTTTCCGTACATTCGACGAGGTTTTACTATGGCTCAAAATTAGAAATTCGAGCCTTAGAGGAAGAGAAATTGCGGTCACGCAACAAGAACTCCACTTTCCGAACTCCCGATTCTACCAATAAACCAAATACCACCACTCCTCACGCCACAACCTCTTCTAAATCAAAAGGAGCTGTCCACGCGGTGATGGTCAAATCCCAACCACCGTCCAATACTCCACCAAAAACCACCTATAAATACAAAGCTGAGCCCACCAATTACACTCCCTTGGGAGAAACTTATGGCGTCATCCTAGAGAAATTGCTCAAAGTCAGGCTATCACCTTGCCCCTCGTAAAACCTCACTCTGGGTTTGACTCCACCCGCGCAATACCTTCCTGGTACAAAGAAAATGACTTTTGTAACTTTCACCGCGTAAAGGACATAGTCATGAAAACTGCAAGATGTTGAAAAACATAGTGCAGAAATGGTTGATGCAGGGATATAACACTCGATAATCCTAACGCCTCGCTAACCGAAATCTGAAAATTTTCAACAAGCCATTCCCGAATCACTCGGCCCAAAGAAGAACGTAAACCAAGATATCTTAGCCGAGGAGAGTGTTCATGAGATCCATGCAGATTCGATACCCACCAAAAGCCTCTATCGAGAAAATTTTGAATCAAGCCTCTTCACTAACACAGGAGCCCGAACCTCCTTTACCACCATCAAGCCAAAGCGAAATCATTCCTTTACCCATAGAAGAGTTAGCTGCCTGTGCTTCCTTCCCATTAATGAGTCTTCTTACACCACATCCCTACAAGATCATGCGAGCGGATGTTGTCTAATCTATCCATTTCCCGTGACGCCTCCTTCTACCACTCTCGCCGCACAAGAGGAGGGTACGCCACTCCTTTTGACATCCTTAGATGAGAA
Organism: Taxus wallichiana var. yunnanensis; assembly: GCA_018340775.1. Taxonomy (NCBI): domain Eukaryota; kingdom Viridiplantae; phylum Streptophyta; class Pinopsida; order Cupressales; family Taxaceae; genus Taxus; species Taxus wallichiana. Next base: position 874,786,463 of record CM031235.1, on the reverse strand, counting down.
ATCTCTCGCACCGACATCATTAAATTCTTTAGCCATGACATGACTCTCCAACATGCCCTTCTCGCCTATTAGTCCCTCATCACCTAAATCTTTTCAACAACCCGTCGACCTCTTAGCATCTACGATACAAAGGCCTCCTCATCCGCCTCCCGTGTCACACCCGCAATGGATTGGAATTACAACTCACTTTTCCTCCGTACTCAAAATTACAAATTACACTGAGACTGCCATTCCACGTAAGATGACAGTTCTATGGGAACGCTTGAGTACTCCTGTTTCTACTCAAATGCAAATGACTGATCCCGATGTCTCCACCATCTACCCGAAGTGCTTACAGAAGCTTAAAATGCCCCTGTTCTCGCCTTCACCCCCCTCACCTCTACCAAATGCCCCGTCCACTTCTATCAACTTAACCAGATCTTCCCCTACGCTTGGGACCTCACCAATGCCCAATCTGACACACCCACCTAAGCGACTCGATCTATCCAAAAATAAATCCGTCCCGCCACCTAGGAGACAAACGCAATCCGGGTCTCTATCACAATTAAAACCCTCTTCATCACACCCACCTTCCATATTGGGACCTCATCCCTCCACCTTACATCAATATATCATACCTCCTTTGTTTTCTGCAAAACGACCTACGCCTTTTACACCTATACAGAGATCAAAGGGTATCACAACATCGTTACCCCGCGTATCCGGTCCACCTATCAACCCTAAACCAATCCCATCATCAAAGGATTTATTTTCTGTCACTCCCCTTTCTCCGTGGTTGTTTCCCGCTACCATGCCATCTGTAGCCTCATCATCTAACCAGCTGAACGTAACTTCTGTGTCCAAGAAACCACGTTTAGTGAAAAACATGTGTCAGCACCCCTCGACTAAACCACCACCCATACGAACTAAACACGCCCAAACATTACCACAACCCACACAATCAATGCCCTCATCTTCTTCTGATTTTGACCCACTCAAAGGATCCTATGCCAAAATCCTTGCTATGTTGGTGGAGAATGCGACCATCTCCCTACCCCCACTTAGACCTTACGACCCGTCTAAGCCCCGACCTGTGGATTATGATGAGTCTAAAATCTGCGCCTATCACCGCACACCTGGACATGATGTAGAAGGATGCAAAGCTCTAAAAACCATCCTTCGCCAGTCACCTCTTCCGGATCGAAAGATTAAGAAAGACAACTTACGAAGGGAGAGACCTCTAGCGCCAATTCCCTCTACTATACCATCTGTCCCCGCCTCACCAAGATCGATCATTATTACAACCCCACCTCTTGAAGACCATGAATTATCCCAACCATCTTCTTCATCTCAGGTCTACGAGATTAATATGATTAGTGTCGCTACTCGAGGACAGAAAAACAATGGGAAAGCGAAAGAAAACACACCTACGACATCTCTTTCTCCTTCAACCATCCCGATTACACCACCACCTAAAGTGGTTATTCGCGGACCCGCCTATCCCGTCTCTAATGGAGTTGCCCACCGAACCATGATCAAACAGCTTCATCAATCGCCCGTAAAAATGACACTATATGATCTCATTCAGACTTCTGAATCTCATCGACAAGCTCTCGTTGAGATCCTTCAAGGGATAGAGGTTTTTCCCAATGAAACCCTGCCCGTGGCCTCCATTCTAACACCCAATCACGTTTCCTCTCTCACCAAACAATCCATCTCCCCCACCACTTCTGTCTCAAAACAACAAGCCGCCATAGCTTAGTTTCTAAGATGAAATTATCGACTTTGGTATAGAAGACCCTGACCCTGCCCTTTTCATTTCCGCTTACGTCCGGGACATTCGAGTACGTCGGGTTATGATTGACGGGGGCGCTAGCTTAAACATCATCTCTTCAAAAGCCTTCCAACAAATGAACATCCCTTCTAGTTGCATGTGTGCAACCCCATCATGTCATGCGGTCATTCAATGATGCTATTACTTCTACATTGGGCACCGTGATCCTCAACATTCGCGTAGGACCACGTACTTTACCCGAACTCTTCTATGTCCTCAAGGAGAGTTCCAATATAATATATTGCTAGGTCGCCCTGATCCGGCCATGGGATGCGTTCCTCAACATTACATCGATGTATAAAATTTGAGTACGAGGGAAGTCCTACACCGTAAAAGCTGATCCTCCCCTTCAAAACTTGCAATATGTTATACCGCCCAAACGATGTGCTTATACCAATTAAGACACCCATACATTCAACCCAACCATCCTCTTCCAATATACCTCAACCGTCCACCTCAATCGCACTCTACAATCGATGAAACCACCGCCGCACAAACCACTTCTCTTCCCGCAGCTAACATCCCAACCTCCGACCCTTAGTAGACATTTTTCATCGCCTTACGCTGGGGAGTATCGCCTATATAACGTTAGTTCTTTCCCTACCCCGCAGAGTACGGACAATTACATGCACACCCCACCTACGACTGCCGCGTGGGGAGATAATCTCTACGACCACCCCATTGTCGCACTAACCTAACATATGGGGGTGTTGACGCATCCTCCATTACCCCCGAACCTCCTCTTGGTGTGGTTCCTTCCAATCCGATTTTCAATACTTGACAAATCGCCGCTTCGCCTCACCTTCGACTACAGTGCGTGGAAAGGCTTTGGTTTTGGCCTTTACGAACAAGGCCGACATACTCTCATTCCCATCACCACACGCAAACATAATGATCGCAGCGGGTCTTGGTTTTTCCGAACACCTACGCAGAGACACCTCCCCGTCACCGTATCCCGAAGAAGAGGACGCGCCCTACCGAACCATCATCACCCACTTTGCCATCATCTCCCACGTAATCGATGGACCCCGAATCTATCCTCTCCTAACTTTTTTTTTTTTCATAAATGCCATCTTCATAGGTCCTCTCACTTATCAACGCGATAATGAGGACCCATCTTCTCTTCCCTTCTCGTATCCGCATATGATCAAGAGGATTCGCCTTTGATTAATGTTGTTGAATGCCAGGATGACGACTCCATCCTCACTTACCTAGGCGCGGATGATTCTTATATTCAACGTGCCTTACCATCTGAAACTCAAACCATGCTGAACGAATCTACTATAGAAATCAACATCCACACGGAGGAAGATCCTCACATAGTGAAGATCGGACAATCACTTGACACATCAGAACAAGCCGCCTTTACCACCTTTCTCCGTGCTCGCAACCAAGCTTTCGCATGGTCTTACGCTGACATGCCAGGAATTGATCCTACCATCGCTGGCCCATAACATCACTCTAAACCCCGATTCCAAACCACCAGGTAAATTGAGAAAATGCATCCACGCATTGCTTCTTGGTCAAAGAGGAGCTCCAACGACTCCTTTCTCGCTTCCTTCATTCTCGCCTATTGACTATCCTCAATGGATTTCTAACATCGCACTCGCTACGAAAGCGACGGGGACTTCTGATATGCACGGATTTCCTGGATCTTAACCTCGCTTGCCCTAAGGATGACTTCCCCCTCCCAAGTATTGATCAACTTGTTGATCTCACTGCGGGTCATGAAATGCTTTCTCTCATGGATGGCTTTTCAGGTTACAACCAAATTTTGGTTGCCCCTGCCGATCAACACAAAACTGCCTTCATAACTCCTCGGGAACTTTCATACCGTAATGCCGCTTGGCCTTAAGAATGCCAGCGCGACTTATCAGCGGGCTATGACCTACATCTTCCATGACATTATGCACACTATCCTCAAGAAGATTACGCCGATGATCTTCTTGCAAGTCTAAACATCGCAGTTGAACATCTCGATGTTTTAACCATTATTTTTGATCGCCTGCTACAATATTCTCGTCTGCCTCAACCAAAGAAATGTGTCTTTGTGTCCTTTCGGGAAACTTCTGGCTTTATCGCCTCTTTACGTGGCATTGAGGTCGATCCATCTAAAGTAAAAGCTATCCTAGAAATGCCCCCACCCAAAACCTTAAACAATTGCGTAGTTCGCAGGTAAACTTCAATCCATCCGGCTTTCATCTCCCAACTCTCTGATCGATGTCACCCTTTTCATCACCTTCTAAAAAGGACGTTGCCTTTCAATGGAGTGAGGAGTGTCACCAAGCCTTCAAGCTCTCAAAACATATCTCTTGCAGCCACCGTGCTTATCCCACCCCAGTGACGACCGTCCTTTCTACCTTTATCTTTCCGCCACCGACCATGCTATAGAGCTATGCTCGCCCATCGAGACCCGCACGCCGAGAGCAGCCGCTTACTATATAAGTCGTACTCGTGGATTACAGACTAGGTATACACATGTAGAAAAATTGTGCTCTGCCCTATCATTCGCCGCCACCAAACTCCGACATTACCTCCCGAATCACAAAACTTTCGCCATCACCAACACAGACTCCCATTCATTATATGTACGCCAAACCACACCTAAACCAACGCATCGCTCGATGGCTCATGCTCCTCGCCGACCTCGACCTTGAGTTTATACAATGTAAATCAATCAAAGGACAAACTCTTGCAGATCAACTTGCGGAGGCCCCTACCTGGGAACAATTTACCAATTTTACCTTCCCGACGAACTCATCGCCACTCTTTCGCTCGAGAAGTGTCGTATCAAATGACCCTCTTCTTCGATGGATCTAAGTGCCGCCACGCGGAGGAGCCGGCATTGTTCTCATCCTCTGACGCTGAACCTATGCCTCTTTCATTCCGACTTGATTTCCTCGCACTAATAATACAAATGAATACGAGGCCCTTGTTCTAGGTCTCCAAGTTGCGCTACACTTAGGTATCAAATCTATCAACATTTTTGCGACTCTCAATCGGTAGTCAATCAAGTTACGGGCATCTACCAATGTAAAAACGAGGAACTTCAGAAGTACAAACACCATGTGGATTCACTTCTAGCTTTATTTACCCACTATTCTATACAAACCATTCCCCGCTCCACTAACAAATTTGCGGATACTATGGCTTGCTTAGCCTCGCAAATTCCCGCCGCGCCAACTGACTCTGAATTATTCGTTGTGGTCCAAAGAACTTTTGCACCATCCTATTCAACCCCGGTAGTTTGCATGATAAATACTGTGTCTACTAATTCGCAGGATACCTGGTACCACCAATTTCACGACTACCTTACGATCTCGGTTCTCCCACCTGACCTTACTAGTAACGGAAAACGTGCTTTTCTTAAAAGTGTTTCGCGTTATGTTGTCATGGGAGGACTCCTCTATAAACGTGGCTTTGATGGCATCCTCCTTCGCTGTCTAACCGGTGCAGAAGTCACCTATACCATCCAACAAGTACACGATGGGATTTGTGGTGGACATTTTAGTGGCCTTGCCGTGGCTAAACGAATCCTTCGCCTAGGTTATTATTGGCCTACTCTCAATAACGATCGCTACAAATATGTTAAGCGCTGTGTCATGTGTCAACAACATGCCAATCTTCAACATACTCCTAGCCACCCGCTACAGGTCGCACGAGATCTTTGGCCTTTCTCACAATGGGGTTTAGACCTTATTGGTGAGATTCACCCGACCTCTTCACAACGTCACCGTTGGATAATCACAATGACAAATATTACACAAAATGGGTGGAGGCCATTCCACTCATTTCAATCAAAAAGAAAAAATTGTCGAATTCATTAACCATCACATTATCTCGCTGCTTTGGTATTCCTCATCGCCTAATAATGTATAATGGTAAATCTTTCAAAATAAGTTGTTAAGACCTTTGTGACAACTTTGGTATCAAACTTAGCTTCTCATCGCCTTACTATCCGCAGGCCAATGGTCAGGCTGAATCTTCTAATAAAACTCTAACCAAAATCCTCATGAAAGTCGTCAATGAATCTGGAAGAAATTGGCACGATCACATTCCCTTTGCCCTTTGGGCTTATCGTATCAGCATTCGTACCTCTACTAATGCCACACCTTTTTCATTAGTATATGGTACCGAGGCTGTTTTGCCTCTCGAAATACAAATACCCTCCCTTAGAATATCTCTTCAAGATATTCTCACCAACGATGATTTCCGCCAAGAGCGGTTAGCCCAATTAGAGCTTCTTGACGAACGACGTCTTACAGCTCTCGATCACCTCCAAATCTATCAAAAACGCATCAAGCGTGCTTATGATAAGCGACTTCATGAGCGTACATTTAAGGTTGGTGATCTTGTCCTCAAAGAGAATCAACATGTAACCAAACTAGAAAAGAGCAAACGTGGAAAATTTGCTCCCAATTGATTGGGCCTTATATAATCACTCACACCTATGGATCGTGCACTTATCGCTTAGCTTCGCTTAATGGTAAACTCCGAGCCAACCCCTTAATGCCTCGCATCTTCAACCATTCTACCGTTGAATCTAGTGTTATATCACTCCTTATCTACCTACCGCTCGTCCTTGAGCTCATTTACCGCTACATACACTTTGTTTTCTATATCTCCGAATAAAATCAAAATCACTTCGCACCTCCCCTCGATAATGCCTTCCCTTTTTAGTCTAGTCCATGACTTTAAAGTATTAAAATAAGCCGTATTCTTATGGGATTTTCTTGAGTCAAACTTCCTACTAAACTAGATGCTTCACGCCAAAAGAACATCTAGTTATCTAAAATTAAATATAGATCGCTCCTCGAAGGACAAATATATGCCAAACTATTATTCAAGCATATAAATAGATCGCTCTCAAGGACAACTATGCACTAAAATCATCTCTCGCTACTATAAATAGATCTCCCCAAGGACAATATACACACACCTTTTTATCCGAAGCTTCTCGCATTGATCAGCTTCGTGAAGACCTCAAGAATAATACAATCAATATCCTCAGAGACTTCCCGCATCGATCACCTATTTCAAGAAAATAAAAGCCTCATTCAAAAAGAACTTTTTTGGGTCATGGACTTGTCTATTTAGGGTAGGTTCTCTTTCGTAACACTCACTTTGTAATAAATTCTCTGTACCTCAGCTATATCATCCACATCACCTCACCATTTGTTCAACTCAAGGGACGTAACGTACACCTGATATATTGTGATCATACAACTCTTTTCAACTATGGACTTCTCGCCTATACACGGCACTTAGGGCTTCGTGCCTGCTCTACGTTGTGTGGTTTGTTTAGCTCTTTTCACCTACTTGAGCACTCTTTCCGCTTTGCCTCGCATCTAGAATTGTGTGTTGATCTTAATCAGGACACTATTCCCTACTACTTGGGTATGCTAACCTTTGCTTTACCTATACCTACACCAACAATATTATCCTACCAGCACCAACAACATTACCCTACCAACATCAAATTTCTTTACCAAACGACAAATTGCCTAAACCATACCAAATTGCCTAAATTCACCCCTCCCTGATCCTAAGGGAGAACTACATCGGTCTGAGGCCCTTCCTTGCTTTGTGCAATGGGCTATGTAGGCAGCACTTCGGAGACATGGGGTCTCCCAAGGTTAGCTCGACCATCCCCTACCATAACCTATCTTGTGTGGTGAATATAAATATTTTTGTGTATTTTTATTTTAATCACATTTCTCTTTATCCTTTTTCGAAACACCGAAAATCAAAACACCGACAATCTTATTATTATCATAACTCAAATCAACATACATATTCAGTTTTATTTAGATGTTAAACAAATACATCTTCTCTATCATCGACACGCAGGTCGGCATCCTTATTCTTATACCTCGCTAACATATACTGCACCATCACAACTCATCCCGAACTAGGTGATGATCGTGATCGCCGACTCCTCTCGCCGGCCTCTCTCGTCCTCAAAGGTACCGCGGCTATTGGTACCGCCACCGATCTCCGCCAATCTCTCCTATAACATATGAATACGCCTCTCGCATGGAGAACTCCAGCCTCTAGTCTCGCCGCCCGTGACTCCGCAACCACTAACAATCCTCTTGTCTCATTCACTGCGCTTGAGCTGCTGAACCAAACGCTGCAGACGATCCTCTCTCGCCGTAATCACCACTGTGTCGTGGCGCCACGTACACCTCGCAGCTTCGCTACCCACCATAATCTATAGGCCTCTGCATTCCTACATCCATTACCTCGCGATCGGCCGCTATCTCCTCGTGCCCTTCTCGAGGTGTTGGCCGGGGTGGTGAGAATGCCGCCTCGATCGATCCTCATATATGGTCTATAAGCCCGTGGTATGTCCCGCACAAATCCAAATTGTCGCGCACGCGATCTATAGGAATCCTCTCATATTCACTGGCCTCGTGCCCCGCGATCCACCTCAATCGCTCTACACCTCTCAACTCCTCACTATGATTTCGGCTACTATATAGTTCCCGTAGGGCCTCCAATGATATCCGCAATCGTCACTCTCTCCCATACTCGCCTCGTAATACTCAATGTCACCCGCACGGCTTGAGATCTTGCCTCTTTCTCTCTGTCTGACCCATCGTCGGAATCCCAACCTCTCGTATCTCGGCTCTCTCCGCCAGATAGATCGGCTCGGCCTATTGTCGCACACAAACAATGTGCTCATAGGCCCAACAGTGTAATAAGTATGAGCAATCCAACGTTGTCTCCGTGACTTCGCCTATAAGCCCATAAACCCTCGTATAGCTCCGCCAAATATGCAGTGCCTATGCAAACGTAATGCTCTTTTCTATCATCTCCCGATAACACACATCAATGCCTTTGAAATTTTCCCCTTCCGCCTCGTAATGCATAATACCCTACTGCTATCATTAATATCACTGCTAACCTTGTCTCCTCAGGGTGTGCTGCATACATTACCCCATATGTAAACGATAAACCTCGCTGTGTCAAATCTCGTGCGTATGGACCAAATACTGCTGTTATCGCTCCCGTGCCGCGCTAGTAAGGTAGTGCTCGATATATCGCTCTCCTGTAATAGGAGTCTCAAAATCCAAACACATCTTCCAATGTTACCGCTATCTCACCTGCTGCGCATAGAAGGTATTTGTCTCGTGATTCCATCTCTCAATCGCCGCTCAGTAACATACCATGGTTACGTGCGATTCGTGAATAATAACGGATTCCACTTAACCCCAAACGATTTATCAATGTCCATTCCGCTGGTGTTACATCCGCTCGGATTCGCGACAACAGCGCTGGCACACTATCATTCATCCTCAACCCTGTCTCTGCCTGCATACACCAAAACAACAAACAACCATTCAACCCGTTAGGGTCTTTTTCAAACATTCTGGAAATTTCTCCAGTAACCGGTACCGGTTATACGTAACCGATATCGGTTGCGTAACCGATACCGGTTCTCCCTAACCGCTACCGGTCACTGTCAATTTTATACACCTTCCTTAAAAACAACCACCTACGACAATAATTTGCTCATTTCTTCGTTTTTATACATATAAACATACCTGGAACCCCTGATTGCCTACCCTGTACCACTTAGCTCACCTGCAACCCTTGTTATCATGTTTTCTCTCTCATATCTACCCACCTACTCTCCCCCATCTTACTCACGAAACATACAGTAATCAAATCACAAACAAAAACAATACCTCTTGAGTTGCAGCAGCTTGAGGTGGCCCTTGTCTGCCCTCCTGTCCTTGCCTGCTGGATGCTTCTCCTCGTTCGGCCATGATCACCACCCTTTTCAACTTTGTCTTTCTGCCTTCTGAACCTCGGATCACAATTCACTTTCCTTGTCTCTTTCCTTCTTCTCACCCAAATCTCTCATGCAAATCCTCGCCTCTCCTGCCAAAAGCGCGCGTTCGCGTATTTAACCTCTTGCATGGCTCTAAAATTAAAACTTAAGTTGCCACCCTAGCTTTTCTATTTTTAGAAAAGCTCATACCTAAATAACCGGTATCGGTTGTTTAACCGATATCGGTCTATGACTACCGATATCGGTTCCCTAACCGATATCGGTTACACACCTTCCTTTTTGAAACAGGTTTCTTTTCTTCATTTCTCCTCTAAATTTTTGTCGCGCCCGCCTCTTTGCCTGCATAAACAACAAAATTTACCACATTTGTTCATCCACCACACATAGCATTATAATTTCATTAAACATCATTTATACCAATACACAACCATCAACTACAAATATCAAAAAACTATCAATCTATACATCATTTGGATCCAACTCATCAGTTACATATATCACACTATCACAAAACCACCAATTTATCACATAACCTGTCATTCATATATACGCACAAAAACATCAACATCATCTATCTATCAACATGTCAATTAAACTCATCACACATTCTATATATTACCAAACCATTAACAAAATATTTCAACACATTTTAAACACAGCATGTGGATCAAAACATCATCTATATATATATACAAATTTTCAACAATACAATGTGCCCTACATCGGGGCCTCTGTGATCGCATAATATACCAAAGCCGGCACGCAGGCCGCAATACCTACCACAAATCTCGACTCGCTCGCAGCCGGTCTCTCATATCAAAATATACTCGCTCGCAGCCGGATCAAATGTACAACCCGTGCATTTCTCGCAGCCGGTATATAATAAATAAATAAATCAAAACAATGAATAAATGTAGGCACGCAGCCTCTATCAATACAACCGGTTCGCAGACGGTGCCGTGTCCCTATACAAAAGCCACGCTGGGATCTATCGCCTCTCCCCACCGCTTCTCGGCACCTCTCCCCGCCGGTCCCTCGTGGCGCCTCTCGCCTCGCTGCTCATGTACACGCCGGCGTATGGCTGCCCTCCCGAGATCTCTCGGCCGTGCGAGGTCTCGCTCTATGCGCCGCATATGCTCGATACTCGACTCGCATTATCAAGAATATCCCGATAATAACGGCCTCTCGCTCTAACCTCCATATAGCGATCTCGCGCCATCAAGGAATCGGGGCGGTCCCCAAAGCACCCAACACCACTATCCCCGAGCTCGTACTGCACTCGTGGCCGTGGCGCCGGTGGAGGTGCCGCTCGTGCTCGTACTTCGCACTCGTGGCCGTGGTGGTATCTGGGCCGTGGCCGTGGCACGCTGGTACGGCCGCAGTACTGCACTGCACTGCACTGCACTGTGGGTGGCTGTGGTGGTGGTCTTTGCCCGTGCTCGTACTTCCGAGCTCGGCTAGCGCCTCGTAAACCCCTATCTATGCTCGTGCAGCAGCCTAATCGTCCTCGTAATAGCCTGCACTCGCCTCGAGCTGATCTCTCTCTGCACACGCCGCTAAGTCTCTGGCAGGCGGGGCATGCTACTCACCGCTCTCTCCCTCCACCTACTGTACTCGTGAGAGCCGCCGTGCACCCGCATCATCCACACCTCACTCGTTGGTCTCTCCGCTACCTGGGCCTGATCCCAAGGCCGTGGTGCTGGGCAGCAAGGGGGCTCTACATCATCCCTCCCGTGACCGAGGGAAGGGAGGTGGCTCGCCCCGTGGCAGCCCCATCTCGCCGCGTGCATCTCTAAGGGTATCCGCCAGACTTCCCGCCTCCGCCTCCTGCTATCCGCAATGTATACTGGATCGGGCGCACGTATATGGGGCCTTCGCCAGCCGGTGACCTCTGTAGGGTCTCCATATAATGTCTACTGCGGTAAGGCCCTCTAAGATATGTCTATAGAGGCCACATCCCGACTCGCAACAACCGCCGTGGTCGGCCCACAACCCCAACCACCTCTGAAAGCCATATCGGTATACGATCTGTGGCCCTGGCTGCTGGGGTAGCCCTACTGGCCTGATGCATACGATGTGCTCGTATGCCCAACAGTGCAACAAAAAGGTCGAACAAATACCAAATCGCCTCCTCCGGCGATAGCCCCATAACTCCCTATATAATTGCACCAGATATACTGGTGCCCATGCAAAACAGGTGTGCTCCTCCACCATCTCCAGTAGCACCCCATCAATGCCGTGGAAGCGACCTCCTCTCGAATCCGGGAGGGCGAAGCAGGTGACCCCTATCATCATCAACACGGCAAGCCGTGTCTCATGTCTGTGTGCGCGGTACATGTCCCCATATCCAATGCTCGCGCTATGATATGTAAGAAGCGCGGCTGCATCCCCAAAAACCTGCAGTATGCTATCCATGGCAGTCTCTGAATCCACCTGGAAAACGGCCTCTCCCTCGATCGGTAGCCGCAGGATGCGATACACATCCTCTAATGTGACGGTCATCTCCCGGTGGCCGGCAGAGATGGAACACATTGGCCGCCGGATCCCATCTCTCGATGAGGGCGACCATCGCCGTGATCTCTGCCGATCGCTTCCGTACTCTCGGACCCCGCCAAGCCCCACCTCGCGCATGATGGCCCAATGCGCCGCAGATATGTGTGGCCTCATCCGACTCAATAGTGGAGGCATCCTATCACGCATCGTCAACTGCTGACGTGCCTGCAAAATCAACCCACATTCTTAGACCCACTCGTTCTAATAACATCTACTTTACCATCTACCCCCCTTTTTTTTGTAACACCCAAAATCTAACCCCACCCCAACACGCTACCTTACCCACCCGAAACCCAACCTAAAAACCCTAAACCCCATCCTAAACCCAACCCATACCCCGACTCTCTACCTACCCAACCCAACTCAACCCAACCCCACACAACCCACCCCACCAAGCCACCCTACCCACCTTCAAACCCTATCAACCCAAAACCCTAAACCCCACCCATACCCCGGGTCTCTACCTACCCAACCCAACTCAACCCAACCCAACACAACCCACCCCACCAAGTCACCCTATCCACCTTCCAACCTATCAACCCAACACCCTAAACCCCACCCATACCCCGACTCTCTACCTACCCAACCCAACACAACCCACCCCACCAAGTCACCCTATCCACCTTCAAACCAACACCATACACCCTAAAAACCACTCCCAACCCAACCCAACACCCCAACACCATACACCCTAAAAACCACTCTCAACCCCTCCCTCCCCCACCGATACCGGCCGATACGAGACCGATGCCGGTCCCCCTATTAAACCTCACCCTCTGTTTTTGCGACCGATGCCGGTCGCCTAGTGACCGACATCGGTCCCTGTTTACTGCCCGAGCCGAACCCGCGCGCGGCCCCCAAAACTCATTTTTTACCTATTTCTACCCATCTACCCATCCAAAAACCCTAAAATTTTACACACCTAGCCGCCTTAGCATATCTAACCTATCTACCCTCCCCCTTTCTCAAATTACCTCCATTTACCCATTATTTCCTACAAACTACCAATTCCTACCCAAATCCCAAAAACAACATAACTCAACCAAACCACCAAAATAAAGAGTTTAGAACCTACCGGTACGACAACACGTCGTCGTGGTGGGATGGGTGGTGGTGGTCCAGCTGGTCCAGCCTCCAGCCTCCTCTCCCGTGCCATGGCTCCAATCCCGATCTCATTGGGTCCCGCCAATCACTCGCCGCCTCCTCAACTATTCGGGCCCACTATCAACTCTCTCCGCCAATCAAATAGCTCCACCTCACTCAATACCCCTCCAAATCAACTCTCCACGTCAGACAAGTCAATTTTGGATTACAAAACACAAAAGTGACAATGACAGGCCGTATATTTCTTTTTATAGGTTTTTCGACTTAAACCGATGTCGGTTTCCTTTTGCCCTAGGAAACCGGTATCGGTCCCTTAACCGATATCGGTCATGATGAATCGACGTCGGTTTGATACCCCTTTTACCCCATTCTTTGCCGTTCCTTACTCCTTGCCTCTTTTTCACCAATATCGCCTCTGTCCACCTTTGTTGCACAACATTTGTTCCTTGGTCCGGCCCGACCCAAGGCCTCGCCCTACCAATTGGCCCGACCCAAGGCCTCAACCTACCTATTTGGCCCGACCCAAGGCCTCAACCTACCTATTTGGCCCGACCCAAGGCCTCGCCCTACCAATTGGCCCGACCCAAGGCCTCAACCTACCTATTTGGCCCGACCCAAGGCCTCAACCTACCTATTTGGCCCGACCCAAGGCCTCAACCTACCTATTTGGCCCGACCCAAGGCCTCGCCCTATCAATTGGCCCGACCCAAGGCCTCAACTTACCTATTTGGCCCGACCCAAGGCCTCGCCCTACCAATTGGCCCGACCCAAGGCCTCAACCTACCTATTTGGCCCGACCCAAGGCCTCGCCCTACCAATTGGCCCGACCCAAGGCCTCGCCCTACCAATTGGCCCGACCCAAGGCCTCAACCCACTTATTTGGGCTGACCCATGGCCACCACCCCACAACTTGGCCCGACCCAAGGCCGCATCACTTCCATACTATACCCACAATCAACGTTTTATTTTATCCATCCATCCTGTACCTTGTGTTCCATCGAGCTCACTTGTTCGTGTTTTAGCATGATTAGGGTCCTTGACTTGATCTGTCGACCAACTTTGCCTGACTCCAGACCGTGACGCTTATCTCAACCAAACCAACCATTTGTACCGCCGAACATGCCTAAACGCTCTCGTACCTTACCGTTATATACCCCGGAGCTACTTCCTATGCCTTGATACCGTGATTATATCACCCTTGTTTGGATAAACTATCGACCTTTGCCTATACATTGCTGGTTTGCTCGTCAAATCATGTACCCTAGTCGTACTATTGCATTTCAACATGCGTCTGCTTCCTTGGACCTACCCCACCACCTTACCATCCTCTCTACAACATATACCCTTTATCAACCCTATCCCTGATTTCCCGTTCACCCAATCTGTGATAGATTTGAGGGGGATTACCTATACCCTTAACAGGGGAAACCACTTCATATTATTGTCCGCGCAGCTTTACAAAACAAGCTACACGACAATAAGGGGCTAATGTAGACACCAAATTCGTGTCTTACGATCCCTTGTGACCCACATCTCATCTCGCAACCTAAACTCATCACCTAAACCTTACACAATTATTTATTAATTACCTCATAATTGATAAATCCACATCGCCTTACCCGCCACCTCACTTGCCCACCTCACCATGACTTAGCCCTAACCCTAAACTAACCTAATTAGGACCCATGACTTGGTCTAGACTCACATCCATAACTAATGCCTCCTTACTCGCACCCAAAGCCGACCTTCTAGCCACTTGACCAAGCCCGCAACTGATCTCTCGGGAGAAAAGCAGGGAAGGTGGGCTATTTTACTAAAAATAGCCTCCTTTTTCCTAACCGATGCCGGTTCCTACTCGACCGCCGTCGGTTACGCAACCGCCATCGGTTCCCTGTAAATGGGCTTCCCAAACCAAAACAACGGATCGGAATTTCATTTTGGAGATCAGTCGAAGGATTTTTAATCAAAGGAGAGTCCAAAGCGATCAGCAGAGTCCAGAACTTCACCTGACCAAGCAGAGACGAGTAAAGAAACCAGAAGAGTTGGCAGCAAAGGAGATCAACTGGCACCTTCATCAAATCCAGTAAGTTACATCTTGCATGTCCTCCATTATAACATTTCTTGTGCTTTTGGAATTGTAATCTTCCCAAATCCGTTCCTGAACCCATTATCTAACGTACCATTGCCTCTAACTATCATTCCTTAGCTTCTAACCATCCCATTTCTCAATACTATCCAAAACCAGCCATTACAAACACCACAACCAGCCCGTAAGATCCTGAACCAACCGGTATCGGTTATCGCGACCGCCATCGGTTATAGGTAACCGCATCGGTTCCTTTGATCAAAACCAAGAAAAACAGCCTTTTCCCTACCTGGGCCTACCAAACAATTTAATTGGTACTCTACAAGATTTTGTGTTAATTCATATTAGCAGGGAATCGACCACCTTCGAAAGGAAGTTTCATACTTCCTGGGCCCAAGGCGCTTCCTCATTTATTTTCTAATCAAAATCTTGTGGTCTTGTGTTCTTATTTGCAGTAGTCCTTCCAAGACAAAAAGGAGTTCTTCGCATCATTTCACCGATCTTTCTCTACGGTATGCGCACATCATCTCGACATTCTACAGTATTCCTCCTAACCCTAACCTTATCTGCTTCTATAAGGAATGAAGCATTTCCGAGTGAAACAAAGGAACTCTCGGATTTAAAATTAATACCTACATGATTACACAATAACTAGTGTCGGTTTACCCTCGATCGACATCGGTCAACAAAAGCGGTATAGGTCACGAAGAGCCAAACCGACATCGATCCGGCCAGAATCGACGTCGGTTATAGATGATCGGTGTCGGTCATTATCGATTTGGATACAAATGTTTAGGGCGCCTGTAATGAGCCTTCGGTATCCCAAACTCCCGTGAGAAGGTCACAAAGGGTAAGCAAACCTCCAAAAATATTTACACCTTATCTATTTTATCTATTATTGATCGATAATGGTGAACCGTAAAGTTTTGAAGAAGTAATGTAGGATAAAACCCACGGCGAGTGGGAACATGACATGGATGAGGAGATGAGCTCCTTGGGACATAACCAGGACTTGGGATTTGGTTATCTTGCCGGAAAGGTAAGAGGACATTATAGAAAACATGTGGGTTTACAAGATCAAAGAAGAAGAGGGTTGACAGAAAAGATACAAGGCAAGACTTGTAGTAAATGGATTTACATAGAAAGTAGGTATTGACTTTGGTGAAATATTTTCTCTTGTTGTAAAGATGACTTTTATTCGTAATCTTGTATTGAGTTTAGTTACTGATGAGAAGATTTACATTTAGAGAAACTAGATGTGAAGATGACTTTCCTTCATGGTGATTTGGATGAAGAGATTTATATGCAACAGTCACTTGGGTATGAAGTCAAGGGTAAGGAGAAATTAGTGTGCAGGTTGACAAAGAGCTTATACATGCTCAAGCAAGCTCCAAGGCAATGGTACATGAGGTTTGATAGTTTTATGCATGAGCATGGTTACTTGAGATGTGAATCTGACCATTGTGTTTATTTTAAGAAGCTTGAAAATGGGAGTTATATTATTTTGTTATTGTATGTGGATGATATGTTTATTGCAGGATCTAGTATGCAGGACATTAGTGAGCTTAAAGGGAAAGTTAGCTCACACATTTGCTATGAAGGATTTAGGAGCTGCAAAAAGAATCCTTGACATACAAATACATAGAGACAGGAAGAACAAGAAATTTTTTTTGTCTCAAGAAGATTATATCTACAAGGTGTTAGAAATGTTCAACATGCAGAATGCAAAACCTGTTAGTACACCTATGGTTGGGCACTTCAAATTGAGCAAAGATCAGTGTCCATCATCACATGAGGAGGTCAAATACATGACATGAGTGCCATATGCTTCAGTAGTTGGGAGTCTCGTGTATGTTATGGTTTGTACCATACCAGACATTGCACAGAAGTGGGAGTTGTGAGTAGATATATGGCCAATCCAGATAAAGAGCATTGAAAAACAGTCCAATGGATACTCAGGTATTTGAAAGGGACATCTAGCATGCATTTATGCTATGGAGGTTTAGATATTTCATTATGTGGCTATGTTGATTTGGATATGGCTAGAGATCTAGATGGTAGAAGGAACACTATTGAATATATTTTTATAGTAGGTGGGACGATAGTTAGCTGGATTTCAAAATTGAAGAAGGTTGTGTCTTTGTCTACTATAGAGGTAGAGTATGTTGCAGCTATAGAGGCTAGCAAGGAGATGATATAGATGAGCAGGTTCATGAAAGAGTTGGGAAAAGAGCAAGATGATTGCAAACTATTTAGTGACAATCATAGTACAATTCCTTTGGTAAAAAAATTAGTGTTTCATTCGAGAATGAAACATATTCAACTGAGGTATCACTTCATACGACATGTATTGGAGGATGGACAATTGAATCTAGAAAATATTCATACGAGCAAGAACCCCGCAGATATGCTAACAAAGTCGTTACTAAAGGAGAAGTTGAGCTAAACTCCACTTCGTTGATCTTCGAGTTTGAGACTTGAAGAGGAAGAAATAAAGCTAAGGATCCAAGAATGATGTTGTACAGGTATGGTGAAGTAATTAATCTCCAAGTGGGAGATTGTTGAGTTTTGGAGCTCAATTACTTCAGATTAGCATGCAATGTAAAACTTGGCTGGAAAACACAATAATAGTCATCGATTAGGAGGGATCACATCGGTCACCTAGGACCGACATCGATTAGGCAAGGAGGAACCAAATCGGTTCTTTACGATGGAAAAGTGATAAGCGAGCATGGGAATCTACAAGTAACTCTTCCTCGCACCCGACCTCTCGAGGTCATGCCGAGATAGCCGGTGGGGATGGATTATGCGTAGGGTATGGATAAACTAGTTAGGCAATCTTATATCTTTGACACACACTAATGGAATCTACGAATCTAAGGCAAAGAAGGCCCTCCTAACCTAAACTGGCATGATAGATCGGTCGGCAAGGATGACTGCTCGAAGGCTCCAATCAATATCGAGCTCTGGCATGATCCGATCTATAGGTTGTGGGATACGTGGAAAATGACCTGGGATGGTTTCGTGTATGTCTCCAGATAGGGTCATATGATGGATGATGGATATATAGTGGATTCTATGGCCGATTCTCTAGTCTAGTCCAAAATATTTAGCTTTGTTAGTTGCTATGTCTAACAAGGATAATTTTGCGATGATGGTAGGCGGAAGTGGAGTAGATCTGAATACTAATGTTCATAAGCCAACATCTATGTCTGATTCACTTGTGGATTCATTGGGTTGTGGTATTTGTGGGTCATAACTGTAGATTCATGGTTGTTGTGGACCGGCTATGGTCATGTGTGGAATCAGTCCCTAATCCCTAGTATCCAATAGTCGTATGTATTTTCGGCCTCTACGTTCAGAATTAACAAATGCGCAATCTTTTCTGAGTATCTTATAGGCGTTCTTGCAACTTGAATCCTTAAGCTAGTATCTATGTCTCGTGAGAGTGTCTCCTACGTGCCGGGTCAGTGGAACCAAAGGATCACAACCGAACGTTTGCTCTCTTTCAAGTCCTTCTATAGTCATGCAGATACTTACCTAGGGTAATATGTAGTTTGGCTGATTTGACCAAAACGTGTGAACTTGGTCGTCTTCTATATTTAACTCGCTTAACTGTGAGTTGATCTGTTGTAAGTCTGCTATTGTTCGGAAGACTTGGATTCTAAGGTTCTGATCTATATCAGTTATTTCCATAATAAGATTGGGTTGAGGCACGATTGGCTCGAATACGTATTCTCTGGGCTCTCTAGGTCCCGTGATTGTCATACAAAAGGAAATGATACAAATCTAACTAATGACAGAATAATTTAACTGCGTAAGATATGTCTATGTATATTCCTAAATCTGATAGTTATTGATAAACTACTAAACAAAATTTAAAGAGCAATTATCTAATATATCTAAAATTGACAACTAAACTAATAACGCAATTAAAACAAACAAAGCAACCGAGTATAGCTACTTGTCTGTGTAGTTTTTAGATCTATTCTAAATAATTTGATAACTGATCTACTCTATTTGAAAGACTCTCGATCCTACCTCAGAAGTGAGGAGTGAATCATAGTTTCTCAGAAACTATCAATCCCCACAACTTCCCGGGCAATATCAAAAGTAAAATTTAACTGAAATGAAATGATTAGCTACTCTATTTGATATGCTTCTAACTAGAACTTTAAAAGCTAGAACCTGGATTCTGGAGAACAGTGGCGAATCCGATGGTGTGTGACCTTGTCCCCTCAGTGTGATCTCCTCGTTCTTTCGTGCTCATGCGGATCCAGAAAAGCATGTAATGTTAGCATCAACAAGAGTAGATATTGGAACAAAGGCAGCTTAGAATGTAGACTGAATACAATGCGAGTAGGATAGGGATAGCGCAAGAGTACAGAGCTTGGCTTATGTAATTCCTAGCGGGATTTATTGTAAGTCATGCAACATAAAACGTCCAAAGACTAAAACTATCATGTTTGATGAACAAAACATGTAACTTTAATGGATTCCTATTGAAATGAAACTATCCTACTCCAATTGATTTGGATGAAATGACAACAACACTTTTCACAAGGAGAATATGTGGCTTTCTGACAGCTAAACAACGCTAACTATGCATCTAAGAAATAAAACTATGAATCCTAAACAAAACCTAAAGGCTAAGCTATTGAAATGAGAAATTCAGAAGCAAATTTGAGGGGCCATTTGCTTGAGCACAAGCCAACTACTTATAGCATTTCCAATTACCCAAAGGTAAAAACCAAATTAATCTCTTAAACCATAAACAATGCCAAAACACTATTCCAGGGAACCAAAATCATTAATGCAAGCCAAAGGCGGTGAAAAAAGTTGGTAAACATTGAAATTTACGTGAGTCATGTTAAAAGAGCATTCTGGAAAACGCGTGAAGGACAAATGCCCCACGAGCAGGGGTGGCGGTTTCATCACTGAAGAACAAAATGCAAAGAAAAGAGGGGAAAAGAGAACAACAAAGCATGCAGGGGCTAAGCGGGGCATGCGGGATGTTAACACATACTTGGGGAGCTTTTCCAGATCCCGAACACCTTGTAAGGAGACCTGTATCATCATTGGGGCACGTGTTATGTTATTCTAGCGGTGCAGTACCCTACAATTTTGAGTACATACATATTGCCCCCTCAGAGAATCATTTTAGCCATGAAGAGGCGGAAAATGGTGGGTCCAACTATGGCGGTCCCGAAAAGGGAAGTTAGGAGTTTTACTGTACGTCCGTGTGTCGAAATGACGCTATCCGAAAATCCCGCTACCTACAAAATGAAAAGAGAACTCAAGTGCGATATAACAAAAAGATCGAAAAATAAATACTAAAATATCATGAAATGAGGACGTACCATTTGTGTGGGGATAAGAACTTACCTCCAAACCTCGCAGAAAAGGGGCATTCAAAACAAGTCGTGGTGTTATATATGTAAAAGTGGGCCCATTTTCCTATTCATTTGCGCGTGTTGATTTGGTTGATTTTGAGCTCTGGGACCCACGGTGATGGTTTCTCACGAGAGTATAGTCAAAACATCCGGGACGAGATCGTGATCATGCCTCCACGAGCGGAACACCAACCCCGAGATCACAAGCTAGTTTTTCTCAATTTACCATTTTTATCCCCAAAGTATTGAAATGTTGAAAACTTTGTCATGGGGGGATAATTTTTGAAAATGTTATTTTTAATAGGTCTATCTAGGGGGGGCGCCTACTGGGTAGGCTTTGTTTTGGTCAAAATTTGTCGTTTTTCATGTTTTTAGGCCTTTTTAGGGCACATGACCCGCGTGGGTTTTCGGGACACGACCGCCACCCTGAACAGGGCGGTGGTTATAAGACCGTCATCTTTAAGGCAGCGATTATGGAACCGCCACCTTGCTTAGGGCGGTGGTCCTTCACAGAATGCACAAACAACACTTTTTTGAAGTTAATTTTGCATTTTTAGCACTCTTATGTGTTTTCATGATTTTTCTAATGTCATTTGGATGCTAACTTGTTCTGTTTTGTGTGTTTTTGGGTGTATGCAAGCGAGGGAGGAGTATATTTGATGGAGCCGAGAGAGAGTGTGTGATTGGCTCCCAGCAGTATTAGATGCCCTTTCTCAGGACAAGCAGGACACTCTTCAGAGGGCCGGTATACTACGTATATCACGGGTTCCACATGTTGCACCGTCCAGTCACATACTTTGTGACTTATTTTCATATTGGGATGTTGATCGAACACTTTCCGATTACCAGGTCCGAGTGAGTGGACCATTACTTTGGAGGATGCTTACCATATCTTGGGGTCCCGATCATCGAGACGACTTACTCTTGAGACAAGCGAGTTCACGGGCTCGATAACTCAAAGGGGCCTCATACATGGGAGATGCAGTTATCTCCACTGGTTCGAAGAAGGGGGTGAGGGTCCGATCTATTCCTAGTCTGCCTATCCCCTTGATTCGTTAGGCCATTATGGGGATCCTTGCCTCGAGATTGATCGGGACAAGGGAGGAGACACTCTACTTTATTGCTGGTCCCCCATCATTACACAGATTGAGGGACATGGTCGGATTTACGCCTGGGGAGCCGACATACTTGGGACTACCTACCATGATCTGTACAGGGTGGTTCATTTATAGGGGCAGTCATTGAGCCATCCGACCCTGGTTATGAGCTGGGTCTATGAGCATTTCATCCCCTATGGTAGAGGTGTAGAGGTGGTAGATCCTGGAGCTGTGAGGGAAGCCAAATGGATAGACATGTTGGTGCTCAGAGCACCTCACCAGCCAGTTGCTTCCCTAACCACTAATGACATGGAGGCCACACCGTATTAGGCCATGGCAGCAGGGTTATGCGGCGAAGAGGCACTTACTTTGATTTCCCGCTCCACCATAGGGCGAGCTTGTTGGACAAAGGGGAGGGTGGAGATACATCCCTTCGGTCAAGTGCCTCGGCAGCTTGGCTCGCCTTATGTGGGTATGCTTCCCCGGTGGTGCCAGATATAGATCGCCGAGAGGCCGGGGAGGTCCTAGAGGCCGGGGTTGGGCAGTTGTTACTCCCGGAGTCCCCATTCTAGCTAGGCGAGTAGTACGAGCTTGAGGGAGAGTTGGTGCTCCTCAGGCACCCTTACTTCAAATTGCCGCCGGTCCCACTCACAGCAACGACGACCCTATTGACATAGACTCCGAGTCTGAGGAGTTCACAGGGGGAGAGACGGAGGAGGAGACCGAGGCTGAGGCTAGTGAGTCAGGTGGAGAGGAGGACAATGATCCTAAGTGGCATGACACTCAGGATATTTTACAGGAAGAGAGGGCGGAGCAGAGTGCGGAGAGGGTGACTCTGGTTTCAGAGGAGCCACTCTCTCAGGGCCTCGAGGGGAGGATGAGTCCGTAACAGGATGATATGTTTGCCCCGGCCACAGGAGGAGCACACCAGTCAGCGGCGGCATCTGTGGCAGGTGCCGATCCTAGAGATCCATCTTGGAGGCCCGCGATTCGAGTGAGTTATCATCCTTCCTTTTTAACATTTGTTTCTAGTTAGGATTGCCTTAATTGCTCTCTCTCTCTCTCCCCCTTTGTTTACATTTGTTTTTATATTTTGATCATTTCTAATTGGCTTTTCGCCTTTGCTTGCAGAGACTGCCGATGAGTGGCGAGACCTGATTCGCCGGGTATGCACCGATACCCTGATGATCCCTATGGAGAAGACCATGCAGAGCTATCCATGGATGCAGGGGAGCCTTTAGCAGCTAGTAGGCACACCAATGTCTTTTCCCCTGTCTGGCATGTGGCCAGGATGGTGTCTACCCTCCGTACTGAGCTGGCAGGGTATAGGATAGCAAAGCGCCTGATGAGGAGTCATTCTCATGGTGAGACCGCAGCTGCTCCTTAGGATCGTGAGCCCTCCATGCACTCAGAGCGCCGGCGTAGCCGGAGTCCTATACATGGGCGTGCACCTTCAGAGGGATCTCATAGGGGTTGAGAAGCCACTTGGCTCTCTTAGATTGTTTTTATGATGTATTTTGTATCTCTCGTGCTCTTTAAGCATTTTGACCATGCTCAGCCGCATGATGGCATTGACAGAAACTTGTTTGTTCATATATATATTTTCTTTTCTTGGATCATATGCTTGGTATTAAATGTTCATATGATTCGATTACACGTGTAAATTATAATGTTGTTTTTATATGCTTCTTAGAATGTATGCAATGGAGAACAAATGATAGAAATGTTTACTTTCTTTTTGTATTTTGTGATGCTGATATATGATAATGTAGACCTAATGTGATTTTGAAATCTAGCTTCTTGTAGGCAACTTTTCGGTACTTCATATTTGTTTTGACAAAATGTGATGATAAACCGGTATGATGAGTAGATAAACTTGCCCCACTCCTAACTCCATGCAACTAGTAAGATGCGAGGGCTCATCACCAAGAGCTAGAAAGGGCACAAGTTATGAAATGTATTGAAATGATAGTGATGAGAGATAGACAAAGCTTTGGTGGAACCAACTTAGGATGTTATAAGCCTACTCTACTTGAGTGACTCCATAGTTTGGGATGTAACTTGCTTTGCGGTTTATCTAGATTTAGATCCGTAGATGGCCTCATGGTAGACAAAATTTGGGTTTCAGGGTTTTGAATTCTCTTGGAATTTTAGACATCTGATTCATTTGTTTTTGACTCAAAATTTCAAAGGTTTATTTGAATTTGATTGATGACTGCCTTCAATGTTTATTTGTCAAGAGGACTCCCTACACCTTGCCCCATGCTACTAGTAAGAAGCATGGGCTTATCACCATGGACAAGGTATAGGTGAGTAAGGGCATTCCCATCCTTTCCCAACCCTACGTCACTAGTAAGAGACGCAAGCTCATCACCAAAGGTTGGTGGGGCAAGGAAATGTGTAAAATTAAAATTTTCTTTGATCTATATTTGACTTGTTTATTTGAGCAAAATGTCAAAGCATATTCTTATTTCCAAAGAGATATACATAGGGGATAGATGTCACATGATGAAGCTTCTAGAATGGACCATAGGTAAGACACCTATCCTAGGAAGAAACCAAAGATGAGAACAAGCATGCGAGATCTTGGTATGGTTACCGTTAAGGCTTTGTCATATCTAGCTTTATTTAATGAAATGATTCCAAAGCAGTGATGACGTTGTAAAAATGAAGAAGTATGATTAGAGTGTTTATGCCAATACCATCAGAAGTTTGTAATGAATTGCTTTGAGAATGAGTTCCTTGATCATAAAATTGTACGAAACAAGCGGACAAAATGAACCTAACTATATGAAGATGCAATGTAGATATATTTATATAAATAGTGCTGGCTACTTATGCGTAGAATCATTTAAGGTGTAGGGAATTGACTGTTTCACCAAATTCCTCACCCTCTAGTGTACATAAGAGATATGCACCATTTCCATAGTCTTTCGTGACTTGGTATGGGCCCAACCATTTGGGCCGGAACTTCCTTCCTTCACCGATCTTTTTATCGATCCGGTATTGCCTAGCCTTAGAACCGATCACCTTCATATATGTCTCGCTCATAGACCTTCTTGTTATACTTGCCAAAGACATCCGGTCAAGATAGACTCTATGCGCTATTCAAATCTAACCTAGCCTCATCTAGGCTTTCTAGTTGGGAGAGACGTGCTTCTCTACAAGCGTCTTCATCCGAATCCTTGTAATGAGATACGAAGACCGGGTATTTCAACCTCGAGCGGGAGAACGCTGTACCCTCGAATACCAAACGAAAAAGGAGTTGCTCTGTTGGCATTCTTATTGAGGTTCGGTGGGCCCACAAGGCCGGATATAACTTCAAATGCCAATCTCACTTGTTTTCTTTCACAGTTTTAAGAAGAATGGCTTTTAATGTTTTGTTTTTCGCTTCAGCCTGTCTATTGGCTTGAGGGTAATATAGGAGGTCATGATGGCTTATTTTAAATTTATTGCACAATTCGCAAACTTTGTCATCCTTAAAAGAAGTCCCATTATCTGAGATAATGATTTGTGGGACACCGTACCTACAAATGATTTGGTTTAAAATGAACTTGGCAATTACAGAACCGGGTATAGCAGTAAAGGCATAGCCTCTACCCATTTGGTAAAATACTCGGTGGCCGTGATTATAAAGTTATGGCCATTTGTAGATGAAGGAGAGAATTTCCCTATCAAATCTAGGCCCCACGTAGAAAAGGGCCATGGAGTAGCGATTGGTTATAGAGCTTGTCTTTGGCATGTGAATCTCGTGGGAGAATTCTTGGCACTTACGACACCTTCGCATAAAACTCTATTGCGTCGTGTTCTAGAGTGGGCTAGAAATAGCCCATTCGGTGTATTTTTGCGAGCAATGGCATGACCACCAAAGTGGCCTCCACATATTCCACTATGAGATTCGTGGAGAATCTTCTTGGATTCTTCTGTGTCAACACATCTTAGAAGCATTCCATCAAATGCTTTACGATAGAGCACCTGCTCTATAATGACGTATTTAGCTACGATAATGCGTAACCACCTTCTTCGTTGTGGTGTATCACCTTACGGATATGTATGGTCCATGATATAATTAATAATATCGTATACCAAGGACACTCGAGATAGGAGGTATGGTTTTGATGTAGTATATGCATTCATCAGGAAAGTCTAGATCTACTAGATTGCCTCCGTCTAATGGGTTATCAGCTAACCAATCCGCAATGATTTGTCCTTTAATGGATTTTTGATTTACAAATGTTAATTCGAATTCCCCCATTAAGGTTATAAAGCATCTAGCCTTCTTAGACAAGGACCTTGCGTGAGGAAGGTTTGTAAATGGTCTGCTTTTACAAAGACCCTTGTTTCTTGATTTAGCATATAATGTCTTAAGCGTTTGGTTGCAAAAACTATGGCAAGGCATTCTCGTTTTCCCATGTATAACGTGTTTCATAGTCGAGCAACGTCCGGCTAATAAAATAGATTGCGCGTTCTCTTTTGTCATTGTCTTCTTGAGCCAAAGATACTAGCGAGACATTGGTAGCTCGTGAATATAAGATTAACGGCGGTCAAGCTCAGTGGCATTAGCGTGGGTGGTAACAACAGAAACACTTAACTACTTCAAAAGCTTTGTTGCAGTCTTCTTATCCAATAAATACTATGATATTTCTTGAGTAGATTGTTGATTGGATGAATAACAAAGCTTAAATCGGATGAATCTCCGGATTGCACCAAGTTTTCCGAGAAATGACCGATTCCAAATTCATCCAAAGGTGGGACCATTTCGAGAACAACCTAAATTTTGGTTGGGTCAACATCGATCCTCGTGACGATATAATGTAACCTAGGAGTTTCCCTCTTGTCACACACCGTAGAAATTAATCTGATCTAATACAAAGAATCCATGAAATAGCTACACAGACAATAATTGAAATCAACAACTCTATATTATATTTTTATTATATATTCACTATTTCATTACACTCCATTATATAGGAGATGTAAAATAACAATCCTTACAACAACATTTGTCTTCATGTACAACCATACACCCATATGGTTTCAACCTCTCACCAATATAATAATAAAACAATACTAATTGTTTTATTATTCTAACTTACTAACTTACCACATACTAACCACATTTTACATTTACTATTTACATTTACATAGTAAATGTACTTTCACTAATTTACCATAATAATAATTACACATGTAATTATTATTCACCCATACATACAAATGGAGCACTAAGATATATTTCCTAACAACACCAAAGATGCATTTTTCTCGGATTTAGCATGACTCAGTATTCTATTACGTGAAAGAATGACACGGAGTACTTCCGGATGATCACAACGCCTCCTAGCTTTGGCCAACAAGTCATCTACGTAGGATTCCACAATTTATGAATAATATCATGAAATATATACGTCATAGCCCGCTGGTATGTAGCGCCAGCGTTCTTGAGACCGAATGGCATAACAACGTAGCAATAGGTTCCCCAAGGAGTTATAAATGTGGTTTTAGCTTGGTCTTGTTCGGATATTCTAATTTGATTGTATCCTGAGAATCCATCCATGAGAGACAAAAGCTCAAATCCAGCTGTTGCGTCAACAATGACGTCTATGGATGGTAACGGGAAGTCATCCTTAGGACACGCTTTGTTAATGTCCCGGAAGTCTATGCAGATGCATATTTTCCCATTCTTTTTGAGAACGGGAACGATATTAGATACCCACTGAGAGTAGTCGACTGGTTTGATGAATCCTACTTGGAGGAGTTTCATTACCTCTTCCTTTACCATGAGAGCTACCTTAGGTTTCATTGGTCTTGATTTTTGTTTAATTGGCTTTGCATCTGACTTGGTGACGAGGTTATGTACCGCAATGTGCGGTGCAACTCTTGTCATTTCTTTATAGTTAAATGTGAAGGCCTTCTGATGCTCCTTGAGGATTCGAGTGTGTATTTCTATTTCTTCTGGGGTTAACGAAGATCCTAATTTCAAGATCTTTGGATCATCCTCCGTTCGATGTTAATATCAATTGTTTCTTCGATTAAAGAAGCATTACCTTCTTCAAACTCAGGCGGAGCTGGAGGTAGTTCCAGTTCATCTCCGTTCTCTACCATGTATATGTTGAGCTCCTTTTGTGGGGGAAGTTCCATCATGGGATTTCTGAAGTAGGAGGAAGAATGCGGGATTAAGGACAAATCTACCACGTGATGGGTGAGATGTAACACTGCATAGGTGTTTAAGTAATCTAGAGTGGCTCTATCACTATCAATGTGGTCTAGGATGGTAGATTTGTTCTCATCTATGTTTGTTAAAAGAGGGTTTGGCATTTTTTTCACCAATGGTTCAGTACGAAGGGATACCATGAAACGGGTATCTTCTAACTCACTTTGTTTGGAGTGAAGCATGATGTTGAGGTTGCTATAGAATTGGCGAGAAGATTTTGTTCTTGCGGGATTGCTTCAATTGATATGAAGTCAAACTCTTTGCTCAAATCCAATACAGTTGTTTTGTAGAGCTATAAGTGCTCAGCTCTGGTTTCATACACCTCGGACTTGGTTTGTTACCAATTGTGAGTCTCCTAACACCCCGACATTATTAACACCGATCCTCTTAGATAAGATGAGGCTAAGGAGGAGGGCTTCGTACTCAGCACCGTTGTTCATACATTCAAAATTTAGTTTAAAGGCAAATGGTAGGATTTTTCCTTCGGAGAAG
Organism: Taxus wallichiana var. yunnanensis; assembly: GCA_018340775.1. Lineage (NCBI taxonomy): Eukaryota > Viridiplantae > Streptophyta > Pinopsida > Cupressales > Taxaceae > Taxus > Taxus wallichiana. The sequence goes on along the minus strand of CM031235.1, from coordinate 874,757,910 downwards.
TAAAGATTACACCTACCCACTCCATAACGACATCTAGCTCCATTGAAATGGAGAGTCCAAGATTTAGTGGGAATATAGACGTTGGGATATTTGTTGTGTTAACATCTTCTACTTCTACCATGCAGATCCTCTCTTTGGAAGATAACCAACACCTAGGGTATATCCCATGCCTACAGAATCAAATGGTAGGAACATCAGTAGATCCTGTTCTAATAACTCGACAATCTTTGCAGTAGTTCCTAATGATACGGTTTCAACAATGTTAGCCTCATCCTTGAGGGTTGGAATAGTCTTGATTAGGCTCATAGTCTCAAGATCTCATTGTAGGTACCCGACTTCTCCTTTAGTTTTACGTCGGTAGGTTTATTGAGTTGGTTTGTCGGGAGTTCAAACTCCGAGTGAATGCATGTCCTTTTCTTTAAGTCAGCTAGGTGTATATCGAATGGTTTTGGATCACCTTTGGCTACGAACACCTTTCCTAAATGTAATAATCTTACTTCTTGAAATAATGTAGAGGGGATTGCCTTCATACGGTGTATCCATGGTCGGCCAAGGATCATATTATAGTTGGTTTCTGATCTATAATATAAAACTCACGAGGATTGTTTTGGGTCCTAAGATGACCGGTAGTATTATAGTTCCAATTGACGTGGCTTTAAGGCTATCATAGCCTCTTAATGTATTTCTAGTCGTGGAACAATTTGTTTCTCCATACCCTAGTTTTTGAAGGAAAGAGAAGGGGACTATGTTAACTGCTACCCCATCGTCAACCATTGCGCGTTTAACGTAATTGTTATAAACCCGCATTGTAAATATAAGGCTAGATCACCTCTACGTGCGATCTCGGCGTCATTGTTGGCATTTTGTTTATTTCGAATATAAACTCGATATCCCTATCCGATCGTCCTGGGGTGAATATCAAAGTCTATGTGGTTTACCTATGTTTCGGAAGGTGGAGTGATGTTAATTAAATGACCTAAACCTACTTCTAGAAGAGCAGCCCATGTGGGAGGAGAGTTCTTGATAAAGTCCAAAAAAGAAATGTGCGAGAAGGTTTTTGTTAGATCATTAATTAAATCATAGGCACCTACGGGTTTTACTAACATTTGTTGGATGTTATCTGTCTCAGGTAGATAACTTGGACTTGGCCGAGAGGAATAATAGACCGGGAGGTATCAAAATGGTATTGTCTTGGAATGGATTACTTTGTACTAGACCGGGAGGTATCAAAACGGTGTTAGAAATGGCGGTTCTAGTTGGCGTTTGTTGTGAATACTGAGGAGGCATGCCCAACGTGCCCATTCCTGTGAGGAGATCTACTTGGCTAGGATGGTGTGGAGGATTGGAACTTCCTACTTGCATGAATTGGGAATTTTGATTTGCTTGAGCAAGTTCTAACCCCCTAACTTTTTCTACTAAAGTTGAAATGACTTCATTTGGTGAAGTCACGGTATTTTGTCTTAGTGGCGTTTGTTGTATATCCTGATATTGTATAGGCATGTGATACCCTGCTATGAACTGATCGTTGCCCTGCCAAGTTTCCCCGAGGGCATTTCCTATATGTAGTGGTATGGAGGTATTTTCTTGAAAAGAGACCTCGGGTTGTGTTTGTAAACTTCCTATAGGTGGATACATACCCCGAGAGCGTTGTTCATTTTTGGCATAACACACTAAATGTTCATCATCTAAAACCGGTATAGGTCTGATTGTCTACTAATTTGTGGTCTGAGTAGCACCTGAGGAGACAAACTAGATTCTCCCGTGAACGTCATATTGTTCGAGCCTGAAGGCTCTATGTGTTGCATTTGAGTGAGCTGATCCAACTCCTCTGTTTGGAAAGATGAGCTATATCTAGTCCTTGGAGGTGGATTTTGTGTTGATAATTGGTTATTTGAATAGTTGTCACCCCATACTAAGAGCGAGGGCGATGACTGTCTATTCAGCTGAGCGTAGTATGCCTCGAGACCTAGGAGAGGTCTACCATATGCATCGAATCCTGACATATTCGGGGTATATGAATACCTGCAGAATAACGGGAAGGATCGAAGGTGGAAGAAATAGGAAATAGTGAAAGCGGCCGTGTCGCTCACGTTGGGTTCACTAATTTTGTACGATGGAAAAGTGACAAGCAAGCGTGGGAATCTACAAGTAACTCTTCCTCACACCCGACCTCTCGAGGTCGTGCTTGAGACACAAATGGGGATGGATTATGTGTAGGGTATGGATAAACTAGTTAGGCAATCTTATATCTTCGACACGCACTAATGGAATCTGCGAATCTAAGGCAAAGAAGGCCCTCTTAACCTAAATCAAGGCGTGATAGATCGGTCGACAAGGATGACTGCTCGAAGGCTCCAATTAATATCGAGCTCTAGCGTGATCCGATCTATAGGTTGTGGGATACATGGAAAATGACCTGGGATGGTTTCGTGTATATCTCCAGACAAGGTCATATGATGGATGATGAATATATAGTGGATTCTATGGTCGATTCTCTTGTCTAGTCTAAAAATCTTTAGCTTTGTTAGTCTGCTATGTCTAATAAGGATAATTGTGCGATGATGGTAGGCGAAAGCGAGTAGATCGAATACTAATGTGCATAAGCCAGCATCTATGTCTGATTTACTTGTGGATTCGTTGGGTTGTGGGATTTGTGGGTCACAACCGTAGATTTGTGGTTGCTGTGGACCTGTTATGGTCATGTGCGGAATTAGTCCCTAATCCCTAGTATCCAATAGTCATATGCCTTTTTGGCCTCTACGTTCAGAATTAATAGTTGTGCAATCTTTTCTGAGTATCTTATAGGCGTTCTTGCAACTTGAATCCTTAAGCTAGTATCTATGTCTGTGAGAGTGTCTCCTACATCTGGCTGTGGGACCAAAGGATCACAACCGAACGTTTGCTCTCTTTCAAGTCCTTCTATAGTCATGCAGATACTTATCTAGGGTAATATGTAGTTTGGTTGATTTGACCAAAATGTGTGCGCTTGGTCATCTTCTATATTTAACTTGCTTAACTGTGAGTTGATTTGTTGTAAGTCTGCTGTTGTTCGGAAGACTTGGATTCTAAGGTTCTGATCTATATTAGTTATTGCCGTAATAAGATTGGGTTGAGGCACGATTGGCTCGAATACGTATTCTCTGGGCTCTCTAGGTCCCGTGATTGTCATACAAAAGGAAATGATACAAATCTAACTAATGACATAATAATTTAACTGCGTAAGATATGTCTATGTATATTCCTAAATTTGATATTTATTGATAAACTACTAAACAAAATTTAAAGAGCAATTATCTAATATATCTAAAATTGACAACTAAACTAATAACGCAATTAAAACAAACAAAGCAACCGAGTATAGCTACTTGTCTGTGTAGTTTTTAGATCTATTCTAAATAATTTGATAACTGATCTACTCTATTTGAAAGACTCTCGATCCTACCTCAGAAGTGAGGAGTGAATCATAGTTTCTCAGAAACTATCAATCCCCACAACTTCCCTGCAATATCAAAAGTAAAATTTAACTGAAATGAAATGATTAGCTACTCTATTTGATATGCTTTTAACTAGAACTTTGAAAGCTAGAACCTGGATTCTGCAGAATAGTGGCGAATCCGATGGTGTGTGACCTTGTCCCCTCAAAGTGTGATCTCCTCGTTCTTTCATGCTCATGCGGATCCGTAAAAGCATGTAATGTTAGCATCAACAAGAGTAGATATTGGAACAAAGGAAGCTTAGAATGCAGATTGAATACAATGCAAGTAGGAGAGGGATATCGCAAGAGTACAGAGCTTGGCTTATGCAATTCCTAGCGGGATTTATTGCGAGTCATGCAACATAAAACGTCCAAAGACCAAAACTATTTTGTTTGATGAAAAAACCCGCAACTTTAATGGCTTCCTATTGAAATGAAACTATCCTACTCCAATTGATTTGGATGAAATGACAACAACACTTTACACAAGGAGAATATGTGGCTTTCTGACAGCTAAACAACGCTAACTATGCATCTAAGAAATGAAACTATGAATCCTAAACAAAATTGAAAGGCTAAGCTATTGAAATGAGAAATTCAGAGGCAAATTTGAGGGGCCATTTGCTTGAGCACAAGCCAACTACTTATAGCATTTCCAATTACCCAAAGGTAAAAACCAAATTGATCTCTTAAACCATAAACAATGCCAAAACACTATTCCAGGGAACCAGAATCATTAATGCAAGCCAAAGGCGATAAAAAAAAGCTGGTAAATGTTGAAATTTACATGAGTCACATTAAAAGAGCATTCTGGAAAACACGTGAAGGACCGCCGCCCTACTTGGGCGGCGGTCACGAGACCGCCGCCAGGCAGGCGGGGTGGCGGTTTCGTCACTGAAGAACAAAACGCAAAGAAAAGAGGGGAAAAGAGAACAACAAAGCATGCAGGGGCTAAACGGGGCATGTGGGATGTTAATGCATACTTGGGGAACTTTTCCGATCTCGAACACCTTGCGAGGAGACTGTGTCATCATTGGGGCAATTTACATGCGTTATTCCTGGTGCGCACCTATAATTTTGGGTACATACAATTACCTATGCATGAGTGTTTTAATTAACTCTCGGGAATTATATCTATTTTTATCATTAAAGCATATCTATTGATTGTAATTGCATCGCTAAGTGACATAAGTTTATAAACACTTATATAAGCATAAAAGATAGGGTTTAGAAGTAAAGAATTAACAAGAATTAAGAATAATTGTGAGAGAGAATTCTTGGAGAAGAAGCAAAAGCTTGAGAGAAAGAAAGTATTTTACATCCGAGAGGTGTGGAAAATATTCAATTGTATATCTTGTCAAAGCTTTGGATAATAGATTGGTTTGTTTCTTGGTTGACATAGCCCACACTGGGTGAACCACATTAAATCTAGTGTTGATTTATATCTCTTGTTTTGTATATTTTTTCTGGTAGAATATCCACTTTTGTTTGCATGTATGCTTAGATATGATATATTGTCTATACAACCGGTGTGTTAACCCCAACAACAAATGATGTGATAAGCATGGGGGTTACATTATGGTTGGTGTGGGTGTAGGATAAGTATTGGATGGCCTTGGGTGCACAATACAAGGAGTGGATGGATAAGGATATAAGGAAGCTTGGTGTGTTAAATTTGGAGGAGATGTTAGATAGGATTTGTGGAATTGGATTAAATTTTTTTGATTGTTGGAGCACACAAGAAGTGTGAATGTTGGTAGATTGTGATGATTGGATGGGTATTCCATTGGTAAAACTGATGGAAGTAGGGATAGTGTTTACAGGAGAAGATGTAGGTGGAATAGAATCCTCCGATTGAGTAGGTTGATAGGTTTGATAGATTTTAGGGGGTCTACGAAGTAGAAATTCATAGATGGGGCTGGGGAGGATCAAAGGCCTCTAAAGGAGTAGGAGGTAGAGGTGTTTGAGGTATGGTATTAATTGAAAATGGGTTATATTTTTTTGGTGTGGTTGGTGAGAACATATTTGTTGGTGGTGAGTTAGGAAAGGGATCTCTAAAAATGTCAGGGAGTGGTGAAGATCGTATTGGTTGAGGGGGTGCATGATATTGGGAAGGAGGAACATGATAAGATGGTTGGGATTGGATGGGAAGATCTAATGTATGAGGAACAAAAATATCAATAGGTTGGACATGCATGGTGACATTGGATGAAGCAAGGATAGTCTAAGGGGGTGGGATAGAATCTACTAGTCGGTGTGATCTAGAAGGAGACAAGCATGAGATATCGATTGTGGTAGATGTTTGTGCAGAACCATTTGGGGTGAAGTTTTGTTCCATTTTAAATCAAGCAATCGAAAAAGCAGATTCTTTTTATGTTTTTGATTAAAAATGTGAAAAAGAAGAGGGGGATATATAACAAAGGACCTAGAAGAAAGGTGATCTATTTTTGGTTTTAGATATGTTTTGGCTTGGGAAGTCTCGGGCGGATTCTTGTTGGGTGATCAAATCTCAATCATACCGTATGGAAATGTTTTGATATGTTAATTGATTTGTGAGTTTTAGGTAGTGTGTGATAAAGTGTGAGATACAAAAGGTTAAACCCCTATTTAAGCTATGTGAGCAAGCATGCTTGCTAAAAGAATGTTCCTTTTAAACCTAGAGAGAAGTATGATATTTGATGATGACACAAACAAGAGTATGATGTAAAAAGAAGCAAATAAGAAAAAGCTAGGAATACCGGATAACGTTTTTCCTATTTATCTGCACTTCTTGAGTGATGAGCAATCTAAGCCACGAACCCAACACTAACAAGCAATAAAGCGGAGCCTCACGCTGTAGTGTTTGTGGAAGACAAATAAAGCAAAGACAAAAAGAAATAAATGCAAAAGATCACCTAAAGGGTGGTCCCACCGGCGTGCCAAGAATGTTTACCATTTTTTCATTCCTTTCAATTTAATGATCTAGTAATAAGGAAACTAGAAAACCTTGAATGATGGAGGGTTTATGTTAACTCGGATGTGTGATGTGGTGGATACGGGAGTAAAGGTAATTGATCTCTCATTGCAAGCTATGTAAATTAAAAAACTAGAGAAAGATTTGATTAGATAGATTTATGCGGGGGCTGCCCGGACAATGCCGGCACTAAAAAGTGATAACTTCCTTGGCAGATGTCAACCCCCATGTTTAGATAAAAGATGATAAAAGCAATAATGATAAACTGAATATTATACAAACTATGAGGCACACAGAAACTGGAAATGCAGAAATGTAAGGCACATACAAATATGATATAAATAGACGTAAATTAAACGGGTACACGACTAGGTCGACGACGATGACCCAAACCGTGCAGAGGCGGGTTGGCGACGATTTGGATGTGAAGATCTAATCAATAATGTAAATATGTAGATCTATGGGGATACAGATGCCAACCGTAATCGCTAAGAGGTTGTAAATGTTGCAAACCGAGGAGCTAGATGGTGGATACGTGGTCTGAAACATAAGCATAATATATGCAGAGGCTAGGGAAGGCTTTGGAGATGGAAAATATGATGACAGAGGGGGCCGAGTCAATAGTGACTTGAGATGGGCGATGAAAATTGTGACAGAGTGAGGCAAGGCTGAAGGGAAATAAGCTGAAAGGGGAACCTGCAAGTAGAAAAGCTGATGGAATAGGCTGATAATAGAGCCCCAACTGCTGCTTAGTCTTACAAAAAAGGTTATATCTCGACAAGATAACGGTAATATGATATTAGCGAATAAAATAACACCAAGATAATGATAATATCACAAAGGAGTGTTCATGAATGGTGCAAACGAGTTAGAAGAAGTTCCAGAAGGCCGATAGCTGTTACAAGGATGATTAGACATGAGGAGATGTTCACAGGCTGCATGAAAACTATGATATGTGCATGCCTCTGATCTTGAAAGGAAGGAAAGCACTCAACTTTATAGTGTTGACGATGAATGGGTTGAGTCGTTGCCGATTACGGGAAAGTTTCCCTAGTGGGAATGATTTTCTAATTTTGGTCGAGATTTCATGTTTTTAAAAATTAGGCGAGTGCTTTAAAGCATTAAAGGCGGGCAAGAGATGAGATATGGGTAATTAGGGCATAAAAATAGATAGGATAAAAGCTAAAAAAGCAAGGGGATTTATGTGTAGGATAAAAGCATCCTAATTAGAAGGTTGATTATGACAAGTGGATGGATAATTAATTGATTAATTAATTAAATAATTAATGGGGATTAATTAATTAATTTTAATTGATGAATATTAATAAATGATGTGATAATAAGGTGGGCATTTAATTAAATTAAGGGGATGGATTAAAATATGCGCCTTGGGCGATAAGGGTATAGATACCAAATTTAGGTGTCTACGCTTATTTCTCACAACCAGTTTGTGGTTTTTGTTTAAATTTTCTTTTCAATCTGGTTAGTTTAGGGTAGTCTAGATTTTCAATTCAATAAGTGCTTGCATGCACATCACATTTCCAGTTCTTATATTTTTAGCATTTTTTTAATAAGTGCTTGCATGCACGTGTTTTCTTCTTAGGGAAGTTATTTTCGAGTTTTCTCATAGTTCCAAACAGTTGCAACTTTTAGTACATGACTCCATGCCCAATGGATGATATGAAAAAAACTACTAATCATTTAATTTGGTAGGCAAATTCCCTTAGAGGTCGCCAATTTGTTATCCCAAATTTTCCCTTGGGTTGAATTCGGATAACTTACACTCAACCATTTAAGTAAGACAAGTTTCGAGAATGACTTATGAATTTTTTGCACGAGCTGAGGACTATAATTGCAAAGGTTCTATTGAAAAAATCGAGGACAAAAGCATCGAGTGACAGTACAAACCGGTCTTTAAAATGGACTTTAACATTTTTAAGAGCAAAATATGTCCAAACGCCTATTAATTTCCATGTCTTAAAAACATTGACCATTAGCATTCAAAAAAACCATGTGGAGCAAGTTTAAATAGTTGGCGGATTTATAAAAGTCGTGTGACATTCATTTGGCTGTAAAATTTTACTCTAAAGAAACAGGGGTTACGTGTTGGTGGATTAATGGTTCAAGCAGGCTACATGGCACCATTCTAGGCCTCTCTTTATTTTTAAAACTTTGCATGAGACATAAGCTCGCGAAATAAGCTACAATTTTTAAGTTTTCGGGTTCGAGTTGTGGTCAACGAGGTCAAAGTTATCTGTCATCACCCTATTGATCTAGCGATCAAGGACAAACTAGCTCCTAAGGGTTCATGGAACCTTCTTATTGGCTCGCGTTTCACAGAACCCGATCCACAAATCTAAAAGTCGAAGGAAATGTGGAACTTTTCTATTAGCTCGCGTTTGATCCTGACAAGGTCCTTTAAATAAGGATGACACATAATGTTTCGTGGAACCTTCCTATTGGTTAACATTTCGCAGAAACCAGTCCACAAATCTAAAAGCCAAAGGAAACGTGGAGTTTTTCTATTAGTTTGTGTTTCGTAGTTTTAAGCAAGGTCCTTTAAATAAGGTTGAAATCTAATGTTTCATGGGACTTTCTTATTTGTTTGAATTTCACAAGTTTCAATCAAAGAAACGATTTGCGAAGGGCGTGGAGATATTTAATTGGTCAAGCTTTTGCAGTGCGATTGGATTGACATTGTGGGATACGTGTTGCTTTTCTATTGGACAAAAGTTCGCACCGGTCGAGTCCAAGAAAAAGGTGAAGGTACATGTTGTTATCTTATTGGTTTGAGTTTTGTAGAGCATAGTCAAAACCAGTCAAAAGAATGACATCACAAAAGTATGTGGAGGACTATGATTGGTTTGTACTTCACCGTTAAAGTTTTTATAAGGTCGACACTGCGCGCATATGTGCAATATTATTAATGGATTATGTTTCAAGAAGAAGCAAAGCTCGATTTTGTGAGCTAATCGAGAGGAGGACACATGTCAAAAAGGTCGGTGAGGTAGACATGTGAGCAATCCCAATTCCTGAGCCAATTAGAAGCTAAAACATGTCAATTTCCCATGCGTTACGACATACAAAACTTCAAGAAGCCATAACTTTTGATCTATAACTCCAAATTTAGCAAAATCGGCCTTGTTGGAAAGCTCTCCCCAAGCTCTACAATTTGGTTTGCTTTATTTCAGAATTGAAGACTTTAGAGGAAAAGCCAAGCAACTGAAGAATAAGGGGTCGTTTAAAAGGATAAAAATAGATAAAAGCATATAGTAAAGCTCATTTTGTCATCTAGAAGAGTTTAAAAGTAGAACAAAGCATGCAAAACACGAGAAAAGTATTTTAAGCCATGCGAAAGATTATTTTAGGGGAAAAGATAAAATAAAGCATAAAGAACACATGATTTCGATAGAATGAGTTACTTTTCAAACAAGCAAACATATATAGCTTTTATTCTATTTTTAAGTCAAACTTGCATGTCTAGGCTTTTCCTATCTTTCTTTTCTCTCTCATATTTCTATAAAAACTTCAGAAAACATTGTAAAATAATTCGACTTCTTCATTCATATTTTCTAGAGAAATTCAATCTTTCTGAGTGAGAAAGCAAGGGTCATGAGTGACTATCTATGCTTATTCCACCTCTTGGAGCAATAAAGGAGTTGTGTTTTACCTTCTACAAATATGTATTTAGTGCATATTCATTTTAACTCGATTTTATTTTGTGTTTTATCAGTTAAATATTTCATGCCTTTGTGCGGTCTTGTGTCAATTTGTAGGTCATAAATTGTGTTTTATAATTGTTTGCAGGATCTTGTTGTGGAGCCATTTGTTGCCCCTTCTTGTCTTGTGACAATCAATTCTAGAACCTTCTTGTGAATCACTTTCAGATTGACTCAATTACTTATAGTTGTGTATGGTGTGTGTGGCTTCTTTGCTTCATCTATGTGATCTAAATAAGTCTGAAGTTCTCAAAACATTTTGGTGTATCACCTCCCTTTTTAGTTCTTTTTCTTTCCTTTCCTTCTCCCTTTTCCCGGTCAATTTTAGGAGGTAGAATTAGTTTAGGTGTTGCACTAGGCGAAGCAACTCTCTCTTGAGATTCACTCCAACATACATGTCACGCACAACCTAAGAGTGTTTCCATGTTGTCAATTGAAAGAAGAGTTATCACACCATTCTCCAAAGGGTGCATTTCAAAATGACAAGAAGAGCAATACAATTTTTTTGTGGATTTAAATTAACTCAAAATTCAAAATAACTCCAAATATTAACCCTTTTTTTTTAATAGATATCTCACTTTTGAAAGTATATAATTTGTAATTATTTTTTAAAAGCAATACTAATACCTTTAAAACAATTCAACAATTTAATACTCGGGCATCTTCAATTTTAAAAAAATATCTAAACTTGTTTTGTGTCCGCCTTCATTGAACTATGGAGAGTTTTAAATAATACAGGTCTTTCCAAGATTTAAATTAGGGTTTCTAAATGCCATTCAAGCTTTCACCGCAGTTTATGATCCGGGTAAATTCCTGACTATCGGGTTTATTCAATTTTTTTCTTTTCAATATCTAACAATGTCACAGCTGAGGTGCTCTATTGCCATATCTGGCAAATCAGTAACCCCTAGCTTGCCCAATAACAGAAAAACACTGAAAACTCCTAGTGCCAGTAACCCCGTCATAGATTTCAAGATTGCTGTAAATGGGTATCAGAGGATCAGCACTAGTCCATCAAGCAGAGGGGATTTAAGGACATGGGTATCTTCAGGTTCAGAGATCGAGTCTGGTGGGGGCGATGCAGGTATTCGCAACAACAATGGTCGTGGTGGTGGTGGTGGTGGCGGAGAAGGGGGATCATGGGGAAAATCCGATGACAATGGGGCCGACAAAATCAAAGGCGGGCTCCTGGGTGCATTGTTGCATGGATGGAAGTCCAGAGTGGAAGCAGATCCACAGTTCCCATTCAAGGTCTTGATGGAGGAGATTGTAGGGCTAAGTGCATGTGTTCTTGGTGATATGGCATGTAGGCCTAATTTTGGCCTCAACGAGCTGGACTTTGTTTTTTCCACTCTTGTTGTCGGGGCCATCCTGAATTTTACTCTCATGTACATGTTGGCACCCTCATCATCTGGCATGTCGGCAGCGGCCCAGACTCTCCCTGGTCTATTTGCAAGCTGTCCTACAGGCCACATGTTTGAGCCAGGGAACTTCAATGTCTTAGAGAGGATGGGCACTTATGTGTACAAGGGTATCCTGTTCGCAGCTGTTGGGTTTTCTGCAGGGCTTGTGGGGACTGCATTGTCTAATGGTTTGATCAGTGTTAGGAAGAAAATGGATCCCAATTTTGAGACTCCAAATAAGCCACCTCCAACGTTGTTAAATGCATCTACATGGGCTCTTCAGATGGGTTTGAGCGCAAATTTGAGGTACCAAACTCTGAATGGCATTGAATTTTTGCTTGCCAAAGTACTCCCTCCTATCGTCTTTAAGTCCTCTGTGATTGTGCTTCGGTGTCTGAACAATGTGATCGGAGGGATGTCTTTTGTACTGTTGGCTAGAATAACTGGGGCCCAAAAAGTAGATGAGCCCCCACCTTCATCGGAAGAGGAGAAAGACAAGCTGCTAGACCTGCCGGAGGATTTACAGTCTGACCAATCTTCTTAAATCAGCACTCTGGGTTTTTTCAGTACCTCATTGTAAAGATTCTAGTTTGCCTGGCTTCTAAAAGTTTACCTTGTAGAGGATGATCGTATGGATTCTCAAAAGCACGTCACTTAAAACAATTTAATCAGCAGAGATTTAAGACTCTCCGGCGATTGAAGTTATTGGGATAGGGTAGGTAGTACTCACTGGGCGAAGTAGTTTTTTTTTCTGCAAGAAGCCTTTGCCATTCAATATAGGGCAGATAAGCGGTAGCTTGCATGAGAGACTGAGACCGTCTTCCTGTAAGTTGCCATATCTTTTGTTTTTTTTTCTAACTTGATTATGTTATGTTGCCAAAATGAGTCCGAGGCAAGTTCTAGGATTACTTGCTGTCATATATTTAGAATTTCTGCAGTTTGCATTAGTGCCTGGTTATAAGTTCTTAATGTGTTTTTGCATAATGCCAATCATCAAATAAAAAGCAATTTTCAGGTTTTTTTCAAGTTACTTTTATACTATTAGATTTACGGATCTCATTGAGCTTGTATGCTGAATAATTGAGGATGCCGATTAAAATTTCTGCCGGTATCTGAATTTAGTGTTAAAAGAGAAAGTAGGTAACATGTTTCTTTGGCGAACTTATTTGACAGTGGTGTAGCTAAGATAACCATAAATCTGAATTCTGTTCCATATGCGGATTTGAGTGGGAAGAACTAATCAAGTATCACAAAGGAAAAGTGGGTAAATTGTAGATTATTTTGCTTGAGAAATCTAATGTATGTATGAAGGGATAATTTTTAATCATGAAAAGCTGCATTCCTCTTTAGACGCCTATATAGCACTATTGTTGATGATGAGAAATTGTGGCTCCATAGAGATAGAATTATTCTGTGAAATATGCAAAGCCTCTTACCTCCAACTAGATCAAAACCATGATCCAAGAACATACTTGCAAACTCAAGCACTGTACTGTATTTGGTGAATCATGAGAATTTACATTACAATGCATGTGAGAAGTTATTATCATTTGTCAATGGCGAGTGCATTGAAATATGTAACTTTGATCAGACTAGGTTTATAATAAATTCTGGGTTTGTTTCTTTGGTAACACATTAGGCTATTACGGTCCATATCCCAGGGACTTCCAGAAAAAGACCTTTGAAGGTTAGAATTTGGCAGTTTATATTCATCAAATTAGGTTGCATTTATATTAAACACTTTGAATGTTTCTTTTGGTAGATTTGATCGTCAAGATAAATAATGTTTGCTCAACTTTCCACAGTTTTATTGAGCGCTAACTTTACTGTTCTCTGTTTGTCACCAGAAAATCTTGAGCTACTAAATTGTAATAGATTTCAAGTAATGCATCTCAGCATTGTTAATTGTAGTTGACGTTTTCTTCAACATAAACTAAGCTTAAATCGCTACAAACTTGGTTGTCCCACAACCCCTTTTCTTCACTCACTAGATTCTTTGCATGTGTGCTTCTTCATGTGCTTGATGTGCTGAGGGTGGATGTGGCAGAAGTGTTTGAAGTTATAATGTCCATGGCTGTCAATCTTTAAATTGTTATTGATTAGATTCAAAATTATTCTTTTATGTATGTTCTAAATTGCAAGGGGAAAGGAAGAAGTTTTTACAATCTTTCTTAATTTTATTTCTATACCTCATTATTTGGTTGAGACTTGCTTTCTTCTAAAGGCTGCATTTCAGGTGTAATACTGTTATTGTGACTAACAAGAAGATAGATATGGGAACTAATAGAAGCTGCCATTATATAAGAAAAACAGTTTTATAATTATGATATTGGAGGCCATTATCTGTTTTGGGTGATGTTTTGTTTCTTGAGTATCTGTTTGTTTGGCTAGTAAGCCTTTGATAGGGCAGATCACTGCAACTGGGTTACACTTTCTTGAAAAAATCAATATCTATCCATAGGAGTGACTTTTAATGGACGACGATGTTTGGTTTTATACCTTGCTGTTTTGTTAATAAGCCATTCCCAAAATGCAGCCATTGTTGCTTGAGCCAGCTCATCAATAGTTAAGCACAAACATGGGTGCCCTTTTTAACTTTTTTAACCTAAGTTTGAAATATTAAATTGATTATATGTTCTGCGATATGGTTGCATGACATGAAGGCATTCAGCCCACTTGTTTAACATACAAAAATTTTATGAGCACATGGGTTTGAATGGTTTCTTAAGACCAATATTTGTAATCAGTAGATCAAACATAGTTCGTTCTCCAAAAGTATTTTGGAGAACATGAAAAACTTAAAGCAGCTGACAATACATATTCCATAAGCTCTTCTGGCTTATACTAGCTCCTTGGAATATATCCAGTATAGGAGACTATGTATTGCGGAGTTCAATAATCTGAGAAGTCTGTTTAATCTGAATTCGTATGACAAAAAAATCGTTCACAACCTAATGTTTTTTAAACAAGATATTTATTATTAGGCATTGCAATACATTTTTCACCTTGCCAATGTACAAATTTTGAAGCTACAATTTTCTTATCTCTGATATAACAAGCTTTGCGTGAAGATTGCTTCATCTCAGATATGAAGCATTACAATTTTGAATGGACAAGTGACTTCCTCTTTACAGTGTATTTGTACTGGTTTTGTTAGAATGATGCATTGCTGGTACAATTTCTGGCACTGATTGAATTGTGCATTTTGCCCTTGCATGTATATTACATCCTCGCCGACAGATTTACATGTATTATCCATCAAAGATTTTTTAGAACAATGATAACGGGCCTCTCTATGATGTCTACGGCTGCCGATATTTAGATTATTATTGCCTATAGATGTTACATGCATATGCTTTGATGTATGTGTCAAATTGTAATCTATTTTATACTTTTAATGCTCTACTGATATTTCATATTTCATTTTTCAGATGACACTTAAATTCTTTGAAAGACCACAGTCCTAGTATTATTTTATTTTTTAGAGTGTTATTTTCCAGCTGTCTCAGACGTCCCCAAGACTAGGGGACACTTAAATTATTTGTTTTTTTTAAATTTCTAAGTGTATTCATTGGTGTATTTTTTTAAATTTTCAAATGAGAAAATGGGTAAACAAGGGCATTTGTCATTCATGCTTCGTTGGTTTTTATTTTTTTAAAATGCAAGCATAGTTAATATTTAATAAAATTTAATTTAATTTTTTTAAATTATAAATTCAAAGTGTGTTAAAAAATTCATAATGTATAATTATATTATTTTATTTTTAAATTATTGCAGCCCCAAAATGAGACCAAACAATGATTATGAAGTTGAATGTGAGCTTGAAATGAGTGATGAGATGGGTGTGTAAGGAAAAAAAACAAAAACACCTAATAGTTGACATGGGAGTGTTGACAAGTTTAGTTGCGCCTCTACAATGTTGAACAAGTATGTTAGAGAACCTTTTGAAAAGAAAAAAACCTTTGAAACAATTTGGTTGAATTAGTGAGGGTCTTATATCAAACATTTTAGGGGGGACTAAAACATGAAAGTGCAACATATGCTCATTGGTGCACACAAAAACACAACTATAGAATCCAATTTGTTCACCTAAAAAAAAAAACCCGTTATTTATTCTTTGGCTTGTCAGTAAATACCAACAAATCAAAACAAAGTCTCCTCTCTCATATGGCAGCCAATTGTCTCCCAAAAACAAACATGCAAAAGTCTATTTTTAGTATAGCAAACACTCGAAAATTCTCACTACTTGAAACAGCTGTTACAACAAAACAAAACAAGAACAATTAACTCAACTCGACAATTGTTACAACAAGACAAAACAAAATTAAAAACAATTAACTAATTCCTTTTTTTTTGGTGATGTTGATTATGCGAATCCCATGGATGCCCCTGCATTAGACACCCAAGGTAACAAAACATAAGCTCCGACTCATGTGCCCGCTGCGAGATCTTCAATGGTTTTTCCATGCTTCACAACTTCGGATTCAGACGTACAAGTTGCATCTTTTGTCGTTCTTCCTTTCCATTTTATCAATTACTTGTAATAGTGTTTGTGCTTGGTGTTATTGTTGGTTTTGATGTTGATGATTGCTTCCATTTCCTCTTTTACTCCGTCAGGCATTTGTGCTTTCCAATCAATTGTTGGTACATCCTTCTCTTGAGTCTCCTCACTTGTAGAACCTTCAATATACTTATACAGATCAAAAGCATTGAAAATTGGTGAAATGCCTAATGTGTCTGTAACTCAATTTCATAGGCGTTTGGTGAAAATTTGTGTAAGGCCTTACAAGGTCCAATATTTTTCGTCTTCATTTATTGTACTCACCTTTGGGAAACCTTTTTTCCTTAAACGAACGAGTACCAAGTCTCCAACCTCAAAATGTTGTTCTGTGCATTTCGATCAACAAATTCTTTGTACTTTTGTCCACTATCTTCCTGTTTCTTTCTATGTGTATATCTTGCATGGCTTGTGCATATTCTTCACCTTCAACACTTTGCTTATTCATCTTAGTTGTGTTCCTCAACTCACAAATTCCTCTTGGGTTGCTTTGCCATACACAATCTGAAAGGGGCTCATCCCTATACTCCTATTTGCCGAGTCATTGTAGGCAAATTCAGCTTGTGACAAGGTGAAATCTCACTATTTGGGCTTGTCATTGATGATGCACCTTAACAAGTTTCAAGAGACACATTAACAACCTCCATTTGTCTATTCGTTTGAGGATGGTAAGTTGAGTTAAAATTCAGTCTTGTGCCCAACTTCTTCCACATCATCCTTCAAAAGTGGCCTACAAATTGTGTCTTTATCCGATATAATACTCATTGGCAACCCATGCAACCTCACAACTTCAAGAAACTAAAGGTTTGCAATATTTGTGGTATCATTACACTTTTTGCATGCTATAAAATGAGCCACTTTTGAAAATCTGTCAACAACTACAAAAATAGAATCATTACCTCTCTAAGTGTGTGGTAATCCTAGGACAAAGTCCATACTTATTGCATCCCATGGTCTACTTGTAATTAGGAATGGCTGATATAGTAATGTGTTTTGGCTTTTCCCTTTGTCACGCTGACACATTTTGCACTTTGCCAAAAATTTCTTCACGTGTACTCATCTTTGGCCAATAGTATTGTGTTTTCAATTGAGCCAATGTTTTATCATACACAATGTGACCAACGAAACCGCCACTATGTTTTTCTCTCAATAGGCTTTCCCTCATGGAACCTTGGGGTATCCACAATCTTTTACCTTTGAACAATAGTCCCTCTTGTATCATGTACTCTAACCATGGAGTTCTCTCACCACTTGATGAATAAAACAAATTCATTGGGCAATAGATAATGCCTCCATTTCTTAAGAGCTTGTCTTATAGCATAAAACTCTTGATCATTAACAAAATACCTTCTTTTAGCTTCACTCAACTTTTCACTAAAATAAGCAACTGGCTTACCGCCTTGACTGATCATTATTCCTATGGATGTTCCACTTGCATCACAATCAACTTGAAACACTTTGTCAAAATTAGGTAGTCCTAGAACTGGTTGTTCTATGACTTTCTTCTTAAGCAACTGAAATTTCTCCTTAGTTTCAGGGGTCCATTGAAACTTCTATCTGCTCTCATGGTTTTTGTGATAGGTGCACATATATCATTGAAATTCCTTATGAATTTCCTATAAAAGCTTGTTAGACTGTGGAAACTCCTAGCTTCAAACATGGTTCTTGGTGAATGCCGTTGCACTATTGTTTTTGCCTTTTACGGATCCATCTTTAACCCATCTTGTGAGATTATAAATCCCAAAAAATGAGCTCCTTTTGCATAAAGTTGCATTTCTTCAAATTGATCAACAAGTTTGCCTCTTTCAATTTATTCAACACTAACTTTAGACGAGTAAAGTGTTCTTCTTTGGAATGACTGAAAATTAAGATATCATCCAAATATACAATCACAAACTTACATGTGAATGGCCTTAGTACCTCGTTCATAAGTCTCATAGATGTAATTGAGGCATTAGATAAACCAAATGGCATAACCAACAATTCATACAACTCATCATTGGTTTTAAACGTTGTTTTCCACTCATCACCTTCTTTTATCTGGATTCAAAGTGATACCCACTCTTCAAATCTATCTTGTTGAAGTATTTGGCTCCACTTCGACAGCAGATGTATTAAATCATCCATCCTCGGTAATGGAAATTTGTATTTTATTGTGATCTTGTTGATGCTCCTTGAATCCGTGCACATTCTCCATTCGCCACCTTTTTTGGTGCTAACACGGCCGATCTTGCACATTGGCTCAAGCTTTCACGGATTAATCCCTTTTATAATAACAGCTCTTGCACTTGCCTTTTGATCTCCTCATTCTCTTGAGGTGTTAATCTATAAGTTGCCTTATTTGGTAAACTAACTCCCGGCATCGAGTCCATGTGGTGACTAATGCTCCTAACCAAAGGTGGTAATCCTTTAGGTAACTTTGTGGATACAATATCATCATACTCTTCTAAAAAATCTAAATTTCAGCGAGTAAATCGAGTTACCTCGGTGTTTGTCTCACTTGTACGAGATTTGAAATCAATGCAAAACAAGCCTCTTCTTTCTTGGTTTCCATCAAGAACTCTTTTCTGGACACGAACATAACTCTTGGATTGCTTTCTGCCTCTTCTCCTTTATCTTGTAGTGGACTCAAAGTGAATCTCTTTCCATCCTTCACAACGGTATAAGTATTTTCCCTACCATCGTGTACAACTCTCTTGTCAAACTGCCATGGCCTACCCAATAACACGTGACACACATCTATAGGCATCACATCACATACAACTTCATCTTTATATGTGCCAATTTGAAAATTTACTAAACACTGCTCATTCACTAACACTTGGTGACCCTTAAGCAACCACGAGACCTTATAAGGAGTTGGGTGAGCTGACCTTTTCAGTCCTAACTTCTCTACCATTTCTCTGGACACCAGGTTGTCCGTCCTACCACTATCAACAATTAACTTACAACACTTACCTCCGGATTTGCAGATGGTCCTGAAGAGGTTCTTCCATTGTTGTGGTTCACTTGTTTCTTTAGCAGGTTTTAAGAGTACTCTCTTCATCATAAGGACTTCCCCTTGCTCTGGTTCTTCAATGTGTACAGGTGACCCAACACTTTCCTCATCTCCTTGGGTTATATGGGTTGTACCTTTAGTCATTTTGTCGTTGTTCCGAACATTTTTGGGCACTCAAATAACTGTGACCAACATACTTATTGCACTTGTAGCATTTTCCCATGAACCCTCTTCCTCTTCTATAAAATCCTCTTCCTCTAAGTGTGTAGCCTCCTCTTCCTCATGCACTTTGTAACTTAGAGTTTGAGAGCTACTTGCATCCCCATCTTGAGTTTGTTGTCCTCTCACATTAAAGTTTTGTCCTCTTCCTCTCAAGAACCTTCCTCTACCACTAGAGTTCGCATTTGCCTTTGTGACAACTTCTCTTCAACCTTGAATGCACTTTGATAGGTTTGTTCCACCGTTCTAAGGTTCAACAAGCTAATTTTATCTTGAATATTGAAGCATAGTCCATTCAAATACCTTACAACTTACTCTAGATCATCCTCTACATGTCCAACTCTTATAGTGAGTTTGTAAAACTCCTTTGTATACTTTTTTACGCTCATTTCCTTCTGTCTTAAATTTTGTAAACTTCAAAACAAACTTGTGTGATAATCAAAAGGTAAAAATTTGGCCTTCAACTTGGTGACCATTCTGTCCCAAAATTTGATTTTCTCCTTTCCTTTACTTTGCCTCTCAACTTGCACATTGTCCCACCAAAGTGATGCATGACTTTTTAATCTTATGCAGAAAAATTTCACTTTTTTTATTCATCCATTACTTCATAATCAAAATACTTATCCATCTTGCAAATCCAATCGATAAACTCCTTAGCATTCAAACTTCCATTAAAATATGGCGGTTCCAGCTTTGGTTTGCTCCTAATTTTGGTGATGGCTCTGAGAAGTTGGTTTTCAGCTCCATCCCCCATTTCATCTCTACGTCCTTCAACTCTTTGTGTTTCTTCCTCTTCATCATCACTCACATCTTTCATTTGGATTCCTCTTCTTTGTGCTATTTCCATTGCAACCATCCTTTCTTGAATCCCTCTCATCATTTGTGCCAAATCAACGACCCTAGGTGCTCCTGTTCTTGCAACCCTTCTACCAACACCCCATCTGAAGTCCATTGGTACACAGCTTGCAAGTTTTTGTTTCACAACTTGCTTCTACACTTGCAAAACTTCTCCTCCATAGTCTCGCTTACACTCGGACTTCTCTACAAGTGCTCTTCACACTTGTCCGACAAGGAAGGACTTGCTCTAATACCAAAATTGGTGCACACAAAAACATAGCTACATAATCCAATTTATGCACCTTAAAAATCAGACCTTTATTAATTTTTTGGCATGCTGTAAATAGCAGCCAACAAAACAAAGTTTCCTCTCTCCTACAAGGCCGATTGCCTCTCAAAACAAACATGCAAAAGTCTATTTTTAGTATAACAAACACCAAGTCTCTCACTTGACAACTATTACAACAAGACAAAACAAAAACAATTAACTCGGCTTATGGCATTGTTACATCAAGACAAAACAAAATAAAAAACAATTAACTAATTCTTTTTTTTTTTGGTGATGTTAATTATGTGAACCCCGTGTGGATGCTCTGCATCACTCATTATCTTGGTCAAGGAACATTACTAGGTTGAATGCACACTTATTGCACATCTCGGAAAAGGTGTAGGCATATGTGAACAACTATCACTTGGAGAGAGGGCAAAAATGGTGAGGTTGTATTATGGAGATATGATAAAAAGAGTTTCACCATCATGTTAGTGGCACCCCTTCTAGTTCTCACTCCCGAGAACTAATACTGGTTTCTCAAATATTGTAGGTGCAACATCTTATGAGGTGAGTGAAGTGGATGCTTTTGGTAGTAGGGGGAAGAGGAAGGTCATGGCCTCCAATCTAGTTATGGACATGTATGATACAAAGGCTAGAGAAGAGGTTGATGAAGTTGTTGGATTCTTTATTTGCCACTGCCATCTCATTCCATGCTTTGCTCGCTCTCCTTATTATGAGGAGGCCATGACCGAGGTAGCCAAAGCAAGTGTAAGTTATGTGCCCCCAGGAGATTGAGAACCACAATCTTGGATATGAATTATTCCAAGGTTAACTTATTGATGGAGGAAATGAGGTGCACATGGGTCTGTTACGGTTGCAGCATCATCATGGATGGGTGGACGGATATCAAACACCACCCACTCATAAATATCATTGTTTCATGTAGAGAGGGTCCTTACTTTTTAAGGGTAGTTGATTGTTCAGGAAAGAAGAATGATGTAGAGTTCTAATTCACAATTTTGTGAGATGCCAACGTTGTGTAGGTTGTCACGGTAAAGGGTAATAGGTAAGCTTGTTGAGGCTCATTACCGACATATATTTTGGACCCCATGTTGTGTGCATGCCATGAACAATGCACTAAAATACATTGTAAAAATTGATTGGGTAAAAAATGTAGAGGCTGATTCTAGAAATGTGTAGATGTTCATTTGCAACCACCATACATCATTGACACTCTTCTGTAGCTTTTTGAGGAAGGAATTCCTCAAGTTAGTGAACACACATTTTGCATCATATTTTATTTTGTTGGATAGTATGGTTGAGTTGCGAGAGTCATTACGGTGTATAGTCATGACATCGAGTGGTCTAGATGGGGTGGGTCTAAGACATAGAAAGGGAAGAAAGTGAAAGCAATAGTTGTCTTTGAAAGAAACATTTTGGACAAATATGAGATATATCACATCCATAGTATCCTCAATTTTCATTGTGATAAAATACGGGGATTAAGGAGCCCTAACCTTGGTGAGATACATGAATGTATTGATAGTATGCTTGGCCGGATGAAGGCTACTATTCGGGAAGGGGTCCCCACCTTGGAGCTCTACCATCACAATATGTAGCCCATTATTGGGCGAGATGGGAGAAGTTGAACACCACTTTACACATGGCTGCATATGCACTAAATTTGAATTGGTATCTTGAGAGGCCTCACAAAGTTGCCCCTATAGATGATGAGGAGGTGAGGAAGGTTATTTTGAAATCCTAAATATATATATATATATATATATATATATATATATATAATGCAAAGGGATGGTTCACGAGTCGAACTAGTTGGCTCAAGTTTGCTTATATGGAAGGTTACAAAAATTGACAAAAATAGACATGAGCACATAGTCACAAGAGAGTACAGTTAGTTGGTGGTGATTGTATGGCCTGTAGGGATTGCTACGTACACTTGAAATTCATCTTCTTTCTCGGGTTTATAGTTCCTCTGCGCTTCGAGAGGAATTGGTCAACATATGGGTGGATCCACTCTTTTAAGAGGAACAAACTTACATCTAAGAGAACAAAGAAACTTCTTGATGTACATAGTGCCTTGCGTCTCATGGATCACAAGACACCTACATACAAAAACCCCAATATTACGATGGGATGTGGATCCTGAGGATTCAACGCAGATTGACGAATATCAGGAGCAACGAGTATTGGTTGATATTTCCTTTGCAGATGTAGATGGCATTTATACAAATACTTCTAGTGAAGAGGAACGGTTCGCGAGTGTTCCTTCAAAGGACTCTGATAGTGATTATTCAGTTGCCATTTTGGTTACGTAATATCATATATGTACTTTTGAGTTATGACTATGAGTCTATGACATATTATTTAATAACATATATAGTTGTACTCTTCACATGTTGATTATTGAACACTTATTTTTAGTCATATTGAACATTGAATATATAACATTTTGGGCCTTGGTTTATATGATGAATAATTGGATTATTCATTAATGGTTTCAATCTTCAAACTTTTAGTTTAAAGTCTTAGTTTATTGAATTAGTCATATATATATATAATTTTTTTATCACCATCCCAAGGCCATCCCCAAAATTTCAAAAAACATTATCGTCCCAGTCTTAGGTAACTATGATTTTTATGTCATTATGATAATCAAGAAGAATGGGTGTGGGAGGTTGGTGTATTCATTTTGGGCGAGTGGTTTGTTCTTGAATATTTGTTTGTTTGGCCTTTTAACTTTGTTGAAAAGGCAAAACAAACATAATGCTTTTTTTGCTTGAAGGATCACTAACTAAAGTCTAAAATATGGTAATATATGTTCTAGGTCCTGTCTTGATATATAGTTTTTGATGCTTGAGATGTGACTTGATTGATCTATGATCTAATTTGTACATAAGAAAGGACCTAGATGTTCATATAAGTCATTATTTTTGCATATGCTCAAGTTTTGAAATATTAAGATGGCCCAATGATTCTATGATGTGGTTGTTGAAGGATCACTAACCAAGGGTGTAAAATATGGTAATATGTTCTAGGCCTCATTAATTTGTTAAATAAATGGCTTGAAACCCCGTACATAAGAAAGGACCTATTATTCATATAAGTCTTTATTTGTGCATATGCTCAAGTTTTGCAATGCCAAGATGATCCAATGATTTCATGATGTTGTTGTCTTACAAGAGTGGTCACCCACGTTGATTGTTAGGCTTCACATAAACCCCAATATACCATGATCGTTATGCCATAGATGTGACTACAAAATGGAAGTATGCTTTCTTGCTCAACCTTCCCTTCTCTTTCAAGGCTTTATAATCTTTAAAAAAATCATTTAATTGCCTCTAAATAATCCTTTACTTCCCTATGTTGGATATGCATTTTCATCACATCTTGGAATTGCTTTTATAACTCTAAAGATCCTTATCCATAACTTCCATGTACGATTAGGGTCTAATTTCTTTGGGATGTTGTAGAAAATGAAGGCGACTAGAAAGTGATGCAACAACATCCAAGGAGTACATGTAATCTTACATCACCCAAAAACAAGTAGGGTTGTGTTTGTGTAGATTAAGTAGCAAGGTTGTAGTTTTGAAATGATTTTGGGGTAGAGGAAAGAACATCATGGGGCATAACATCAAAAGCATAACATTATTGCAGATTTGGGGTCTTGAAAAATTATGCACTTCCAAAAAAAGAAACATTGTATGTAAAAAGTTATGGTTTTCTCTTATGTGAGTCATTTTAATCTCATGTGACTTCTACTCTTGTGTGAGTCATTTAACTCTCACGTGACTTCCACTCTTGTGTGAAGGCTTGCACACATGCAATGAAAATGCGCACATTTTCCACTATTACAACACCCCCAGAGCTCTTTGTATGTGCTCAAAAACAACAAGTATTGTTGTCGAGGCTTTCCAGGGCGCCCGCATATGGACGGAGGTTTTGGCACAATTTTTTAAATATTTTGAATTATTCAATCAAATCAACCTAACAAAATATGACACGTGCGCGGGGGGTAAATAGCCCGTTGTCGTCAGCCATTTGGACCCTGCCCTTGCTCGTCGTTTTATCCATGTGCGCGAGCCATGAGTCATTCTGTTATGGTGTGAGTTCCAATTTCCGTGTGAGAATTTAATTTCACATAAGTCTTCAACTATTGCGTGAGCTTTCACTTTCACTTTCACTTGACTCTTGAACTTTTGCATGAAATTTCATTTTTGCGCAAACCCTTGGGCCTTGAACTTTCATGCGACTCTAGAATTGACATAATTCAACTTTTGTAATGATTTCTTGACACGTGTCTTAAAAATAAAATGGAATGTTTCTTGGAAAGGGGTCAATCTAGAGGGGAGGCAGGGGTTAAATTTGACGACCGTTTAGACATTTTTTTGTAATTTTAGTTGTAAAATACTTGCAGATTTTTGAAATAACCGTCACACGCGACTTGTATATTTAAAATCTGACCATCATTTTTAATATATATGTATATGTAAGTTATATTAATATATAATAAATATAGTTAAATAAATATAAAATAATCTTTTGTATATTTTATTAGTATAGTATTTTTGAATTTTGAAGAGGTGCGGTATTGTAAAATTCATCACCACAAAAAATTGTTTGCTAGGCATAGGTGGCCGTCAAATTTAACCCCGAGGGGATGGATAGTTCAAAGAGTACGACCATTAAAGGGTTATAAGAATATATTTGTTATTGAGTATATATCCAAGATAAGAATAGATCGGTTATAAAGTATAGATCAAAGATGTAAATTGTGGGATTGAATCATGTCCATAAATGCATTGTTGTTGTAAACTTGCATATTGTGTAATATGAAATAAAGCTAAAAAACATGTTGTGGTTGTGTGTGCATTGTAATATCTCATTAATAGCCTTAAAACAATTTATTGTTTTTAAATGCGGCAAATGCTCTATGTGCATCCGCTAGTGTGTCAATTCATGGGTTGCAAGGTCTAAGGTTCTATTTCATTGGATCCCGTAACCACTTATTAAGTGGTATGGTGCGATAATTAATCTCTAAGTGGGAGATTGTTGAGTTTTGGAGCTCAATTACTTCATATTAGTATGCAATGTAAAACTTCTTTGGAAAACACAATGAATAATCATCGGTTAGGAGGGACCGACATCGGTCACCTAGGACCGACATCGATTAGGCAAGGAGGAACCGACATTGGTTACTGTGCGGAGTGTTTTAATTAACTCCCAAGAATTATATCTATTTTTAGCATTAAAGCATATCTATTGATTGTAATTACATCGCTAAGTGACCTAAGTTTATAAACACTTATATAAGCATAAAAGATAGGGTTTGGAAGTAGAGAATTAACAAGAATTAAGAATAATTGTGAGAGAGAGAATTCTTGGAGAACAAGCAAAATATTGTACATCCGAGAGGTGTGGAAAATCTTCAATTGTATATCTTGTCAAAGCTTTGGATAATAGATTGGTTTGTTTCTTGGTGGACGTCGCCCACACCAAGTGAACCACATTAAATACGGT
This sequence comes from Taxus wallichiana var. yunnanensis, assembly GCA_018340775.1. Taxonomy (NCBI): domain Eukaryota; kingdom Viridiplantae; phylum Streptophyta; class Pinopsida; order Cupressales; family Taxaceae; genus Taxus; species Taxus wallichiana. The sequence continues at coordinate 874,731,939 of CM031235.1, read as the reverse complement.
GTTGATTTATATCTCTTGTTTTGTATATTTTTTTGGTATAATATCCACTTTTATTTGCATGTATGCTTAGATATGATATATTGTCTATCTGACCGGTGTGCTAACCCCAACAACAAATGATGTGATAGGCATGGGGGTTACAACTATGGTTGATGTGGGTGTAGGATAAGTATTGGATGGCCTTGAGTGCACAATACAAGGAGTGGATGGATAATGATATAAGGAAGCTTGGTATGTTAAATTTGGAGGAGATGTTAGATAGGATTTGTGGAGTTGGATTAAATTTTTTGATTGTTGGAGCACACAAGAAGTGTGAATGTTGGTAGATTGTGATTATTGGATGGGTATTCCATAGGGAAAACTGATGGATGTAGGGATAGTGTTTACGGGGAGAAGATGTAGAATCCTCCGATTGAGTAGTTTGATAGGTTTGATATATTTTAGGGGGTCTACGAAGTAGAAATTCATAGATGGGGCTGGGGGAGGCTCAAAGGCCTCTAAAGGAGTAGGAGGTAGAGGTGTTTGAGGTATGCTTTATTGATTGAAAATGGCTTTTATTTTTTTGGTGTGGTTGGTGAGAACAAATTTGTTGGTGGTGAGTTAGGAAAGGGTTCTCTGAAAATGTCGGGGAGTGGTGAAGATCGTATTGGTTGAGGGGGTGCATGATATTGGGAAGGAGGAACATGATAAGATGGTTGGGATTGGATGGGAAGATCTAATGTATGAGGAACAAAAATATCAATAGGCTGGACATGCATGGTGACATTGGATGAAACAAGGATAGTCTAAGGGGGTGGGATAGAATCTACAAGTCAGTGTGATCTAGAAGGAGGCAAGCATGAGATATTGATTGTGGTAGATGTTAGTGCGGAACCGTTTGGGATGAAGTCTTGTTCCATTTTAAATCAAGCAAGTCAGGAAAACAATTCTTTTTATGTTTTTGATTAAAAATGTGAAAAAGAAGAGGGGGATGGATAACAAAGGACCTAGAAGAAAAGCGATCTATTTTTGGTTTTATATATGTTTTGGCTTGGGAAGTCTCAGGCGGATTCTTGTTGGGTGATCAAATCTCAATCGGTATACCGTAAGGAGATGTTTCGATATGTTAATTGATTTGTGAGTTTTAGGTAGTGTGTGATAAAGTGTGAGATGCAAAAGGTTAAACCCCTATTTAAGCTATGTGAGCAAGCATGCTGCCAAAAGAATGTTCCTTTTAAACCCAGAGGGAAGTATGATATTTGATGATGACACAAGCAGCAGTATGATGCAAAAAGAAGCAAATAAGGAAAAAGTGAGGAATACCTGGATAACATTTTTCCTATTTATCTGCACTTCTTGAGTGATGAGCAATCTAAGCCACGAACCCAACACTAACAAGCAATAAAGCGGAGCCTCACGCTGTAGTGTTTGTGGAAGACAAATAAAGCAAAGACAAAAAGAAATAAATGCAAAAGATCACCTAAAGGGTGGTCCCACCAGCGTGCAGAAATATTTACCATTTTTCATTCCTTTCAATTTAATGATATGGTAATAAGGAAACTAGAAAACCTTGAATGATGGAGGGTTTATGTTAACTCGGATGTGTGATGTGGTGGATACGGGCGTAAAGGTAATTGATCTCTATTGCAAGCTATGTAAATAGCAAAACTAGAGAAAGATTTGATTAGATAGATTTATGCGGGGGTTTCTCGGACAATGCCGGCTCCAAGAAGCGTTAACTTCCTTAGCGGATGTCAACCCCCATGTTTAGATAAAAGATGATAAAAGCAATAATGATAAACTGGATATTATAAAAAATATGAGGCACATGAAACTGAAATGCGAAAAACATAAGGCACATACAAATCTGATATAAATAGACGTAAATTAAATGGTACTGACTAGGTCGACGATGACCCAGTTGTGCGGAGGCGGAGTCGGCGACGATTTGGATGTGAAGATCTAATCAATAATGTAAATATGTAGATCTGTGGGGATATGGATGCCAACCGTAACTGCAAGAGGTTGTAAATGTTGCAACCAAGGAGCTAGATGGTGGATACGTGGTCTCAAAACATAAGCATAATATATGCGAGAGGCTAGGGAAGGCTTTGGAGATGGAAAATATGATGATAGAGGGCCGAGTAGACGGTGACTGAGATGAGCGATGAAAATTGTGACAGTGAGGCAAGGCCGAATGGAAAGAAGGCGAAAGGGCAACTGCGCAAGTAGAACAACTAATGGAATAGAGGCGATAATAGAGCCCCAACCTGCCGCTAGTCTTGCAAAAGATTAGATCGACAAGATAACAATAATATGATAATAGCAGAATAAAATAACACCAAGATAATGATAATCTCACAAAGGAGTTTTCTGAATGGTGCAAGCCGGTTAGAAGAAGTTCCGGAAGGCCTATAGCTTTATTCTGAGGATGATTAGACATGAGGAGATGTTCACAGTCGCATGAAAACTATGATATGTGCATGCCTCGATCTTGAAAGGAAGGAAAGCACTCAACTTTATAGCGTCGACGGCGAATGGGTTGGAGTCGTTGCCGATTACGGGAAAGTTTCCTAGTGGGCATGATTTTCTAATTTTGGTCGAGATTTCATGTTTTTAAAGATTAGACGAGTGCTTTAAAGCATTAGGCGGGCAAGAGATGAGATATGAGTAATTAAGGCATAAAAATAGATAGGATAAAAGCTAGAAAAGCAAGGGTGTTTATGTGTAGGATAAAAGCATCATAATTAGAAGGTTGGTTATGACAAGTGGATGGATAATTAATTAATTAATGGGGATTAATTGATTAATGTTGATTGATGAATATTAATAAATGATGTGATAATAAGGTGGGCATTTAATTAAATTAAGGAGGATGGATTAAAATATGCGCATGCGGGTGATAAGGGTATAGATACCGAATTTAGGTGTCTATAGTTATTTCTCACAACCATTATGTGGTTTTTGTTTAAATTTCCTTTTAAATGCTCAAGGCTAGTTAGGGTAGTCTAGATTTTCAATTCAATAAGTGCTTGCATGCACATCACATTTCCAGCTCTTATATTTTTAGTATTTTTAATAAGTGCTTGTATGCACGTGTTTTCTTCTTAGGAAGGTATTTTTAGTTTTCTCATAGTTCCAAATAGGTTGCAACTTTTAGTACATGACTCCATGCCCAATGGATGATATGAAAAAAACTACTAATCATTTAATTTGGCAAAGTGGATTCCCTTAGAGGTCGCCATTGTTATCCCAAATTTTCCCTTGGGTTAAATTCGATAACTTACACTCAACCATTTGAGCAAGACAAGTTCTTGGGAATGACTTATGAATGTTTTGCATGAGCTGAGGACTATAATTGAAAAGGTTCTGTTGAAAACATAGAGGACAAAAGCATCAGAATGACAGAGTACAAACCAATCTTTAAAAATGGACTTAACCATTTTTAAGAGCAAAATACGTCCAAACAGCCGTCAATTTCCATGTCTTAAAAACACCGACCATTAGCATTCAAAAATCCATATGGAGCAAGTTTAAAATGTTGGCGGATTTTATAAAAGTCATGTGACGTTCATTTGGCCATCAAATTTTACTCCAACAAACAGGGGTTACGTGTTGGCGGATCAATGGTTCAAGCAGGGCTACATGGCACCATTCTAGGCCTCTCTTTATTTTTAAAACTTTCGCAGACATAAGCTTGCGAAAAAAGCTGCAATTTTTAAGTTTTCGGGTTCGAGTTGTGGTCAACGAGGTCAAAGTTATCTGTCATCACCCTATTGATCTAGCGATCAAGGACGAGACTAGCTCCTAAGGGTTCATGGAACCTTTTTATTGGTTCGCGTTTCACAGAACCCAGTCACAAATCTAAAAGTCGAAGGAAATGTGGAACTTTTCTATTAGCTCGCATTTCGCAGTCTGACAAGGTCCTTTAAATAAGGATGACACATAATGTTTCGTGGAACCTTCCTATTGGTTAACATTTCGCAGAACCGAGTCACATATCTAAAAGCCAAAGGAAACGTGGAGTTTTTCTATTAGTTTGTGTTTCGTAGTCTGGCAAGGTCCTTTAAATAAGGTCAAAACCTAATGTTTCGTGGGACTTTCTTATTTGTTTGAATTTCGCAAGTTTCAATCAAAGAAACGATTTGCGAAGGGCGTGGAGATATTTAATTGGTCAAGCTTTTGTAGAGTACAATTGGATTGACATTGTGGGATACGTGTTGCTTTTCTATTGGACAAAAGTTCGCACTGGTCAGTCAAGAAAAAAGGTGAAGGTACGTGTTGTTATCTTATTGGTTTGAGTTTTGCAGAGCATAGTCAAAACCAATCAAAAGAATGACATCACAAAAGTATGTGGAGGACTACGATTGGTTTGTACTTCACTTTGTTAAAGCTTTTATAAAGTGACATTGCGCATATGTGGCATATTATTAATGGCTTATGTTTCAAGAAGAAGGAAAGCTCGATTTTGTGAGCTAATCGAGAGGAGGACACATGGCAAAAGGTCGGTGAGGTAGACATGTGAGCAATCCCAATTCCCGAGCCAATTAGAAGGCTGAAACGTGTCAATTTCCTATGCGTTACGACATACAAAACTTCAAGAAGCCATAACTTTTGATCTACAACTCCAAATTTAGCAAAATCGGCCTCGTTGGAAAGCTCTCCCCAAGCTCTACAATTTGGTTTGCTTTATTTCAGGAATTGAAGACTTTAGAGGAAAAACCAAGCAACTGAAGAATAAGGGGTCGTTCAAAAGGATAAAAATAGATAAAAGCATACAGTAAAGCTCATTTTGTCATCTAGAAGAGATTAAAAGTAGAACAAAGCATGCAAAACAAGGGAAAAACTATTTTGAGCCATGCAAATATTATTTTAGGGGAAAAGATAAAATAAAGCATAAAGAACACATGATTTCAGATAGAATGAGTTACTTTTGAAACAAGCAAACAAATATAGCTTTTATTCTATTTTTAAGTCAAACTTGCATGTCTAGGCTTTTCCTATCTTTCTTTTCTCTCTCATATTTTTATAAAAACTTCAGAAAACATTGTAAAATAATTCGACTTCGTCATTCATATTTTTAGAGAAATTCAATCTTTTTGAGTGAGAAAGCAAGGGTCATGAGTGACTATCTGTGCTTATTCCATCTCTTGGAGCAATAAAGGAGTTGTGTTTTACTTTCTACAAATCTATATTTAGTGCATATTCTGTTTTAACTGATTTTATTTTGTGATACTTGTCTATCCTTGTTTTATCAGTTAAATCTCTCATGCCTTTGTGCGGTCTTGTGTCAATTGTAGGTCATAAATTGTGTTTTATAGATTGTTTGTAGGATCTTGTTGTGGAGCCATTTGTTGCCCCTTCTTGTCCTGTGACAATCAATTCTAGAACCTTCTTGTGAATCACTTTCGATTGACTCAATTACTTATAGTTGTGTAAGGTGTGTGTGGCTTCTTTGCTTCATCTGTGTGATCTAAATAAGTCTTTAAGTTCTCAAAACATTTTGGTGTATCACCTCCCTTTTTAGTTCTTTTTCTTTCATTTCATTCTCCCTTTTCCCTATCGGTTTTAGGAGGTAGAATTAGTTTAGGAGGTAGAATTAGTTTAGGTGTTGCACTTTAGGGAAGCAACTCTCTCTTGAGATTCACTCCAACATACATGTTATGCATAACCTAAGAGTGTTTCCATTTTTTCAATTGAAAGAAGAGTTATCACACCATTCTCCAAATGGTGCATTTCAAAATGTCAACAAGAACAATACAATTTTTTTGTGGATTTAAATTAACTCAAAATTCAAAATAACTCCAAATATTAAACCCTTTTTTTTTTAGATATCTCACTTTTGAAACTATATAATGGTAATTATTTTTAAAAAGCAATACTAATACCTTTAAAACAATTCAACAATTTAATACTCGGGCATCTTCAATTTTAAAAAAATATCTAGGGAAGGGACCCCATAACCGAGCACTCTAAGTTTGAGGGTGTATATAGACGTATAAGTGCCCGATTAAGCCTTCGAAAAACCATCAATCGAATAGACGAAGAATTTAAAAACATAAATATGTGAAATTTATAACTTGTTCATACCTAATGTGCATTGTGGAAAATAACATATACATAATGTGAAAAAATGTAACATTTGAACTAGTGACCGATAACTGTCCAATTTTAGAACCACTTGTTATCAATTTAATGCTTTATAAATGCTTATTTCGTTGGGATATGGTGCGCAGTAAATATTGGCAGCTGTGATCAATGTCACCTATCGCCGATCACATGGGAATGCATTCATTCTCGCCAGGTGCTTAATGGTGTGGCAGAAGTGGTTGAATGCGTAGTTATCCATGTTGCAAGGAGAAGATGGCGCCTGGAATGGTGGAAGAAGATGGTGGTAACGGGTGGTTCTAGAGCTCGCCTCCGCCATGCGCACCGCCGCTTGCAGAGATCAGGCCGTAAGACACTCGCCTCCATTAAACAACCAAGTGAAGTTCGTGGAGTTCTTCGACGTGAGGGAGGCGTATGAAGCCAAAGAGGCCCTGGACGAGCAGGAAATTGGATCTAAGCGAGTGAAGATCCAGTTCAGTCATCTGGGTAGACGAGCTTTGAGAGGCCCTGCTACTCCTGTACACCATCGTCCTCCTCGTCACAGACAGATTATAGACAATTTCAGATGGAACAACGTCGATCAATTTTGCACCCACCAAGCTGGTAAGTATTGCATTCAGACTAAAATAATGCGCGTTTGCTTCGATGCTTTGTTACGTCCTTAGATTAAAATTTCCGATTAATTTCACGGGCAGGTGTAACCAACAACTACAGCAACACATCTCAGATTCAGACAGGCTTGGGGTATGGCCAAGACAGTGGAAGGGTTATGTGCGTTGGAGGCCACGCTCCCAGTGGCGGCGCAAGAACATTCGATGAAATCACGGGTGAAAACAGTTCCCAATTTGCTTTTGATGAGGGCGAAGCACTATCGAACAGCGCACAGGCCAGAACAACCGTCATGATAAAAAATATTCCCAATAAATACGAGTAAGTGCCCCATTTTATTTTGTTTTCATCGTGTCATTCCCTGTTACCAGGAATGTCGGAAAAACATGCCGTCTATTGTTTTTTTGTCTTGGATTTTGGAACGGTGTTTCAGCGGTTTATGCTTATGGTGCCCATGATATTGTATTTTTTTGCAGTCTGGATATGTTTCTGAATATTCTAGACAGTCACTGCGCGTGCAGTACAATCAAAATATCATGGAGGCGAATGAACCATTCTCAGAATACGACTTCGTGTATTTGCCTATTGATTTCAAGTATGTTACGCATCAGGCTATCTATCACCTTCCATTGTCTGTTGTTTTAGAATTGGTAACAAACAGTTATGGTTGCTTGTTGTGGATTGCAGAAATAGATGTAATCTGGGCTATGCATTTGTAAATTTTACTTCTGCCAAAGCTACATGGAAGCTGTACAGAGAATTCCACATGCACCAATGGGCTATATTTAATTCCAAAAAGATTTGCGAAATCACATATGCCAGACTCCAGGTGCGTTGTGTTCTTTCTCTGCAAGTTATTTTATAGGGTTTTGGCAACAAATTGTTTGCCATTATCTTCTTATAGATTTGTATGTAACAATCATTCACATAAAGATTGTTCTAGGGTTTCATAATGTTCTGGGTTTATTTCATAGGGCCGACGTCTTCTAGAAGATCACTTTCGAAATGCCAGGCTTGAATGTGACACAGACAACTATTTGCCATTGGTGTTTGATCCACCTCGCAATGGGCAGAATTTTACAGTTACCAGAGTCATTCGTGGCCAGTGGGAAGCTAAAAATGACAGTAATAAGCATCAGCTGGAGCACCACTACAGGCAGAATCGAGGGCAAAATTATAGCAGAGTTAATTCTGATTGCCACTCCTCTGGCCCTAAGCAAACCCTTTATAGGGTTAAGAATGCTGCGGCTGCTCATGAGTTCAACATCCAGAGTTAAATGTAAGAAGTGGAGGTTTTTAAACTATTTGGGGCAATTGTTAACTCCATAGCCAGAATTAAAATTATCTACCAGCATGACCTATGATTTGTTTGGGTTTTTGTATCTATAGGTCCTGCCTTATTGTGAAAGACTGCCTTGGACATGAACAAGATACAATATAATCAGGTTTGTGCGCAAGAATGTTTATTTGCCCTTACTGTATTCTCATTATTTTCATGTCTTCAATCTTGCTGTGGAAATATGAATGGTGACCATCATTTTTTTAAGACTGATTGTGTGAAGGTTGTTTGCAGGATGCTGGTCAATCTGTGCTCCTTCATTTTCTAAAACAGTCATAAACGCATCTTTTGATTGAGTCATCAGAGACTACGGCCTGCAGATTGGACCGGTTTGCTTGCGTTTTCCCCGATTCAGTGTAGCAGCATCTCTTAAACATATAAACTCTGCACCCCAACGAGCTCAGCAGAATCTCTGGTGGCTCTCATGGAGGCATCATTAAAATAGACAGGCACAAACTGTATCTCGGTAAAAAAACAGTATGCAAAAATGTGTTTTTAAACACATTATATTTTGGGAATTTGACAATACTTCTTCTTTGAACTATCTTTTTAACAAGAAATTTTAATTTGTTGACACTAATTTGTCTGCAGGAATTTTGTAAGTTGCTACTGAATAAATTTGTATTTTTGTCTCACTCACACAACCAAAAATGTCTTTCCCTTGCAGCTGCACATGTTTCACGTCTTCGATAGGAGTTTCATGGGTTTCTAAAGTAACAATTGCAAAGTGACGGCATTCCCACTGCACTAACATGTCCATGCATCGCCTTCGCAGAATTAAAGTTCCATTCAAGCAGGTAAGGTCGACTGTGACCTTGCTAAGGCAATGATCTATTTTAAAGAATTGAGATTGAATGAGATGTTAATATCAAATAAAGAAATTACTAATATTTTTAGAATCTCTGAACTTCACAAAACATGCCATAATAAACACAATTCCGAATTCAATATTTTAGATACAATATTTCATAAAATTACAGCGAGAAGTTTTCTTTGCTGTAATATTCTGGAATATTGTATTTAACATATTGAAATGGAAAACAATATTTTAGATATGGTAATGATATAGGGGAAGGGACCCCATAACCGAGCAGGGTCCAATGATTGAGAGTGTTTTAGCTGTTTTTGGAACCTTTCTTTGCTGTAATATTCTGGAATATTGTATGTAACATATTGAAATGGAAAACAATATTTTAGATATGGTAATGATATAGGGGAAGGGACCCCATAACCGAGCAGGGTCCAATGATTGAGAGTGTTTTAGCTGTTTTTGGAACCTTTGGTAGAAACTTTTTTGCTCATAAATTAAATGAAAAGTGACATAAATATGTTCAATTTTTCCTGAGTTATTGTGAAATTTATTATGTATTGTTATTTCAATATTGAAGTGTAAATATATGACATTCTCACCAAATAAAGATCACTTCTGCAAATTTCACAATGCACAATGCACATTAGGTATGAACAAGTTATAAATTTCACATATTTATGTTTTTAAATTCCTTGTCTATCCGATTGATGGTTTTTCGAAGGCTTAATCAGGCACTTACATGTCTATACACACCCTCAAACTTAGAGTGCTCGGTTATGGGGTCCCTTCCCCTATTGATATTATGTGCAATTGTTAGATTGAATGGCATAAACTCGAGTTCTTTGACATACCATTACAGCATATTGTTTTCCATTTCAAAATATTAGATACATTACTCCAGAAAATTACAGTAAAGATGGGTTCCAAAAGTTTTACATATATAACATTTATCAATATCTACTTCAGCCTGCTGCTAAGGCATTCGATTACATATATAACATTTATCAATATCTACTTCAGCCTGCTGCTAAGGCATTCGATTACATATATAACATTTATCAATATCTACTTCACCTCTCTTTAAAGGCATTCGATTACATATATAAAATTTATCAATATCTACTTCAGCCTGCTCGACAAAATTTACTAATGCTTACTAAGAAGGTTATGTAAACCAAAATTTGTACAACTTTTCACTTAATAGTTTGGCCAAAATCCTGGAAATGGTGGAGGTTGCACTTCGTTGTGATTCTCTGATGTGGTAGCATTCACAGATTGAATTGCAGTAGGTAGCATGGTAGGAGGTGTACCCTGAACATTTGCATTAGCTTCTGAAAGTTGGCCAGTCTGACTAAACAACGCTTGATCTAAAATTCCAGAATTTGTAACATTGCTTGTAGGAGAAGATGGGCAGCTAGATTGGTTATTAAAAATGGAAGAAAAAGCAGGCATGAATGTGTTATACATGCTCAACAAAATATGATGTTGATCAGGTAGGGGATTTGAGGGACTACTCAATCGCCTATTTTGTCGGTCAGAATCCTTTTGTCGTTGTTGCCATTCCTTCATCCGTTTATCATGCTCTTTGGAGATTTTGGCTGCTCCTTTTCAACTCATTCTCCTTTTTTTCGTTGTGAATCGCTGTGCCTCTTCCTTTTTCTCGCCTTTTCGCCTTCTCTTTCAATTTTAAGTTGCCCCTTCTTTTCTTTTTCTATTAACCTTTGTGCTTTCCTTTCATTTGCCTGCTCCCTTTTCCTTGCCTTCAAATCTTCAATTTCTTTTTTTCTTGTCTCTTGTTCTTGAAGTAAATGCAAGTAGTCATCAGAGGTAAGTATTTGAGATTGCCTTCCAATTCTAATTGCATCGTCATTTAGCCGTACATGGGTGTGAACCTTCTCAATTGGCAGTTTTAAGAATTTGCTTACTGGTTTATATGCTTGGTTGTTCCCATCTTGGTTGCAGATCACCTCTTGGTTCTCTTGACTGGCTAAAAAGTCATCAGCTTCAAAATTTCCTGTATCTAAACCATTTGCATCATGATCTCCCCACTCCGATGTGTTAGCATAATAGTGCACCACCTCGCTTGGAAGAGGTGAGGGAGGAGATGGCATAGAAGTTGAAACTTCCTCATTGTTGAAATCAATTTGCATGCCCAGGTTAGCAGCCCCTTCTTTAATCCATTCAGGTGCACTGAATTGTGTTGGTAAGCTCATGCTATCATCAATATCTGTAGCTTCTTGTGTTTGGCTCACATGAGTTGCTGAACTAAGGTGAAAATCTGAAGGCATGCCAAAACATGTAGACTCAACATGCTCTTCCCTTGTTTTTTGGTTTTCCTCATTACCTACCACATTTTTTGCAAGTTCTTCTAAACAACGTTGCACATCTGCATCTTCCACTCCCGCCATCCTCAATATGTTTTCAACAGCTGCCACCTCATCTTCTTCAACATCAAAGGCCTCACTTGGCCTCATATCATTGGAAAGAGCATTTTGATCTAGTGGCCATATACCTGTCCTTCGAAAACCTGCCTTGATATTTTCAGGTGTAAGTGCAAGTTGGAAAGCTTGACTGCCAAGTTTTGCCAATTCTGTCCTCCTTATTTCAAGACCTGGGTTCCTTGCCATCCATCTAGACCTGACTGTTTTAAAGTAGTTCTTGAATGGAGAGAACACACTAACATCTAATGGTTGAAGCTTATGGCTAGTATGTGCTGGTAGAGTCAGAAGGTCAATGCCTAAATTTCTAGCCTCTTGGATTGTGCCTAAAGCTACATGGCTGCCATGACCATCAAATATGAGAAGATGCCTATTTTTTGGTGAAACCCCACAGGACCGATCTTGCAAAATGATGTAACCAATTCATAAACAACTCTTTTGTCATCCAAGCATGTGGTTGGGCTGCCATGCATGCTCCAGGTTCACATCCAGCTATATAGTTCTTCAGTTGTCTCTTTGCTTTGAAAAGATAAAATCCAGGAATGCTTTGTCCTGCTGCATTAACACAACATAATATGGTAATCCATTCCCTACTTTTTGACATAATATGTGGAACACTTCTACATCCCAACTTAGCAATGACACGCATGCCACAATTCCTGCCTGCTTGAACACTAGTTTCATCACAGTTCCATATTTTGTCTGGCCCATACTAATTTGCAGCATACATTTTTTGCAAGTTATCATAAAAAGCAGCAACAATTCTTGGCCTTAACATGACTGCTCTATCTCGGTCAAGGCCTTCTGCAGTTCTTATTGTCAAGTCAGGATGACGTCTTCGAAAACCATACCACCATGACTTTCCTGGCAGGCCATCTTTGAATGGGTTTGGTCTGCATTGGCACATGTGCGCTACATAGGCCTTTAGGTGAATGACTTCAAGACCATGGCCAAGTTCAGCCATATCTTGGCACCAGGTAACAATTTCTTTCTCTTCTTCATCTGTTAAAATAGTTGGAGGTCCCTTCCTCTTACTTGGGTCTTTTCCATACAACCAATCGGTCACATTTGTGCACTAGGGATTCCCCACTTAGTTCTTTGCTTGCCACGTGGACATTCCATTTTCTTCCACGTCCCTTAAGGCTTCTTTCATGTCAGCTTCTGTCCATTGCCCTCTTATGTATACTTTCTTTGTTATAGCAGTACTTCCAGTTACTTCCACAGTTGGATTAGTAAGGTTGATTTCAGGATCTTGGGCAGCTGTGATATTCTCATGAAAAGAAAATTCTTTGCCTTTTGGCGGATGCCTCATTTTATTGGAAGCTGTTCTTTTCTTATGTATATTCGCTGCATTGATGAAGGCAAAATTTTGTGCTTTGGCTCTTGACTGATTCTTCCTTGGATTCGCTGTGGTGGTTTTTTGAGGTTGTTTGTCGACTATGTTATCCTCATCAGAAGAGATATTTGTGAACTTCACCCCCCTCTGCAGCTTACTCCTCGTTTTTCTAATCATTGGCATTGGCGGTGCGCTTTGCCGCACGCGCCATTATGAAATCTCGCCCCAACACGTCGCGATCCCCCCCAACACAAGTAGTTACGCCACAATTAAACACTGGCGAAATAAATGCATTCCCATGTGATCGGTGATATGTGACATTGATTACGATTGACAATATTTAATGTGCACCATTTACCAAACAAATAAGCATTTATAAAGCATTAAATTGATAACAAGTGGTTCTAAAACTGGACAGTTATCGGTCACTAGTTCAAATGTTACATTTTTCACATTTTGTATAGGTTATTTTCCACATGTCACATTATGTATGAAAAAGTTAACAATTACACATGTTTTATGTTCAGAAATATCTTGTCTAGAGAGCAAAATGATTTTGTTTCTGCATCAAAACTGATATTAATATAGGGTTTTTGAAAATACGTCCATCATTTGCATGTTTTCTCAAATCCTTTGCTTTAAAGTTTGGACAGCTTAATTTAATCCAATAATGGCCAGAAATTATAGTTTCAAGTTTTCTGAAATGCTTCTGCCAATCCAATAATGGCTTGAAATTACAGTTTCACCGTTACACTATTTAAATGCATGTATATTTGAAGCAAAACTTACAGTAAATTTCTAGCAAAACTGCAGTATATTTTTAACAGAACTGCAGTAAATATTTTATTTCCATGAAAGAGCAGGTTATGAATAATGACAGATGATCAATTGAAAAAACATAGGATTCACTGTATATTTAGTGATTTTATCATTAAAATTGTTACGAATAATAATGAGCTGCTTGTAAACTATTTAAATCAGCCATTATTGTTCATAACAATTTTAATGGTAATCTATCTATACAATATAATTAATGAAGGATTGAACAAGATTACCAAGATGTAAATAAATAGGAAATGGAAGATATTGCACTTGGCTAGTTAGCAGCTTTTGCACAGCATGGAAGAGATTGCCCCTGGCTAGTTAGCAGCCTTTGCACAGCAAGAAGATGTAAACTGTCAGCAGCAACAAGTAAGTTTTAGTTTTTGCACAAAGATGAAATGTAAATCAACATGAAATATTTTTTTGAATGGGAAAGAAGTATTCGACTCAACTCTACTATTTATAGATTTTAGTGAGAAATTTGGATCCATGTTTGATCCGTGTGCTTCATTTCTATTGGCTGAGGGAGTTTGACATGGATTGGTAAAGTAAATAAAACAATTTATTTGTTATATTTGACACTTTAGTTGATTCATGCACTCGAATTCTATTGGCTCAAAGAGTTAAGTGGAGATGGAGTGGGAAATACATCACTTTGATTGTGAAATTATTAATTATATTTTTGAAATCTTGTTCAATCCTTCATTAATTGTGATTTTTTTTGTAAATAGTGAGCCTTACAACACTTTTCTTGTTTGCAGGTGCTTGCATTTAATATAGAAGATGACATTGGAGGTTGGGAGATTTTGGATGAATAAATTGTAGATATGGATTTGAATTTGTCAAAATCAATATAAATAGTTGGACTTTGATGAGCCTTTTAAATTTGTTACTAGGATAGATGTATGTACATAAAAATATAATATGATGTAAGCAAGTGAATTTAGTATTGAAAGCAAATATATTTATTACTGCACAAATAATTGTTTAACATTGTACATGTTGGAGCCTTAAAAAACTTAAATGGCACCAGTAGTTGATGTTGAAATAACCTCTTGATATTAATATGTAATGTATTAATTTGCAGATGTGATCTTTATTTGGTGAGAATGTCATATATTTACACTTCAATATTGAAATAACAATACATAATAAATTTCACAATAACTCAGGAAAAATTGAACATATTTATGTCACTTTTCATTTAATTTATGAGCAAAAAGTTTCTACCAAAGGTTCCAAAAACAGCTAAAACACTCTCAATCATTGGACCCTGCTCGGTTATGGGGTCCCTTCCCTAAACTTGTTTTCTGTCCGCCTTCATTGAACTATGGAGAGTTTTAAATAATACAGGTCTTTCCAAGATTTAAATTAGGGTTTCTAAATACCATCCAAGCTTCACCACAGTTTACGATCCGGGTAAATTCCTGATTGGTATCTTCCTGCCTTCTATCGGGTTTATTCAATTTTTTTTTTCAATATCTAACAATGTCACAGCTGAGGTGCTGTATTGCCATATCTGGCAAATCAGTAACCCCTAGCTTGCCCAATAACAGAAAAACACTGAAAACTCCTAGTGCCAGTAAACCCATCATAGATTTCAAGTTTGCTGCAAATGGGTATCAGAGGATCAGCACTAGTCCATCGAGCAGAGGGGATTTAAGGACATGGGTATCTTCAGGTTCAGAGATCGAGTCTGGTGGGGGCGATGCAGGTATTCGCAACAACAATGGTCGTGGTGGTGGTGGTGGCAGAGAAGGGGGATCATGGGGAAAATCCGATGACAATGGGGCCGACAAAATCAAAGGCGGGCTCCTGGGTGCATTGTTGCATGGATGGAAGTCCAGAGTGGAAGCAGATCCACAGTTCCCATTCAAGGTCTTGACGGAGGAGATTGTAGGGCTAAGTGCACGTGTTCTTGATGATATGGCATGTAGGCCTAATTTTGGCCTCAACGAGCTGGACTTTGTTTTTTCCACTCTTGTTGTCGGAGCCATCCTGAATTTTACTCTCATGTACATGTTGGCACCCTCATCATCTGGCATGTCGGCAGCGGCCCAGACTCTCCCTGGTCTATTTGCAAGCTGTCCTACAGGCCACATGTTTGAGCCAGGGAACTTCAATGTCTTAGAGAGGATGGGCACTTATGTGTACAAGGGTATCCTGTTGGCAGCTGTTGGGTTTTCTGCAGGGCTTGTGGGGACTGCATTGTCTAATGGTTTGATCAGTGTTAGGAAGAAAATGGATCCCAATTTTGAGACTCCAAACAAGCCACCTCCAACGTTGTTAAATGCATCTACATGGGCTCTTCAGATGGGTTTGAGCGCAAATTTGAGGTACCAAACTCTGAATGGCATTGAATTTTTGCTTGCCAAAGTACTACCTCCTATCGTCTTTAAGTCCTCTGTGATTGTGCTTCGGTGTCTGAACAAGGTGATCGGAGGGATGTCTTTTATACTGTTTGCTATAATAACTGGGGCCGAAAAAGTAGATGAACCCCCACCGCCGTCGGAAGAGGAGAAAGACAAGCTGCTAGACCTGCCGGAGGATTCACAGTCTGACCAATCTTCTTAAATCAGCACTCTGGGTTTTTTCAGTACCTCATTGTAAAGATTCTAGGTTGCCTTGCTTCTAAAAGTTTACCTTGTAGAGGATGATCGTATGGATTCTCAAAAGCACGTCACTTAAAACAATTTAATCAGCAGAGATTTAAGACTCTCCGGCGATTGAAGTTATTGGGATAGGGTAGGTAGCACTCACTGGGCAAAGTAGTTTTTTTATGCAAGAAGCCTTTGCCATTCAATATAGGGCAGATAAGCGGTAGCTTGCATGAGAGACTGAGACCGTCTTCCTGTAAGTTGCCATATCTTTTGTTTTTTTCTAACTTGATTATGTTATGTTGCCAAAATGAGTCCGAGGCAAGTTCTAGGATTACTTGATGGCATCTATTTAGAATTTCTGCAGTTTGCATTAGTGCCTGTTTATAAGTTCTTAATGTGTTTTTGCATAATGCCAATCATCAAATAAAAAGCAATTTTCAGGTTTTTTTTTCAAGTTACTTTTATACTATTAGATTTACGGATCTCATTGAGCTTGTATGCAGAATAATTGAGGATGCCGATTAAAATTTCTGCCGGTATCTGAATTTAGTGTTAAAAGAGAAAGTAGGTAACACGTTTCTTTGGCGACCTTATTTGACATTGGTGTAGCTAAGATAACCATAAATCTGAATTCTGTTCCATATGCGGATTTGAGTGGGAAGAACTAATCAAGTATCACAAAGGAAAAGTGGGTAAATTGTAGATTATTTTGCTTGAGAAATCTAATGTATGTATGAAGGGATAATTTTTAATCATGAAAAGCTGGATTCCTCTTTAGACGCCTATATAGCACTATTGTTGATGATGAGAAATTGTGGCTCCATAGAGATAGAATTATTCTGTGAAATATGCAAAGCCTCTTACCTCCAACTAGATCAAAACCATGATCCCAGAACATACTTGCAAACTCAAGCACTGTACTGTATTTGGTGAATCATGAGAATTTACATTACAATGCATGCGAGAAGTTATTATCTTTGGTAACACATTAGGATATTACGGTCCATATCTCAGGCACTTCCGGAAAAAGACCTTTGAAGGTTAGAATTTGGCAGTTTATATTCATCAAATTAGGTTGCATTTATATTAAACACTTTGAATGTTTCTTTTGGTAGATTTGATCGACAAGATAAATAATGTTTGCTCAACTTTCCACAGTTTTATTGAGCGCTAAATTTACTGTTCTCTGTTTGTCACCAGAAAATCTTGAGCTACTAAATTGTAATAGATTTCAAGTAATGCAACTCGGCATTGTTAATTGTAGTTGACGTTTTCTTCAACATAAACTAAGCTTAAATCGCTACAAACTTGGTTGTCCCACAACCCCTTTTCTTCACTCACTAGATTCTTTGCATGGGTGCTTCTTCATGTGCTTGATGTGCTGAGGGTGGATGTGGCAGAAGTGTTTGAAGTTATAATGTCCATGGTTGTCAATCTTTAAATTGTTATTGTTTAGATTCAAAATTATTCTTTTGTGTATGTTCTAGATTGCAAGGGGAAAGGAAGAAGTTTTTACAATCTTTCTTAATTTTATTTCTATACCTCATTATTTGGTTGAGACGTGCTTTCTTCTAAAGGCTGCATTCCAGGTGTAATACTGTTATTGTGACTAACAAGAAGATAGATACGGGAACTAATAGAAGCTGCCATTATATAAGAAAAACAGTTTTATAATTATGATATTGGAGGCCATTATCTGTTTTGGGTGATGTTCTGTTTCTTGAGTATCTGTTTGTTTGGCTAGTAAGCCTTTGATAGGGCAGATCACTGCAACTGGGTTACACTTTCTTGAAAAAATCAATATCTATCCATAGGAGTGACTTTTAATGGACGACAATGTTTGGTTTTATACCTTGCTGTTTTGTTAATAAGCCATTCCCAAAATGCAGCCATTGTTGCTTGAGCCAGCTCATCAATAGTTAAGCACAAACATGGGTGCCCTTTTAACTTTCTTTACCTTAAGTTTGAAATATTAAATTGATTATATGTTCTGCGATATGGTTGCATGACATGAAGGCATTCAGCCCACTTGTTTAACAGACAAAAATTTTATGAGCACATGGGTTTGAATGGTTTCTTAAGACTAATATTTGTAATCAGTACATCAAACATAGTTCGTTCTCCAAAAAGTATTTTGGAGAACATGAAAAACTTAAATCAGCTGACAATACATATTCCATAAGCTCTTCTGGCTTATACTAGCTCCTTGGAATATATCCAGTATAGGAGACTGTGTCTTGCGGAGTTCAATAATCTGAGAAGTCTGTTTAATCTGAATTTGTATGACCTAAAAATTCGTTCACAACCTAATGTTTTTTAAACCAGATATTTATTATTAGGCATTGCAATACATTTTTTCACCTTGCCAATGTACAAATTTTAAAGCTACAATTTTCTTATCTCTGATATATAACAATCTTTGCGTGAAGATTGCTTCATCTCAGATATGAAGCATTACGATTTTGAATGGACAAGTGACTTCCTCTTTACAGTGTATTTGTACTGGTTTTTGTTAGAATGATGCATTGCTGGTACAATTTCTGGCACTGATTGAATTGTGCATTTTGTCCTTGCATGTATATTACATCCTCGCCGACAGATTTACATGTATTATCCATCAAAGATTTTTGTTAGAACAATGATAACGGGCCTCTCTATGATGTCTACGGCTGCCGATATTTAGATTATTATTGCTTATATATGTTACATGCATATGCTTTGATGTATGTGTCAAATTGTAATCTATTTTATACTTTTAATGCTCTACTGATATTTCATATTTCATTTTTCAGATGACACTTAAATTCTTTGAAAGACCACAGTCCTAGTGTTATTTTATTTTTAGAGAGTTATTTTCCAGCTGTCTCGGACGTCCCCAAGACTAGGGGACTTGGATGGGACGTTCCCATGACATCCCAAAAATATAAAAAAAAGGGGAGTCGGGACGTCCCCTAAAGTTAGGGGACGCACCTCCGAGGTGCTTCCGAGTTGAGGGGACGTCCCCACACCTTCCCTCGTATAAACATTTAAAAAAAAAATCTTATATTTCATTGCTTTATTTTATTATTTTAATCAATTTTAATGTCATTGCTCTACGCTATCCCTATTTATAAAAAGCACATCTCACACTCACTGTAATCACATGAGCGTAATCACACAAAGCAAAAACAAGAGTAAAAAGAAAAAGAGGAGCAATAGAAAGAGTTATGTACAATGACCTTGTTTTTATTATAAAATTTCTAATGTCCAAATGCAAAGGCCAAATTGACATAAACAAATTAAGGTCTTCATTGTTTTTTTAAAAAGTGTATTCTTTGATTTTATTTTTTTGTTTTTTCTATTTAGATTAGTAAGGCGGGGAATGAGAGAAACAAAGGGGGCATTGCATTGTTTGTTTTTTTAAAATTTCTAAGTGTATTTATTGGTGTATTTTTTTAAATTTTCAAATGAGAAAATGGGTAAACAAGGGCATTTGTCATTCATGTTTTGTTGGTTTTTATCTTTTTTAAATACAAGCATAGATAATATTTAATAAAATTTAATTTAATTTTTTTAAATTATAAATGCAAAGTGTGTTAAAAACTTTATAATGTATAGTTATATTATTTTATTTTTAAATTATTGCAGCCTCAAAATGAGACCAAACAATGATTATGAAGTTGAATGTGAGATTGAAATGAGTGATGAGATGGGTGTGTAAGGAAAAAGAACAAAAACACCTAATAGTTCACATGGGAGTGTTGACAAGTTTAGTTGCCCCTCCACAATGTTGAACAAGTATGCTAGAGGACCTTTTGAAAAGAAAATGCCTTTGAAACAATTTGGTTAAATTTAGTGAGGGTCTTATATCAAACATTTTAGGGGGGACTAAAACATGAAAGTGCAACATATGCTCATTGGTGCACACAAAAACACAACTATAGAATCCAATTTGTGCACCTAAAAAAATCCCTTTATTAATTCTTTGGCTTGTAAATACCAACAAATCAAAACAAAGTCTCCTCTATCCTATGGCAACTCTCTCCCAAAACAAGCATGCAAAAGTCTATTTTTAGTATAGCAAACACTTGAAAATTCTCACTTGACAATGTTACAACAAAACAAAAACAATTAATTCAACTTGACAATTGTTATAACAAGACAAAACAAAATTAAAAACAATTAACTAATTCTTTTTTTTTTTGGTGATGTTGATTATGCAAACCCCATGGATGCTCTTGCATTAGACACCCAGGGTAACAAAACATGAGCTCTAACTCATGTGCCTGTTGTAAGATCTTCAATGGTTTTTCTATGCTTCACAACTTCGGATTCAAACATCCAAGTTGCATCTTTTGTCGTTCTTCCTTTCCATTTTATCAAATACTTGTAATAGTGTTTGTGCTTGGTGCTCTTGTTGATTTTGATGTCGATGATTGCTTCCATTTCCTCTTTTACTCCCTCAGGCATTTTTGCTTTCCAGTCAATTGTTGGTACATCCTCCTCTTGAGTCTCCTCACTTGTAGAACCTTCAATATACTTATACAGATCAGAAACATTGAAAATTGGTGAAATGCCTATCCTGTTGGGTAACTCAATTTCATAGGCGTTTGGTGAAAATTTGTGTAAGACCTTACAAGGTCCAATCTTTTTCATCTTCAGTTTACTATACTCACCTTTGGGAAACCTTTCTTTCCTCAAATGAGCGAGTACCAAGTCTCCAACCTCAAAATTTTGTTCTCTGCATTTCTGATCAACAAATTGTTTGTACTTCTGTCCACTCTCTTCCAATCTCTTTCTAACTTCTGTGTATATCATGCATGGCTTGTGCATATTCTTCACCTTCAACACTTTGCTTATTCATCTCAGTTGTGCTCCTCAACTCACAAATTCCTCTTGGGTTGTTGCCATACACAATCTGAAAGGGGCTCATCCCTGTACTCCTATTTACCGAGTCATTGTAGGCAAATTCAGCTTGTGACAAGGCTAAATCCCACTATTTGGGCTTGTCATTGATGATGCACCTTAACAAGTTTCCAAGAGACCTGTTCACAACCTCGGTTTGTCCATCCGTTTGAGGATGGTAAGCTGAGCTAAAATTCAGTCTTGTGCCCAACTTCTTCCACAGCATCCTCCAAAAGTGGCCTACAAATTTTGTGTCTCTATCCGATACAATGCTCATTGGCAGCCCATGCAACCTCACAACTTCATGAAAATAAAGGTTTGCAATATTTGTGGCATCATTACACTTTTTGCATGCTATAAAATGAGCCATTTTTGAAAATCTGTCAACAACTACAAAAATAAAATCATTACCTCTCTGAGTGCGTGGTAATCCTAGGACAAAGTCCATACTTACTGCATCCCATGGTCTACTTGCAACTGGCAATGGCTGATATAGTCCTATGTTTTGGCTTTTCCTTTGGCATGTTGACATATTCTGCACTTCGCCACAAATTTCTTCACATGTGTACTCATCTTTGGCCAATAGTATTGTGTACTCAATTGAGCCAATGTTTTATCATACCCAAAGTGACCAACTAAACCACCACTATGTTTTTCTCTCAATAGGTTTTCCCTCATGGAACCTTGGGGTATGCACAATCTTTTACCTTTGAACAATAGTCCCTCTTGTATCATGTACTCTAACCATGGAGTTCTCTCACCACTTGTTGGGTTCTTACACGTTGCCCAAGCTTCTCTAATCTTCTTCGTATAATTCCTTCATTGCTTCAAATCCAATGACCTCTACTTGCAGTTCGTTTAACACAAGGATTCTTCTACTTAAGGCATTGACAACCTTGTTAGACTTACCACTTTTGTGTTTCAAAACAAAAGTGTAGCTCTGGAGAAACTCCACCCATTTAGTATGCCTTTGGTTCAACTTAGCTTGACTGTTTATATACTTGAAGTGTCTTGATGATTGATTAATAAAACAAATTCATTGGGCAATAGATAATGCCTCCATTTCTTAAGAGCTTGTATTATAGCATAAAACTCTTGATCATAAACAAAATACCTTCTTTTAGCTTCATTCAACTTTTCACTAAAATAAGCAATTGGCTTACCGCCTTGACTGATCACTATTCCTATGGTTGTTCCACTTGCATCACAATCAACCTAAAACACTTTGTCAAAATTAGGTAGTGCTAGAACTGGTTGTTCTGTGACTTTCTTCTTTAGCAACTGAAATTTCTCCTCAGCTTCAAGGGTCCATTGAAACTTCTTTCTATCCCCTCTCATGGTTTTTGTGATAGGTGCACAAATATCACTGAAATTCCTTATGAATTTCCTATAAAAGTTTGCTAGACCGTGAAAACTCCTAGCTTCAAACATGGTTCTTGGTGAAGGCCATTCCACTATTGCTTTCACCTTCTCTGGATCCATCTTTAACCCATCTTGTGAGATTATAAATCCCAAATAAATGAGCTCCTTTTGCATAAAGTTGCATTTCTTCAAATTGATCAACAAGTTTGCCTCTTTCAACTTACTCAACACTAACTTTAGATGAGTTAAGTGTTCTTCTTTGAAATAACTAAAAATTAAGATATCATCAAAATATACAATCACAAACTTACACGTGAATGGCCTTGGTATCTCGTTCATGAGTCTCATAAATGTACTTGAGGCATTAGATAAACCAAATGGCATAACCAACCATTCATACAACCCATCATTGGTTTTAAACATTGTTTTCCACTCATCACCTTCTCTTATCCAGATTTGGTGATACCCACTCTTTAAATCTATCTTGCTGAAGTATTTGGCTCCACTTAGACAGTCCATTAAATCATCCATCCTTGGCAATGGAAATTTGTATTTTATTGTGATCTTGTTGATGGCCCTTGAATCCGTGCACATTCTCCATTCGCCACCCTTTTTTGGTGCTAACACGGCTGGTACTACACATGGGCTCAAGCTTTCACGGATTAATCCCTTTTGTAACAACTCTTGCACTTGCCTTTTGATCTCCTCATTCTCTTGAGGTGTTAATCTATAAGTTGCCTTATTTGGTAAACTAGCTCCTGGCATTAGGTCCATGTGGTGACTAATGCTCCTAACCGGTGGTAATCCTTTAGGTAACTTTGTGGATACAATATCATCATACTCTTCTAACAAAATCTGAATTTCAGTAGGTAAATCAATTACCTTGGTGTTTGTCTCAACTTGTACGGGATTTGAAATCAATGCAAAGCAAGCCTCTTCTTTCTTGGTTTCCATCAAGAACTCTTTTCCGGACACCAACATAACTCTTGGACTGCTTTCGCCTCTTCTCCTTTATCTTTTAGTGGACTCAAAGTGAATCTCTTTCCATCCTTCACAACGGTATAAGTATTTTCCCTACCATCGTGTACAACTCTCTTGTCAAACTGCCATGGCCTACCCAGTAACATGTGACACACATCCATGGGCATCACGTCACATACAACTTCATCTTTATATGTGCCAATTTGAAATTTATTAACCACTTTGCTCATTCACTAACACTTGGCGACCCTTAAGCAACCACGAGACCTTATAAGGAGTTGGGTGAGCTGACCTTATCAGTCGTAACTTCTCTACCATTTCTTTGGATACCAGGTTGCCCGCCCTACCACTATCAACAATTAACTTACAACACTTACCTCCATTTGTAGATGGTCTTGAAGAGGTTCTTCCGTTGTTGTGGTTCACTTGTTTCTTTAGCAAGTTTTAAGAGTACTCTCTTCATCATAAGGACTTCCCCTTGCTCTAGTTCTTCAATGTGTATGGGTGACCCAACACTTTTCTCATCTCCTTGGGTTATATGGGTTGTACCTTCAGTCCTTTTGTCGTTGTTCTGAACATTTTTTGGGCACTCAAATGACCTGTGACCAACATACTTATTGCACTTGTAGCATTTTCCCATGAACCCTCTTCCTCTTCCATAGAATCCTCTTCCTCTAGGTGTGTAACCTCCTCTTCCTCATGCATTGTAACCGAGTTTGAGAGCTACTTGCGTCCGAGTTTGTTGTCCTCTGTCATTAAAGCTTTGTCCTCTTCCTCTCAAAAACCTTCCTCTACCTTTAGAGTTCGCATTTGTCTTTGCAACAACTTCTCTTCTACCTTAAATGTACTTTGATAGGTTTGTTCCACCGTTCTAAGGTTCAACAAGCTAATTTCATCTTGAATGTTGAAGCATAGTCCATTCAAATACCTTGCAACTTTCTCTGGATCATCCTCTACATGTCCAACTCTTATAGTGAGTTTGTAAAACTCCTCTGTATACTCTTTTACGCTCATTTCCTTCTGTCTTAAATTTTATAACCTTCAAAACAAACTAGTGTGATAATCGAAGGTAAAAATTTGGCCTTCAACTTGGTGACCATTCTATCCCAAGATTTGATTTTGTCCTTTACTTTGCCTCTCTCAACTTGCGCATTGTCCCACCAAAGTGATGCATGGCTTTTTAATCTTGTACAAGAAAATTTCACTTTTTTTATTCATCCACCGCTTCATAATCACAATACTTCTCCATCTTGCAAATCCAATTGATAAACTCCTTAGCATTCAAACTTCCATCGAATATGGTGGTTCTAGTTTTGGTTTGCTCATAATTCGTGCAGTGACGGCTCGAGAAGTCGGTTTTCAACTCCATCCCCATTTCATCTCTACGTCCTTCAACTCTTTGTGCTTCTTCCTCTTCATCGTAACTCACATCTTTCATTTGGATCCCTCTTCTCTGTGTTATTTCCATTGCAACCATCCTTTCTTGAATCCCTCTCATCATTTGTGCTAAATCAACGACTCTAGGCGCTCCTGCTCTTGCAACCCTTCTACCAACACCCCATCTAAAGTCCATTGTTACACAGTTGCAAGTTTCTGTTTCACAACTTGCCTCTACACTTGCATAATTTCTCTTCCACAGTCTGCTTACACTCAGACTTCTCTACAAGGGCTCTTCACACTTCTCCTGCAAGGAAGGACTTGCTCTGATACCAAAATTGGTGCACACAAAAACATAGCTACATAATCTAGCTTATGCACCTAAAAAAAACTCCTTTATTAATTCTTTGGCATGCTGTAAATAACAACCAACAAAACAAAGTTTCCTCTCTCCTACGGTAGCCAACTGCCTCTCAAAACAAACATGCAAAAGTCTATTTTTAGTATAACAAACACCTGTAGTCTCTCGAAACTTGACAAATCATTATAAGAAGACAAAACAAAAACAATTAACTCAGCTTGAAAGTTGTTACAACAAGACAAAACAAAATAAAAAACAATTAACTAATTCATTTTTCTTTGGTGATGTTGATTATGCGAACCCCATGGATGCTCCTACATCACTCATCATCTTGGTCGAGCAATGTTACTAGGTTGAATGCACACTTACTTTGTACATCTCGGGAAAAGGTGTAGGCATATGTGGACAACTATCACTTGGAGAGAGGGCAAAAATGGTGAGGTTGTATTATGGAGATATGATAAAAAAATTCCACCATCATGTTAGTGGCACCCCTTCTAGTTCTCACTCCCGAGAACTAATCCTAGTTTCGAAATATTATAAGCATAACATCTTATGAGGTGAGTGAAGTGGATGCTTTTGGTAGTAGGGGAAGAGGAAGGTCGTGGCCTCTAATCTAGTTGTGGACATGTATGATACAAAGGCTAGGGAAGAGGTTGATGAAGTTGTTGGATTCTTTATTTGCCACTTTGCCATCTCATTCCATGTTGCTCGCTCTCCTTATTATGAGGAGGCCATGACCGAGGTAGCCAAAGCAAGTGCAAGTTATGTGCCCTTAGGAGATTGAGAACCACAATATTGGATAGGAATTATTCCAAGGTTAACTTATTGATGGAGGAAATGAGGTGCACATGGGTATCTTACAATTGCAGATATCATCATGGATGGGTGGACGGATATCAAACACCACCCACTCATAAATATCATTGTTTCATGTAGAGAGGGTCCTTTATTTTCAAGGGTAGTTGATTGTTTAGGAAAGAAGAATGATGTAGAGTTCTAATTCACAATTTTGCGAGATGCCAACGTTGTGTAGGTTGTCACAAGACAGGTAGTGGGTAAGCTTGTTGAGGCTCATTACCGACATATATTTTGGACCCCATGTTGTGTGCATGCCATGAACAATGCACTAAAATACATTGGAAAAATTGATTGGGTAAAAATGTAGAGGCTGATGCTAGAGATGTATAGATGTTCATCTCAGTAACCACCATACATCATCGACACTCTTCGTAGCTTTTTAAGGAATTCCTCAAGTCAGTGGACACACGTTTTGCATCATATTTTATTTTGTTGGATAGTATGGTTTGAGTTACAAGAGTCATTACAATGTATAGTCATGACATCGAGTGGTATAGATGGGGTGGGTCTAAGACGTAGAAAGGGAAGAAGGTGAAAGTAGTTGTCGTGAAAGAAACATTTTGGACAAATATGCGATATATCACATCCATAGTATCCTCGGTTTTCATTGTGATAAAATACGGGGATTAAGGGAGCCCTAACCTTGGTGAGATACATGAATGTATTGATAGTATGCTTGGATAGATGAAGGCTACTATTTGGGAAAGGGTCCCCACCTTGGAGTTCTACCATCACCATATGTAGCCCATTATTGAGCAGAGATGGGAGAAGTTGAACACCACTTTACACATGGTTGCATATGCACTAAATTTGAATTGGTATACTTGAGAGGCCTAATATAGTTCTCCTGTAGATGATGAGGAGGTGAGGAAGGGTATTTTGAAATCCCTATATATATAATGCAAAGGATGGTTCACGAGTCGAATCGGTTGGCTCAAGTTTACTTATATGGAAGGTTACAAAAAATCAACAAAAATAGACATGAGTACATTGGCACAAGAGAGTACAGTTAGTTGGTGGTGATTGTATGGCCTCAGTAGGATTGCTACGTACACTTGAAATTCATTTTCTTTCTCAGGTTTCTAGTTCCTCTGCTTTTGAGAGGAATTGGTAAACATATGGGTGGATCCACTCTCTTAAGAGGAACAAACTTACATCTAAGAGAACAAAGACACTTGTTGATGTACATAGTGCCTTACATCTCATGGATCATAAGACACCTATGTACAAAAACCCCAACATTACGATGGGATGTGGGTCCTGAGGATTCAACACAGATTGACAAATATCAGGAGCAACGAGGATTGGTTGATATCTCCTTTGCAAATGTAGATGACATTTACACAAATACTTCTAGTGAAGAGAAACGGTTCGTGAGTGTTCCTTCGAGGACTCGATAGTGATTATTTTGTTGCCATTTTGGTTACGTAATATCATATATGTACTTTTGAGTTATGACTATGAGTCTATGACATATTATCTAATAACATATATAGTTGTACTCTTCACATGTTGATTATTAAACACTTATTTTTAGTCATATTGAACATTGAATATATAACATTTTGGGCCTTAGCTTATATGATGAATAATTGGATTATTTATTAATGGTTTCAATCTTCAAACTTTTAGTTTAAAGTCTTAGTTTATTGAATTAGTCATGTTATATTTGTAAAATATATATATAATTTAGTTTTTTATCACCATCCCCAAAATTTCAAAAAACATTATCGTCCTTAGAGTCTTAGGTAACTATGATTTTTTATGTCATTATGATAATCAAGAAGAATGGGTGTGGGAGGTTGGTGTATTCATTTTGGGCGAGTGATTTGTTCTTGAATATTTGTTTGTTTGGCTTTTCAACCTGTTGAAAAGGCAAAACAAACATAATGCTTTTTGCTTGAAGGATCACTAACTAAAAGTCTAAAATATGGTAATATATGTTCTAGGCTGTCTTCGATATATAGTTTTTGATGATTGAGATGTGACTTGATTGATCTATGATCTAATTTGTACAAAAGAAAGGACCTAGATGTTCATATAAGTCATTATTTTTGCATATGCTCAAGTTTTGAAATATTAAGATGGCCCAATGATTCTATGATGTGGTTGTTGAAGGATCACTAACCAAGGGTCTAAAATATGGTAATATGTTCTAGGCCTCATTAATTTGTTAAATAAATGGCTTCAGTACATAAGAAAGGACCTATTATTCATATAAGTCTTTATTTGTGCATATGCTCAAGTTTTGAAATGTCAAGATGGTCCAATGATTTCATGATGTGGTTGTCTTACAAGAGTGGTCATCCACGTTGATTTTTAGGCTTCACATAAACCCCAATATACCATGATCGTTATGCCAATAGAGGTGACTACAAAATGGAAGTAGGCTTTCTTGCTCAACATTCCCTTCTCTTTCATGGCTTTATAATCTAAAAAAAAAACTCATTTAATTGCCTCTAAATAATCCTTTACCACCCCATGTTGGATATGCATTTTCATCACATCTTGGAATTGCTTTTATAACTCTAAAGATCCTTATCCATAACTTCCATGTATGATTAGGGTCTAATTTCTTTGGGATGTTGTAGAACATGAAGACGATTGGAAAGTGATGCAACAACATCCAAGGAGTACATGTAATCTTACATAACCCAAAAACAAGTAGGGTTGTGTTTGTGTAGATTAAGTGGCATGGTTGTAGTTTTGAAATGATTTTGGGGTAGAGGCAAGAACATCACATGGCATAACATCAAAAGCATAACATTATTTCAGATTTGGGGTCTTGAAAAATTATGCACTTCCAAAAAAAAAAAAACATTGTATGTAAAAATTTATGGTTTTCTCTTATGTGAGTCATTCTAATCTCATGTGACTTCTACTCTTGTGTGAGTCATTTTACTCTCATGTGACTTCCACTCTTGTGTGAAGACCTGCGCACACATGCAATGAAAATACGTGCATTTTCCACTATTACAACACCCTCGAGCTCTTTGTATGTGCTCAAAGTGAAGCAACAAGTACTTGTTGTCGAGGATTTCCAAGGGTGCCCTGCATATGGAAATTTTTTTGGCACGTTTTTAAAATATTTTTGAATTATTCAATGAAATCAACCTAACAAAATATGACACGTGCGCAGGGGGGTAAATAGCTCGCTATCGTCAACCATTTGGATCCTCGCTCTTGCTCATTGTTTTATCCATGAGTCATTCTATTATGGTGTGAGTTCCAATTTCCATGTGAGCCTTTAATTTCACATAAGTCTTCAACTATTGCATGAGCTTTCACTTTCGCTCGACTCTTCAACTTTTGCATGAAATTTCATTTTTGCGCAAACCCTCGGGCCTTGAACTTTCATGCGACTCTAGAATTGACTTAATTCAACTTCGTAATGATTTCTTGACACATGTCTTAAAAATAAAATGGAATGTTTCTTGAAAGGGTTCAATCTAGAGGGAGGCAAAGGTTAAATTTGATGGTCATTTAGACGTTTTTGTGATTTAAGTTGTAAAATACTTGCAGATTTCTAAAATAACCGTCACATGCAACTTGGATATTTAAAATCCGACCGCCATTTTTAATATATTTGTATATGTAAGTTATATTACTATATAATAAATATAGTTAAATAAATATAATATAATCTTTTGTATATTTTATTAGTATAGTATAAATAACCTATTTTTGAATTTTTGAAGGGCAGTATTGGAAAATTACCATCACAAAAAAATTGTTTGCCAGACATAGGTGGCATTAAATTTAATCCCGAGGGAGGGATAGTTCAAAGAGTAGGACCATTAAAGGGTTATAAGAATATATTTGTTATTGAGTATATATCCAAGATAAGAATAGATCGGTTATAAAGTACGGATCAAAGATGTAAATTGTGGGATTGAATCATGTCCATAAATGCATTGTTGTTGTAAACTTGCATATTGTGTAATCTGAAATAAAGCTAAAAACATGTTGTGGTTGTGTGTGCATTGTAATCTCTCATTAATAGCCTTAGAATAATTTATTGTTTTTAAATGCGGAAAATGCTCTGTGTGCATCTGTTATTGTGTGTCAATTCATGGGTTACAAGGTCTAAGGTTCTATTTCATTGGACCCCGTAACCACTTATTAAGTGGTATCATATTTTTTTCCCCTTTGTTGGGTGAGGCCATTGTTTAGTCTAGTTGCAGGTTGTGAAAGAGAAATATGTTTGTAGTTGTAGATTGTGAAAAAGAAGCATGTTTGTTAGTTGCGGGCGTGAAATAAAATCTTGTTATGTGGGAAGATATATCACACAAAGGAAAGTCTCGAAGAGGAAGAACACTAAGATGATAAAGCTTAGCAAAGGAGGAAGAATAGTTGCGATTGTGAATAAAGAAGAAAAGAGATGGAGAAGAAGTTGATATCCCTTCAAGCAAAGTCGATGTCTTGGAAAAAAACCGACGAGTGAATAAAAGAGACCAACAAAGGTCTTAGGTAAAGAAAAAGGTAAGCGCACTAGCAATATATTTTTGTGTTGTGGTAAAGAGACTCTAAAGAGTTCATGAGATGGATATTAAACATTTGTTTTGAAGGGAAAATATTGAAGACCTCAAGAGGTGGAGGTTGCAAACATTAGTATATGTGGAGTTGCGGTTGTGGACTGGGGAATTTTCCAAAAGAGAAAATAAGATAAGGGAAAGGATAAGGTAGAGATATTGGAACATATGGTTTCTAAGATGGCATGTCATGTCATACATCCTAAAATGAAAGTAGATTCGTTGAAGAAGGTTAAAGTATTGATACTTAAGAGGGAAGATAAGTTTTTTTTTTTAGAGGAAATGAGAGAGTGAAATTGCCACGTAAGTAACTCAAATATATGTTGAAAAATAACGACAGAGGAGAAAGAGAAGTTCTCGTGGATGATGTTGTAAAGAGTGAAGAGAAGAAAATTTCCTTTGAAGGAAATAAGAGAGTGAGTTTTTATGAGGGAAACCCAATTGTTTTTGAAAATAATAGAGAGAAGTTTGTGAGCTCCTTGTAGAAGAAGAAATCGTCATGGAGAAGGATATAGAGGTGATAATTTGTGAACCGGAAAAAAAAATATGTTGTTGAATGATGGGAAAGGTTTTGTGGTATTCCCTAAGTGGGAAGACACACAAGTATAATTGGAAAATGATATGAGCGAATTTTCATTTTCATATTTTTCAAGGGAGGGTGGTTGAGGGCAATTGCGAAGAGTTGCATAAAGGAAGCAAATGAGGTAAATCAAGTGTTATTCAACACACATGATGAGAGTGCAATTGAAGACCATCTATGTGGCATAAAGAAACAAATAAAATAGATAATGGCGACACAATAATGGTAAAGGTTGTTGAGAATTAACCTTTGATAGTCCATTATATCATTGAAAGCATTCCGACCTTTGATAATCCATTATATGACTATAAACTATGCGAAGAATGCAAAGTGAAGAGTTAGATTGTGTGTCGATGGGGCATGGTGAAGAGATGCAACGAGTGCTTGTGGGATCTTTCTATTTCCACAACATGGTTGATTTTTACAGTCCAACAATGAGGAATATATAAAATGAAGAGGAAAGCAAGATTAAAGAGATGTTTCTACAAGTATTATAAACACATGAAGAAGGAGGGATGGAAGAAGAGAAACTTCAAAAATAGTTGGTGGATCCCAAGAACATTTGGACTATGGAAGATGAGAAATGTTAGCCATGTCATAGAGGTATCCAATGCCTATTCACCCTACATGATAACATGTCGATGTATGGCCCTACACACATATCATTATAAATCATCATGCATATTGGTGGGTCCTACTGCGAATGTCACTGCTCTTAGGTATATACAAAATTTAAAGAGGAATTTTTAAAGAAATGGTGTAGAGAAATTGATAAAGCACTACATCCATAAACAAGAGGTTGTGGGTTTGATTCACAAAGTTTTGATAAACATATTCATAAAATCACAACACAAGTTGATAAACACACACATATGACAAAGTGATAAACATTCACAAGTGTGTGCTTATAAAAAAACCAAGAAAATGTCTTAGTATAAAAACATGTTTATTGGTATGGATAACATGTGGATGCATATGAGATAGGTTAGTGATATCTTGTAGGTTGTATAGACATTTCCATAAAGGCGTGGGATTATCTAAAGATGGTAAATACGTTTCTACAAAGAACATTGAAGTAGGAACACAAAGTTGCATTTGTGGGAGAAACACGCATAGAGTTGAATAACAAGCTCTTATGAGTCAAGAGCTAGATAGTTTTGACATGGACATGAGAGTGCAAGTTTCTTTGCACATGGCATGTTTGTGATGCCTAAGAAGATGAAGAGAAAAGAAGGAAACAAATGAGAGAATGAGATAGAGAAGTTCATGTTGTTATCAACTAAAGCGTTTGAGGAAGAGAATGTTGTCGCAATCAAGTGTGCCTTTCGAATGGCATGAAGATGGAGGAGAGGGGTGTGCATGTGAATGAACATGATGTTGATTTGAAAGAAGCATTGAGTGAAGAAGAGGAGAGTAGGGTTGCATTCGGGATGCCATTGGAGGAGATGCATATGAGAATGCCAAATTCTTATGATACTACAACTGTTGAGTTTATTGTAATAAGCGAAGAATGCGGATAAGTTGAGAGTTTGTGTGAGAATGTTGAATTCTCGTGATACTACATATTATAAGTTTATTATAGCAATTGAATAATGGAAACATGTTGAGAGTGTGTAAATACAAGTTGCAGATAGAAGATGAATTTCAAGAGTGATGTTACAATACTATTAGTGTTGAATTGACTAGTGTCTATGAGAATTGTTGATCTCAAGCATGTGGTTTTTTTATTTTGTTGTGGGTGCTCAAACTTGTAAGAGCACCCGAAGGTTACAATAGATACATTGAAGGTGACACATGAGGATGGGTGGAGGCCAAGCTATATGCATTCAAAATTTGACCAAAGCAATAAAGGAAATAAGGGGTTCTCTTGTATAAATAGGAAGAAATCCATGCATCTTCATAATCCACGAGACTTGTAGGCAAAACTTGTGTTTGGAGGTTGAAGATGAATGTGTGAAGATGTTGTTGTGGATCTATTTGAGTACTTAATACTTTATGATTTGAGATTCATCTCACAGTTAGATAAGTGAAATTATTTTCTAGATAGATTATGTAATATTTTTTAATAACCAATGTTTTAAGTCTAATGTTGAACCCGTGATTAGGGAAATGAAGCTTAAGCTTGAGAGGAGTTATGAGACCTGCCATAGTGTAAATATGCCATACCGGGATGAGATTTTATGGGGTTAGGGTAGGGGAATGAGTCGGCCAAGGAAAGGATGGTGCAACTTGATTGATTAATTAAAAGTATTAATTAAATAAGGAAACCAAGGAGCTATATTAAGTTTATCAACTTAATTAAAGAAGCTCCTCAATTTTAAGGGTTGTTTGAGCCTTTATTGATTATTTAATTAATACATCCAAAGATTAATTAATTAAGTTAGTTAATTAATTAATAACATACCACAAAGGGAAGGAAACTAATGTTCATGGGTGAAAGGATAGGACCATGGTAGTGGGGGCACAATTGATGTAGAATGGGCTTCCAAACATCACTTAACCTCCAACCAACATCTCAATTTTTACTATTCAAATGTTTTTCGATCTCCACAATGTCTTGAAACTACTTGTCCGCATAGAAAATCTCCATGGCAATCAATTTTTATTTTTCGATGCATAGAGTGTTTTTGTTATCTTTGTACAAGTGTTGATTTTCCTACTCTAAAGCATGCTCCAAATCCTCGCAGTTGTTCTTTTAATTTTGTTTGGAGTGAGCAGCTTGTCTCACCTATATATTACTTTCCGTAATAACATGGTATGAAGAAGAAACCCTTCCTTAGATTTGCACACTCTTGGATTTAGGAGCCCTTATTTATTTCTAATTGTGTTGATTGGTCTAAAAATGATTTTATGCTTTCTTCTTAATATTTTAGATATTCTATTAGAAGTGCCTTTAATGTATGGAAGAATTGTTTTTAATCTAGTCCATTATTTGAGTCCTACATCTTTTGGGCGGGGTTCATTTTAAGAGACCTCTTGAAATCGGAGGTGGAGAATACCCGCGAATATCCTCGAACCGGTTTCACGGAAGGTGAATTTTTGGGGGGTTGTATGAAAAATTTCACCGATTGTCAAGTGGTGTGACAGAAGGTCAGTAGATGCGCGACAGAGATTTTGATGTCGCACGCGTCAAGAAATGCAGCGTGACGCGCGTCACTAAGGTCCTGCTGACGCGTGTCATCGCATTTTCTTGACGCGCGACAGCAAAATCTCCTATCGCGCGTCTCGCAGCCTCTCGACCTCTTTCCCATCAAAAATCTCTCGTGTCACACGTTAACACTGCCCTTGTCGCGCGTCAACACTTCCTCTGTCGTGCGTCAACACCTCCTCTGTTGCACGTCACCACTGCCCAAGTCGCGCGTTAACACTTCCTCTATCGCATGTCACCACGCGCCGCTTGTCACGCGTCAACACTTCCTCTGTCATGCGTCAACACCTCCTCTGTCGCGCGTCACCACTGCCCAAGTCACGCGTCAACACTTCCTCTGTCGCACGTCACCAATTCCTTTGACGCGCGTCACCACTGCCCTTGTCACGCGTCAACACTTCCTCTGTCGCACATCAACACCTCCTCCTCACGCGCGCCACCACCGCCCCAAGTCGCGCGTCAACACTTCCTCTGTCGTGCGTCACCACTTCCTCTATCGCGTCACCACTGCCCAAGTCACGCGTCAACACTTCCTCTGCCGCGTCAACACCTCCTCTGTCGCGCGTCACCACTGCCCAAGTCACGCGTCAACACTTCCTCTGTCGCGCGTCACCACTTCCTCTGTCGTGCGTCACCACTGCCTAAGTCGTGCGTCAACACTTCCTCTGTCGCGCGTCAACACTTCCCAAGTCGCGCGTCAACACTTCCTCTGCTGTGCCGCAAGATCGTCTGCGTTGTCGCGTCAACAATCACAAGCTAACAGTAATCTAAATCTCTGGTGCTTAAGGGTATGCGAGTTCAAATTTCACAGTATTGGTAATTTGTTAAGCTACTTGAGGTATACTACCCGTGAATCAACTAGGTTTTTATAGGAGATGTTTTCAAATGAAGGCGAAGCCGACCCCCCAAAAAAAATATACTATATATTTTAGGTGAACAGGACACCAACCCACTCCGAATAATTCACCTTTTCAAATTTTCATAAAATGAAATTTTCACCATATTACGAATATTCGCCGCTAAAATTATCCCCGCTTTTGGGTCCATTTTTTACATGTGTAGTAGTTGCCTTGACTTGCAATCTTTATAACCACTACGTTTAAGAACATTGATGAGGTGGTTTTCCTCCATTTCAAAATGCATATCATAAGATATCCTTAGTGCTCTAATGAAGAGTGTATTAAGAATGCTTGTTATTTGTGAAGGAGGGTGTTGTGAGTCAACTTGAATGTACACATTTGTGTGTGTTTTCTTTTTGTAAACTTGATGTGCTAGTTTTCCATCATTGTCTCTCATGATTAAAACATTGATAAATGGTAGTGTACCATTCTAGTCAACCTCTATAGTGAATTTGATATGTTTTGATTGCATGTTTAGGCAATATAGGAATTCATTTAATTTTTTTAACCCATGTTGCCACTTTACATTTGTGTCATCCGCAAATCTTACACACCATTTTGGTTTCAATGGAGATGAATCCAATGCTCTTTGTCAAATCTCTCCATGAACAAGTTTGTTACAATTGGGCAATGTGGGGGCTATAGCCACTCCTTCATTTTGTTCATGAAATCCACGTTAAAAGGCAAAATATGTAGACCTTAAAGTAAAATTATACCAATTTGGTGGTTTCAATGTCGGTGACTACACTAATGACTTCAATAACCTCATCTAGAGGAATATTTGTGTATAGTGAAACAAAATCAAAACTCACGAGCAAATCTTTTTCACCAATGCATTTCCTTAAAGCTTATGTACAAATTCATTGTAGTCCTTGATGTGAGATGAAATTTGTAAATGAAGGGCTCCAATTTTACTTCAAGGTACTTGGTCGAGTGTATGTAGGTGACTCCATTGTATCCACAATGGGCCTTCTTGGTATCCCCCTTGTGTACCTTAGGTAGCCCATTAATTAAGTAAAATATAGAATTTATAGATGCCTAATTTGATTGCACTACAATAGTAAATGAATAACCAATTAAGTACAAAATAGATCCAAGAAAACTAAGCTAAGAAATAATGAAACCCTAAGTGCAAAGAGGAGATAAGATGACTTATTTGTTTCACAATTAATCCTCGAATGTGCCGCAGTGACTGATCGATCAACAAAGAGATAAAGGTGTCACATAAAAGCATGTGAAATTGTGTCACCGCACGATCTTCCTAGATTGGGGTACCCGGGATGGGTCGGGGGCACTGCGCAGTGCTATAGACTGGTTTTAGATGCTTGTGTATGCCCGAACCTCATAAAATCTCCTTCGAAGGGTGGCGAGATGTTCATTGTCCTTGGCTCTTGGTCATTAGTAAGTTGCGTGATGATTGTCGATGTCATTGATAACCTGGAATAAATAATTCACTTGTAAAATCATCAAAAGTGCATCAAATCCCAAAAAGAAAATAATGCAAACGAGGTGTTGGATGAAATATCCCTTTTGGGATACCACTTAAATAACACAAAATATTGAAAATTTGCAACCAAATAAAATACTGAGTTTTGCAGATTTTTACCAGTTAAGCGCATGAATAACTGAAGAAAATTAATAACTCCTAAAATATCCACTCAAATCACTTGAAAATTTAAAGAGAGCTTGCTAATATTATAAAGAACATAAGAAAACTATTTTTGGAAATTTTCAGACAATACAACACTTTAGAAAATTACAAATAAGGCCCTAAACAAATTGGAAAACTTCTAAAATTCATATCTTCTTGAATATAAGTGCAAAAACTATGAAACTTTGGAAATAATATTTACAAATGTAGAAGATGATATTCCAACCCTCGATCTAGAAAAGGACAACTGAAAACCCTCTAAATAAAGGTTGCAGAATCTCCAAAGCAAGTCACCCTTTTTGTTACATGGTCAAAACCGCTTTGAAATCCTCGGAAATGAAGCCAAACCCTTTCTTTATTGCTGTCATAAATCTGATCTGAAAACCCATTGATTATCTTCACAAATTATCTCAAAACCCTCAAAACCCTATCTCTAAAAACCTCTTAAAATATCTCTCAAATTAGCCCCGCAAACAGCTCCAAAATGACAAGCTAGGGTAGATCTTTCACTACCAAAGAATTCCCTGCTAGCTAGGGATGGATCTCTCACCACCGAAGCTAGGGTTCCTACGGATTTCACTCCACAAGCTATAGATTTGCAAACAACAATTGCACATGAAAGGAGATAATTAGGTATGCAAGAATCCTTTTCCTTTCTCCCCAACTCCTTATATAACTTCTCCAAGGCAAAAGAGCCCCAATAAACCCTAGTTGCATTTTTCCCTTGGAAGGGCTAATAAAATAAAAGTAACTTAAGTTACTTTTCCCTTTTTAAGTCATCATGGTCCAAAAGTGACCCCCAACGCAAAATTAGAACATTAGTACCATGTGGCCCCTTCCTAACGACAAAATGTAACATCTAGTCCTTCCAAAACACCTTTTTGCATATGTCAATGAAGAATTATAACAAAATGGACTAGATATTCATACCTAATAGCTCCCAGCATCTAAATCCCCTTGGGTATGACCAAGGCTTGGAATCAAATTGGCCCTTAGGCCTTTGGCGTAGGAAAGGGGACATTACATCGGGATGTCCTCAGCTGTAAAACAAGTGATCTTACAACCGAGCATTGCACTACATTTCAGATTTGTTGTCATGTAAATGTGCAACAGGAAATTGACAATTTTCAAGCATGACAACGATACCCTTGTGCACAAATTTTCATGTTTTATCCTTCTGCGGCACCCTAGGTCTACACAAGCAAGACGATGACCTCCCAGATGATGTTAACTCAGTTTCCTAGGTGATTTAGGAAAGTCAAGTCAACCCTCCTAGGTGATTTTAGGAGTTCTTGGAAAATGTAAATTTCGGGTAGTTGTGGAAAGGGTTGTCAATGGCCTTCTCAGGACGAGTGCAACCCCCGGAGTGGAAGAGATGAGCCAAATCGACATGGTGGTGAATCAAGGGTCTAGAAATATAATGGAAGTGATTTTGGAAGATTTAGGAATTATTTGGAGAAGTTGGGGTAGTTTGATAAAAACAAGGTTCACGGGCCTAATCATGGCACAAGGTCAAAAGAGTTGTTGAGCTTCAAGAAGTGATTCTAGGAGCTCTGAATGGATTTATGAGCAAAACAAGATGGTAAAATCATTTTTTCACATAATTCTAAGCCCTACAAGATGGTAAAATCATTTTTTTCACATAACCTTGGTGCAATAGGTTTATAACTAGTTTTTCTCTCGACACGAAAGGACCATATCAAAATGCTGATTTCTAAGGGCTAAAATGGAGGAATCAAGACCTGACACCCCCACCATTAGATTCAGAAGGCCATTTTCATTCAATATCACATAATTTTTTTCCCAAAAAATTCCATTGGGAGCACGAGATATCGTCATTTGAAGTTGCCCTCTATGAACAAGATCGGGAGTTAGTTAAAATTTGATGAGGACACGTGTCAGCTCCAGGAGCTTGACACAATTTCATGTCCTTTTCATCCCTCAAGAAAAGGGACATGAGGGACATAAAAATGTGCCCAACCCCTATAAGTCCTTTGGTCACCCATACAACCTCCCGGATTGCCAATTCAGCCCCCAAGTGCTTG
Organism: Taxus wallichiana var. yunnanensis; assembly: GCA_018340775.1. Lineage (NCBI taxonomy): Eukaryota > Viridiplantae > Streptophyta > Pinopsida > Cupressales > Taxaceae > Taxus > Taxus wallichiana. Next base: position 874,693,216 of record CM031235.1, on the reverse strand, counting down.
CGGGAGCTCAAACCCTCAACCGTCAGATCACTGCCAAGTGTCAAGCTGAGGCGCATCGTGCAAATTGATGACCCTCATGTCCCTTTGTGCTGGGGGACATGAGGGACATAAAAATGTGCCCAACCCAAAGGAGTCTTCTGGTCGCCCATGTGACCCTCTCCAAAGGCACTTTCTCATCCCCTAGGAGCTAGTCTTTGGGGACATGAGGGACATGAAAATGTGCCCAACCCAAAGGAGTCTTCTGGTCACCCATGTGACCCTCTCCAATGCACTTTCTCATCCCCAGGAGCTAGTGGAGTTAAACGGATGACCGTCAGATCGCTGCCAAGTGTCAAGATGAGGCACATTATGCAAATTGATGACCCTCATGTCCCTTTGTGTTGGGGGACATGAGGGACATAAAAATGTGCCCAACCCAAGGAATGTCTCCTAGTCCTCCATACGACTAGTTTCCAGCCCCTAGTGCTTCCAACTTGCTTTTTAGCTCAAACCCTCAGCCGTTGGATTTCCGCCATGTGTCGAACCAGGCACCACATGAAAATTGATGTCCCTCTCATCCCTTAATGCTTAAGGGACATGAGGGACATGAAAATTCACCTCACTCTTGCTTTTCTTTTTTTGAATATTTTAAATCCTTCCTACCGCTTTCTTTCCCGCTTCTAACTTCTTACTCTCCATACTCGCCATTGCTTTGCAACTTGTCTAGAAGCTCCATACACCATTGATGTACCTCAAACCAGCTCCAATACAAAAAAATCCTAAAATCCATGAGAATGCAAAGCTTTCGAAGGAGAGATCGACCAAAAGAGCCAGAGAATGAAGAACGAAGGAGAAAAGTGAAGGAATTCTTCAGAAAACTCCATTTCCATAGAACGAAGATTCGAATGGATCTTGCTAATCGCTTAACGAAATGGAGAGTCATATTTTTCTGCTCACTTATCTTTTGAAAAAAATTAAAACCTCACCTTAAAATCCTCATTCTGCTACTCAAACCACTCACAATGAAGAAATCTTCCATCCAGCTCAACAGAGAGAAAAACTTGATTTCCCATCAAACCGACAGTCGAATCAAAGAGAAATTTCACCGGCGGAGTAAAAACAAAAACCCACAATGAAAATGTAATTTTTATTGCAAATGGAGAAGAAAACCATACCTGTAATTTTCAAGGTCCGTTAATGGTTGTTGTGTTCAGAGGTGCTCCCAAGTCAAATTTTTGAAACTTTAAAAACACCCAAACTACTGATTGGGTGGGTCCAATATTTTAGAGGGGCGATATTAGGTAATAACCCATATCGAAAAATTTTGTTCTCAAGGTCAATCCGACCACTGAAGCCCACTTTCTAAAAATATTAAGTCTTTTACATAGGAGACTGCTATTTTGAGAAAGTCATCAACTGATGAATCTGCGAAGGAGACGGTGAACACAAAGGATGTACTTTGCCGTTGAAATTCATCGAAATGATCACTTGTTCGAATTGACACTTACTCAAAATAGTAAGTGGTCTCACCCGGTCAAGGTTCGAAGGAGCTAATTTTTTGTACTTGCTAAAAATAGTAAGTTTCTTTTTGGCACTTACTAAAAATAGTAAGTCATTCCAGAGGGTAAATTTCACAAGAGGAGCATTTTAAGAGTGGAGCAATCAATCTGACAGTCCCAATTGGAGTTTGGAGAAGAATTTTCACACTTACTAAAAATAGTTACTTTTTCTTGAAATAGTAAGTGTCAAGAGATAGCGGGACTCAAGTTTATAAAATGGGTGTTGTCACTGAATATTGCCTTCACCAAGATTCAATGCTCATCTCTTCAATGTGTTATCTAGTGCTATTAAGTCATAACATTTTCACAAGAAGTATCTTTGTCATCTTTCATGGATCTTTCAAAACTCATCTCGGGAGACCCTGGCAGTGTCTCTCGACACTCATGGTTCGAGGTCACAAGTTGAAAGTTGTGGGCATCGGTAGGATAGTTCATTCACTGGCAGGCGCTTTTGAGCTCCCATCTCTTATGAGGAATCTTCATGGGTCGTGTTAATGGTCATTGGAAGAACCATTCAAGCAGTTGTTTTTAAACACTCTTTCCAAAGCATCCGTGAGCCAATTTGAAGGAGTTTTATAGGGTGCAAAGAGTTCAAGATCCATAATTTCACCGCATTAGAGATTTCCATCAACAAGGATCATCTGACTTCATCAGAGCGACATCCTCTCTTCTTCTCTCTCTTCTCTTTCTTCCCCTCAACTTTCTCTCTCTTCAAGTGTTCTAATTCTTTGTTGGGGTTTACACTTTTTGATATGCCTTTAAGTCATCTAAAGGTGACCTTAGACACATAATGTAAATTAAGTCACCTTGATTTTATAAAAGGGACTTAATATTTGGTAGGAATGTGAATAGTCTAAAGTCGAAATAAGGCATATGGAGGGTCATCGGGAAGATGAAGAGTTGCTCCTCACTCTATAAATTGTAATGAAATCCTCATTCCAAAGGGTTCTAATTCTGAAATTCTTCTAGCTGGTTGTATTCTTGTAAGTTCATGAGAGAGATTTTTCTTACTTGTGAGTGAAAAGAGTTAGACATTTTCCCCCTATTCTCAATGTCTTCCATTCTCATACTATGTACAATTTCTTGCTTGAGCATCAATACAAGAAGAAGGAATTTTAGCCTTTTTGACTAAGGAGTTTAGTGATACTTTGTGCTCATTAAATGTTATTTGGTCTTGTTGTTGTTATGCATATTTTTTTCTTCTCAATTTCAATGCATGTGTCTGAAACTTCTAACTAATGTTTGTAAGCATCCGATTTCCTACTAGCATTAGTTTCCCTACTTCATATTCTCACCCCCTTTCCCACTCTCTTGACAAAGTCCTTGTTATCCCAAATTTCCCCAAAATTTGGTCAAGACAACTCATACACATAAAGAAATTATGAAGGAAATGACTCAGACCCGTGAGCTCACATTCCAGACAATAAACAAAGTTACAGGTGGGCTCGAAAATGAAGGAGCATTGTCAGCAGAGAAGCCAAGAGCAAGAAAGAGAAGAAATGGCTCTGTTTTGTGAATGTGTGTCTTAAATATATTTGATAGACTCGGGCAGGCTCTAAAATTTAAAAAAAAAAATGGGAAAAGGTCAGCGTTTGAGCCCAAGTCAAAGCCAAAGCGGGGAGTTGGAGGAAAAGGTGAAAATTTTCCTTTTGTCAAAAGGGGCACAAAGGAAAAGATGGAAGTGCATCTCCCCAGCCAACTAAAGAGTGCCACATGTCCCATATCAAAAGGGGACCCATTTTTTAAAATTGTTTTCCTACCCATTTGTACGGACTCGATACAAACTTCGAAGGGGCATATCTTTCGACTCAGGGCTCGAAATATTGCGAATCTGACACCGTTGGAAAGCTCTGGACCTCCACTACACCATGGAAGCATAAAATATCATTTTTTGCATGCCTTAGTGGGTGGAAAATAGGAAAACAAATTTCACGCCATTAAAGCGGATTTGATTGCTTCCACTACCCATTTTTTGATATTATCTGCCATCCTTCCCTCCCTAATACGCCAAAAACAAACATGGGAAACCAGATTTGGCAGATTGTGGGTGGATTTGTAGGAGCATTAACGACTGGTGGTTGGAGCAGATTCAACTTTTCCCTCTTCTCTCTCTTTTCTTTCTATATATACTGTAACACTTCTCGTTTGAGAAGAGAGACATTCTGGCATAGAGAAACTCTATCAAATTTGTTTCTCGACGCCATTTTTGAGTAGTGAACCTTCTCCCACACTTGGAAAATGTATTTGTGCCTCTATTCTAGAAATGTAATGGTCTATGCACCTTCTAGAGCAATAAAAATGTGTTTTTGTGGTGTTCTTCAACCCTTTGCATCGTTTTGTTGTTTCTTTGTGCCTCTCCCTTCTAGATTTGTTTTTTTGTGCATGTATTTCACATTTGCAGGTGCAAGATGTTGTGTTTCATGGAGTTTAATGGTGAATTTGAAGATATGGGCCATGTCACTTCTGTCTGACCTCCCTCATCTCCATTTTCTCTATTTCTTTCTCCCTCAACAGAATATCTCGTTCCCTTTTCTCGGTGTTATCACCTCTGTAGTGTAGGATTTCTTTATTTTCATGCTCTCTCTCTCCTTGGTCCCTTGGAATTGTTAGATTAGGAGTAGATAGTCACATTTCCTTCCTTAGAAGTAGTTTAGTGCTAGGATTAGGAAGAGGAACCAGCCTTCTCTAGAGGATCATTCCCATTTGCAAGTCCCATAGCTTGGGGAATGATCCAATGTTATGCAAATCACACCAAATGACCTTGCCTTAGAAAAGCATATCCATAACTCATTTGGGGGTGTTGTGATTTCGCACTAACAGTTTTGGCATGCTCAGTGGGATAGGTCTGAAGCACCTTACCACTTCACTTCATCAAGTTCGATGTGCTCTTGGTGAATATTTCAGCCTTTGGAGGCACTTTTAGGCACATCTGGCGACTCCATCTAGTCAAAACCCATTCTCTAAGTTGCAAACCGTTTCCATCCATTTCCACTCATTTCATCCATTTTCTTCTTCCATCTCTTTCATTTTCTCCCATTCCATGAGATTGCGCAATCATTACTTCATTCCCTTCATGGAAATCACACTTACAAAGAATACTGTCTACCTCCAATGTATTTCCCAACTCCTTCGATCAATATTATAATAAGATCTAAGACCATTATGCTTAATCATATGAGCAAAGTGTCAAAACCAGTTTGACTATGAAGCTTATCAATGACAAGGGGACACATATGATGGCTATAGTTATGCGAGAGGATGTTTGTTTACTTGGAGAAGATTCAAAAAATGGAGGCTGGCATGGTTCAGTCAAGGGGCATAGCACGAATGAAGGCATTCGAGATTGGTTATAGGGCACCTTGTCCATGGGAAGGCCCTTTTCCAAGACATTACAACCCTTAGGAGAAGCTAGACTTCATGGTTGAAATGTTGCCCCAACTTTCACAATGGACTGAGGAGATTGAGGCCTATGAATTTGGTGCCAGGAAGCCTTGTCAATGGGTAAATCCTACACCATTATCTGGTAATTTTCTCTCCACTCCTCAAGTAGCGGCATCTCGATTCAATTTGAGCTTCAAGCTCCCAAGCTCCTATCAGAGCCGCCCCAAGTGTGAAATCCATTTCTTCATCCCATTTTAGTTCTTCTGCCCTTTTCCCTTCCAAACAGTCATCCCCTCTGAACAAACAAGAAGTTCCACCTCCCTCCCCACCACAAATAATTGCAAAGCTAGTTGAACCCCAAACTCCACTCCTCTTACTTTCCCAAGTCCATATTGGGAAGATACTCAAGAAGAGGAGCCCAACCGAAAAGAAATAACATAAAATTTGATGAGTTGGGCTGCTAAATTTGGGTTTACAAAGATCCCCTTGATGGTCAAGCCAATAGAGGAGGTCAAGGTTGAAGAGCCAGTGGTGGCTGAGTTTGAATTTGCAGCAGAGGAGGAGGACCATATAGTTTTAGAGGCCCCGAGTGTGGAGCAGGCTATAGAAGAACCTTCAGTTCTTCCTCCCACTTCATCCCCTTCAAGCTTTGATGTTGAAGAAGAGTTTGATCTTTCAAACTTCATGTTTGAAAGTGAAGGGAGCCATGGTGATCAAGTTGTAGATCAAGAAGGCACCATGGAGGAGGTAGAGCACATGTAACAGGACAACAAGGAGGCAGACTGCCTATCAGACTTGGAAGATTGTTTTAATGAAGAGGAGCATGAGGAGACACCATCATTTTTCCTCCATCTTCAACCTTCCAAGCACACGAACCTGCTGCCATGAAGGAGAACATCCAAGGACAACAACTTGCATCTCACAACGGCCCTCTGGAACCAAGGTTAGAAGATCTTGATCTTCCATGTTTTTCAAAGGAGGAGGAAGAGAAAAGGCAGGAGGATGTCATCATCTCCCTCAAACCATCCACTCAAGAAGGTCCACAACAAGACTCCATTTTTGGAGTTAAATTTCGAGAAATGGGAACATCCAAAGGATCGACCATGCCCAATCAGCTACTTAGCTTCATTGGAGCCAAAAGAGAAGCGAACCAGTCATACCTACTTCAAGGCATGAGGATGAATACCAAAGCACCAAGGGTCATCATCAATACCTCCGAGAGTCGAAAGCAAGTCAGCTTGAGGAGGTATTTTCCATTAATGTTGATACCTTGATGGTTTAGGTGGAGGACTGAATTATTGTCGAGCTTTTCACTCATACAGAAGCCGTATTTAATGTCAAATCATTTGCATGGTTGCCCCTCTTGAGAAAGGGAAGTTACTTCTCCCTGCTTGTAGCAGGATTTATTTAAGCATTATATCTCTCTGGTTAGTGTAGGATTAGGAGTAGACTTTGTTTCTAGCGGAAGAAATGCTTTTGCACACTCTGCATATTCCATTTGGAGCATGTATGATTTTCATTTTGTACATAGTTTTTGTGTTGTTGTATTGCTCTTGCACAAGCATCGGTGCATTCGATTGGATTTTGGTGAAGTTCAACTTCAAGTCTCGGTGGGTTTCCAAGTGATTTAGGGATCAAACCTTCAAAAGTTCAGATCATTTTTGTGTTTATCAGGCAGACTTCATGCCTAATGGATGCTTCAAGGCCACCGGGTCTCTTCATCTAGCGAGCAAATGTCCCCGTAAGTCACCAAATTGTTATCCCAAATTCACCCCTTGACAAATTTGTTCAAGACAACTCCCGCACATAAGGAAATTATGAAGGAAATGACTCAGACCCACAAGCTCACATTCCAAGACAACAAATAGGTTACGGTGGACTCGGAAATGAAAAAATAGTGTCGTAGAGAAGCTAGGTGCAAGAAAGAGAAGAAACGGCTCTGCGCATGAATCTGTGTCTTAAATCTATTTGACAGACTCGGGCAAGCTCTAAAATAAATAAAAGGGAAATGTCGCGTTTGATCCCGAGTCAAAGCCAAAGAGGGGAGTCAGAGGAAAAGGTGAAAATTTTCCTTTTGTCAAAAGGGGCACAAAGGAAAAGATGAAAGCACATCTCCCAGGTCAACCAAAGAGTACCACGTGTCCCATATCAAAAGGGGACCCATTTTTTAAAACTATTTTTTCTGCCCATTTGTACGAACTCGATACAAACTTTGAAGGGGCATATCTTTTGACTCAGGGCTCGAAATATTGCGAATCTGACACCGTTGGAAAGCTCTGGACCTCCACTACACCATGGAAGCATAAAATATCATTTTTTGCATGCCTTAGTGGGTGGAAAATAGGAAAATGGATTTCATGCCATTAAAGTGGATCTGATTGCTTCCACTACCCATTTTTGATATTATCTTCCATCCTTCCCTCCCTAATATGCCAAAAACAAACATGGAGAACTATATTTGGCGTTCATGGGGCATATTTGTAGGAGCATTAATAACCGGTGGTTGGAGCAGGATTCAAATTTTCCCTCTTCTCTCTCTTTTCTTTCTATATATACTTTGTAACACTTCTCGTTTGAGAAGAGAGACATTCGGGCATAGAAAAACTCTATCAAATTTATTTATCAATGCCATTTTTGAGCAAATAACCTTCTCTGTTTCTTTCTCCCTCAACAGAATATATCGTTCCCTTTTCTCGATGCTATCACCTCTGTAGTGTAGTATTTCTTTATTTTCATGCTCTCTCTCTCTCCTTGGTCACTTGGAATTGTTAGATTAGGAGTAGATAGTCGCATTTCCTTCCTTATAAGTAGTTTAGTGCTAGGATTAGGAAGAGGAACCAACCTTCTCTGGAGGATCATTCCCATTTGCAAGTCCCATAGCTTGGGGAATGATCCAATGTTATGCAAATCACACCAAATGACCTTGCCTTAGAAAAACATATCCATAACTCATTTGGGGGTGTTGTGATTTTGCACTAATGATCCTCTCTAGCAAGAAATTGCTAGCTTTGCCGCAGTGTTAGTGGAGTGCCCTTGTTGGATCCCCGACCGTAAGGCCACTAGGAAAATTCACCTTTACTCGTGCATGCATATACGAAAGTTGCACCGGTTAAGTAGAGGGACTTAGACTCCCAGAGCATTAGCAAGAAATCTAAAAAAATTCCACCCTACAAATTTTCTCGCCAACAGCTGGCGCCCACCGTGGGGAAAACTTGGCAACATCTCGCACCCAAAATATGACCACAAGGTCCATAAATACAAAATAAATAAAATATCTCAAAAACAAAATAAATAAAAAAATTGAAAAAATAAAAAAAATGGAGTTGATGGAAATTCGTTGTTGAAAGACACATTGTTGATTCTTGCAAGTGACCTTTCGTATTCCACAGTGTTTTTTCATATTCTTATTGCAAAATTTTTCAAAGTGCTAAAATTTGAAGAATAATTTGAAGAAGAGTTTGATTGAATGATAAATGTGTGAGTGTGACAAGGTCCATTTGTGATGTATACCCTCAACAATCTAGTATGGACCATGAGACTAGAGTGCGTCATAGGGTAATGAGTGCAAAGTGCGTAGAAGTGAGTGTGTAAAATGTGTAATATGTGTAGTAGGATGTATAGTATGTAATGTGAGATGCATAGATGACCTAAGATGTGTAGATGCATAGTAGATGTAAGACACAAGATGTGATGTGTAAGGTGTAAGATATAAAATGTAAGATGACATGTATGATATGTGAAAACACGCAATATGCTATGGTGTAGTGAGGTATGTGTAGAATGTGTATGATGTATGTAGGAGAAGGTATAAAGTGTAGGATGTAAATTTTATGATGTGTGAAAATGTGCAATATGTAGTGTTTATGGTGCAAAGGTGTGTGGGTGCATGTGTGTAAGATGCCCTCAACATTCAAGTGTGAACCGAAGCACAAGAGTGCGTCATTGGGTAATGAGGATGCTAATATGTGGATGAATATGTGTATGCTAGAAGGTAGATGTGTGATAGTGTGAGTATGAAACGTGTGTTGATGCTAGGGTGGGGGGATGTGTGAATGCTATGCCCCCAAGTGTGTGGTGGTGAATATGATCATGTGACACTATCTAAATTATTATTGTTGTCGTGATTGAAACCTACTGGAGCAGCATTGAAGATGTGATAAGCAATAAAATGAGGTGGATCGTAAAATATCCGTTGAGGCGTAGTGTGTAGACATTTATTTCATACTCTTCATCAATGAAGGGTATTGGTGGACAATCATGTGCATACCAATGACAAAGGTTCAAAGCATAAGTGGGAGATGATTTATTACCGATGGAAACATTGTCGAAAGACATATGAAACGTGAGATAAGTGTGATCTGTGTATAAAGTTCCACCAATATAGTTGAGCCAAGATTTCCCAAGTGTCATTGGATAAGTGCGAGGGGCGCATGTAATGAATATCGTCAAGTGAAATACACGAAGGCTATAGGTAGCCGTAATGTGAAAATAACCATGATAGATATGAGATGAGTGAATTGGTAGTAAATTTTCGTTAAGCTTCAAGCCAAACCAAGTTAATCCTCATGTGTGCAAATAATATTTGAACAAGTACAATCAACCATAATATGATGCCAAAAAGAGTTGTTAATCAATAGTGTGCATGTGAAAGGTGATGGTGGAGATGTAGACTATATAGGGGGAGATGAAACAACATCCAAAGTGTTAACAAACCCCGATAAAATATCATAACATTGGTAGAAGGAGGGGTCTTGAATTTATACTGCTTAGACCATCGGCCACAAAGGTGCCCTTGAAGTAAGAGTCATATATGTCAATAGGTGTAAAATTCAGTTGGCCTAATGCTTCATCATCGTGAGGTCAACAACATTGACGTCATCATCTCGAATACTCAATCATCTCGTATTAGTGTTATCATGTTGTATGCAACTTTGTCGAGTATATTGTGATGAGTCTGTAGTATATGGAGGAGTGGGAGGTGTATCGATAGTCAGAGCGAGTTATGTTTAGTGGAGTAGATGAGGTAGGTGTGATAATTACCGTAGTGTGAGTAGAAATAGTCGAGTACTCAAAGTAGCGTGAAGAAGAAGGTTGCGAAGCGCTAGATTGACCAATGTCATATGTGTCAATACTACCATATGGAATAGGTTGGGGGAGGAATAGGCATACTAGTGAAAGGGTTTATGTGATAGAATTTCAATGGTTCGAGATCAGTAGTAATAGTATGTTCATAACCATCGTGCAAAAATTTGACACATTGGTGAACAATAGATGGGACCGCTTGCATTGTTTGAATCCAAGGTCTACCTAGAAATAGATTGAATTGAAATGAGGCATCTATAACATAGAAGTTGGTGAGAATGGTCTTAGGCTCAACCCGAATGTGTAATGAGATAGTCCCTAGACATGTGCGAGTGGTAGAATCATAACCTCGAATGAGAGTAGAATTTTTAGAAATTAGGTTGTCATTGATACCCAATTGTTTGAGAAGGGAATGAGCACATAGGTTGATGACTGACCCATTATCAATAAGTACACATTTGATACAAGTGGTGCTAATAATGGTAGTAATGAGCAAGGGCGCACATGGATTTCTTTTAGCAAAAGGTGATAGATCCTCATTAGTGAATGATATAACATGTGGCAGATTTCGAGATATCAGTATGAGGTGGGAAAACGCCACCATAGAGTTATCACTTTCTATACGAATGTCATTAAGGGTTGTTTCTAGTGTTTGATGAAAATCTGGTGCACTATGCAATAGGTCATCGAGGGAAATCTTAGTTGGTGCATTTTTAATTTATTCAATGATATCATAACCCTTATGAGGAACCGAAGGGGATGAGGAAGTGATAGGTAGAGGAAGAGAAGTGAGTGGAGCCTTATGAGGATGAGTGTGGCGAGAAGTAATGAAATTAATGGATGGATTAGCCCTAGGTGTAACAAAGAGAGGAGGATGTTGAGTACACACGTCCATAAAATCAATAGCAATAGTGACTATACCAAATATTTTAGTCAGTGCAAATGAAGGATAAGAATTGAGTCATGAATTGATGAAGAGAAGACATGTTCAAAAGGAAGGGTTAGATCATTTAGGTTCACCAAAATGATTATGCTAAAATGTAATATCCTAGCCTACTCTGATGTTACATGAGTAGTAAATAAATGAGCAATGAAATAACTAAAATACACCCTAACAAGCTAATCAATAAAATGTATAAACCCTAATGTGCAAAGAGAGTTAAGCGAGCCTTAGCTAATTGTAATATGTTGCGGGATTGTGTCACAATGGAGACCAAATGAACATAAGGAGGAAACTGCCGCACAAGAGCATGATAAAATGTAGATCTAGATGATTTTACTAGACTGGGGTGCCTAGGGAAGGATAGGGGCACCTGTCGGCACCCCGGTCTCGCATAGATGGTCGAAACCTGAATATTCAAGGTTGTAGGATGTCTGTACTCCTTCGATTTTTTTGTGTGTATGCCGTTGCACTTCCTAGATGTCACCGTAAACTTGCAATGGAAGAATCACCTGTAAAACCACAAGCAAAGCATCAAAACCCTAAAAATAAAGATGCATATAAAGGGTTCAAACTATCCTTAGCTTCCAAATTGATGGAATTATCACTGAGTATTGCACTACATCTTAGACCCAATGTAGTTATAGGTGTGTGTGTGTGTGTGTGAAATTGTGCCCTAGGTGCTCTTGTGCGTGTCACACTTTGTGAGTAGCGAGCAATAAATAGATGTAGAATGTAAATAATGTGTGCATGGAATAGAATAAACTCCCCTCCTATGAAGTGTGATGCATATGAACCAACCTTTGTCCCTTGTGATGGAACTAGATGGATGAAAACAGAGTAGTAGAAGCCTTTGATGGATGCAACCTCAGGTGGTGATTGTAAGTGCTTAGCGCTTGTTCCCTCATTATGGTCACATAACTTTATATTTATATGGTTCTCTTGCTTTAATTTCATAATTAACCCCAAAAAGACCGACCACCAAAATATAAGAAGCTCAAACGGCTAGAAAGTGCCCAAAAAGTGAAAGGAAAGTGAAAAGAGGATCAAGGCGCCCATAGGGGACCAGAGCGCCCGAGGCACTCTAGTCCTAGTGGCGCCATAGTAAAAAATAGGGGAAAATGCAAAGACGACAAAGACAGATCGGGCAAGTATGGGTGCAAGATCTAAATTAGCAATAGAAAATAATGCAAGATGGCCAAAGACACGAGTTAATTATTACTCTTTTTTACTTAAGAACCATATTAATAGTCATATGAGACTGGGACTAAATAATTATCCAAAGTGTGTGATTTTGTGTCTACAATAATGTGTCTTATTTATTGTTGCATATTCGTATTTATTTTTCTCATGAGAAACATGATAATATGGAGAAGTATGTGGATGAAGTTTACTATATGGGATATGTTGAACCATTGATCCAAGTTCATGTCTATGAGCATCAAGAGATCTATATATTTTGGCAAGATCTCTATTAATTAATAGGTACAAGAGCTCAAATTTTGGAGCTATATAACATATTTTCTCTCGTGCACTTGGCACTTGAACAGTGGTTTACAATTGCTTGAGGGAAAGAAATTTTTGGGAAGGGAAGATTGTAATATCCCCTTCTCAGTCAAAGACCTTTATCCCAATTCTATTTCCCCGACAGGCTAAAGGTTGTTAGAAAGGGAAACTTATCATAATAAAGTAATTATAAAAGTAAAAATAAAATAATATTATAAGCACTTTATATTAATTTATTAATGATAAAGTCAATTTAAAAATATAAAGTGATAAAGTAAAATAAGAAAAAAAGAAATATCACTTTTTAATGTTATTATTCTCTCTTAGAGAAAGGCGACCCCTTTGGAGGATGGAAAAGGTGGAAAAAAACATTAAATGCAAGGGGTGAAATCTGATTGGAATTTGGGAGGTTAGTCGACCCATCTTCTCTATATAAGCAAGTTGACTTGCTTGACGAGGGCATCACTTGTTTCATCTTCTAAATTATGAATTGTATGTTGAGAATTTTTGCTTGCATCTTCACTCTTGAGGAAGAAAAGGCTCTAAGAGATCTAGAGAAGGATGTAAACACTTCCTCTATCTCGAGAGGATTTTCCACCTTGAGGTTTCCATTTCATATCAAGGAGTTAGCTGATTTTCCAATAGTTTCCTAGCGGTTGTTTGAGACTGATTTCAAACTAAATTCAAGGAGAGATTGGATCTGAAGTGTTTGATCAATTTTTAGGTGTTTTTGGGATTTTCTTAAGTGGGGCGAAAATGTGTTTCCAACTTTCACTTATAACTAGGGTTTATCTACACATTTCCAAATTTTCGAACTCTTGTTTGGGGTGTCTTCTCACCATTGAGAATTCTGATTTTGGGTTCATTGGAAGCTTATTTTTAAGCTTCGCTTTGAGCTATCATTTGTCCCAAATTTTGGATTATTTTGCAAGTTATTGGATTTACAAGTTATGATGTGTTTTTTCCCTAATAAATTCCAGAATTAATATTTTTCGAATTTGATCGAAGAACCTATTCTTATTATTCATTATCTACTTGCAAACAAATTTTCATTATTTTTGTAGGTATTTTGATGTGGAAAAGGCTATATTTTCCAAATCGTTGGCCTTGGGCAACACGATAGGTTTTCTAGAAAATATTCAGCTTTTTGGCCTAATTTCATTATGAATTTAAGTTTGATAGCAATTGAGATTTTGTTGGCTTTCTGGATTAATCAGATTCGACCCTAGTGGGAATTGCAGGAAATCCACTTCAAGTTGAAATATGTCTATTTGGGGACATTACACACCGAGAGGGAGGGGTGAATAAGTGCTTATTTAACTTTTGAAGACAATTCTAACTCTCAGTAGACCACTCAACCATGCTTTAACTTTGCAATGAAGAACAATGACATTCAATAAGTAAACACACAAGGAAACAATAGTTAATGTGGGAAACCCTTGAAGGGAGAAAAACCCACTGAAATCAATGCACTATGAGGACAATTGTCCCAAAATAGATTACAAGGATTTCAAGTTGTTGAGCACCCACTCAACTTGAAGCACCAACTCCAATGTCTAAGCCAAGCACCTACTTGACAAGTTTTGCAAGCTCCTACTTGCATGGAAGCTAAAACTCCCAATTTTTCTAAGAACCTACTTAGTCTTCACAATTTTTTGATCACCTTCATTCTCCTAGTTGCTTATGACAACATATTAGTGATCTCTTATTTGCTCATATTTGCTCATACTTCTTCTTCATGCACCTAAATTCTCTTATTTTCTCGATTACACACACTTCGAACTTTGACCTTCAAAATATATTTTTGATGAATATTTTTACATTCATACGGTCAAAGATGGCATACGCTCACACCTATTAACCTTCAAATTCTAACTCCTTTACCTTATGGCTTCTTCATCTCATTCAAGGGGCTAGGGTGACATCACCTAAAAACTTCCATAAAGCATCATCATTAAACTTGCAGAGGTGTTAGTTATAGATGATGCCCTTCCTTAACCTATCATGACCCTTCTTATATGAATGAGGAACTAAAAAGTACTCCTAAGCTCATTATATACTTGAAGAGACTGAAAATCTTCCTTCATAACACCTGCAAACTTTGTTTTGTAATGGTTATTACACTTGTGTCTTCTTCTTCAACATAGATTTCTTTGTCCTCTAGCTATTCTAACTCATGCCAAGTGTTATGACCATGCATGTGAGTTACAAATTCCCTCTCCTTGTCTTCTATCACCTTGACATGCCTTGTAACTCTCCATTCTTTCAACAAGCCTTCATTAGGATTGATATTCTCAACTAGATGTTTGAACTTCAGATCATAGTCTTCAACTTGGGTGTATGCAGAGCATTATAACCTCATGTCATGCAATGCATTCATGAGGAATGAATATTCAAGAGGTATAAAACAACACTATGGACTTGGAGAGCAACATGTCAAAGCACACCACTTCATTCTATCTCATCATCTCAAATGCTAGGCAAACACTATCTTGGAAGCTTTAAAAACACAAATCATGAAGTATGTTCATTTATCACTGATATGTGCATTTTCAAAACCTTCTAATGATTCGAGAGAGGTTTTTTAACCTCTGTTCCACATTCAAAACTTGGAGAAACCACCACTACCTTCAATCATATCATGAAGCTCTAAATATGACAAGGTCCTAATGAATATGAATGCCTAGTAAACCAGTCTACACAAGTTGAGTAATATCATGCACTCATCCACATGCTCATGACTTCTATTGCACAATTTTGGAAGGATATATGTCTTGGGAAACTTATCAGGTCCATATCATGCTTCATTTCAGGGCATAAGGATCAAATGTGCTTGTTTTTCAGGGACAACTTAGATTGGGTCTTAGGATGCAAAAACTAGTTTTTCTCTAGTTAGCTTCTAACCCATCAAAATTAATTTTCATGGCTAATAAATGCTTGAGGAACTTCACCAAGAACCTCAACTTAGACTTCAAGCACTCATAGGTATTGACTATGTGGAGAAAACCACACCTACAATCTTGTCTTTTAGACCTACTTGGTAAGCCTAGATGGTTGTTTTGGGTCATTTAATCTTGTACATGAAAACAATTCACCAAAATAATTCATGAGCTTCAACATTTCATGGTGGACATATATCAACTATCCATGCCTATATTTCATCTCCACATCATGTAATCACTTCAAGAAACTCTCAAACAGACTTGACTAGATTTGTCTCTTTTAACCCTTACCGGTAGGTCTTCTTGCTTGACATGTTTCACTAAAATTGTGCAAAGAACTAGCATAAATCATCTCATGGACACTTTTATCATCTCTTAATATTTCTCATAAACTTGAATTTTCACTATGAATCTTGTTATGCTTGACCGTACTATCAAATATTTTCAATATATGGGTAAAATTGTCCTTGAACAGGTGACCTAGAACATGCCACCAATGCAAAAATGTACTAGAGAGAGTCCTTTACAAGCCCAAGTGATCACTTCATAACTTCCATGTAATTTGAATACCAAATACTTCATATTTTCCCTATCACTTTAGGATGAGGATTTTGTGAGGGTTTCAAACACTTTAACTTATTAACGATTGTTCATAAATCTTAAGGCATCATTTAAACTCATTCCACTTGCCAAGTGATCTAGAATCCATGATCCATCACTGATGAAATGCTTAGGTCACCATGCACAAGTTTAACATACCTTTGAGCATTGGAAACTTGACCCTCAAGCTAAAGGTAGACATTTTAAGAGCTCGATAACACTAAAAACCTCATAAATTGAAGGATCTTCTTCATTTTGCCCCGAATTTTTCTCGCAACACTATGATAGGCTCTAAGACCTTCCCAAATACTTACTTTCTCATAAATATGCCTATAACTTCATGGCCCACATGATTTT
Source organism: Taxus wallichiana var. yunnanensis (assembly GCA_018340775.1). Classification (NCBI taxonomy): domain Eukaryota; kingdom Viridiplantae; phylum Streptophyta; class Pinopsida; order Cupressales; family Taxaceae; genus Taxus; species Taxus wallichiana. The sequence goes on along the minus strand of CM031235.1, from coordinate 874,676,870 downwards.
CTCATGCTTACATGGCTTGTTCTCAAGTGCATGCCTCCAAAATGCCTTGAACTTGCCTCAACCAACTAAAGGATGGTCTAAAACATCTTCCACATACTCTCAATTATTCCACAACACTCGGTAACATGCTTTTCCTACCATACTTGAGCTAAAGTTTCTTCATACACCCATCCAAACATGCACTAGGTCCTTGAACTAGGCCTAAATGAGCTTGTTCCAACCATGATCCAGCATGTTTGTCCTGTTTTTCATCATGAGAGCTCTTGCATACCTTTGGCACACCTTTGAGACACATGTAGGACACCTTTGTAGTTCACACCAAACACCAAGCTTCTTGCCAATGCACAAAGCATGCACTAAGGCCTTCTGAGAACACCTTGACATCTCTCAAAATATAACTTCACACGAAGTCACATCATGTGAGGTCCGAAGAGAGCACTACACCTCACCTATCACCCGACTAGACACTATTTTCCATCCAAAAACTATTTTCCATCCATGCCACATGACATCAATGACAACATCATTGCAACATGGTTCAACATTTTTCATTTACATTGAGCCCAAAATTTCCCTTATAAATGTTCATTGAGACTTATGGGAAAAATAATGAATAATGATATTTTTCATATAGTGCATGGTGTTACATTTGTTGTATGATTTTTTCCTAAAAATGCACGTGCACAAGCATGTACTTTCTAGTAGGTTTATACTAACATGTACACATGTATTCTCTACTCCATCTAGTGAAATGCTTCTTAGCTTTAAAATTATGTATGATTCTTATGGAGGAATTTATATATATTATACAATCTATGTGAAACTCTTGTTATGAATTTAAACAAATTTTAGGTACTCGAGATTATCCTATGTTAAAGAAATTATAATTGAAAAACTTGACTATATTGGCAAACTCCACTCCAAAAATTAAGGTTGAGGACTAGGAAGGATGATTAGTAATTAGAGTTGAGATGAGAAAATTTAAATTGAGATTCATTCCATTCTTTAGTAGAATCTCATCTATCACTCTCCATAAAGAAACATTCATATATATTTATTGTATTTTATGTTATGGCTTGTACAAACATGGAATTGACATACAAGAAATAACATTTGATAAATGAAATAAGTTGAATGTTATGACTATATTACTTCTTATAGTTTGAGGTATTTTGATATCTTGGTGTAATATATACTTTTATAATAAATTACCTTTTTAAACCTATTAATCATGTCATATATGTTGGTGTATTTTCTCGAGTGATAAGGATGAGAATGTGTTGTTGAAATAAATGGAGACTATGACCCTAATCCACATATACACCCTCATTTTTTGATTTATAGATTCCCTACTTAATATTATAGTTATGATTGAGTATGTGTTTGATATTGGTGTACAAGTGAACTAGTGCATCTAGTTTTACCACTTATGCAAGTTCTATTATTACCCCCTAATGTGCAAGTATATACAATTCTTTGGTCAAAGTAAAGATATTTATATATTCATCTAACCCTCCGTTGTACCTCCTAAAGTCACGTGCTTACCGGATAGAGTCAATAGGTAGATGGGGCACCTTGTTTTATGTGAGTGATTGTATGTGAAAATGGTTGTAAAAATGTTACACATTATTCTCATATTGGTCTAGCTAAAAATTTAATCATTTTATTTTCCACACTCATTGATTGGTAAGTTTATCCCTAAATAGGGAGTCAGACGGGGATCTTATTGTTGAACCTTATCTTGTTGGTGTTGTCATTGATGACATGGTGCATTAATGGAAAAGAGTGAGTGATGAGGTTTCAACTCTTCAGGAGCATGAAGGTTGATTGGTAGTGCCTTCTTTTGGCCTCAAATGCTTGTTTGGAGTGATTTGGTGAAGGTTCTTGAGAAGTCATGGTGTGTGCACAAGGTCTAGGTACATGGTTGATGCCTTAGCAAGAAACTTGGTGCATGTAGGTGCTTGGTGTAAATTTCATAGGTGTTCTACAAGTCTGTAATGATGTTTCAAAAGCATGTAAGGACTTCTAGGATGTTCATCATCTTAAGTCTTATGGGTCATGGTGTAGACTAGCTCATTTAGGCTTTGTTCAAGAACACAATGCAAGCTTGGATGAGAGTATAAAGAAAATAAAGCAATGTCGGGCCAATGCAAGTATGTGAAGTATGTATGGACCTTGTATAGAGTCTTTGGATGATGCTATAGGTCATTCTTCAACTTTTGAAGGCATGATTGGGGGTCTTTTCATGATTTTCCTCGAGTACAAACAAGAATTACAGTCTACAAATGGTGTTGACCAAGATGGTATAGACCCATTTATGAACAAAAAGGTTTAGAACATGTGAACAAGGGTACTTTAGTGTTGTGGACCAAGTTTCCTGCAAAAGTGAAGAGGATTTCTCAAGTTAGAAGGTTTTGCCTCTACCGAGATCCCAGAGTGCTCTCTCCTAGCTCAAGGGTCATATTTGAATAGCTCAAATGTACATTAAAATTGTGCATGGTACCCTAAGCATTTAATCGGTGTTATATCATGGAGTTTAGCCCAATTTACAATTAGAATGAGTTTAATTAATGGCTTAAGCTTTATGAAGAATCCTTAACAAGGTAAGGTGCTCCAAACCCTCTCAAAACCCTAACACTATAGCGATGGAGGAAAAATTAAGTTTTTGATCATTAAATCATCTAGGCAAGCCAATGTGAAGACTCAAGGATGTGAAAAACTCCTTATAGCACCTCTTTTGCACTTGGTTTCACACCTCGTGTACAACTGCATAATACTTGAAAAAACTTTATTTTGAGGAAAATTGATAGTACAAGCGTGTATGGCGAGTTTTAGGTGGAAGTATTGATGTGGAAGATAGCATGAGATATTCCTTGATATCCATGAGAAGATCCATGTGTTTTTCTTGCATATTTTTTGGTGAACAAAGAAAATCAATGTCATCTACCGATAAAAGATAATGTTGGTTGGATATTTTGTCAATCCAAAATATGAGGTTCAACCACAGTACATGGGATTAAATCCCTCCTCAAAGACAGGTGAGGTTGCCTGTTTATTACTAATCTAAAACACAACATAAATAATATATACAGTATTCACACTAATCTAACCATTGGGGTTGGGATAGAATCCTGAAATCCATATCCACACTATGTGAAGATGTTGTTTTTATAAATGGACTGGGTCGGAAATTATTACAATGGAAGAAGCACAATGGAAAGGAAATGAGAGGAACGTATTTTCTTTCGAGTAAACACAGAGCACGAAATAATCATACGAGCTTTAGATCACAAATATAATGTTTGAAATTATTAGGATCATCAAGATGCTAAACAAAGAATAGCTTAAGATCATGAACATAAGAACAATATCTTAAGAAAAACACATCTCACAACACAAAGTTTGCGAAAATAGTATCAACTTCTATTCCTCAAATGATTAAAAGAAAACACAAAGTTTTTCTTCTTCACAATAGCCCCCAATGTTTCAAAAATCTCAACCCTTTGGAATGTACACACATCCCTTATTTATAATAAAAATAGTTGAGAGAAAATAGGACAAACCCTATAAAACAGTCTTTTAAAAAGAGTCCTATTTTGCTTGGCTCTCACGCAGGAGACCAAGTCACAATATGATTCAAAATGTGACGAAACAGAAATGAAAAAGACATGTCAATTTCAAGATTGAAATGACACGTCGCATCAAGACTTAGTCTGAATCGTCATCTTTTGCTTCTTCATCTTTCTCTTCCTCCAACTGAGCCTGTTTGTTCCAAAATTCTTGGAACTTCCGGATTATACCTTGCATCTCATTTTCGTCAGGCGCAGTGGAATGATCACTCAAAACTTCACATGTTTCATGAGTGTCACTGGCACCACCGGAAGTTTTCTCAATCTTTTGTTGAGTTTTCTCAAGGCCTCCAAAGAATGTTCAATCCTTACAAACTTGTCGATGATTTCATTACCAAATCCATGAGTTGGTTCATGCTGAATAGATTCTTGGATTTGTTTGAAAAGATCATCAGTTGGTAGGATGCCCGAGTTTCCAACTGACACTTTTGCACAAATTTTTAGCAATTCTTCTTCCAGGTCACTTTTGCCATCAATCAATTGATCTCTTGATTCTCTCAATTTGCCGCAAGCTTCGTTGAGAATCTTTACCCTGAACCTGATGGCTTTGCTCAGCTGGAAATGCTTATCCGCGTGTGGGATGACACCTTCTTCTACCAAGATGTGTGATGGAATTTGCTTCAACACCTGGAGAGCTTCGAAAGTCAAATCAAGGTGTCTAATTTCTTGGGAGAAATCATCATCCATCTTTTCCCCATCACTCTGAATATTCCCCAAAGATTGATAGACTTCCATGGCGTCTTGAATCACTTCTTTCCCCTGTTGGAGCAGCCTTTGGGTCCACTCATCAACCACCCTTCCTTTTTCATTAATCTTCTCAATTATAGGCACTAATGAGAAATCAAACCCGACAGGGACAGAGGAAGATGGTATGGATTCAAGGGGTTTTGAGAGCTTAAGCAATACCTCAGTTAACTGCTCCACCTTTCCTTTAAGCTCATCTCTGTTGTCTTTTGTTTCCTTCAATTTCGGCATAGCACATTTATAGCATCCTGTGCATCCTGTTGTGCTCCTTCTGCTTTTCACTTCTCCTAGAGCCACCCCGGTTATCTCGATAGTCGAGGCATTATGTCCTCTTTTGTTTTGTCGGTCGCGAGTGGCGATCTCTGCAAACTTATGCCCCGAAGCGTCCACCAAAACCCTTGAAACTATTTTGGGTTTCTTGGCTGATTTAGCAGTAGAAGCCTTGAGCGAACTAAAATCAAAGGCTGGTATGGGTACAATCACCTTCCTCTTCCTCAGAGTTTGCTCAAGTTGCCATTATTTTAGAAATTGGCATCATATTTTCGGGGGGAGAGGGATCTACCGGGTAGAGTGGGGACAGCACAATGTGGTAGCAGATTCAGTAAAAAGAGGCACAGGAGGGGGCGTGTTGGTGATTACTTTGGTCCCAGCAGAGAGGGGTGAGAGTCCAGAGAAAATGCTGGCCATGACCGAAGAAGTAGATGGGGAAAGAGGAGGTAGAAGTGGTTGTGAAGGAGGAAGCGCAGATCCCGACTCCAAAGCCTGGGATGCAAGAGATAAGGTCACTTCAGTTGGGCAGTCAACAAATGGTGAAACTAGCGGCTGGCTTACTTCTCCTTCCAAAGAAATTTCTCCTATTTCTGGTGGTGTTGGTGATTCTGGCACATTCATTGTTTCAATTGGAGAAAAAATTGAAGAGATTTCTCGTTCTCTTCTCTTCTTGACAAACTTGACCTTTATAGGTCCCTTAGAAGATCTTTTGTCTTTTCCCTTTTTGGAGGGCCCCACCTCTGCAGCAACCAACTTTGAAAAATTATCATCTTTAAAACTCATTCCCCAAGAGGCGAGCCATGCTTTGGTGCGTGCAAGAATCAGGGTTGATCTATCTCAGAATGGAGGCTTTTTCACTGATAGACCAATCAATAGGTGGGAAAACATATTGATCTTCATTCAATCCATCATAGGAAGGATCCAGAACACTTTCATTATCGCTAGTACCTTCTGGTATGTTAGCGAGCTCAAGTGTTTGAATCTCAGCAAGTGTCAATCTGCTATGATCTTTTCTTCGGACAACAACCTCATCACGTAAATCAATCCAGATGTCTTCTATGCTTGGCATGTGCAGGTGCAGAGTTCCATATGCCTTAAGGACTCCTCGAAAATCAAACCCGTCTTGGGGCTTCATGTGCTTCTTCAACTTATCTTGAAGCTCATGGACAACGTTCTTGGCTTTCACCACTGTTGAACAAGTATACCTTCCAATAGAAATTGGGAAAGATACAACGGCCTTGTGTTTACTCTATTGGAACTTGTGAAAATCCAACAATTGCCTGACCAACTCCATCAAGATTAGTTTGTCCCCTGGATATCTGGGCAAACGGAAAGGATCCCCTGGGTACATGACTACTCGAAGATATGTGAACTTCTTAAATTGCAAGAAGACACAACCCCATTTTGAAACTTCAGCCCATGCCTCATCAGAGACTCTCGTTTTCCTTAGTTCAGGGTTTAACCTGCAAATGTTCTCGTAAAAGAAGGCGTCGTTTACCCTTCTGAATTGGTCTTCAGACCCTTTTCTTGTCAGCTGAGGAAAATACTGATAAACATGCTCCACTGTCTTGTTCCCCTTGGTGTCCAACCTGGGATAGTTTCTCATGCTGGCCGCTGCATAGGTGACATACGAGGACATATAAAACTTTCCCGTAGACAGGACTGTTGTCATTTGAGAATCTATCTCGTTACTGATAAGAGTACCCCAATCAATTCCCTGTTGATTCTTCTTAATAATGATCATGAACTGGTACATCCATCCTTGGAAAACATTTGATTTGGGGAAACCAAAACCCGACTCAACAGAGTAATGATATCATTGATTTCTTGAATGAAATCATTTCGAACAAGTCTTGCAACCCGAAACAATCGGTTTGGCTTTGATTAGGAACTTCTTATTCACGTGCTTGATGCAATCCTCCTGATCATTGTCCCAAGCTTTTTGGGCTAACTTGAGATCCACATCTCCATATTCCTCAAAATTAGGCAGCTTGAGAAGGTCATCAAAGTAACCTCCGTCTAACTTGATTACAACTTCTCCCGCCCGGTTTTCACAGTAACGAGAAGCGTAATCATAATTTGAAGCACAAAGCTAAGATGAACTCGGGAACTGAGCGGACATAGGGAAACCTACTGCAAGAGGTAGACCACTGTCAACTATTGATTTCATCCATGGAGTCTGAGAAGAGCTCTTGACCCTATTCCAAAAATCCTCCATATCTATGTTTTGAGCTCTGTATCCCGGATGTCGTAATTACAGTCAATGTAGGAGGGAGACTCCACCTTCCTGAATTTGTACTTCATCCTCCCTAATTTTTCAGTCTTATCTTGTGATGGACTAGGGTCCGACATGAGGAATTTCAAAGGAGGAGAGTGTCGGAGATCAGAAGGTGTTGAACACTTCGGAAAACCCGACACACTGGAGATGCCGGAGAGTTGAAATAACCCGACACACTGGGAGGATGCCGAGAGAGTTGAAAACCCGACACACTGGGAGGATGCCGGAGAGTTTGGAAAACCCGATACTTTAAACTTTCCGATATACTGCGGGTTTTGAACACTGCAAAGCACCCTGCGAAACCCGAGAAGAGGGAATGGGGTAATTGTTGAGTTGAAACATGCAAGTTTTTCTTCACTGTTGATATCCCCAATATATTTTTAATTACAATGACATCTTTAAGGAATAAAACAAAGTGATAATTCCAAAGGGGTAACCCTAAAACACAAACCTGATTTAGAAAACAACCCCCAAAATGGAAAAGATAAAACCCCAACAACCCTGATAAGAAACTTGGAAGAATTCTTTACACAATTATTCCACAAAAACCACAAACAAAGAATGAAGAAAAATACCTTCAACCAGAACAAGAAATGATAAAAATGAGCAATGCAATCAGGCACAGAGGCGAGTCGGGTTTCTGGGTCGAAGATGCATGCGCGAAAATCCACGAGGTAAAAAGTATGTCTGGTAAAAATGACGTGGAAATCCGAATATATATAAGAAAATTCACATTTAATACACTTCATTGACACGTGCCAACTACCCGATAACTCGACTAATGCCATGTCAAAGATGCTTGGGATATCCTGAAACCCGACATAAAGGGTTTTTAGAGCAATTCGGGTTTCGGGTTGCGGGAAACAAGCGACATGAAGCATCATGCTTGATGACCCCGAAACCCGAAACAAAGGAGTAAATTGGGCTTCGGGGATCGGAAGACATGCGACATGAAGCATGTTTTGACGAAGGCATGTTCCGATGCTTGGAAGGTCTCGCAAACCCGACTCGCCTTACTTGATGCGGGTTTCGGGTTTTGGGAACACACAACATGAAGCATCCAAAACACATGTTGTCTTGCTTGTGAAACCCGAAAATTGATTATCTCTCTGAAAGGTGATCCTTAGAAAATCAGCTCAAAAATTTCTTAGGGTTATCTCATTTTTGGCGTAAACTCAAAAATGAGATAACATATAAATAATCCAAAAACTAGTCATATGAATTAAGAGAGATTTGATGTAAATTCATACCGTGGAATCCCAAACTGAGCATAAACAGGTGAAAGAAGCCCGATGCAACATGCTTGAGCCAACAACTTGGTGTGGTAAGGGGTTTTGTGAACTAGTTGTAAAGGTCCAAAAATGCCATTATAAGATAGTTAAGGGACTATGAAATGGACATGCAAACATGAAATTAACCACACAACACATGCAAAAGAGTGCTTGAACTTGAAGTAGGGTTCCTTGTTGAATTTCTCATGCTTAGTATGAAAATGAAGGGTTAAGTGTTGCAAGTCTTCTAATCTCAAACCAATTCTTAGAACTTGTAATTCAGTCTGAGTGGGTTTTGAAAATCAAGCATGTTTGATCCATATGCTCTCAAATGATGCAATGTGTGGACTTGGTGAGTCTCACAAGACCCGAGCTTTCTCGAAATATGAAAAATAAGTCATGGTGGTGTCCCCAGATTTCACCTGAAATTTGGGACTACCCATTTGAAAAAAATTGTTCTTTTTAAAATAACGGGTCTTTTTGTGTTTTTATTGCTAGAAGATGTCTGTATTATGTTAGGATATTCCCAATGAATCATATGAGCCAATTTTGACAAATACCTAGATGCCCAAACTCATTTTATCCCTCTGCCAAGTTTTGTCTACGGGAAATTTTTATTTAATTATTTATTGAATAAATAATGCCCCGTTTGAAGTAAATTGTGCTTCGGTTGAATCCTGTTGAAGTTTTGCATGCTAGTATTCACTCATCTCATTAGGGTTTTCACTAGGAATGAATTCGAGCATTGTTTGCAACTTCTGGCAACGTTTTCACTTTTATTTATTTCTTTTGCGTTTTCTCTGGTTTTCTCCATAGTTTCTTTGTGAAATTCCCTAGGTCAATTCCTTCGCCAATATAGTCTGTTTAATTGCCTGAAGCATCTAGAGATCATCTACCGACACAACACCAGAAGGAATCAACCTCAAAATGCAAGCTTCTGACCAAAAAAGATGAAGTCATGCACAAAAATCCTCTCCCAGGCAAGTCACATTTTCTGGAATTAATGAGTGTAAGCTGCAATGGGATTTTTGGTAGTGGCAAGCAGGCAAGAATTTCTTACCTGCCTTGCAGGGTACTTTTTCCCATGAAGTCAAAGTCACTTAAGCTGCGATGGGAAAATTAGAGGCGGCAGGCAGGCGGGAATTTCTTACCTGCCTTGCAGGGTGAAAATTCCCATTATAAAATAAAGAAAAATCACTTAAAGCACCGATGGGAATTTTTGCTTGCTGACAGGCTAACTTTTCCCACCAAAGAGATTTATTCACCCATGCAAGTCACACTTTATCAAAGGAGGCTAGTTTTAATGCAAGTCACACTTTTTGGAAGGAAGACTTTAAGCTGCCAGTGGGAATTTTGGCAGTGGCAGGAAGGCGAGAATTTCTTACTTGCCTTGCAGGGTAATTTTTCCCATGAAGTCAAAGTCACTTAAGTTGCAATGGGAATATTAGAGGTGGTAGGCGGTGGGAATTTCTTACCTGCCTTGTAGGGTAAAAATTCCCATTATAAAAGAAAAATCACTTAAAGCACCGAGAATTTCTTACCTGCCTTGCAGGGTAAAAATTCCCATGATGAAAGTCAAATCACTTAAGTGGAAGAGGGGATTTTTGGGTTTGCTATGCAGGGTGGAAATTCCCATCAAGCTGACTTCTTATTTTTAGCAATTACTCTTGCCAAAAAGTGTGACCCACCTTGGGTGAATACAATGCATTTAATAATATTTATTTATTCACCCAATTTTGGCACCATAAATAGAAGGAAAGTCAATGCAAGTGGAAGAGCTAAGGAGAAGTCAAGGATGCATGCTATAAATAAATAAAATAAATTTATTTAAAAGCAACCAGCAACATGCATAATTGGGCGCCCAATTTGGGTGAATAAACATGATTGTTTATTAATTAAATTGCCAAAAATAGGAAGGGCAATTATTAAAAATAGAATTTTGAGGGTTATATAAGCATGGGCTGCCATAATAAAGAAACAATTAATTATTTTTGCAAAGGATTGCAGCTCAAACAGGTTTTGGCATGAAAAGAAGGAGGTTTTTGCATTAAAGAGTGTTTTTCATTGCCAGGGAGCTTCAAGGTTTTGAGCCTAGGGTTGGAATCGCTTGATTCTTCCTATGATAATTATCTGCATGTTGGTATAAGTGCCCGAGTGAATTAAATAATATTTTTGCTTGCTTTGCATGCAATCAAAACCTCAAATTTAGGGCAGCAGGCTTTATATGCAGATTTTGGTGATAAAAATCAAGTATTCGTGCCATGAATCTATTTTTGTCTAAATATAATTGCAGGTATTCATCACAGGTGCTCAAATCAATGTCAGGTACATTGAATATATCTTCCAAATCAAAATAAATTGTTAGATCTGCACAAATTGATCCAATTACAAGGGATTCTCGACATAATTAAAAGAAAAAGAGCTCAGACAAAGATTGTTCTAGCCATGTTGAAGCATGATGAAAGAGAAAGATCAACAGAATCATGCATAGCTTCCAAATTTGCTGAAGTCAATGATACAGACATAGGCCCTGAACCTATCACCGATTTAATTGACAGATCCAGATCTCATAATTGCAAAGGCTTCCGACAAAAATTCATCCTCTTGTTTCTAACACAGCCTGTGTAGAAGTCAGTGCATGGAAAATTCCTTCCAGGATCTTGTGCATGTGCTCCCAATCTTCCAGTTGAAGCCTTCATCGAATTTACTTTACATGTACTAAAGAAGAATTGCAAAAGCTTCAAGGATAAGAGGGAAGACAAGGCAAAGACAATACATGCAAGAAAGGCACACACCACCGCTTCTAGATCCAGTTTGGTGAGAATCAAAGGCAAAAGAGTCAACTACATGCAGAATATGGAAAAAGAACAAGATTGGAAGTGTTGCAGCTTTCTTCTAATTTCTTTTCCTCTTTCTTATTCTTTCTCTTATTTTCTCCGACAAAGTAATTAAACAATCAATTAAATTATAAAACTTAAGTGATTGGTTTAAAATTATTACTTGAAGAAGTCAATTACTTGAAATAGGTGGCGAGACATGCAAAATAGAAGGTTATATTTTTCAGTTATAAATCATGCATGTCACGCAAAGAGGAATTCCAGAGAAATATTTCTAGTTGTTTCCCTTTTCATAGCTTCCGTATGCGGGAATTCATTTAAAACTTCCTATTTGTAATTGCCCTTTATACACTATAAATAGGGGAAGAACCTACGGGTTAGAGGATTAGAATTTGTAGTCAACATTCTTGTGTTCCGATTTGTCTTTGAAACCCATGATTTCGCAAAGAGAGGAATATAGAAGATATTTTTGGAGAACTTTGTGTCAATGGTGCATTTTGCTTCTTACTTTCTTTCTAGATTTGTTCATAAACTTTGTGTTATTATAGATCTAGATCTGAAAGTTTCCTTTGCTTTGAATTATGTGCTTAATGATCTATTTGTTTTAATCTATGTGCATGCAATCAATTCTGTAAACTATTGCTTGGGTTGCACATCCTCTCTACTTTCTTCCGTTTCCTATTATTTTCTTCTTCTGCAAATTTTTCCTTTCTTTTACAACTACTTACTTGCTACATAACCATATACCTATGGTTCATGAGCTACATGGTTAAAGTAATACCCATAAATAGATATTAGGATATATAACTGAAAAAATATTACAGGAGCATCACCGGTAAATGAGGGATATTTATCTCATGTCTCGCCAGGTTTTTCAAATATGCAGAAAATCTAGCCAACACATGGCAAGCTTGATAGGTAAGTGAACTTGCTCAATTTTGAAGACTGTCTTCCCGTATGCAAGTCACTTTGAATACCCCGCTCCAACATGTGCTTCATGAAGAGAATAAGGATGCTAGTGTCACTCCTAGTCATTTGAAGGTGATCTACAGATCACATACCACCATATCCAAGTCTTGAGAATTCTTGAAGACTCATACATTGATTTTGATGGACCATTTCTTTGATTGGGTTTAGGTCCTTCATGAATTTATATGGAAATATCTCAAGAAGAGTTTAATAGGAGGCTACATATCTTGATACGATATTGTGCAAGTTCATGATGATGGTATAGACATCATGTGGATTCATTTCTCTTGAGTACATTGTAAGACATAAGTGTATGAGGCTACTCATACAAAAAGATAAAGTATGTGTCTTTGAAGTACTTGCACCTAGTTGTACATATGAGTTCAAGTGGTGTCTTGAAATTGAAATGGAAAGACTTGAAGCATGTAAAAGAGTTATAAAATAGAAGGAGGGTTGTGTAACATTCTAACATGCTTATAAAACTTGGTGCATGCTTAGTTTAGCTACAAGACAAAATTCCTACGTTGAATAATAAGACAAAGCTTGCATAATCATTACAAGTCAGTAGGTGCAGGGGTTAGGAAGGAATATTTGTAGGTGAACTCAAAAGGTCAAAATTTTTAGGAGATTCCCTTGATCATCATCTCGTATAAAGAGCATCTTGACAGCTTCTGCAAAGACTGTGCATATAATCGACCCTATATTAGATGTAATGATTGCATATTGACAATTTTGTATGAAGTCATTCTTCTCTTCCTTGTACGAGTTGTAGATGCAAGTAAGTGAAAATAATATGGAAGTTGAAGTGCAAAAGTTGTTTGAGCATGTCTCCCTTGAATATATAAACACCTTATTGTACATGAAAATAGGTTGTTGAAGATATATAGCGGATAATCTATGAAGACTAGTGTAATTAGGTGAAGGTGCATGAAGTAGCGATCATGAGTATGTATGAGAAAATTTAGTGATAAAAATTTATTTATTAAACAACTAAGTCAAGTAATAATGATCAATTTTTTTCAAGTCTAAGTAGGTGCTTATAAAGTTTGGGAGTAGGTGCTTCCATGCAAGTTGTAGCTTGCAAAAGTGTCAAGTAGGTGCTTGATCAAATTTTGGAGTTAGTGCTTCAAGTTGAGTGGGTGCTCAACAAGTTTGAAACAAATTGTCCATCTTAGTGCATTGGTTTCATTGGGTTTTTCTCCCTTCAAGGGTTTCCCACATTAAATATTGTCTTCCTATGTGTTCTTTTGTTGATTGCTTATGAATGGTGTTGTTGTTTCTTCATGACAAAGTGAATCAAATTGAATTATTTTTCAAAGTTTTGAAGTAGCATTGATTGACCCCTCCCCTCTTAGTGCTTGTGTATTCTAACACTTTTGGTTTTTAATAGAGGTAAAAATCTCGTATAATGCCCTCCCTCACAAAAACACAGCTTGTTATTCTAGATTCACCTAATCGTATTTTGATAAGGTTTTATGTATATTCATTTCTTTCTTTGTTCCTTGATGTCATTCTTGGATAACTAAATTTTTAGTGTGTATGTACAAATTCAATGGGGTAGATCATTGTTCACCATGATTATGTATTTTTGCAATACACAAAAATGTGAATTATGAATGTAGTTTTAGATACTCCCTCAAGACCTATATTTATTTACGAGATATTTGTACTACTTTTATGTGTAATATAATAAACATTTATGATACTTTAGTCTAATAGTAACCTCTTATGTATTTTGAGTATATTATCATAAAATGATACTAAAATATGAAATTTTAATTAAATCAATTAAATAGTTAATCAAGTATCTTTTTAGTATTACTATTTTTCTTACCAACAAAACCAATCTCCCCATTTTCAACACATCAACTAGAAAAACACATGCAAGCTTGCGAACATTCTAATATTAACTCAAATATTACTTTTAATCTAGTTTAAAGTTCGACATCAACTATGTCAACTAGAATGTGTGCCTAGCATTTAAATCATCTATTCACCGATAGACGATTGTCAATCTATGAAGATTATACATTTAATGTTTGGCTTACTAGCTATTGTCACCAATTACATTAGAAATGTTAAGATGGTTTTAGAATGGATGATATTATTTTGTTAACATCGTGCGTTGTTGTTATTTTTAGGAACTAACAACACATTTTAGCAATAATGCAATTTTTTTGAATGAAATGTGTTCTTAAAATTCTTAGGTTTCATTTGTTTTGGGCAAGTCATTTATTTTGTTGGCTTTATGAATGATAATAGGTTTTAAAACAAAATTTGTTTTTGTGATTTTTAGTATTGAGAAGTAAGGCTCTAGAAATGATGATAGGTTTCTCGTTGAATGTGTTCTTATGTTTTTTGTATTCTTTTAGGAGAAAATTTACTTCAGTAGTGATGAAGATGACATTTGATCAACATGGTGAGTAGGAAAAACATTCATTAAATTTATTGCATTTTAGAGGAATAATGGTGAATTTTTAGGGGTTTCTGTCCTCGATGTATGAATGATGAACTCATATTCATTTCCTTTGCTAGAATGGAAATCCTTCAATATCATCAAGAAGATCAAGCTAGATCTAGAAATTATTGAAAGAATGGGGTTTTCTTCTCTTACTCAAGAGATAAAATAAAAACACCATATAGTTTTATGTCTTTTGAAAATAACCTTGGAGATTTTATATAAGATTTCATCAAGGAGATGGCATTAACCAAAAATTGAATATAAACCTAATCTTAATATTAGAGTACATATTTTACTCAACAAGCTCTCATTAGTGAACTTGTTCCATTTTATTTATTGATATGAATCTACGAATAGTTTATTCATGCTACAACCAATAGATAGGAAAGGTCAAACCGATTAACTAAAATAATAATTTTATAGGTTAATCTATATTAGTAACAATAATGGAGCAACTAATATAAATGTTAAATAAGTTTATTTGACATTTTAAATGAAATGAAATAATGGAAATAGGAAAGGATAGGGTACTAACCCGAAAAGTAATTACTTCATTGTGTGTAGGACTAGATAGAATGATGTGCGGATAGGACAATGATTGATGTTGCTACCCAGAAATTGTAGAAAATGAAGATCTATTTGGACCGGGCGCCTGGAAAGGATCAGGGCACTGTGGGAACCCCAGTCTCAGTAATGTAAGTGCTCTGGTCTATAGAAAAGCTCAGGGTTTGATTCTGACAGGTGTCGTAAGGTCTTCGTAATACCTTCATCTTGGTCACTTGGTTGTCACAATATCCTCGCTTATGTTGTTGTAGTTGTGTGATGAATATCTACCTACAAAACCCCATACAAAGCATCAAATTCCTAAAAAAGAAATATGCAAATGAAGGGGTCAAACTGACCTTAGTTGCCACAATGGTGGACTTATGACTAAGTGTTGCACTACATTCTAGACCCAATGTAGTTTTGTGTGCTTGTGTGTGCAATTGTGTGCCTAGGGTTCCCTAGTGTTAATGACACAAAAGTAGGGGAAATAACTAGATGTAAGATGCAAATGGTGGATGGAATAGAATGAATACAACCCTTTCCCCCTATTTTTGTGTGATGCAGATGTAGAAAATTCCCAAATGCAAATTTTTGCCTTAAAATATAGATAGCTCTTAATAGTAGATTATGCCCATAAGATAGTGAGTATGTTATCTTTATATATGGATCTCTTATTCAAATTTTGACACTAATGGCCCGACATGCCAACTAACATCTAGGGAAATGTACTAATAAAATGTAAATATTGACCTCAAAATTCTAAATGCAAACAAAGTGCAAGCGCAACCGAGGCACCCAAAAAGAGGATTGGGAATCGACGGTGCCCCAACACCTTTCCGGACACCCTACTCGGAGACTAAAGATGGGAAATAACATAAAAACAATAGCTAAAACCTCCTTAGAGATGAATGAAACTTTATAGAAAGGTGACAATCATTTGTGTGAGACTGCCGACCAACCAATTGACGATAGGACTAGGGGATGAGCCATTAGTGAATAATTTTCTTATGCGAGATCCATACATAAAATACTATACTTAGTGGTAAAAATGTAATAGTAAGTGCATGATTTTGTGACTACATTTTCCCCACTTTATGTTGGTGAGTGGAAATCTCGGTAACATAAAGTAGATAGAGATGTGTACCTAAAAGAAGTAAGAGAAACCCATGCTGTAGTAAAACGTGTAGATGTGTAGTAGAATCATGCCTACATAACCAAAAGCGTGTCAAACCATGTATCAACATGTTGATCCATGCAACACTATGAAAAGTGTAATAGTATGATGAAGTACACTAAACAAGAGTGATGATTAGAATGTATGATGACAATGAGGTGGGGTAGGGAGTGATCAATTCCTGACCTGAACGCGTGTATATGAATTATCAGCCAGAGGATTTGGGTGTCCTGTCGCCAGAGGAAGAGTGTATGGAGAAAAGTGTGTTATTCTCCAATCTCTAACTATATCCTCAAGATCTAGCCACTGCAAATGGACTCAAATTAAAGATTTGATGGTTTCTAGATCCAGAAAATTTCAATCAACTAGTCGACCCATATAGGAGTGGTATAGGAAAGACACTCTTGCCCCCACTCCATGGGTGTCGCCGTAATGTAATGGCTTCCAAGTTAGGTCATTTGGAGGTGAACACGAAAGGTGAGATGATTTCCAAGTTAGGTCATCTAAAAGTAAGTGTGAAATGTGAGATGGCTTCCAAGTTAGGTCATCTAGAAGTGAGAAATTAATGTAATCTCCTAAGTTAGGTCATCTAGGAGGCCACACGTAACTCCCAAGTTATGTCATCTGGGAGGTCAATTGTGTTGACTTTATATTGATAGAATGATACTATTTTGATTGTCAGGAATATGAACATGTTGATTGATTGATTGATTACTCTTAGAGAGGTTTTACGCTAGTTGCCCCTAGATTAAGTCATTAGGGGGGAGTTAATAGAAGTCGGTGGATGATTGTATGGAATGATTTTTGATCATTTGTTGCCCCCAAATTAGGTCATTAGGGGAATTATTGGTGAAATTTCGCACGATGAATTAGTAAATGTTTTGGATTTTTTCGAATCGGTAGTGTTTTAAATACATGGTGATATAAGGGGAATTATAAGATGACCCCAATGATATGCCCCCTTTTGGTGAAAGGGGAAGTGATGAGAAGAATGAACGCTAAGACGAAAGTATACGTGGAATAGATAGAAAAGTGATAGAAATCACAAAAATGTGTATGATTTGGTTGGAAGATAAGTTTAATGTAAGGTAAACGATGCATAACATGTTCAATATGGTGGTAGGCAGACTTCTATAAAGAATTCCGCAAACGAGATGTAAATCAGGTATAAATGTTGGTGATACGATGAAAATGGTGTAGTGTGTATTAGTTGGGAAAATGTGTTTGAAATAATGACTATAGTAAAGTGGGTGGTAAAAGGTAACTATAAATAGTAAAGTGAAAAGTAAGGAGTCACTTTAGGTGTTGTTTACGTGATTTTGAGAGTTTAGGATGAGTGACAAAAATTCCACAAGTGAGAGGGCGTCCCAATCTGCATTTGAGAGGGTGGCATTGTCGTAGCATCATGCATGCATTTGTGGAGTTAGTAAGTGCCTTGTTTTTGAAAAATGTATGGTGTATTAGGTGTTTATACTAAAAATTCACAATTTTGAGAATTTTAAATTTCTCAGCATTTTGGGCCTGGACAATAACAGTGAGGGTGCTAGTGACCCATGGGATAGGAGCGCTCGAACTGAGTGCTTGGTGTCCTACTCCTGGGTGCCATAGTCCTGCATCTAGGTGTCCTGGTCCAGAATGTGTGTGTTTGGTCTAGGATGATGAAAAATGAAATTTGTTATGTCTAGGATGGTGAGGGCGTTAGTGACCCATGGGACATGAGTGCTCGAACTAGCGCCTGGTGTCCTACTCTTGGGTGCCCTAGTCCTACATCTGGGCGCCCTGGTCCAATGTGTGTTTGGTCTAGGATGATGAAAACGAAATTTGTTATGCATATGAATATGATAAGTGAGTGTCTTTGTACCTATAACGTGTTCTAACACAATGTTTTTGTTGTTTTGTGTTGTGTAGGTGGATATTCACTCGAGGAAGTTTCGTGGTGGGCATCATTTGAGCACATTTCTTAGGTTAGGTTTGTCGGATGATGAGTGTGATGTTATGGACCGTTCCGAACTACGATATATAACACGGATGGGGATGTGCCCCATAATATGCTGATGTTGACTACACTATGTGAGAGATGGTGTGTAGACACGTGTACCTTTTGGTTTCCTATGGGGGAGATGACAGTGACATTGGAGGATGTATATCATATATTGTGGTTATTGGTTATTGGGGAGAGGGTACATGTGATGCCATTGGAGGACATGGATAGGTAGATGCAAGTGATGAGATGATATTTTTTAGGGACTCAAACACCTTTCGAGGCTCATATCAGTCTAGATGTTATTATGAGGTCTAATGTTCCGTACTTGCAGAAATTCATAGTGGTTGTTATTGCTTCATCTATAATGGTAGAGGGAGTTGGTGTGGGCATCTTGTATAAGATGCACGACATATGTCTGTGTATAGAGGAGGAAAATATTATATATGCATGTGCCCGATGTCCGGTAGCCCACCTATACAAATTTTTGTACCATTTTACTCATGATGAGCATAGAGGAGGGATAGGAGCTACTACATTGTTACATGTGTGGGCATATGAACATATAGTAGTGTTGAGGCCAGTTGGGGGTCCACGAGTAGAGTGGGCTAGGCCCGAGATATACACAAGGAGGTGGATTAACATTCATGGGTGTAGGATGGATATAGATACTTATAGAGCATTGATAGACAGGATGGGGCCCAAGGCCATCACATGGAGGCCATATTGTGATTATGGAGGATGACCCGAGGATGCCATAGAGCCGGGTGTATTCAGAGAATGATGTGGCTAGAGGATAGATTTCTAGGTGTGGCGAGAGATATTTCAAGTGGAGAGAGTATCGCGCTAGTTTGGTATGGCTTAGGATGTGCCCCCAAAGCCATATATATGGCTGAGAGCTATCAGAGCACCAAGGAGGGATGGGGCCATACCAGGGCCCACAAAGTAACTAGCACCTCCTAGTCTAGATAAGGTAGATGCAGCGATAGAGGTTATAGATGCAAATGATGATGGAAGTACATAGGAGTACTGTGCATGGTGGGTGGCACATCGATGGGTATTGTTGTTCGAGTATTTACAGATCCAACAGGGTTATCGCATGTAGGAGGAGGAAGAGTGGGGGAAGCACATGTCACCGACCCTATGGCGGATGCTATAACAGAGCATAAGTATTTGTGCAGTTGTGTTCATTTTTGTATGCTTATATTGTTATATACGTGGTTGTCTAATGCATTGTGTAATTTGTGTTTGTAGGCGATGCGTATTGGTCATTGATTATTGATACCTCTATCTGCGCACATTGATGTGGAATGTGACCGATGTGCTTGGTGGTGGTATATTGGAGCAAATGGATGATATTTCGGTGAGCATGCCCATCTATCCGAGCTAGTGGTTGTAGCGGTGGTTACATGTACTATATTAATAGCCGAGAGGGATGAGGCACACGAGGAGAATCGACAATCTCGTAAGGTGGTGGGTGGTGTCCCTTTGGAACATGATGTATTTGTATGGTTCGTGGAGTTGCAACGTTAGTTTATGAAGCGATCTATGGATAATACCTTATTGCATAGGCAAGTGGAGTGATATCGAGGCCACGAAAAATGATGTAGAGTGAGTGGTGAGGCATCTAGTTCTAAGGCTCTCGTAGTACTCGAGAGTGATAGTGATGATGGGATTTGATTATGTCTAATGTAGGGAATTTTCCCCAAAGGTGATGATTGTATTTTCTACCTATGTATGGACACGTGTGATTTATATGTGATGATTGATTTGATGTTGTATCATTTTTGTACGAGTTGGTGAATATTATGGGAATGTGTGTGATGTTTTTGTATCTTGTTAGTATTGATTGATGTAATATTCATAAGATAATTACAAAAGGAATGTACACGCATTGTGACAAATGAAGTAAGTGAAATATTTAGTAAATAAAATGTTTTACGCGTAGTATGATGACGAGTTAAGCACAATGTGTGTTGAATGGAATTCATAATGTGTAGTTAATATGATAATGATAGAAAAATGCATGTGAAAAGAGATTATATATGATTATCGAACTAACATTTTGTGATGAATGTATGTCGTAATAATGTAATGTAATCATAATATATCAATATGATGAATGGGAGGGGGAAAAGTAGTGATGCCCCCAACATATAGATGATTAGGTTCATTTGGTTAAGATCCCTCAACAATCAAGAATGAATCGTGAAAAAAAGTAAGAGTGCGTCATCGGGAAATGATTGAAGTGCGCCAGATGAACGATGTAGCGCGTGATGAAAATTTCTTAAAGAAAACCCTCAACAGTCATGTAAGAACTAGTAAGAACACAAGTGCGTCATTGGGGGTGAGGTGAGAGTACTCACCTACCAAAGACCAAGGTGGCATGGAGCGGTGGAAGCATGTGGAATGGAAGCAACATGAGTGTATGAATCGACTGAATGTCATATGGAGCTAAAGAGGGATGTGCGAAAGTGGGGTGCTTGTGGTACCCAATGTGAAGTAGCAACAGTGTGATGTGGTGGATAGCATGAATGTGATAGATGAGGTGGATATAATGAATGTGATGGATGCGGTGGGGAACACATATGAATAACAGACTGTGGTGGATATATCATAGTCAAAGCACCATATGTAGGAGATGACTCAATAGTGGTAGAAACTCTCTGATGAGGTACTCATGTGGGCAAGAACCAAAGGAGATGATGCCCTTATCCTCTAATTGTTGTAATATATCCTAAAGGGAAAGACAATCATTGTCTCTATGGCCATTTATACGATGATAATTACAATAGTGTTTGTCACGTTGCCATAGTAGTCGGTGTTGCGGATGATGCTGATTTGAAGATAGGCAAATTAGTTGCTCATTAAGTAATACACACAACACATCATGTGGTCATGCATGGTGGGAGAAGTGCAAAGGTTCACATGACCTAGGTGGGGTGGTAGGAAGAATAGCTTGTTGCAGAGCTGGAGAAGGAGTATGCTTTGGTGACAAAGCGGGTTGAGCTTGTTTACTTTTCTTATGAGGAAAAGATGTAGACTATGTAGGATGCTCAATTGGAGGCTTTGGCAGAGAACTAGATGAGGAAATAGCCATAGAGGTGTGTGGAGGATCTATGATGTGTGTGGAGAGCAATTCTTGTTCTAAGTCATTAACCTTGTAGCATAGAAGAATGAGTGACTCACATGTATCATATTGTGATCACTGCTTAAGTGGAGGAATGAGGCCATGAAAAAAATAAATTACTTCTCAAGATCTATGGGTTAGAAGACCAACTGATGGATACAAGCATTGAATCATAGAATATAATCCTTGATAGGTTCCATGGAGCCCTGATGTAGAGTAGGTAACTGGTCATAAGTAACCTTAGGGCCATTGTTAATTATAAATAGATGGAGGAAGGCGTCCTCCATGTCATAAAAAGTACTAATGGATCCAAAGGGGAGATGAGTGTACCATTGTAATGCCTCATCGAAAGGCTATAGCAAAAGGCCTTAAGTAATAATCTATCATTAGAATAGGAGGCCATAGTCCTACGATAATGTAGAAGATGGGCATGAGGGTCACTGTACCATCAAAACATGTGAAAGTAGGCATGGTGAAATCATGAGGGAATGTAGAATTATGAATCTTCTTAGGGACCGGATTTCCATGTAATGAATTGTTGTCAATGGAAGCATAATAAGATCTACTTTCTAGAGTGAGAGACTGAACTTGAGATTATAATTGTCCTATGACATACATGAGAGAAAGGATGTCCTCTGAAGGGATGGTGGAAGATGGAAATAATGTATTAAGTGGTTGAAATTTGCCATTGTGAGTGATTATAGGGATGTACAAAGGTGATGGAGAAGGGTCTGATGTTAAGGGCACACTAGTAGTAGGTGCCGAGGAAGTTATGGTGTGAGATATAAATGGAATATATGTAGCAATGGTTAGACTAGCATTAGAAACATCCATAATAGGTGAAGTAACCTGAAGGGAACTTCTATAGAAGATGTACCAAGAGACATAGGTGAACTAACAAGAGGAGATGAAACAATAGGAGAAGAAGAAGTGATAGATGGTGGTGACTCATGCATAGTGCTAGATATGATCTCAGGAGAAGATAGTAATGGAGTAGGTGAGTCACACTCGACAATATGGAAAGAAGGAGAATCATGATCATCAAGTGTCTCACAAGTATTTGATAGAGACTCGAAATGAGGATATCGCTAAGAACACTATCAATAGGATCATAAACATAATGTGAAGGAGTATGCAAACTAGGAGGGGATGTATCATGAGAAGAAATGTCAAGTAGAGTCATGAGAGGGAACTGTGTCAATGGCCAAAGTAGAAGGAGAATCAATATGCTCATGTGAACAAGTGTCAATACCAAACAAGTAATCAATAAGAGAATCATCTAATGTTTCTGTGAAAGATCAGAAGGTGGATCACAAGTAACCATATAACATGGAGTACAATGAGTAAAGGCTACTTGGTTCATCAATAATGCTAATGCCTATAGGAGAATATTCAAGTGAGTAGGTACATGTTGTATTCCATCTTTAAGTTGTTGTTTGACATGGTCGAGTGTAGTGACAAGAGAACTATAGAGAGCTTTAAGCTCAACAATGATAACCTCATCATAGATAGGGTTAACACTAACATGAGACATGATGGGTGAAGAAGATGAATTAGGGTTTGATTAGATCCTAGGGCAAGGTATTCTAAAGAGACGGGTTCACCAAAATGATTAACTAAAATAAGAATTTTATAGGTTAATCTATACTAGTTAGAACAATGGAGCAACTAATATAAATGTTAAATAATTTTATTTGATATTTTAAATGAAATGAAATAATGGAAATAGGAAAGGACAGGTACTAACTCGAAAAGTACTTACTTCACCGTGTGCAGGAGATCGACAAAATGATGTGCGAGACAAGACAAGGACCCACGGTGCTACCTAAGAAATTACAAAAATTTAAGATCTACCTAGATCGGGTGCCTCGGAGAGGACCTGGGCACCAGGGCACCCTAGTCTGTAATCCGGCACTTTGGTTTGTTGAAAAGCTCGGGTCCGGTTCTAACAAAGTGTCATAAGGTATTCGCACCACCTTTTCTAGGTCGCTTGGTTATCGCAAAGATCCTCACTTATGTCACTATAGTTACGTGATGAAGATCTACCTGTAAAACCCCATACAAAGCATCAAATCCCTAAAAAATAAAGATACAAATGAAGGGGTCGACTTACCTAAGCCGCCACAAAGGTGGACTTATGACTAAGCATTGAACTACATTCCAGACCTAATATAGTTATGTGTGCTTGTGTGTGCAATTGTGTGCCTAGGGTACCACTCGGCGTTAATGACACGAAGTAGGGAGAAATAACTAGATTTAAGATGTAAATGGTGAATGGAATGAATACATCCCTTTCCCACTATGTTTGTGTGATGCAAATGTAGTCCTTTTGACTTAGTAGATAGCTAGCTCTTGATAGTAGAT
This sequence comes from Taxus wallichiana var. yunnanensis, assembly GCA_018340775.1. NCBI lineage: Eukaryota > Viridiplantae > Streptophyta > Pinopsida > Cupressales > Taxaceae > Taxus > Taxus wallichiana. The sequence continues at coordinate 874,653,216 of CM031235.1, read as the reverse complement.
TGTCCGCCCATAAGATAGTGAGTATGTTATGTTTATATAGGGATCTCTTTTTCAAATTTTGACACTAATGGCCCGACATGCCGACTAAAACCTAGGAAAATGAAATAACAAACCATAAAGACCGACCTCAAAATTCTAAATGTGAACAAAGTGCAACCGAGACCAGGGCACCCAAAAAGAGGACTAGGCAATCGACGGGTGCCCCAACACCTTTCTAGGTGCCCTAGCCAGAGAATAAAGATGACAAATAACCAAAAGACGACAACTAAAACCTCCCGAGAAACGATCAAACCGTATAGAAGATTGATGACTGTGTGAGACAAGTGAGACCGACGACAGACCAGGATGAGCCATTAGTAAATACTTTTCTTACACGAGATCCATATATAAAATAACATACTTGGCGGTAAAAATGTAGTAATAAGTGCGTGATTTTGTGACTACACAAACCACTAGTCTTCTATAAGAGCCCAAGTGATGAAGATAAATTTTTTGATGGAGCTTCAAGATCAAATAAAAACAAAAATTGACACAAGGGAAAGAGATTCCATGGAGATGGAGATGTTGATTGGAATTCAACCAAGGAAAGAGACTACCTATTTGTAATTTTTATATTCTAACCATGATGAAATCCTCCAACTACTAACTAGTAAATGAATGCCAAATTTAAACTCATGTGTGAAGTTTATTTAACATACATAAGTGGTTTTCAATTTGTATGATTTATTTCTTTAATCTCACAATTTCTTCAATACATTCATATTCCTTTCATTATATAGGTTAAGGATTTTTCACTTGATTTTGAAAAAGTCTATATCATTTCTAAATTTCAAATAGATGTGTCATAATATATGGTATGTGTCTTTTTGACAATGTAATATTATGGAAACCCTTCATATTATCAAATAAAGAAACTACAATGTTTATAGACATTGTACAATAATAACAACATCCACGGAAAGTGGATAAAATATACTAACTATGACAAATATGCAGACATAACATATTGCCCATAACTAATCACATTTGGGAACATTCTAAAGTAGTAAACTAATAATAGTATAACCCCACTAATCTAGGGATGTGATAACTATATAATAACTAACTAACAACTAACTAAGTTAAAGTAATAAAATTTAATTACTTTAACATTACAACTCAGTAAATGATGAATTAAGCTAATTTTTATTCCTAACATTCCCCCTCTTAATTCAACATGGTCTCAAGTGAACATGAGAGAAATTCTCTAAAACAAAATATGTTTACATGAGGCAAACATTTATTAGCACACACATGCTAAAAGAAACCTATTCTAAGGTGAATCAAATGAATTTATCATTCCCCCTTAATTTAGTATGGTCTCTCTGGATCTCATCTGAACAAGAGTAGCTAGATGAAGGTACTTCCTCTGAACGGTGTGCAAGAGATGGAATAGGCTCAAGAACTGTCTCTAGATGTCTGGAAACCTCTTTTGGGTTGGCACGTGTGCTCGAAAACAAACGAGTAGCTTTGAATGTTTTGAAAACCTTTGTTGGGTTGGCTCTTGGCTCAATAAAACCTCTGTTTGGGGTTGGCTTGTAGCTCAAAATTTGCACTAGCACGAAAAACTACCCTCCATTCACTTTGCTCTAATCCGTAAGGAATACCACTGTTGAGAGTGATCAATGAAGAATTTGCAAGTCTTTCATCTTTTCCCCCTAAATTTTGAGTGAAAAGTGAAGATAACTAGCTCCATGAGAATGAAAAAGTTTTTGGCACTTTATAATGATAGTGCATTTACAATTTTGTCTCTTCTTCTGTGGAAAATTTCCCATTTTGGAAGCATTAGAGTACAAAATTGTAAATTTTACCTATTTTTGTTGGCATTTTTTTAAATTTTTGGGCTCCTTGACCTATTTTCAAATACAAAAATCTTAGTTTTGTAATTTTTACTAAATAAATTTTATTAAAAACTAGACCAAGATGTAGAGCTCACAAAAACACACACTTTAAAAAAAATGGTACCTCAATCCAAGGTACCAGTTGAAATTTATGACTTTTTAAAATTGTGATTTCAATATCTTTCTGGGCCCCTTTCCAAAAATTGATTTTTTTCTTTCTCATTTTTTTCGCAAATTACAAAAAGGAAAGTTTTTTCAAAATTAAAAAAACTTTATTTCTTAAAAATATTGCCCGATTAGGGCTTACCCGGCTTGCAAACACCTTGTCTTCTATGTGGTTTATGTGTTTCCACGTGGCACCGCTGTCGATTGGTGGTTTTAGGTTCACCCAAAACCACTTTACTTCGATTTCTCTCCTTTGCCATTGTTTTGTATATATATATTTTAATTTGTTGGCCACCTTTTTTCTTTCTTCTTCTCCATCGAATTACTTGACCGCCTCTTAGTTTTGTTGGTTGCGCTTGTATTATCTCCTCCATGTTTTGTGTGTGTAAGTCTCAGTAGGTCGACGGATTTGGATCTGCTCATGAGCTCGACAAAAGTCATTTGGATCTCCAACAATGTGTTAGCATGCATGTTACTTTGGATACTTAGGTTGCTTTGGAATGGCTTGACCAGATCGAGGTGCAAGGTTAGTTTGGAATGTCAAACGCCCAACTCGATTTAAAACTCACTCGGAACGGGCTTTGAAAATCTTAGCGCTATTATTGTGTGGGCTTCAAATTGCCCAACTCATTGAACATATCCGTAGGGTTCGAACGACCCAAACGGCTCAAACAACTTGGTTAGAATCTATGACTCAACTCGATTGCCTTATTTTGCATAGCTTTCGACATCCCGATTGGGATTAAACCCAACCTTCTTTTCTGCAAACTGTTATGTGGGGAGGTCCATACTCCAATTCTCTGCACAAATATGAAACTTGGTGATGTAGTTTGGCACTCACTTGGCTCGATATGAGCTCTTCCTAATGCAATTCTTCCTAAGTCCAAACCTTTGAAAAGATCTTCAGGAGTTTAAATCTCCCAACTCGCCAATGTTTGCCTACATCTCGGTGGATGGATCGATCTAATCTCACCCAATTCTAATCAAGAGCTTGATGCAAACTCGCCAATTAGTTCGTTGGGAGCTTATAAGCATCTTGACGGAGGCAATATCAATGGCCCTAACACGATGAGTGTGAGGGCTCGATCTAGATCTGCATGTAGCTTGCTAACCGTGTAAAGGAGCTCGATTTAGATGGCTCTCTAATGTTTGCAGAGCCTCCTCCAATCAGGTTTGCCAAATGTAGCAAAAGATTGTTATATATATATATATATATATTTTAATCTGCATGCAACAAATATGTGCAAATCCACAACTATGTGCAGAACTCTAGGGGTGATGAAGCAGGGCAGGTGCTTCCAAGAGGCTGGGGACATCTATGGTTCCTCCAAGCTCAAACTTGTAGCAATGAACCCTTAACCTTCTGCAACACACTCTCCTTAGAGGATGAGGGATCCTCACAGAGACTGGGATCAACCAGCTCTGATACCAAATCTTGACAATGTAATATTCTGGAAACCCTTCATATTATCAAATGAAGAAGCTGCAATGTTTATAGACATTGACAATAAGTAACAACATCCACAGAAAGTGGATCAAATATACTAACTACGGAAAATATGTAGAAATAACATATTGCCCCTAACTAATCACATCCGAGAACATTCCAAAGCAGTAAACTAACAATAGTATAGCCCCCACTAATCTAGGGATGTGACAACTAGATAATAGCTAACTAATAGCTAACTAAGTTAAAGTAATAAAATTTAATTACTTTAACATTACAACTTAGTAAATGATGAATTAAGCTAAGTTTTATTTCTAACATGTCTTCCTCAAACTTCTATAGAGGTAATAAAAGCTTCTTAAAAACATACACAACTAATACCTACAAACACCTTTACAAGTACCCCAATGTGGTGCTTTATTGTTGCCTTATATTTACAATATAATTAATGTAAGCTTT